>OZ017741.1:134257666-134357666 GCA_963969285.1 Odontomyia ornata | reverse complement strand
CATGGCCTATTTTTTCCAATCCTAGAATGGTTAGAAAGCCCATTTGCTAGGAGCTCCCTCCTGCCTCTTGGACTTGTTTCAATTGTATGTACACATCTTCATGATACCTATCATTCCTGAAATTTTCATGCAAATCCTAGCAAAGCTGTAGTGTCTAAGTCGGTAAACAGCGCATATGGCTCCATAGCCATATGTTTCCACAGTAATACAGGGCACATTGTTCCATAGTAATACAGGAAAATTAAAGTTGCTATAACTTCGTGAAATACCATTGGATCTTTATGAAACTTTCAGAAAAGATTAATCTTATAAAAGGTCATATGTGTGCTAAATTTTATTGAATTTAAGGGTACCGTTTAGATTTTATTCAAGAAAACATAAACTCGATAAATCATACTATTACTACCAAAGTTGAGTGAATTTCGACTTCTCATGTATTTTTTGTTGTTGTACTCATTAAGGCCTGCATTCATGATTTTTTTTCAGATTTTTCGGATGGAAGGTGTTCAATCGCGAGGGGGTACGCGAAAAGTTCGTACATTTCCCCTTCCCCTGCTCCCCTCGGTACTCGTAAGGCAATTTGAAGACTTGTTTTGAAAAGATCTCATTGAGACCTTTCCAATGACACCCTACTCGACTTCCAGTGGTGAACAAATTTTTTTTTTTATTTCTTTAAACTATTCTTCATTTAAAATAACAATGTGTATTGTGTTGAATTTCTAGGAAACCAATGGATTTAACCAGTGAGCGGAAGGAAGCATTTGCAAGTAATTTAGCAACAATCTTATTGTTTTCTTTGAGATAATTATTAGTTTTCGTTGACTTATCAATGTTACTAGTTTTCAAAATAATGTTTTTATTCAAGCAGTAAATTATAATTTTCTTACGTCAGTAATAGAAGTCTTGATTGAAAATACCAAAAGAGATATTTTCCAATACGCGAAATTTTTCAAATATTCATAATTCATTAAATTTTTTGATCCATATAAATTCATATTCAAAATACGGTGGCCTACTCAAAATATTGTGACCTGATAGAGCTTCTTCTAGTATTCTATTCTATTCTAGTAGTCTGCGTGGTGTAGTGATTAGCGTACTCGCCTCTAGCGCAGCAGGTCCCAAGTTCAAAGCTCGTTGGTGGCCATAAATTTGTTCTTATGGTTCCTCTGGCAGACTATGAGCCTACCGACCTTCCATGGGCACAAATTGCGATATCAGATAATAATTACACGGCCGAACGTGATACTGACCATATCACCTTCTAGAGTACCGTTACGGTCATGAAATGTGGTTCTCTAACAAATTTCAACGCCCAGGTCCGTCTGGACTGTTTGGCGATGATCATTATTATTATAGAGCTTCTTTACTTGAAATCTCAAATGACTATACCCAAATCTTCACAAATATGAACAATTATAATTTTATTGCAAGGCTTTTTTAAATCTAACACGAACTGCAAGTAAAAAACTCTTAATCAAAAACTTATTTTTACAGTGTCCGGTAATTTTGTGTACGTAAAAACTAAAAACAATTGGGAGAATACCCAAACTTGACATGTACCAGATTTCGTAACATTAAGGCTAAGAATGATATTGTTACATGTCCATAAAAGTTCACATATTGCTGTTATTATACGTACCGGCATTATCATCTATATTTCATGTATCATCATTCTCAAATATTCGTAAATTGTAAACATTAATGATTCACATCATTATTTCTTGAGCACTCGAAAATTGTAAACATCATCAGCGTGCAGGTGTTATTCCAATAACAACGAGTATGGGGTTAGCAAATAAGAAAACTGATTACAACAACAACAACGAGTACAGAAGGCTTTGAAGCTTGAAGCTTGTCATGTATGGAACTTGCGAGAACTACTAATCATCTATATAAGCGCCAAGACCCTCACTTTGATGATTATAAGTGAATACCCGATTGGTAGCGCGTAGTGAAACGTGATGATAGTAGAGTGCGAATTGAAGGCGATATTTAATTGTTAAGTGAATTAGTGAAAAGTGTGTTCAAGTGTGATCTTTCAAATGAAATAAAATACGGATAAATTGTTTTCATTGCCATGAAATAAGTTTGATTGCAAAAATAATTTTTTGCCATTTTTATTTAAATAATTCGTTCATGTGAGCACCACGACTGGCGCACCAATAACGTCTTGTTGTCTTCCATTTCATCCTATTCATGATAAAAGAGTGAACTCACCAAAGCATAAATAGCATGACAGCTGTCGTACCATATGTAGTATTAAAAATGTTGTCAACTGAGAGTTCTATACCTCTAAAACCACACCCTTCAAATTCAACTATTCTTATATGATATCAAATGACACTAACAAAGTATATCGGAAATATGTATATATATATATATATATATATATATATATATATATATATATATATATATATATATATATATATATATATATATACCACCGGCCCATAAAACTTATTTGTGGTCAAATGGCAAACCAAACTATCTATAAAGTGCATGACAGCTGTCACACCATATTTAGCAAAAAGTGTTGCCAACATAAAGTTCTATATCTATAAAAAACACGTTTTGGATGTGTGCATGAAAACCATTTCCTGCTGACTATGGTTGCCCTATCGTCCCTGCATTTAGTTTTAAAACAAGTTGGTTAGACATAATTACGCTCATGTCAGAAGGGTTTTGTGCTCAACTTACATAATGCAGTCACCTTTTTGACATCAGCAAGCTACCCTTTGCAGTATGTATAAGTGGCAGCAGGTAATTTTACGAGTAGGCAGAGTTGAACATTTGCGCAGGAGCGAGGAATGTCGTTTCCTTGGGAAGATAAATTTTGGAAGTGTAAATGACCCAACAGTACTCATCGTATATATAACTGCGAGGTTTTTGCCTCTTTCCCAACTTGAGATAGATCTTAACCCTTCGTATTCCTTTGAGGCTAAAGAATTTCCTAGATTTTGAACTGTTGAGACCCGCGTCTCATGGCGATTGAAAAAATTCTTGGGGATAAATTTGTAAGATTTCGTAATTCTTTCTCTGCTTTGCTAAAGGCTTTCAATCTACAAGATGTGTTCCAAAATAAACGAGACTGAGCTAAAATAGAAACGACAGGAGCTTTGTTCTGATAAATTCGAAATTATTTATTCAAAATAGTCTCCTCCGGCTTCAATAGACTGTTTTGTACTATCCAAAAGCATTTTGTAAGAGTGTTTCAGGTCGTTGACCGGAACACCCTTCAAGATGTCGGCACAAGTCTTCTGGATGCCCTCTACAGACGCAAAGCGTTTTCCTTTCATGGCCAAATGCAATTTTCTGAATAGGTAGAAGTCACAGGGAGCCATATGAAGCAAATATGGTGAGTTATTGATGGTTAAAATGTGATTTTTAGCCAAAAAGTCAAAAAAATTTTATGACAAAAGTCTCGTTTATTTTGGAACACACCTGACTTGTGCGGAAAAAAACGTGCATAGGCCTTCCATAAGCCCAAATGATCGGTTAAAATGCGATAAATCGATGTTTTGGAGATATTCAACTCCAATTCCAAGAATTTCAACGATGATTTCAGCTCATTTTTGATAAAACTCACGCACAATTTCGATGGAGTTTTACGGTGATCACTGATTTAGGGCGGCCCGTATGTTCATCGTCATTTATGTCCTCACGACCATCTCTGAAACTCTGGCACGAGAGAAACAATCATCGCCATAAACTTTTGTCATCAATTTAAATGTTTCGGAAAACGTTTTACCGATTTTAAAACAAAATTTGATATTAGCTCTTTGTTCGAAACTCATTTTTGTACCAATGACACAAACATAATGTCACTTTAGACGCAATAACTTCACTTCCACTGAACCGAATATCACGAAGCTTTCACTGAAAGTCAGGGAGAGATGTAACTTCTAACTCATTTACAGGATGGCACCACCAAAAAAAATTTTATGACAAAAGTCTCGTTTAATTTGGAACAAACCTCGTATTTGTGCTGGTGGCTTTCTAATTGATATCTCATTAATCTTGAGGAAATCTTCCAGCCAATCTTGTCCAGCCATTGTATGGTTATCATCAAAATTATGCGATCGTGTCAGGCTTTCTGCATATTCATAAGCAACTTGATAAGATGTGAAGCCATAGAATACCTGTATATTAGCCGTTTTTTCCCACATCCGGCATCTCTTTTTCGACTTCTGCTGAGAATGCAGCTTTTTGCGCCAAAGATTGGCAATCCACAGGCGTAAAGGTCTAAAATGGTTTTAAATGGTGGTTTTTTAAAAGGTAGAGAACTTTCAAATGGAATAAAATACGGATAAATTGTTTTCATTGCCATGAATTAGGTTTGATTGCAAAAATAATTTTTTGCCATTTTTATTTAAATAATTCGTGCATGTGAGCAACACGACTGGCGCACCAATAACGGGGTGAATGTTGTCTTCCATTTCATCGTATTCATGATAAAAGAGTGAACCCACCAAAGCATAAATAGCATGACAGCTGTCGTACCATATGTAGTATTAAAAATGTTGTCAACTGAAAGTTCTATACCTCTAAAACCACACCCTTCAAATTCAACTATTCTAATATGATATCAAATGACACTAACAAAGTATATCGGAAATATATATATATATATATATATATATATATATATATATATATATATATATATATATATATTTATATATATATAACCACCGGCCCATAAAACTTATTTGTGGTCAAATGGCAAACCAAACTATCTATAAAGTGCATGACAGCTGTCACACCATATTTAGCAAAAAGTGTTGCCAACATAAAGTTCTATACCTGTATAAAACACCTTTTGGATGTGTGCATGAAAACCATTTCCTGCTGACTATGGTTGCCCTATCGTCCCTGCATTTAGTTTTAAAACAAGTTGGGTAGACATACTTACGCTCATGTCAGAAGGGTTTCGTACTCAACTTACATAATGCAGTCACCAGCAACAAATAAAATCAAGAAACATACCAAAGCGATTTGCTTGTCTAGAAGAAAATCCATTGTTTCTCCATTTTTAACTAACAAAAAACACTCAAATCATGAAATCTCAAAAGCATTTATGTCATCGATCTTATCTGAAAAGATCAAATCAAAACTGCAGTGTCTGATTCGATAACAAGTCCATAAAATAGCAAAATTGTGTGTAATTGTTGTTATATTTGGAGAAATTTCAAATGGGTATGACTTTCGTGAATTTGAATACGCTAATGGTAAGCCTGCGAACTTGAAATTTACTTCTACTTCCCCGGCATCCTTCCCGTATCAATTGATATATTTATCATCGCTCTAGCTTGGTGCTCGTCACGAAAATGGAGAAACAAAATCAAGAGCAAGGCATCGCGATAAATTTTTGCGCCAGATTGGGTGAAACAGCTTCAAAAACGTACGCTAAGATTGTAAAAGCGCATGGTGATAGTGCTCTTAGTCGCACCCAGGTGTTTCGATGGCATAACGAGTTTAAGAAGGGGCTTAAAAGCGTAGAAGATGAGGTGCGGACTAACGCGAATGCGCAGCGTGTGCCTGCACTAATCCGTGTAGATCGGCGTTTAACAGCTCGAATGTTGGCCTCAAAACTGGGAGTATGGAAAACGCGCTGGAATCGTTGTATAGCTGCCCAAGGGGACCATTTTGAAGGGAATGGCAGATTTGTAGAATAATTTTTAAGTATACGGTTTTCATGGAATCAGTCTCATTACTTAATTTTCATAAATTGATATGAACTTCATCAAACTGATAGAGTATTAGGGTCTAGGGTAAGGTTATTTAAATATCGAGTTTTGTTGGGTTTAAAGGTATCCACACGATTTTATTGGAGAAAATCTGAAATTCGAATATAATACTATTATGAACAAGTTGAACAAAACTTGACTTCTGTGGTATTTGTTATTGTTTTACACATAAATATCTCCCTGCATAATTTTTTTCCGATTTTTTAGATCACAAGTGTCCAATCATGAGCGAAAAACACATTTGTCGTGTATTTCCCCCACTGTGCTCCCAATGAAGCAGTTTCAGTTTAAGAACTGTTTTGAAAAGCTCTCATAAAGTCCTTTCATTTGATACTCATATCGGCTACTTTTGATGAAATTTTTTTCAGCGCCCACTCCCTTGTACTGTAATCATCGATTCATGACATCAGAAAAATTTGTTCGAGCCCTAGAACGGCTACAAAGTCCTTCTGTTAGGAGCTCTCTCGTACCTCCTCGACTTATTTCACCTATTAATATTAATTGAAGGTACTCATCTTCAGTCATTCATTAAATTGAATCAAGTGCTCAAAGCATGCATCTTAAACGTTGAAATTGGCGAAAAATAACTCATGATTATTCATTCTTCGCATTTAAAACAGCCGCTATTTTGTTTTACGATTACTGACATCACTAGCTGAACCAATTTTCAAAGATATTTATGATACCTATAATTCCTGAAACTTTCATTCAACTCCTCGCAAACTTTAAGTGTGTTTTCATAGTAATACAGCGCATATTGTTCCATAGTAATACAGAAAAATTCACACCACTATAACTTCGTTAAATACCATTTGATCTTCGTGAAACTTGGAAGACAGGTCAATCTTATAAATAGTTATCTGTGTACCGAATATTGTTGAATTTGAAGGTCTCATTAACATTTTATTCAAGAAAACGTAAAATTGATAAATCATACTATTGCTAACAAAGTTGAGTGAATTTCGACTTCGCATGTATTTGTTGTTGTTGTACTCATAAAGACATACATACGCGATTTTTTTCAAATTTTTCAGATGAAATGTGTCCAATCGCGAGGGGTGGTACGTGAAAAGTTCGTACATTTCCCCTTCCCCTACTCCCCACGGTACTGATTAGGCAATTTTAGGACTTGTTTTCAGAAGATCTCATTAAGACCTTTCCAATGATACCCTACTCGACTACCAATGGTGAACAATTTTTTTTGAGGGGTCAACTCCCTATATGGGGAGACCCCCCTTACACCTTTTTGAAACATTTATCCACCCTTGAACTTTCAAGAAGTCACCACTTCTGACCTTTCCACAAAGTTTCATGGCTGTAGCTTCTATAGTTTCGGAGAAAAACTGCTGAGATACACAGACGGACGGATACAGGTCGTGATTGTAATTAAGTTTTGTATTTTAGTACAAACCCTAATAATGATTCATATTTATTGCTCTCCCTTTTTCGGGGCATTACTATAAGTCGAAAAATAAAGTGCAATAAGAAATTAAACCTTAATTTTACAAGAGGAACAAACCAAAATGTAGAGAATAATACTGAGAATTTAAGTTTCGAGGATGGTTTCACTAAAGAAGCTTAAAGGGTTACTAAATAGCCGAGAACTTCTTTGAATAAGCCTTTAATCCTAAAATTCCCCTATCTGTCAGCTTCGTTTATACAATAGAGTTTTGATTGAGCTTTAAAGCCGAATAGTTGAACTGGTTTTTGGGGAATCAACTGAACAATTTAAAATTATGTCACATATCCCTAACCGGACAGTATTCCCTTACTTGCAAAATTAACTACCGCCATTACATAACAGCACTCTCATTCAACTTTGGAATAAAGTGATGTCCTAAACTATAAAATAATCCCTTCATTAGCCTGAACTCGACAATAATGCTGGTCATGGAGAGTAATTTACAACTTTGCTTCTCACTTTGAACTTTTCCACTACAGTGTAAATGCTTTTCAACATTGGCTTCTATTATTGTTCGTCTAATAACCCACAATAATTTATTGTTGTGTCCAGTTTCACCCTAAGCTGAAGGACCCGGCAAAAGGTTCAATACGATGTAGCAGCAACAACTAACCGGCAAAGAGTTAAGCTCCTCCTTGAATGGCTGCATTTGGATTAAAGTTGAAGGTGGTAGCAATGTATTATATAATTTCATGTGGCTTTCGTCATGGTTATCTCATGGATTTATGAATTTTTGGATCATATTGAAGTCAACAAGCCAGGAAGCTAGGTTTCGTTTATGAAAATATTGCATGTAACCGTCTATTGAAAATTATAATGGTGGTATTTCATTCATTTAAAACGATGCTGTGACCTTTTTAATACACGGATCTTTTGGGAAAGTTAAGTCAATAAAACGAAATGAGGTAAGAATATCAGAAATTTATTTATTTATATATTTGGTGCTTGCTCCAAATGTACATATAATATAGAGCAAACAAGTTGGGTAAACAGACCTACGCTCATGTCAGAAGGGTTTTGTATCCAACTTCTCAGAAATGCAATCACCAGCAATGAATTACGTCAAGAAATAGGTCAAAGAGATGTGCACGTTCAAAAGAAAATCCATTGTTTTTCTACTTTCAACGGTCGCCATTTTGTTGCAAACCGACAAAAATCAATCAAATTATGAATTCTCGAAAAATATTAATGTTATTGACCTTGTTGGAAAATTTCAAGAAGATCAAGTCAAAACTGCAGTGACTGTTTCGATGGAAAGTCCATAAAATACCAAAATCATGTGTTATTGTTGTTGTAATTGAAGAAATTTCAAACGGCTATAACTTCCGTGTATATCATTCGATTTTCATCAAACTTACAGAGTTTAAGTACTCTTAGCAAGACTACGTAAATATCGAATTTCGTTCAGTTTAAGTGTACCGATTCGATTTTATTAGGGAAAATGTGAAATTCGAATATCATACTATTATTAACGAATTTGGGCGAATTTCAACTTCTAAGGTATTTGTTGTTGTTGTACTCATAAACACCGACCATCATAGTTTTTTTCAGATTTTTCGGATCACAGGTGTCTAATCGCGAAGGGGGACACAAATTTTTCATGTATTTTCCCTCCCTGCGCAAACTTCAAAGCAAAAAGTATCGAATTAAGACCTGTTTTGAAAAGTTCTCATCAAGACCTTTCATTTGATATCCATATCGGCTACGATTGATAATTTTTATTTAAACTTTGAAGAGAGCATCAGTTTGCACCTGCATGCAAAATTTGATGTTTCTAGCTCAAGTAGTTTGCGAGAAAAAGTGCTGTGACACACGGACGGACAGACGGACAGACAGGTCGTGAAACTAGTAGGGTTTTGTAAAATTATTTCACGAAACCCTAAAAAGCATTCTAAGTCTAGCAATCGTTGCATACAAACGTGTTTAAAAAGCTCGTGTCACTAATTTAAAATCAAATTAATTTTCCAAACATCAATGGAAAAAAAAATTTTTGTTGGAGAATGTTTATTGTTTTTCACATTATAAAGGGTGGTCCTACCAAAACGCTCGATGTTTATTGTAAATTAAAAGAATTATGTTAATATTTTTTATTATAATAGAAGGATCTATGACAATTATATGCGAAACAAAATACATATCGTCCAAATGCTCCCCACGGCTACGGTGGCACTCTTCTGTCCGATGGTCCATATTTTCAATAACTCTGAGACATAATTGAGGTTACATGTCGTTTATGTGCTGAATTATCTCATTCTTTAGCTCTTGCACTGTTCTTGGGTTATTGACATACACTTTTTTTTAAATATCCCCAGAGAAAGAAGTCCAACGGTGTCAAATTACATGATTGTGGCGGCCAATTGATATCGCCACAACGTGAGAAGAGCCATTGTTTCGTGGGCTGTGTGGCAAGTGGCACCATTCCGTTGGAACCACGTATTGCTCAGGTCCATAACCTCAATTTCTGGCCACAAGAAGTCCGTTATCATCTCGCAATAGCGAACACCATTCACGGTAACTGTTTGGCTGTCCTCATTTTCGAAGAAGTACGGCCCGATGACGTCGCCAGCCCATAAGCCGCCCCAAAAGGTCACTCTTTGTGGATGCATTGGCTTTTCAACAATATCTCGTGTATTCTCATTTGCCCAAATGCGGCAATTCTGCTTGTTAACGAATCCACTGAGGTGAAAGTGTGCCTTGTCGCTGAAGATGATTTTCTTTGTAAAGTCACTACTCCCTTCTGCCTGTTCAACCATCCATCCGGCGTATTGCCGACGCTTGAAATGGTCAATTGGCTTGGACCTTGTTGGAAAATTTCAAGAAGATCAAGTCAAAACTGCAGTGACTGTTTCGATGGAAAGTCCATAAAATACCAAAATCATGTGTTATTGTTGTTGTAATTGAAGAAATTTCAAACGGCTATAACTTCCGTGTATATCATTCGATTTTCATCAAACTTACAGAGTTTAAGTACTCTTAGCAAGACTACGTAAATATCGAATTTCGTTCAGTTTAAGTGTACCGATTCGATTTTATTAGGGAAAATGTGAAATTCGAATATCATACTATTATTAACGAATTTGAGCGAATTTCAACTTCTAAGGTATTTGTTGTTGTTGTACTCATAAACACCGACCATCATAGTTTTTTTCAGATTTTTCGGATCACAGGTGTCTAATCGCGAAGGGGGACACAAATTTTTCATGTATTTTCCCTCCCTGCGCAAACTTCAAAGCAAAAAGTATCGAATTAAGACCTGTTTTGAAAAGTTCTCATCAAGGCCTTTCATTTGATATCCATATCGGCTACGATTGATAATTTTTATTTAAACTTTGAAGAGAGCATCAGTTTGCACCTGCATGCAAAATTTGATGTTTCTAGCTCAAGTAGTTTGCGAGAAAAAGTGCTGTGACACACGGACGGACGGACAGACGGACAGACAGGTCGTGAAACTAGTAGGGTTTTGTAAAATTATTTTATGAAACCCTAAAAAGCATTCTAAGTCTAGCAATCGTTGCATACAAACGTGTTTAAAAAGCTCGTGTCACTAATTTAAAATCAAATTAATTTTCCAAACATCAGTGGAAAAAAAAATTTTTGTTGGAGAATGTTTATTGTTTTTCACATTATAAAGGGTGGTCCTACCAAAACGCTCGATGTTTATTGTAAATTAAAAGAATTATGTTAATATTTTTTATTATAATAGAAGGATCTATGACAATTATATGCGAAACAAAATACATATCGTCCAAATGCTCCCCACGGCTACGGTGGCACTCTTCTGTCCGATGGTCCATATTTTCAATAACTCTGAGACATAATTGAGGTTACATGTCGTTTATGTGCTGAATTATCTCATTCTTTAGCTCTTGCACTGTTCTTGGGTTATTGACATACACTTTTTTTTAAATATCCCCAGAGAAAGAAGTCCAACGGTGTCAAATTACATGATTGTGGCGGCCAATTGATATCGCCACAACGTGAGAAGAGCCATTGTTTCGTGGGCTGTGTGGCAAGTGGCACCATTCCGTTGGAACCACGTATTGCTCAGGTCCATAACCTCAATTTCTGGCCACAAGAAGTCCGTTATCATCTCGCAATAGCGAACACCATTCACGGTAACTGTTTGGCTGTCCTCATTTTCGAAGAAGTACGGCCCGATGACGTCGCCAGCCCATAAGCCGCCCCAAAAGGTCACTCTTTGTGGATGCATTGGCTTTTCAACAATATCTCGTGTATTCTCATTTGCCCAAATGCGGCAATACTGCTTGTTAACGAATCCACTGAGGTGAAAGTGTGCCTTGTCGCTGAAGATGATTTTCTTTGTAAAGTCACTACTCCCTTCTGCCTGTTCAACCATCCATCCGGCGTATTGCCGACGCTTGAAATGGTCAATTGGCTTCAGTTCTTGAGCCAATTGAATCTTGAAAGCGTGTAAATTCAAATCTTCATTCAAAATTCGCAGCAGTGATGTTTGTGAGATGTTCAATTGTTGAGTAGGACGATGAGTCGAGGTTGACGGCTCTTCTGCCACACTATCGCGAACAACAGCAATGTTTTCCACTGAGCGACCTGGATGAGCATGCACAGATGAGTTCCTGAAATTTGCGAACAATTCTCACGGTTGTGGATATATTTGGTCGATTATGCAAGGCGAACAAATCACGAAGTGCATTTTGATTTGAACGCACATTTTTCGTAAAATGCTTCAACAACCTTAACACACTGTACAATTATGTACCTCTCCACAATTGAATTTGTCAAACACTGAAACAAAGAAATGCCAATTTAAGTTGGGCAAAAAACTTGAGATTAAGGTGTGACTCTCAATTAACATCGCGCATGATGTTTGGACCACCATTTGTAAACAATTGATTTATCGCCTGATATTATTACTGGATTTCACACTTAGTTTATCAAAAAAAAGCGAAGTCTTCACAGGGAATTCATGACCAGCATTATTGATGGGCCTGAGGTCTTCTTATCGCTGGGACATCTAATCGGACTAGAACCAAAAGCATTAAGTAGGGAAAACAGAACAAATCTCATGCCAGAAGGATTTTTTACTCAATTTAAGACATACAGACAACAATAATGAACAAATTCAATAACAACTCTAACGACATCAAACCATTGTTACTTTATTTTGTTTCAATATTACTAGCAACAATTAACTTAATGAAATCTTAAAATTCTTTTTCGTTGTTCATTTTTTCTCGAAATTTAGTGCAGATCAAATCAAAACTGTGGTGTGTCGTACGAAGGAAGCCCAGGTGGTACTTATTTTACTCAATATTCTTATTTAAAATGGCTGAACTGATATGACTCGTTGAATAGATTCTCAAAAATATTCATGGTATATCAGTTAACGAGCCCATGATTCTACATGCCAGATGCTAATGCAGCAAATGGGAACCAAGGTTGAGCACTGGCATTCACATATTCAGGGAAACTGCAACTACAGCAATTAAAACGTATATGTAAATTAAATGAATCTTTGTAATCATACACATTGTAATATTTTCATTCATACGGGTAACCTCTACCCATTTTTCATTATAAATAAATTTATTTGTTAAAATTTGAAGTAAAAGCGTTAACTTCCATCCAGCGTGAGACTGCGATCGTGGGTGCGTACAGTGGAAAGATCAGTGTGCAAGAAATTAAATATTCTTTGCCACCAATCTTTAAAATTCTTAGCCTTACACATTGCTGAGACTGGCATGTAGTCTACTAAATTTTCCCGGATTGAACAAAGTTAAATTGTTTGTGAAGTAACATTCATCATGGAACTATCCGGCCAAAGTTAATTATAATTAGTGAAGTAACATTCTGACTAAAGTGAAGTAGCATTCCACCGGGACTATATCCAAACCCCAAAGACGCCGTATATCCTGACTAGAACCTTTTTTTATGATAGGGAGGTGAATGCCCATTTACACACAGAGTGTGGGACTCCCACTAAACACCTCTCCTGTCAACCTGAGAACTCAGCCTGGAACCGTTTGACACATTACTTTGGCCATGTCTCGTTTTATTACGCCATAAGGTGCCTTCAAACAGGGGAATCCCTTTCCTAGTGGAAAGGAAGAGGGAAAAGGAAGTGCCAGAGAAGCGATCTCCCAGCCCCAACGCCCCCGCTGCTGTGAGTCCCTTTCATCTTTTAGGGCTGCCCGAACATAACGTGCCACCTGGTTTCATTTGTTAACCGATTCAAGTATCACTGCGACTATGTTATCCGAGGTGAGCTCTCCCGTCTCCCTGTAGAAGGCCCTTCCCATTTTATGCACGCAAAAATATGTGGCAGGCATTGTCTTTCTCTCCTGGGCAATACCGACATTCTGAGGACCGTGACTTACAAATCTTGTGCAGGTAAGACTGAAAACACCCACGCCCGCTCAAAAGCTGGGTCAGTCTCACCATGCCTTCAATTTAGCCACGGTCTCATATCCAGGATGATGCGCACAGTCCACCTTTCCTTCGTGCAATTCACCCAAGACTGCTGCCAATCGTTGAATGAGCACTGTCTCTCTTCGCGGACAACCATCTCCATCGCATCCTCGTTTCAACACAGATAAATAGGGCGGCACTCTCTAACAAGGAGGTTGACAGGTATCACTTCTACAATGACTTTCACCGCTGAATCAGAGACTGTTGGATATGAATATGCAATCCTCAGTGCTCCTCTTCTCTGTACCTGTGCCAGGCGTTTTCGATGAACCTCCTTACTGAGAGCGTCGCCCCATGGACTGGGCCCCCCCACGTTGTCCATAAGTCGACTCGGAGCCGATATTCCCGAAGCAGCCTTTTCAGCCGTTGTCCTGATTTGCTCAGAGAAATTCATCTTTGAGTCGATCAGCAGCCCCAGGTACTCCATCGCTAGCTTCGATTCAATTTGTATGTCTCCAATACTGATCATCCTTACTCTAGGGATTCTCTCTTTTTGTCAAAATGACCACTTCGGTTTTCTCCAGTGCTAAACTGAACCCGCGGGCAGTCATTCAGTCTCTCACTCAGCACATAAGCATACCTAGCCTAAGTTGCGCTTGGTCAACGGTGCATCTAGAGACTAGAGCCGCAACAGCATCCATATAGCCGATCAAGCGCGACTCATCTGGCATCTCCAGTCTCAGTAGCCCGTCGTAAGACACGTTCCACAGGTCTGGATCAAGGATTGATCCCCAGGCAACACCCAATGCAACTACCATCCGCCTTAGTAGCGAAGTAGTGAAGAACTTACAGCCTCAAAAAGGAAATTACCTGAGAATACTGGTCAGCAGCCCAAGTGAAGAACCCACAATTTTGAAGGAAATACCAAGTGAACCAAATTCAAGATTTTGGGAAAGGACCAAAATGATGAACGTATTCATCCTTATGTGAGTTTATATTAATCTAACTACAGAATTAAATTGCAAGTTTGTCTTCATTAATTGTATTTATCAAGCGACTTTGAAGAAAGCAAGCAAATTACAAGCTTGAATTACAATGAAATTGATTGTAATTACTAAGCAACCTTGAAGGAAGAGGGAATATTTTTCTTTCAAATTATTGCTCATAGAATAAGAATTTGTGAGTAACCATTACAAAAAAATATTTGAAAAACTTCACATCATATACTCAGCATTCAAAAAATTTCATATTTAAAAAAAGGGGGAGTTTTCCAGCAGTATAAATGGTGAATGTTATTTGTAAATGTTGTGTGGTGTCCACTACATTAGTACAGATCCTTTTCAGTATTAAATATTGTCGTCATCTTTGACTTATCTGCTCTTGGTTGTTGTTTTACCTTGACCTATTTGGAAAATACGTATTCTGAGAGCAGAAATAGGATTACGTACGTCCAGGTCTTTCATGAATTTTCTCTGAGCCTACGAAGTTAAATCAAAATATGGTTGGTTCAAATCCCAGTAATTCATTCGCCCCGCTCGTCTTCCTATTACCCCTGGCAAATAACAATGATGAAAAGCAACGGAATACTCCGCCTACTAAGTCCGGAGGCCCCAGTGTGACTTTAAATGAACTCACCACTATCGTAAGCCAAATAGTGATGGAATTACTTCAGGCTCAAGGAAGACAAATCTTCCAGAGCCTGATGAACCCTACTT
Source organism: Odontomyia ornata (assembly GCA_963969285.1). NCBI lineage: Eukaryota > Metazoa > Arthropoda > Insecta > Diptera > Stratiomyidae > Odontomyia > Odontomyia ornata. Next base: position 134,342,352 of record OZ017741.1, on the reverse strand, counting down.
TCGATATAAACAATGCAGTGGATATAGGAATCAGTGCTGAGCATGACAGGGTGGTATGGATAGAGTCCCTGACGTAGTAAAAAGCCTGAAAGACTTCTTAGAAAACCCAGGCGAATTCAGCTCATGGAAAAAGGGTACCAAAATATACTCTCTATATATAAATCCAAGTGCCTAGCACTACACTGCCAGTTGATTTCCCACAAGCCCTTTATTTCTGCCTTAAATTAGGAAACATGAACTATCGCGCACAGTACGCCAATAATACTAACAATATCTTAAGAAAAACCTCTATGACAGCACCTCCACCATAGCACCCAAAAAAAATCATTCGATTTCCAAATCAAACACGGCCACCTTTAAATTATGACGCAAGAGCTTCCATACCGAACATACGAGACTTTTGTTCTGAAATTGTACACAGCCCAACCGCGCCATAGCCACCTAGATTTCATCAGCCGATCATAGCAGCAGTACCCAAACCAATTACCGTTACCACATAAACCAATGCGAGATAGAGCCAATGGACATCAATCACTCCATTAGGACCCATGCAGTTGACTACCAGAATAAACCAGGTCCAAGACCCCCTACGCCCCGAAAACACCTCAAGCTTCCATTCGGTTACACGGACACAAACAACAACGAATATACAATAGCATATAGCCAGAGACATCAAACACAACAACGGTTTACATACAGGACGAACTGGAAAGACAAGAACTATTGACTTCGAGGCCGAGTAGGAAACCAAACCATTCCCAACAGACCTAGAGGAGAACAGCGAAGAATTACCCGACACTGATGAAACCCAAGACGACATACATTTTTTAGATTAAACATATAATATAATTTTTGTTTTAACCTGTGTCTATTAAGAATTTTAGCGTTTCGCCACTCCTCGCTGTCTTTTCAATGTATGGAAGCGAAGATCCATACATCGAAAGGACAGCGAGGAGCGGCGAAACGCTCAAATTCTTAATAGACACAGGTTAGAACAAAAATTATATCCATCCTCGTTACATTCGGAATCCTTTAAAAAGTAATGAACTGTTTAGTGCAAATACAGTGGCTGGTGCGGTCCAAATTACGCTTCACAACGTTTCACAATCAATTAACAAACTCAACATAAATACCGACAATCTTTCCACATCTCAGAGAAAGCAACTAATACTGGTCCTGTATAAGTGTACTGACGTGTTTTCGGAACCAAGCGAATGATTAACGTATACAATGACGGTGCGTGGTGAAATCCGTATAACTATGAACGATCCTATATACAGCAAAGCCTACTCTTACCCAATGGCTCTTAAATCTCAAGTTGTCCATCAAGATCACCGTATAAATTGCCTATTTGGATTGTCCGAAAGAAGATGGATTCCTCTGGGGCAAAAAGGTATCGAAAACTAAACTCAGGCACCATTTCTGATAGATATCCTATCCCAGAGATAAATGAGGTACTCTCTAACTTTGGGAGGAACAAATTCTTTTCTGACTTGAAGAGCGGGTTTTACTAGAAATCGAGAAAACCGCATTCTCGATTAATAACGGCATATTTAAGTTCCTGAGGCTTCCATTTGTACTCAAGAATGCACCCTCTATTTTTTAATGCACACTAGATGGTATCCTTTGGGAACACATCGGCCTGCGCTGCAAAGTATACATAGGTGACATTATCATCTTCGGAACAGACGAGGTGGAACACTTTGAAAACTTGAAAAGGTTGTCACCCTTACGCCTCAAGGGTAGACACGCTGTCCAGCCTTGCGGGCCCGGTTCGCTCCGTCGGAGACGGCGCAGGCGCCAACTCGCTATCCCTAGGCTGGATGGATTCAACAATAGGATCGTCAGCGAGTAGACGATCCGTCAGCGCACGCACGAGGGTTGACCACTAGCACCAAAAGGGAGGAAAAATAAAAAAAAATATAAACGTTTCACCTCCTCTAGCTACTCCCGTCCCTAACCTGTCCAAACTACCCTGGTTACTCACACCACGATCTCCTGAAAGAAAATTTGTTGAACCGAACGAGGAAAAGAAAACCTCCCCGCTTGAACGTCGCGCACAATCCAAAAAAAAATACCTTTTTTCCAATAATAACAATAAGATTATTTCCGGGTTTATAGTTCGATATATTCACACAAACGATTTCAATGAAATAAATATAAAAGCAAATGTAATCTAGAAAAAGAAAAAAAAAAAGAAATAGGTACCTTTTCCTAATCTCGCTAAACTATCTTTTCTTGGGGCCCCAGCAAACGATCGTCTGGTTAATTTTCGCCAATCTTGGGAGCCGGATTCTTGTTTTGTTCAGCTCCTCGCTGAACGAAATTGTTCTTCTGTGGTATCGATGAGTGCCGTGGTGACGATGGCGAATTGTTCCTAGTTCCAATCACCTTTTTGCGCTGCCAGTCCTGTATCCTCCGAACTATCTGCCTTGAAGTCAAACCAAAAAAAGAGAGCCTCCGTTAGCCCTCAGCCCTTTAAATTCGTTCGCCTTAACGGACGTCCGCTACATTGGAGGTGGTTGGCCTCCCATTCATACGACGAACTCTTTCTTTCCTTTTGGCGCGGTTCGTAGCGCGGCTACTAACCATCTTCGCTACCTCGGCTCCGCACCCATGGTTGCTGCACGCGAGTTGGACTGCATTACCCATTATTTTGGGATCAGCTGGGCAGTCCCAATATGTGGATCATCCTAAAATGACATCGCCGAATGACATTTTGTAGTTGTCAGCAGAAAATGGAAACAAACGCGATTTCGGTTAAATGAATGGCGGAATGGCGTCCCCGAACGAAATGTTTGTCCGCTTCATTACTTCTATGTTGCAGGTGATTGGTTTGTACGTCGCGATAAGGTTGCATGTCGGGAATTAGTGAAATGATGTAGAGATTTCCGAAAGTCGACTTGAGCGTAGTACAGGTGATATGTGTACCTGGTCGTGATGCCTGCATTACATCGCGAGTGTTGTTCAACTTGGGATTCGCCTCGTCTTGGCGTCGCACCAGAGACGCCGTCAGGAAGGTGTAAATTGGAGACGACAAGTTCCCCGAGGTAAGTCTTTGCATTCGTAACGACACTCCATGTATTTTACAGTAGCCTCGCCGGTGTATGTTTCCGTTTGGCGCGCTGCATCCCTTCACGGTTTTGCTGTTGACATTACCTTCGATTACGGTGGATCCATCTAGTGCGGTGACCAGGAGTGGGCCCCCTTAACGCCTTCCGAGTAGGTGCTAGCCTTTGTGGAGCGCTTGTGTTAGATGCGTTGCCATAGGTTATCCTTGTTGGGAAGAGTGATGGTCGACCGGCCCCCTTCTGATGTCGTTCGTCATCCGTTGCTGCCGTTTGCTCCCTACCTAAATTAAACGCCCTACTCTAGCTCGATTGATAAATAACATTGTTTATCATACAAAAGTAACATTTTTCTTCTGAATTAAATAACAATAATATTTCCTTCTTTTGTATGAGAGTAGTATTTGTGTCAAAAAATACAATGGGTCAACTGCTACCTCGATGCTCAAGCGGGTTTGGGGTGTGTAAATTACATGCATCCCGATCTCCTTAGTGGTCGTGGTGTGGTCCCCGGATGAAAGCTGGTCAACCGTAACAAGGTCCTCAAAATAATCGAGAAGATTAACATGAAAGTGCAGCCCGCAAAGTGTAAGCTTTTGAGGAGTAACGTGGAGTTTCTGGTGTTTGTGATCAGCGCTGTCGGCATTAAAAAAAATCTGAAAAAGTTCAGGCAATCACATCCTTTTCTCCACCAAGAACCTGAAAGGACCTCGAATCACTTCTTGAAATGTCAGGATTTTACAGTTTCTTTATTTGCAACTATGCAAAGCTTGCAAAACCTCTGACATCCCTTTTGGAAGGGGAAGATGGACGGGTGTCCAAGCACATGTCGAAAAATAAGTCAATCACCCTAGATAAACCAGCCATGGATGCATTTTTAGGCAAATTTCTCGAGAGGAATTTACCTATTGTGGATAGTACCTTAGAGATATATATATATATATATATATATATATATATATATATATATATATATATATATATATGTATATATATCTATATATATATATATATACATACATATACATATATATATATATATATATATACATATATATATATATATATATATATATATATATATATATATATATATATATATATATATATATATATATATATATATATATATATATATATATATATATATATATATATGAGAGATAACGAAATTTTTGACCACGATAGAGGTTGCAATTTCGCTCCGGTTTTCACCAAATTTCCAGGAAAGGTGTATTGAGTTAAGTTCGTGAACCAGTTATATCGGCCAGGCAAAAACCAAATGCCGGCCATTTTAGACAAAAAATGGTGATTTATGTTCTGACCATAGTATAGCTCCGATTTGAATGAAATTTGGTACAAATATTCACTAATGTATGCGATGAATATCACAATAAAAAATCCAATGTCAGTACGGCTGAAACAAAATGGCGGCCGCTCAAAGGTCGAAAAACGTACAAAATTTTGTTGTTGTAGTTTTGACCAAAGCTTTCAACCAATGTTAATGAAATTCGGCAGTTTGATAGAAACTATAAGTTATGTAAAAAAACTGGAGGTCAGGTCGCAAAAAACAAAATGGCGGCCAATTGAAGCTTAAAAGTGCAGTCTTCTAGAAGTCACAATTTTGATCCGATGCATATGAAACTTGATTTTAAGATAGAAATAAATAAGATCCAGAAAATTTGATATTTTGGTGATCATGCATGTGCAATTTTCAAGATGGCGGCGGATTAAAGATACGACTTTTTCAGGTTTTCGTGGTCCTCTGGCGGTCACATTTTCCAACGGATGTTGATGAAACTTGAGATTACAGATCATTGTTCTAAGTTCTTGAATGATGTAGAAAGTTTTAAATCGAATGAGTAACAAAAAATCGAAATTTTAAAACCCAATATTTTTAGCTGCTATTTCCACTAAAAATTGAATGATTTTGCCCTGTCTAGAGTGAAAAGCCGATTTGAACAAGATTTGGCACATTGATTGATGATGTCCTAGCATACAAAGATTTAAAATAATCCAAAATCAAATGCATGCATTCAAAATGGCGGCCCCAAAAGGTCAGAAGGCAAGCACAATTCGCTATTTTAGTAGCAACTGAAATAATGAATATTCTTCATGGAAACGTCTTAAATTACTTAACTTGGAAGTATTTAAATAGCATACCATATTCAGGATATTGTTAAAATATTTATAAAATACCCTAAAAAACTATGAAATCGTGACTTGTCTGTCCGTCCGTCCATTCGTCCGTTTGTTGGTGTGTCACAATAAATTTCCTTGCAAACCACATGAGCTATAATTAGGAAATTTTCTAGGTAGGTCAAAAGTGGTGCCTCTCGTAACTTGCAGTGCAAGAAAATATTTCAAAGTGTTTAAGGGGGCCCTCCCCATACAGGGGGTAACTTAAATTTTTTTTTCTGTAGCCCTCTACCGGCCAAGTTTCTCAAAAGATTCCGATGAAGTTTGAAATTATAAGTTATTAAAGCAAGTTAATTTAACCTGCGAAAAAATTTATGGAAATCGGATGACAAATGAAAAAGTGGAAAACTTACAGCTTAACATTTTGAGCAGCCGTTTCTAATAAAAATTAAAAATGGTATCCCTGATGGTTCAGAAAAGAATTGAAAAATTTCATATTAATAGCAACGCAAGAGCTGTTTAAACTTTTATGGAAATCTTTTGAGATTATCTATTTGAGCTATTTAAGCCGACAAGCTATCACCTTTGTGTGGTAACCACTGTGTAAACAGCAAATGTGAGAAGGACAACACCTGTATTTATATGTTTATAACAATTTATTGTCTGCCGATTTCCAATATGTGGTCCATAAATATGCAACTCAATTGAATGCGCAAAAAATTTGCGCCTCTATAAAGGGTCTTTAAATACGAGCGTCGGCAGATTCTTTTTATGTCAATAAATACCCATGTGGTGCTACGAAAATTGCAGAAAAAAGTTTAGTAGTACGCAAGCTAAATTCTTTGCCAAAATTTTACGCTACATACGAGAAATTCGCCTTTCCGGCTGGTGCTGCCAACGGGGATTTTGAAACTCAGGAGAGCGCTCAAGTCCAAGGAAGTAATACTATCGCATCATAACTTCGAAAAGGAGTTCAAACTGACTACGGATGCTTCCAACTACGCCATCGATGCAGTTCTCTCTCAAGAAGGCAAACCGATATCTTTCTTATAGCGAATATTAAACCAAACCGAAGATGCTGCAAACGAGAGGGAAATGCTTGCCATCATATGAGCATTGCAGAAATTTAAAAATTTCCTTTACGAGTCGCAGAAAATAAAAATTTTCACGGGCCACCAGCACCTTACACATGCCCTAAGCAACAAAAAACTCCAACTGCAAAATAAAACGCTGAAATTCTTACTTAGAGGAGTATAATTATGAGCTCCTACTCAAACCAGGTCAAGCAAAAGTTGTTAGTGACTCCCTCTTAAGAGTTCCAAATCTACGCGAAGTTAATTCGTTAACACCCCCTAAGATCGGATACCTATGGTTGGAACACCCATCGACGTCTTCTGGAATCAAATAATATTGAACAAAAGTAACGAAACAAGCAATCAGATCACCCATCCTTTCGATAATACCAAGCATATCCTAATTCAAGAATAATACGCTGAACAAGACTGTATCAACATACTTGGACGGTACATGAACCCACATACGGTAAATGGACTTATGAGAGACGGAGGAACGTTTGTACTCATACAATAAATCTACTCCCAGCACTTTCAAAATTACAGAGTCCATTTTTTACGCAAGATAGTTGAAGATCTGCAAAATGAAGTGGAACAGGAAGAGAGAATCTGGAACCCTTATCGCAGAGCTCATAAAAATGCTCATGAAAATAGGATTCTGTTATTAGAAAATTTTTATTTAACAAAAATGTCCGCTAAAATTAAAAGACTTGTTATTCGGTGCATAACGTGTAAGAAAAATAAATACGATAGGCACCCAAACAAACCGCTCCTACATGCTACGACAGCAAAATGTAGAAAAGCTCAAATCGAAACAAGACAAAGAGTTTGCGTACCATGATAAAAATAGGAGGATTGTAGCCCCGGAGAAATCGTTTTTGTTAAAAAAAAATAAAAGATTGGGGTAAAAATTAACTTCAAGATACAAACAAAAAATTGTTAGGGAAAACGAAACCACCACAATCATTAACCAACCTAAAAAAACCATGCACAAAATTAATATACGCAATTAACTTCTTCCTTTTAGGCTCTCTATCTACATGGCTACCTACAAGGTCAAGGTTCTCGACTATACAAATTTCCAAATTATAACCATCAAATCTGGCCAGTCAAAAATAAAAACGGGAAGTTTCAACATCATACATGACGTAGATATTGGACCGTACGCGCAATTAATATCAAACATAGTCAATAGTCAATAGTAGCAATGCTCTGCATTCCTATCTCATTCATGAGGTATCCCAAACTCAACAGCTATTAGGGCATCCACAACCGAAGGTTATGAAAAGATCATTGGACTTTCTCGGAACTGCATGGAAATGGGTCGCGGGAAACCCCGGCTACGATGACTTCAACATAATCCAGGACAAAATAAATAAGGTCCTGAGGAATAACAACAACCAGGTAGTAATTAACAAACCATCAACAGATAGAATTAACAACCTGACACGAATTTCATACCAAATTGAACAATTTGTCAAAGCAAATGAGCACCACAACTACGATATAGCCATATCTACAATATAAATTAAGATAGGTAAAGGAGGAACTAGTTAGTATAAATTATGCCTCAAATTTTGCAAAAACTGGAATCGTTAACTCCATGATGTTGTCACAGGAAGAAATCAAAACAGCAATGGCAATTCTTGACAAGGAAAACTTTCCATGCTAGCCATCGATGATGCAATAAACCAGCTAAAGTAAAAATTGTATCAGACGAAAAGTCACCTTTGTATATTGTACAGATAGCATTAACTAATGAAGATACTTTTGAAAGACTCCTCAAAAAAACCTGAAAAAAAACAATAGAGTTATTGAAATTACACACGATAACAATTGTAACGCATAGGGCTAATTAGCGATTTGTAGATAAACCAACTTGTTCGACATAAAACTCTCGCCGTGCCTTCCCAATATCCTGAATAGTGTCAACTAGACCTATAATATCGTGAACGGTATTCAAATTCCAGCCATAGAATAAGTTACTACTGACATAATCCTGCTGAACGATTTTAATGGATCGATAACAATTGACGACGATACACGACAATTGTTTGGCACCTTCATAATTAAGTTCAAGAACGCTACACTAAGAATAAATGAAAAAACCTACACGTCAAAGGAAATTTCCTTCTGACAAGCACTTTCGGCCATCTACCAGCTTACTCCGTACGAAGAACAATACAAAGAACTCCTTTCTCTCGAAGCAATGCATGAGCTCCACATCAATAATACTAAATGAATCGATCTATTTCAAGGCAAAACTTTTTACGACTTTTGGACTAACTACTCGTACATCATGAGTTTCTCATCATCCTCATATTGATAATCTTTATATTTTTCAGGCTTTGCAAAAGGAACTACTTAAAGGTTACCACCAGACGGCCCACTGAAAGCGAAGAAGCCAGTAATGAACAAACAGTAAATGCCAACGTCTGGTTAAGCACATCAATATCGGTACCAATGCAGCCCCTTGATTATCTGCGCCAATCAATTCCCAGGCTATACAATCAGCCACATTTCTGATCGGATGAGGACATTTGAATTTAAGCATGGAGGAGTTAACGAGCGATCCCACGATTCTACCTGCCAAGGTGCTAATGCAGGAAGTCCCCGATCAGCAAATTCGTGAGAACCAAGGTCGAACATTGGTATTCACATATTCGGGGAAACTGCAACTACAGCAATTAAAGCATATAAATTAAATGAATCTTTATAATCATACACACTGTAATATTTTCATTCGTATGGAGAACCTCTACTCGTTTTTCATAAGAAATAAATTATTTTGTTAAAACTTTAAATAAAAGTGTTAACTTATATCCTTCCTGAAACGTTTACACAAATCCTAGCTAACCCATGGTCTCTAAGTTGATTGAAAGCGTATATTATTCCATAGTCTTACTAGTCAGTATGCAGAAACTTCGTGCATTTCTCCTTCTTCTGCCACCCTCAGCTGTTAAGACCTTCTTCTGCCACCCTCTGCTGTTAAGACCTGTTTTGAAAAGACCTCATCAAGACCTTTCATATGAAGCCCTATTTCAGTACTTGTGGTGGACAATTTTATTTACGGGTCAGCCCCCTATATGAGGCGACCCGCTTAAAATCCTTTGAACAATTTTCCTAACACTAAACTTTCAAAAAGTCATCACTTCTGACCTTTCCACAAAGTTTGATGGCTGTAGCTTCTATAATTTCGGTGAAAAACATCTGTGACATACAAACGGATGGATAGACTAATGGATACAAGTCCCGATTTTAACAGGGTTATGTATTTTAACACAAAAACATAAAAGGCCACACGAAATTATTATGCGATACTTGCAGTAATGGAAACGGAAATGACTGTTAAGACAATATAGTTAAAAATTCTAATTGATTCTAGTTAAAAATTTTCAAAGAATATTTAAAAACTAAAAACAAGGAGAAGAAGCTAACTAGTGCACCTGCTGGTACTACTGCAAAAATTAGTTAGAATGCTGAAAAAGTTCTGCCAATTAGCATCCTCGGCAGTACGAAGGGGACATGGTTCTGCTACTCGTAGCTGAATATAACATAAATAACAGGAAAAATCATAATCAAAACGAAATCTCTGGTTCACTTCAAGTTAAACAAAGATGAATTGAATTCCGAGTAGGTTCTGCACTTCAGCTACATCCCAAAAACAGAAAAGAATCAGGATGGTAGGGAATATGCGGTGGATTTTTTTCAAATACCTAAGGATGCCGCATCAGCAATTAACGTTATTTCAGTTAAGAGCTTCACTACAAGGATATCGACTGTTGAGAATAAGACTTTGCATTTCTATATAGTAAACATTTAAAATAGTCCATTGCTACCAGTTTCAATATTTAGGCCGTTTAGACACTAATTGTGCCATGCAATGCTACTGCGTTAAATGCAATGATGTTCACGTCCCTGCTGAGGGCAATTTGGCCAAGGTGCAACCTCAAGAAGAAATGTACTACGTCAACTGCCGTGTATTTGGTCATCAAGCATCGTATTAAGAATACTCCCAATATCAAGATGCAAAAGTTAAATTTATTCCAAAACAAACGCCAACTCACCACAGAGTGATATTTTCTAATTTCGTTAAGCGTATAGAATCATTTCTACTTGTCGCTAGAAGATCAGCTGACAGTACTGTGAATAGCGTAAATAATGTAAGTGGTAACAAGGGCCTGCTTTTTAAAATCTACCGAAAACTTAATCCTTAAAATTATTGGCTTGATTTCCGAAAAGAAAACAGGGAAAACTTTAAAGGGAAGTTTAACCAGGAATACCAGAACAAATGTCCAACTTCTGACAGCCGTGACTCTTATCCAATGGTTCTTAATCACATGAATCGTGCTGGCGATGAAATAGCCCTCTATCTGTTGAAGTTAAAGAAGCTGACATTGTAAACTATTGGCAAAGCAGTTCTGAAGACTAATGATCTTTACAAAATTGAAAAGTTTAACACTAACCATCATCAGGTGGAAGGGAGAGAGAGAGGGAGTTATTGAAAAGCTTTCTTACACGCCTTAACAATATTTTCCGGCAATTTCCAGACCAGAACCATACATTTTTGGCTTTATTAAAGTTACACCAAATGATGTCCCAAACTGAATTCATTTACACAACGAGAAAGAAGTCCGTAACGAATAAACGGAGAAACTGATGAAGATTAGTCCAAAGGATCTAGATAGCATTTCCACGAAAGTGAATATCTTATTCCGTAAGAAGTCTCGACTAAAGGTGGTGATTCTTAGAGTTACTAGTAGTGAGATAGATCTTCTAGATAGAGCTAGCTTCAGAATTTATGGTACGACTCTGGTAACAGCACTAAAAAGGATTGTTTGTGATGGTCTACAGATTGAAACTCAATTTTAATTGGTCCACATATCAAAATCTTAAAGAGGAAACCAGATACTTTCCGAAATAGTTAAAGCAATGGTTTTTGACTTCAAACCAAGCTTGAACGGTGAACCCATTCCTCATTTCAATGGAAAATTGACCTCTGACCTCACACCGAACAGAAATCTTCTTGATAATTTTGTCAGCTATGAAGACATTTGTCTAAAGTGACTTATAGAAGTTATTGCATATTGCTCAACAACATTTGAGCCATTCATATTTCCCAAATAAGTGGAAAATGGCCAAGGTATTTATAATCTTAATGTAAAAAAAATAATCTTCATACCTTAAAAGCTATCGTCTAATCAGCTTGCTACCTAACATCAGTAAGGTGTTTTGCACCGAAGCACAAACGCCCAGGACCTACTTGAGCAGTTTGCGAGGGATAAGAAAGCTGACCTGCTGTTGCTGAGCGAGCAACATCATAACAAGGACTCGCAAGCGTGGTACCCTGATGAATCTAGTACCTCGGCCATCTGGATTCGAGACAGCGCCCGCCTTCAGGTGCAGGGCCATGGACGTGGAGATGGTTTTGTGTGGGTGCGGTGTTCAGGGATAACATATTTCAGTGTTTATCTGACGCATAACGAGGCAATGCCATCTTTTCGAACCAAACTCGATGCCCTGGGGGACGCTGTCTGGAACACAGAGGGCCACATGCTGGTAAGGGGAGACTTAAACGCTAGAGCCATTGAATGGGGTATGCCACAATCCGACCCAAGGAGAAAGCAAATCTTGGACATGGCGGCCAGAACAGCGCTTTTTGTCCTAAATACTGGTAACACCCCTACTTTCCGCCGCTGCGGTTGAGATTCACGACGGTGCCACTTTGCGTGCATATGCCCAAACTTCAATCCTCGGATGGAGGACTGGGAGGATGGACGTTGAGAGGTTCACTGACGTGCTTACGGCATGCGCACCGTTGCTGAGAGCTCCGCCAGGGAGTGGAGGGCCTACAGCCAAGGACTTGGTGAACTCAACTATGAGTACCATCATAACTGCTTGCGAGTCTTCCATGCCCCGTCGGAGACCCCGACACGGTAAGCCTCCAGTATACTGGTGGTCAAACGAGATCGCCGAACAAAGAAGCGAGTGTCACAAACTTCGGCGAGAGGCCCAGCGGGCGCGAACACGGGAGGAGGCAGACACTAGGCTAGCAGCATACAGGTCCGGCAGGAAATATCTTCGCAGGCTTATTAACAAGAGCAAGGCCCAATGCTGGCAAGACCTCGTGGACGATGTAAATAGGGATCCGTGGGGCCTAGGTTACAAGCTGGTCATGCGAAAACTTGGTGCCCAGTGGAAGCCCTGCTTACATGAAGCAGAGAAAATGGACGAGATCGTACGGGCACTATTCCCCGCGCACCCTGTCCGTGTCGATTCAGCTCATGCACAAACACCATTAGAATGCTCACCTTTAACAATTATTGAACTGGAGCAGGCAATTCTATCCATGAAAGCAAGGAAGGCACTGGGACCAGATGGCGTTCCAGCTGAGGTTTTGCAGCTTGTCTATAAGCTTTGTCCTGACTTGTTGCTCAGTATGCTCAACGCTTGCCTTCACGAAGGTGTATTTCCGGAACGCTGGAAAGTGTCGAGGCTCGTACTGATCAGCAAGGGGAAGGGAAATTCCGAGTTGGCGTCTGCATACCGCCCGTTATGTATGCTAGGCACGGCTGGGAAAGTGCTCGAGAAACTCATCAAGGGAAGACTCACTGACGCGGTCCGTTCTGTCGGGGACCTATCTCCACGGCAGTATGGTTTTAGAGCAGGTCGCTCCACTATTGACGCGATAGCGGAAGCAGTGAGCGTGGTCCAAAGAGCGGAGGCTCACTGCCAGGCAAACAAAAGGGTTGTGTTGCTCGTGACGCTTGACGTCAGGAACGCCTTCAATTCTGCTAGATGGGCGGATATTCTGGAAGCACTGGAAAACTCTTTTCAAGATCCAGAATATCTGATGCGGATTTTTAAGAGCTACCTGACAGACCGGAGCCTGCTCTATGAGACGAAGGAGGGTCGGCGAAGGATGGAAGTTACATCGGGTGTTGCACAAGGCTCCATCCTTGGCCCAAACCTGTAGAACATCACGAGAATCGAGCTGCCGGATGAGTTGCGCTTGGTCAGCTATGCAGATGATGTCACGGCGCTAGTTGCGGGACGCACTGTTGAACAAGCGCAACTCAGACTGGGTATGCTAATGCGCCAAGTGAGGGACTGGATGACTGCTCGCGGGTTCAGCCTAGCTTTGGAGAAAACCGAAAGTAGTCATCTTGACAAAGAAGAGAATCCCTAGAGTATGGATGATCAACATTGGGGAAGCACTCGTTGAGACTAAACTAGCAGTGAAGTACCTGGGCATTTTGATCGACTTGAAGATGCGTTTCTCCGAGCAAATCAGGGCAATAGCTGACAAGGCTGCAGCGAGTGTTTCGGCTCTCAGCCGACTAATGGCCAACATAGGGGGTCCCACCTCATCAAGAAGGAGACTTCTGATGAGTGCAGTACAATCTGTGCTATTGTACGGATCGGAAATATGGTGTGAGGCTCTCAACAAGGAGCTTATCGAAAGCACTTGGCACAGGTGCAGCGACGAGGAGCGCTGCGGATTGCATCTGCATATCGGACTGTCTCGGAGTCGGCAGTGCTGGTCATCGCAGGAGTGATACCCATTGCCCTCCTTGCCAAGGAGCGCCGCAGAATCTACCTGCGGAGGAACAAATGCGACAGAGATGCTGTCACCCACGAAGAACGAGAACGCTCACTCAGTGATTGGCAACAGTCTTGGGTGAGCGATACATAAGGTAGGTGGACCGCACGCCTTATTGGTGACCTGAGGCCGTGGCTGAATCGAAGGTATGGTGAGACTGACTTCTATCTAACTCAGCTACTGAGTGGACATGGATACTTTCGGTCTTACCTGCACAAGATTGGTAAGTCACGGTCTCCTGACTGCATATTCTGTGCTGGAGAGGTTGATGATGCCTACCACACATTTTTTGTATGCAAGAGGTGGGAAAGGCAGCGCGGTGACCTCATTGAAGAAATGGGAGATCTCTCTCCGGATGAACTCACTGGAGAGATGCTCACATCCGTTGACAAATGGAACTGTGTGGCACATTACGCTCGGGCAGTCCTTAAGATAAAGAGGAACATATTTGAGCACCTGGAGGCGTCCAGGGCGGAGGGGCCTCTTTTCTAGAAATCCCTCTCCCTTCCCCTCCTTCCGCTGGAAAAGGGATCCCTGTAGCCCGGTGGTGCCTAAACGCGTAGAGAAATGAGGCTTAGCCCGAAGTAATGTGTCAAACGGTTCCAGGCTAGGTTCTCAGATTGACAGGGGAGGTGTTAAGTGAGTAGTCCAAGGGTATCCTCCATGGGAGTCCCACACTGCCAGACTCGGCGGGCGTAAATGCCTTCACCTCCCTACTACACAAAAAAAAAAGGTGTCTGAAGTGATACTAAATATGAGTTGATGCCGAATCGCGAATTTAGTTTTCGTGCCAGGCATTTGACCATACATGTAAAAATGAAAGTAACTTCAGATATCTCTTCGAAACTAAATTGTTAGAAAATGTGCTTTAGCGTATCTCATTGATATGGAGGAAGCCTTAGATACCGTGTGGTTAGAAGGACTAATTTTTAAACTTCTTCAGGGTATGTTTCCCAGACTCCTTCTTGCCATAATATGCAATATGTTAGAGGGGAAACCATTTGTTGTAACTGATGGTAATCTCACGACACTGTACGATTTCAAGGTTTTGAATGGTCCACAGCATAGGACAGTTACTGCGCCTCTGCTTTTCTCAGTATTCATTCGCAAGCTATAAAACGGCTTTGATTTTCAGGTCTTGCCAGATTAATCATTGGTAGTGTTTGCTAATTTATTTATTTCTATTTAACAGAAAAAATTCCAATTACGAAATAGATAAGATAATAGTACAGCAAAATGAACTAAATAATAGCACAGCATGCACGAAGCAAGATAGAAGTAATAACAAGTTGGATAGACAGACCCATGCTGATGTCAGAAGGGTTTTGTACTCTACTTACAAAATGCAGTAACCAGTAACGAAAAAAATCAAGAAACATGATATGTTCAAGGATCATACTATTATTAGCAAATTCGAAATAATTTTGACTTCTGAGGTATTTGTTATAGTTATACCCATAAATATCTTCCTTGATAATTTTTTCAGATTTTTTGGATCACGGGTGTCCGTTCGCGAGGGAGGAAACACATTTTTCATGTATTCACCCCCCCCCGTTGCCCCCACTGAAGCAAAACTGGCAGTTTAAGAACTGTTTTGAAAAGCTCTCATAGAGAACTTTCAGTTGATACTCATATCGGCTACCTTCCATGAAATTTTTTTTCAGGGGCCACTCCTCTGTACTGTAATCATCGATTCATGGCCTGTTTTTTCGAATCTTAGAATGGTTACAAAGCCCTTTTGCTAGCAGCTCTCTCCTGCCTCTTCGACTTGTTTCAATTGTTTGTACTCATCTTCATGATACCTATCATTCCTGAAGTTTTCATGCAAATCCTAGCAAAGCTGTAGTGTCTAAGTCGGTAAAAAGCGCAATCGCGAGGGGGGGTACGCGAAAAGTTCGTACATTTCCCCTTCCCCTGCCCTCCTCGGTACTCATAAGACAATTTTAAGACTTGTTTTGAAAAGATCTCATTAAGACCTTTCCAATGACACCCTATTCGACTACCAATGGTGAAAAAAAAAATGGGGAGACCCCCCTTAAACCCCTTTGAAAAATTTTTCCACTATTGAACTTTCAAGAAGTCACCACTTTTGACCTTTTCACAAAGTTTCATGGCTGTAGCCTCTATAGTTTCGGAGAAAAAGTGCTGTGACATACAGACGGACGGACGGACAGACGGACAGACGGACACAGGTTGTGATTGCAATAGCGTTCTGTATTTTAGTACAAAACCCTAAAAAATGCAAAAACTATGAGAAAATAAACAAGAAAAAATTACTAAGAGTTGAGAACAAGACAGTTAACAAATCTTTTATAAACTAGATACAAGAGGGGGAAGGGCCTAAGCTGAAGGTCATCATGGTTACAAAGTTATCTGAGCATGGGTGAGTGAAAATACACCAAACTACGTGCAAATGGAACATCAAAGATATTCGACGATCTGGTAGAACGCATAACGCACCTCACTCGAACCTGGTTGACAAGACGAGTATCGAGCAAACCACGGCAAAGCCTGTAAAGTAAACATTTATCAAGGTAGAGTTGATGCATTTCCAGCGAACAAATATCGAGGAAAGATAAGCGTGATTCATAAAAAATGTAGGGAATCTGGAACTTCAAGAAGACGATCCTGGTAATTTTTTTTGGTACAGCTTCAGGCGTGAACTTCAAACATTTCAAATGAGGTGACCAAATTGGTGAACAGTACTCAAAGATGGGACAAACAAAACTAGAATATAATTTAACACATGAGAAAGGATCGGAAAATGCGAGAGGCTTTAGTAGTAATTTCAGAAATATGAACATCGAACTTTAATTTACAGTCGAAAGTGACACCCAAGTCCCTGAAGTGTGTCACCGTACAAAGATATGAATTATTTAACGTAAATTGAAAGCTAATAGGGCAAGGGTTATTAGAAAATGAAAGGTGAATGCACTTAGAAACATTTAGTGTAAGTTGGTTATAAGAACTCCAAGAAAAAATGGCATTCAAATCTTCTTGAAGCAAGGCACAGTCATTGATTGATGACACTATTTTGAAAACTTTGACGTCATCTGCATAAAGAAGGCAGGAGGAGTTGATGACAGCGGATGGTAAGTTATTTATAAACAGAGTGAACAATAATGGGCCCAGAATGGATCCTTGAGGAACACCAGAAAGGGGGTAGAAAGACAGCCTTGAAAAGATACCTGACTGACACGATTGGATAAGTACGAGGATAACCAGTGGAGCAAGTAATCAGGAACGTTAAGAAATTTAAGTTTGCTAAACAAAATATTGTGATTTAGAGAAATCCAAATCCAATGTTTCGACTTGTAAACGGTCTTCCATGGCTTTTGAAGTAACGGTCATGAATTCTAACAAATTCATTAAGGTCGATCGCCCTTTGGTAAAACCATGTTGTTCCAACTCATGAGTAACTGAAAAAAGGTGCAAGCACAGCTTGGCCAGTTTTGACATATGAATGACAGATCTGGTGCAACCAGAGTGCTAGAACTAAATAAACATCGAGTTTTCGAAAGGGAATGTCATCGTGCATGTACTGGTTTGTATACAAAGCCTGAGATGGAATGGAAACACTTTATATCGAATAGAAGAATTAATCAAACTGATAAAGTAGCGAGAATCGATATCTTCTTATTGAAATTTCTTCGGAATCATATCGCGAAATCTGTGACCGTAGTGAAAACGCCTGATTTCACAGCCGTTTAACCCTACGGACGGGTATATTGTGATTTGCTTCGATACTGGCTTCGTTCCTCCAGAAGCATTCGTGTATTTGGACATGAATTGATATGTTTTTGATTCTGACGGCGTTCCAATTATATATCACATAAAATATGCACCATCCGTATTCGTACCGTGAAGTATTTTTAAGAAAACATTTGAAAAATATAATTTTCATTCGTTTTTTTTTCAACAAAAATATTGATATTATTTATTAGACAAAAACAAGCATTATTCATACAAAAACATCTCAATTCAAAGCAAATTTCGCGAATAACAATAAATTATATAAAAAATAAACAAAATTCCAGGTTTCGTTTGTATTCGTACAGTAAGTTTATGTGGAGTGAAATTATAAAAATTCGTAAGACTAATACTATGTACGTTACCCTTTTAGTCTGAAAATGCTCTTAATCTCTTTGGAAACGATTTGACCAGCTGCTCTGTATAACGGTGACGTTTTTCTCCCTTGTTGGTTGAGAGTCTTTCTGAGGTCCTGAACGTTTCTTATGTCGTGCTTTTTGAGTTCTCCTTTAATTATTTAAGCAGCACTTAATGTAGAATTTAAGCATTTAATGTAAAATATTCCTATTATTAATCGAGTACAATTATAAATGGCTTGAGGTATATGTATGTACATATGTCAAAACCATTCTGGTAGGAGTGCATTCGCGCCTACTCAATTTATTCAATACTTGAATTTGTAATTTGTAATTATTGACATTGTAAAGAAAATTAAATAGCATGTCGAAGTAGCATGAGAGTGCTCTTGCCAGAAGAGTTTTGTAAACCAATTAGTAACTTAAACAAAGTCATCTGAATAACAAAACTCGGCATACAAGTATTTACATAGATTCCATAAATTGATTTAAAGAAGTAAAATATTGTTGCTCCGCATTTCAAATCACTGCAATTTTTTTTTGCATTCAATGTTTGAACCAGTTGTTTCAATAGTTATAATAACATACATATGTATGTAGAAACCATTTCTCAAATTTTCACAAAAATTCTTTTGCAGGCGAGAGCCTCCACACACATCATACATTACCCCTCGCAAAGCTAATAATACTCGTACAGTTTTAATATCTGACCTGATCAAGACATTTCAATTGAAACCTACACCGTCTACCTTTTACAAAACAAATTTGTTTAAGGGTCATTCCGATGTATGGGGTAACTATCCTCCTAAATAAAACTCATGCAAATTTTTTGGATCAAAACTTAGGAGGGTTTCATATTTGTGGCTGCTGTAATTTCCAAGAAAAATTGTTGTGATGCATGGCTGCCGGGACGGACGGAAAGATTGTTCACAATTTTAGTAGGATTTTGTAAGGTTGGAAAGTACCCTGGAAATTTTACAAAAAGGCAAAATATTATAAAAAGTATCAAAATAAACTAAACAAATATATACAGACATATGTGTTTTAGTTATGTCTGTATATATAAGGTCTGTATACCTTATATATATATTTGGTATTTGGTAGGTTATTATGTTTACTTAAATGTAAGTATTTGAAATAAAAACTTAAATAAACCATAAATTACTACTTTATCTACATCCACTTTCACCTCCGCCTCCGTTAACCTCCGCATCCGCGGAAGTGAAACTCATCGCCTCCGCTAAGAAGGCCTCCGTTACAACCCTAGTTGAAACCATTCAAAACACTGCGTTTTCGCTAAAGCATCGTCGCCGTGAACTTCTACAAGCAAACGATGACTTTTCGCAGCAGTTTTTTTTTGCAAAAAAATTACCCAACAGAACCTCCCGCAAAAGCTGTCTTCTTCTCCAATTTTCGAAGTTATTCATCGTGAAAAATAATAATGATGCACACAAGATAAAATTGTTTTGTTGACTGATTGATAGTCAAATGTACCTTCAAAATGAGATTGGATCGTAGTAGTCTTTGCGTATAGACGTCTTTTAAATCGCTCCTGTCAAAACTTTTCAAAAATTAAATTAATTTTTTAAAAACGTTAGTCCGAAGTTAATTTTTATCGGAAAAAATCTTATATTGTCGAAGTAATCGACTCAGGAATATTTTTTACTTCGATTGGTAACGAAAAACAAATTCACAAAGAAAATTTCGCCGCTGGTATGGAGGAGCCCGACGGCTTCCCACCGTTGGGGCAACCTGGGGAAACGACGAATACGAAACTGGCGACAATCACTAAAAGAAAACATAACGAAGAAAACTCCGTAGATGGAGGGTGCAAGCTGCAAATAATAGCGGATAATCAACAAATGGCCAAATTGCAGAAAGAAAATGATGAACTAAAGCAAGAGATACAGTCTCTCAAGGATCTTTTCAAGAAAGGGATGAAGCCTCAAAAGACGCAGCCACAAAATCAATGGCAACAGGTAACAAAGCCGAAGAAAAGTACCAAGCAAGTAAATCCAGAGGAAGTTCTAAGTGCTGGTGGCACCAACGAGAGCCAAAATTATTTTGCAGCGCTGGAGGGATTAACAGAAGATATGGAAATTGAAGAAAACATCAGAGGTAATTTTAATCAAGATAATGACGTTAATTTCATTCAATATTTAAAGAACAAAAATAAGGAGAAAAAACCAGCTCGCAGTTTTGCTGGTCCCTCTGAAAAAGCTTCCAACAAGACAGAAAAAGTTCCGCCAATCAACGTGTTCGGACAAACCGGGAAAGATATGGTTCGGCTATTGGCAGCTGAAAATAAACTGGCCAATTTCGAAATCAAAAGAGTTAATACCCGAAAAATTAACCATAAGGACGAAATCACTGGTTGATTTCAAGTCAGCCAAAGATGCGCTGATTTCTGGGGAGGTTCCACACTTCACCTATACCCCAAAAAGTGAAAAGAATCAGACCTTCTTGTTGAAGGGTTTGGACAGCGGAGAGGATACGGTCGATCTTCTTCAGGTGCTCAAGGAGGCTGCACCAGATATTGATTTTGTTTCAGTCAAAGCCTTTGCGACAAGAAGGTCGACCATAGAAAGGAAGAATTTACCACTTTACCTGGTACAAATTGCAAATAAGAGGAGTCCAAGTGCCCTTCAACAAATAAGGTACTTAATTTCAGAGTGGTGAGGTGGGAACGCCTCCAGAAAAGAGAAGTCAATCAGTGTTACCGGTGTCAAAGGTTTGGACATTCGGCTGCCAATTGTGCCATGCACTATCGTTGCGTTAAATGCAAAGACGTTCATGCTCCCGGTGAGTGCAAATTGGCTCAGACGGAGCCTAAAGAAAAATTATACTGCGTTAACTGCGGAGTTTTTGGTCACCCAGCATCATATCGAGGATGCTCCCGATATCAAGATGCAAAAGTTAAATTTGCTCCAAAGCAAACACAAGTACACCGTAATATCATACCTTCCAACTTCGTCAAGCCCGGAGTATCATTTGCACTCGCCGCTAGAGGACCAGCAGAAAATGCTGGAAATAATGTAAATAATGTAAGTGGCAATAATGAGCTACTTCTCAAAATTTACCAGCAACTTAATTCTTTATCGGAGAGAATCGACAAACAAGGTTCAAAAATTAACTTTGCTTTTCAGCGTTTAGGTCTTTCAAATGCCTAATAAAAACTTGTCATCCAGTCATATTCCCATGGATAGGCTTCGCCTCATATCGATCAACGTCAACTCTATCGTTGCTATACATCGACGTGATTATCTCCTTGAATTTGTTGTTAAGCAAAAGCCTGACATCATACTTCTCACTGAAACCCACCTCAATTCATGGCATTCCATGGAATTCAAAGATTTTGCATTCGTAAGAAACGATAGGGTAATATGTTATGGGGGAGGTGGCACCGGGATATTGGTTAGAGGACCCTATTGTTTCCAAAATATTGAAAAAGTCGAATTCAAAAACTGTGAATTTCTTGAAGTGTCCGTAATCAAAATTTCACTGCCAGGTGGGGATAACCTCTTCGTTATCTCTGCCTATGCAACTGGTCAAAATGTTCTCAAGTTCAAGGAGGAACTTAATTCCTTGTTTGAAATACTCGAATTGAACAGGCTGCATAATTATTATATTTTTGCCGGTGACCTGAATGCCAAGCATACATCATGGCTAAACGCCACTAATAATCCAAGAGGTGTATTCCTGAAATCATGGATAACAGAGAACCAAATTGAATACAGGTGCAACCTATATGGGTCGGAGTTTCCAACATACCCTAGGACAAATTCATATTTGGACCTCTGCATTGCTGATGCAAGACTTGAATTCAGCTTTAATAGTCCTCAACGGAAACTGTTTATAACTAGCTAAAATCTATGAGGCTAGGTTACGGCCAAAAGATAAGTTATAAGTAGAAAGTTAAGTTATGTTAAGCTAATATAAGTTCAGTAGAGGTTTTTGCCTAAATTTTCCTCTAGCTGATTGTAATAATCTCATAGAAATACGATAATATGCATAGTTTTAAGTAATGTTCAAACGATGGTGAGATGACTTTGTCAGAACACCTACTATATTATAAGGCCTCTGTACCGCATACATTCCAATAAAGAAAATTATATATATATACAACGGAAACTGCAGGTGCTTCCTTACGATAGCGACCATAACGCAATCGTAATGGAAGTCAATCATCAAAGGGATGATTTCTTCCTCATTCCAGTTCAACATGAAAACCATCGTTTGAATTTCAAAAAAACAGATTGGGGAAAGTTTCAAAAGAAGTTTAATCGGGAGTACCAGAAGCAATGTCCTCCTTCTGATGATGGCAACGCTTGCTCAATGGTTCCTAATAACAGAAATCTAACTGACGATGAAATAGATCTCTATTTGTCGAAGTTAGAGAAGCTGACGTTGGAAACGATTCAGAAAGTAGTTCCCAAGATTAAACATCGAAACAATATGGAAGGATATGAAACACCAACCATCGCAAGGTTAAAAAGATTGAAAAGCCTTCTTCTCACACGCGTCAACAATATTTATCGACGATTTTTGGACTACAACCATCCCTCGTTGTCTTTGTTGAAATTACACCTGAAGAATGTCCGGAACTTAATCCGTTCATACTTCAGGAGTGAGGTCAGCAATCAATGGGCGGAAAAACTGAGGGGTATTAGCCCACAGGACCCAGATGGCATTTTCGTGAAAGTGAATAGCTTATTCCGCAGGAAGTCTCGAGTGAAGGTATCGAATCTTGAAGTCACTAGTGATGAGATAAATCTTCTCGATAGAGCTGGTATCAAAATTGATAGTACGACTCCGGATAGAAATGGAAACAGGATTATATGTGATGGATTGCAGAAACTTGCCCTGATTAGAACACATTTAGAATTGGTTCATCTGCCAAACCCAGAGAGAAGGAATGAAATATTTTCGGAGGTCGTTGAAGCAAAAGTTTCCGACTTCAAATCAAGCCTGAACGGCCAATCAATTCTTCATTTCGATGAAACATTAACATCTGACCTCATACCGAACTTGAATCTTATTGATTATTTTGTCAGCTGTGAAGACCTGTGTTTCATATTTCGCAGAATAAACAGCAAAAAATCATGTGGTACTGACGGTATTCCAAATATAGTTCTCCGACAATTGTCTGAGGTTGCTATTAGGAATTATTGCATATTGTTCAACAGCATGTTGAACAATTCATATTTCCCAAATGAGTGGAAAAAGCTAAGGTATTTCCGATCTTGAAGAAAGGAAAAGAATCTTCATGCCCTAAAAGCTATCGCCCAATCAGCTTGCTGCCTAACACCAGCAAGGTGTTTGAAGTGATACTCAACAGAGCATTAAACGCCCACATTGAGAAATATGAGTCGATGCCGAATTGCCAATTTGGTTTTCGTGCCAGGCATTCGACCATACATGCAATAACGAAAGTAACCTCAGACATCTGTTGGAAATTAAACAACAAAGAAAGTTGTTGGAGCATGTCTCATTGATATGGAGAAAGCTTTCGATACGGTGTGGTTAGATGGACTAGTTTTCAAACTTCTTCAGGACAGGTTCCCCAGACACTTTGTCGCCATGATGTGTAATATGTTATACGGGAAATCGTTTGTTGTAACTGATGGAAATCTGACAACAATGCGCGAATTCACGGTCTTGAATGGTCTACAGCAGGGAACAGTTACTGCGCCCCTGCTTTTCTCAATATACATTCGCAAGCTATTGAACAGCTTTGATTTTAATGTCTCGCCAACGCGATCATTGGTAGCGTTTGCTGATGATCTGATCATCTATACGGCAGACCGAAAAGCTACGATAGTTCAGAGCAATCTTCAAAAAATGTTTAATGATGTGCAGCTCTACACCGACAATTGGCGAATGAAAATCAATGCGCAGAAGTGCGAAACAATCTTATTTCGGACAACGCTGCAGGGGGCCAGTCAAGACCTGAAACGTAATTGGAAGGATTTCCACATTATGGCTGGTGAGGGTAGTTCAGAACGGGTTCCACATAAATCCTGTGTTCGATACCTCGGTGTTCATCTCGATCAGTATCTGTACTACACTGAACATGTCAAAATCATGCTCAGTAAGGCACTAAAAGTAGTCATGGCCCTTTGGCGACTCTTTCATTCCAGATACATTGATTAAAAAGTCAAAGTTATTTGTTATAAGACCCTGGTTAGGCCAGTTTTGACATACGGATGCCAGATCTGGTACAACCAGAGTGCTAGTACAATGGTAAGATTAAGAGTTTTCGAAAGGAAATGTCTTCATGCATGTACTGGTTTGTACAGAAAGCCTGAGACGGATTGGAAGCACTATATATCGAATAGAAAAATACATCAAACTGCTCAAGTGACAAGAGTCGATATCTTCATATTGAAACTTTTTCGGAATCATATCGCAAGATCTGTAACTGTGAGTGAAAACCCTTGGATTTCATAGCCGTTCCACCCTACAGACGGGTATATTGTGACTTGCCTCACTACTGGCTTCGTTCCTCCAGGAGCATTCGTGTATTTGGACATGAATCGATATATTTTTGACTCTGACGGCGTCCCAATCATATATCACATATACCGACGGGCCACCGATAAGAAGATAAAATATCCTCCGAATCTGAGTTCACGAGACCAACAATTCCAATGGAGATACTCATTTGCTAGATTCGTTGAGGCTGGTCGAGCTGAGATGGAGCAATCTAGGTATTGGTGGCTGAATGACAATGTCTAAATTATTCGTGTTTATTTTCTGTTTTTGTGCTTTTTCTCGTTACTTAGTTTTTTAGATTCATATCATTATTGCTACATCTAGTGTTGTTGTTTATTTGTATTATAATTTAGGTATAGGTTTCAATATAAGGTAACGTTTTTTTTTTGTTTTTTTTTTGATTGAACTTATTTAGAATTAGGGTGTAACATATTAGGTATAGGATATAAGTTCATTGTTGTGTTAGTAATATAAGTAATTTTTGAATAATGCTGGTTGGTTTTTTCTCCTTTTTCCAATTGAATCAAAAAATATGAAATAATCTTAATTAATTTAAATTTGCAAGTGTATTTTTTTCATTAAATGTGTTTAACTGATAACGTATAAATTTAGAGAGCCATTCGGGCCATTAAGTTTTTTATAGTTTATTGTTTGGAATTCGCTTTATGTTCTTTTAAAAATTTATAACGATTAGTATTAAATAAAGCACTTTTGACTTTGACTTTGGAACTCAGCACACTTATTTCCTAGCACTATGAAATTATTATCCATACCCATATAATGCATAAATTCGAAGCAACTTTTTTCAGCTGAAATAGTTTTGTGAAGCATTTGGAGGGAATACATTTGGAGAGGACACATAAATTTTAAGTAAAACAGTTGTATTTCCTTTAATTTAAAAACTATAATTTTACATATTTGTTTGGTATGTTTTGTTAGCTTAGTTTATGTTTTTGCCTCGTGGCATTATCAAATAATTTAACTACTAAATGTTTGAAATATCTTAGTAAAAGGTAACTAAAAAATATCAGACACATTCCGTAGATCGTAAGGTCATATGATTTTGCTGTGAATTCACCTAAATATAAAATCGGCGAACGCAAGTGGAATGGATTGGTGTCATTGAGGACGTACTCAATCCACCACAAAGCGGTCTCAATCGGTTTCATAGGACGAGTTTTGAATCGCATTGATTTTTGCTTCATTCGGTCAGAGTAGGAAGGATCTTCGATTATAGTCCTTATAGCACGTTCGAAATTTTCTACTGTAAATTCCTTAATGTTTACATATATACCGACACCCTCTAACACAGCTTTGTAGGCATTCTGTGAAATCAACATCAAGTTTCAATTGCAGAAAATTAAATTATACTTTTAGCAACTTACCGTTTTTTGGTCCATGAAAAATGGTACGGCAATAATTGGGATACCAT
Organism: Odontomyia ornata; assembly: GCA_963969285.1. Taxonomy (NCBI): domain Eukaryota; kingdom Metazoa; phylum Arthropoda; class Insecta; order Diptera; family Stratiomyidae; genus Odontomyia; species Odontomyia ornata. The sequence goes on along the minus strand of OZ017741.1, from coordinate 134,316,436 downwards.
ACCATGTTGTTTCATGAGTACTAAGTCCTCCACAATGCGATACGAATGCCTTGAGTTTATGATGAGCTAAAAAATATTCTCGTGGTCGAATTAGATTCAAGTAGTATTTATTTGAATACAAATTACCCAGAACATCGTTTTGAGGTACCCACGATTTAACGACTAAGTTTTTTACTTTTCCTTCTGATGGATCTCTTTCAAACTTCCACAAGAAGTGATAATCCGGAAACATTTTCACAACATTTATTAGTGTATTTTGATGAGCATCACCAAACAAATCAGCACGGACATTGGTTCCAAATGAAATTAGGACGGCACCTTTCTTTGAGTTTGTAAAGAACTCTTCGATATCACCAGGGAGTTGCTTAGGATCACGTATTTGTAAGCCACCAACTTCAATAACATTGGGAGGAAGGGGGACAGGGTAATCGGTGGCTGGATGAGTGTTCAAAAGTGTTACTGCTGCCATCCTGTCCATATCACTAGAACTTGGTAAGTTTCCAAAGTGGAATATGCTCGATATCAGTTTATCGAATTCTGGCTGGAATATGTAGTTGAAATATCTGTGAAAAAATAGAAAATGCTTGGGTGATTTAAAGGGTATTGTAAACCATATAAGCTAGAGAGATTGAATTTTGTAGGTAGCTCAAAAGCGATGGGCCCCTAGAAGTTACAGTGCAAAATAATATATTTTAAGGGGGTCTCCTCATATAGGGAGCTGACCGTTAAAAAAGTTTGTCGATGGGAATATCAAATATAAGATCTTAATGAGAGCTTTTCAAAACAGGTCTTATACTAGAAGAGTTTGCATGGAAGGGTGCAGAGTGAGGAGGAATGTACGAACAATTTGTCTCTCTCCCCCTCGCGATTGGGACAGAAAAATCGGAGAAAAATCATAATAGTCCGTCTTTATGAGTACAGTGCCTAACAATATCCTTATCAAATTTTGTTGATTACTTTATTATTTTATGTGTTTGCCCACGAAGAACGAGAACGCTCACTCAGTGATTGGCAACAGTCCTGGGTGAGCGATACAAAAGGTAGGTGGACCGCACGCCTTATTGGTGACCTGAGGCCGTGGCTCGATCGAAGGCATGGTGAGACTGACTTCTATCTAACTCAGCTACTGAGTGGACATGGATACTTTCGGTCTTACCTGCACAAGATTGGTAAGTCACAATCTCCTGACTGCGTATTCTGTGCTGGAGAGGTCGATGATGCCTACCACACATTTTTTGTATGCAAGAGGTGGGAAAGAGGTGAAGAAATGGGAGATCTCTCTCCGGATGAACTCACTGGAGAGATGCTCACATCCGTTGACAAATGGAACTGTGTGGCACATTACGCTCGGGCAGTCCTTAAGATAAAGAGGAAAATATATGAGCGCCTGGAGGCGCCCAGGGCGGAGGGGTCTCTTTTCTAGAAATACCTCTCCCTTCCCCTCCTTCCGTTGGAAAAGGGATCCCTGTAGCCGGGTGGCACCTAAACCCGTGGAGAAATGAGGCTTAGCCCGAAGTAATGTGTCAAACGGTTCCAGGCTAGGTTCTCAGATTGACAGGGGAGGTGTTTAGTGGGTAGTCCAAGGGTATCCTCCATGGGAGTCCCACACTGCCAGACTCGGCGGGCGTAAATGCCTTCACGTCCCTACCACAAAAAAAAGCATCATCAGGCTATCAATAGCCGATAACCTTATGAAGTCCTTCGCATTTCGCCCTATCAAGGCATCATTAGGCTATCGATAGCCGATAGCCTGGTGATGGCTTGATAGGGCGAAATGCGTCGCGTTCATGTTTAACACAATAGCAAACATATGAAATAATAAAGTAATCAAAGAAGTTGGGTAAAGAGACCTACGCTCATGTCAGAAGGGTTTTGTATTCAATTTACAATCATCGAATCAAGAAACATGTCAAAGATGATTTTATTGGAGAAAATACGAAATACGAAGATCATACTATTATTAACAATGTTGAACGAATTTCGACTTCTGAGATTTTTGGTATTGTGTTACTCATAAATATCTTCCTTGATAATTATTTCAGATGTCCATCCATGACGGAGGAAACACATTTTTCATGTATTTCCCCCTTGTGCCCGCACTGAAGCAAAAACTGACAGTTTAACTCTTTTTTGAAAAGCTCCTATGAAAACTTTCATTTCATACTCATATCAGCTACGTTTGATGAATTTTTTTTCAGGGGTCACTTTCCTGTACTGTTATCATCGATTCATGGCCAATTTTTTAGAATCCTAGAGTGGTTGCAAAGCCCTTTGCTAGGAGCTCTCTCCCACCTCCTTGACTTGTTTCACTTATGAGTATTAATTGTAGGTACTCATCTTCAGTCATTCATTAAATTGAATCAAGTGTTCAAAGCATGCACTTTAAACTTTGAAGTTGAGAAAAATTAACTCAAAATTATTCAGTTTTTGCATTTAAAACAGCCACTATTTTGTTTTACGATTACTGATACCACTAGCTGAACCGATTCTCAAAGATGTACATGACACCTATCATTCCTGAAATTTTCATGCAAATCCTAGCAAAACTGTAGTGTCTGAGTCGGTAAAAAGCGCATGTTGTTCCATAGCCAGATGTTGCCATAGTAATAAATGCAGCGCATATTGTTCCATAGTAATACAGGAAAGTTCAAACCGCTATAACTTCGCTAAGTATGATTCAATCTTTATGAAACTTTCAGGATAGATCAATCTTATAAATAGACATCTACGTACTGCATTTCATTGAATTTTAGGATATCGTTAAGATTTTATTTAAGAAAACATAAAATCGGTAAATCAGACTATTACTAACAAAGTTGAGTGAGTTGCGACTTCTAACGTATTTGTTGTTGTTGTACTCACCAAGGGCTACATGGCTGATTTTTTTCAGATTTTTCGGATCACAGGTGTCCAATCGCGAGGGGGAGGACACAAATTTTTCGTATATTTCCCCTCCCTGCGCGCCCGTCGAAGCAAATTTTGCCAAATTAAAGCCTGGTTTGAAAAGTTCTAATCAAGACCTATCATTTGATACCCATATCGGCTACCTTCAATGAAATTTTTTTTTCGGGGGGTCACTCTCCTATATGGGGAGACCTCCTTGAATACCTTATAACATTTTTTGTAGTTGAATTTTCAAGAGATCACCACTTTACACCTACACACAAAATTTGATGTTTCTAGCTTGAGTAGTTTCCGAGATAAAGTGCTGTGACACACGGACGGACGGGCGGACGGACTGGTCGCGAAACTAGTAGGGTTTTGTAAAATTATTTTACAAAACCCTAAAAAATATAACAAGCGTTTAATTTTATTATTTAAGGCGCAGCCCCCAGTAAAACTGCAAATTTGGCTTAAGTTTACAGCCGTTCACCTCAGTGACGTTACAAATATTTGCAAAAATTTTCTAGCAAGAAATTAGAATAAACATTTGGCTATTGAATCAACTCATTACAATTAAAAGTGAGTTGCAAAAGTTATTAAATCCAAACAAAATATCATGTTTTCGTTAAAAAATGTAATAAATCTCGCAAACTATCTAAAGTACCGAGTTGATTTCAGCTATGTTTGTTAGATCTAATTTATTTACATTGAATTAACTCATCAAAAATTTAAAAAAGTTTTTTGCAAAAAATTTCCTAGAACAAAATGTGGAAATTCGATACAAATCAATGTGCATGCATGATAGTTGTTCAAAGTGTGCAAATTATACATTTTTTTCTAGGAAATTTTTTGCAAAAATATTTTTATATTTTTTATGAGTTTATTCAATGTAAATGATTTAGATCTAACAAACATAGCTTAAATCAGCTCGGTACGTTAAGTAATTTTCGAGATTTACTACATTTTTCAACGAAAAAATGCTATTTTGTTTGAATTTTGTAATTTTCGCAACAAACTTTTTGTAAAATGTAATGATTTGATGCAATAGCCAAAGGTTCATTCTAATTTTTACTTAAAAAATTCTGCATATATTCGGAAGGTTTCTGAGATGGATGGCTGTAAAGTTTAAGCAGACTGGCAGTTTTACTGCGGGCTGCACCTTAACCATCAATTAAATCTGTTAATTTTACGAATTCTACGTTTCTGATGTAAAACAGACGTTTTCTGAAGCTCTGAAGAGTTAAGTTACAGACGATTGAAAATTTATCAATCATACGTTATACTGTGTAAATACACGCTTGCAAAGGACCCAAACACTACAGATGTGTTAGTTTTCCGTGGTCAATTCATGGAGTATATGTATGTTATGAATCAAGATTTGACATTCAGAATACGTTGTTTGATTTACTAATTACTTTGCAATACCCTTCTAGCAGGAGGACTCTCCGGATGATTTTAACTTGTTCAAACTTTTTACGGTTTTGTATTGAAATACAAAACCCTATTGCAATCACGACCTGTGTCCGTCTGTCCGTCCGTCCGTCTGTAGGTCACAACAGTTTTTCTCTGAAACTATAGAAGCTAGAGGAATGAAACTTTGTGGAAAGATCAGAAGTGGTGACTTCTTGAAAGTTCAATGGTGGAACATTTTTTCAAAGGGGTTTAAGGGGGGCCTCCAAATATAGGGAGGTGACCCTTTAAATTTTTTTTCACCATTGGTAATCGAGTAGGATGTCATTAGAAAGGACTTAGTGAGATCTTTTTAAAACAAGTTTTAAAATTGCCTTACTGGTACCGAGGGGGGCAGGGAAAGGGGAAATGTACGAACTTTTCGGTCTATATGAGTACAACAAAAAATACATGAGAAGTCGAAATTCACTCAATTTTGTTAGTAATCGTATGGTATATCGATTTTATGTTTTTTTGAATAAAATCTTAAAGCTGCCTTTAAATTCATAAAATTCAATACACAGATGATTATTTATAGGACTGATCCACCCTGAAAGTTTTATATAGACCAGGTGGTATTTAGCGAAGTTATAGTAATTTGAATTTTCCTGTATTACTGTGCAACAATATGCACTGTATTACTATGGAAGCATATGGCTATGGAACAATATGCACTTTTTACTGACTCAGACACAACAGCTTTGCTAGGATTTGCATTAAAATTTCAGGAATGATAGGTATCATGAATTGCTCTGAGAGTCGGTTCAGCTAGTGATGTCAGTAATCGTAAAACAAAATTGTGGCTATTTTAAATGCGAAGATTGAATAATTTTGAGGTATAATTTCCACAACTTTAACGTTTAAGGTGCATGCTTTTAACACTTGATTCAATTTTATGAATGACTGAATATGACTATCTACAATTAATACTCACAGGTGAAACAAGTCAAGGAGGCAGGAGAGAGCTCCTAACAAAGCGCCATGAATCGATGATTACAGTACAGGGGAGTATCAGATGAAAGTTCTTTATGGGAGCTTTTCAAAACAGTTCTTAAACTGATAGTTTATGCTTCAGTGGGGGCACAGGAGAGGAAATACATGAAAAATGTATTTCCTCTCTTGCGAATGGACACTTGTGATCTAAAAAATCTGAAAAAATTATCAAGGGAGATATTTATGCGCATAACAATAACAAATACCTCAGAAGTCAAAATTCGTTCAACTTTGTTAATAATAGTATGATCTTCGAATTTCTTGTTTTCTCCAATAAAATCGTCTTTTACGTGTTTCTTGATTTCATTCGTTGCTGGTGACTGCATTTTATAAGTAAAGTACAAAACCCTTGTGACATGAGCGTAAGTCTGTCTAACCAACTTGTTTTGTGCTACAACTTCGTGAAATTTTTATAAAATTATGAAATTTTCCATACATACATATGTTGTAGACGTTTAAGTTTCTTTAGTCTTAAACAGTAGTTGATATTGGATAGTGAATAACGGGTTTTATTGTTTTCTAAAAAACAGTTTTTTATGCCTTATTATAATCGGTATCTATCTGTCTATCCTGTCTAAAGTTTACCCTGAAGAAGTGGGTGCTAGAATAATCAAACGTTCTTAAAACCTCCGAAAAGGTTAGCTTATGAAAGCCGAAAAACATTTCAAAGGATTTTAAATAAAGCTCCCCATATAATACATTGACAAGTCAAAGCAAAGATAGCGAAGTAATATCTAAAACAAAAGGGATTAGTGTGATCTTTGAATATTAAATGTCAAAACAGCATTGTTGACAATAAAGCAGAAAGTGAGAGGGAAAAAATTCGAAAAAATTGTTTTCTCACCACGTAATTGGGTTCCTGTTGATCACAAAATCATGAAAAAATAATTTTTGTGCGCACTTGGCAGCAAAACACACAAACGTGCTAAGATCAGTTTGCTTTGTAAATTTACATTTGTACTAAAAAATTGCGATGGTACCTTCATTATTGTGGTAGGGAGTTGAATGCCATTTAATCACAGAGTGTGGGACTTCCATGCTCGCAAGAAGGCGACTGGACTAGCCACTAAACATCCTATCGCATTTTGTACATGCGGAAAATTGTCGCAGGCATTGTCCTCCTCTCCTGGGCAAAACCAACAATCGGGGGACCGCGACTTACCAATCTTGTGCAGGTAAGACTGAAAACACCCATGCCCGCACAAAAGCTGGGTCAGATAGAAGTTAGTCTCACCATGCCTTCGATTTAGCTACGGTCTCACCTCCGCGCGCAGTCTACCTTCTTTTCGGGCGATTCACCCAAGACTGCTGCCAATCCCTCACACCCCCATTTCGGCACAGGTAAGTAGCACGGGGTGACGGAGGGTGACAGGTATCACGCCTGCAATCACTCTCACCGCCGGGCAAGAGACTGTTGGATACGAAGATGCAATTCTCAGTGCTCCTCTTCTCTGTACCTGTGCCAAACGTTTTCGGTATACCTCCTTGCTGAGAGCATCGCCCCATACTTCTGCTCCATATAGTAGCACTGACCCTACAGCACTCATCAAGAGGCGTCTTCTTGATGTGCTGCGTCCCCCTACGTTGGCCACAAGTCAACTCAGAGCCGATGTTCTCGGAGCAGCCTTTGCAGCCATTGCCCTGATTTGCTCAGGGAAACTCATCTTCGAGTCGATCAGTAGCCGCAGTTACTTCACCGATGGCTTCGATTCAACTTGCATGTCTCCAATACTGATCATCTTTACTCCAAGGATTATCTTTTTTGTCAAGATGATCACTTCGGTCTTCTCCAGTACTAAACTGAGCTCGGGAGCAGTCATTCAGTCCCTCACATGGCACATTAGCATACCTAGCCTAAGTTGCGCTTGTTCAACGGTGCGTCCAGTGACCAGAGCCACGACCTCATCCGCATAGCCGACCAAGTGTGACTCGTCTGGCATCGCAAGTCTCAGTAGCTCGTCGTAAGGTACGTCCCACATGTCCGGACCAAGGATAGATCCCTGGGCAACACTTGATGTAATTTCCATTCTTCGTTGGCCCTGTGTCATGTCGTAGAGCAAGCTTCGGACATTCTGATATTCTGGAACTTGAAAAAGTTTTCCAGCGTATCCAGAATATCCACCCATCTAGCGGAGTTGAAGGCGTTCCTGACGTCAAGTGTCCCCAACAAGACGATCCGTCGCTTGGTGCGACTATATGTCTCTGCCCTTTGGACCGCGTTCACCACCATCGCATCAATGGTAGAGCATCCTACTTTAAAGCCGTACTGCCAAAAAGATAGGTCCCCAGCAGTACGAATCGCGTCAGTGAGTCTTCCCTTGATGAGTTTCTCTAGCACGTTCCCAGCCATGTCTAGCGTGCAGAATGGGTGGTATGCAGAGGTTGATTCGGGAATTCCCTTCCCCTTGCTGATCAGCACGAGCCTCGCCACCTTCCATCGTACCGGGAAAACCCATCCCGTAGGCAAGCGTTGAATGTGCTGAGCAGCAAGTCAGGACAATGGTGATAGACAAGCTGCAATACCTCAGCCAGAACACCATCTGGACCTGGAGCCTTCCTGGCTTTCAATGAGAGGACTGCCTCCTCTCGTTCCAGCTGTGTGAAGAGTGGGCACTCGACTGCTGTTTCACCATGGACAGCGTCAACACGGACGGGATGGGCTGGGATGAGTCCCCGCACTATTGCGTCCATTTTTCCGCGTCATGTATACAAGGCTTCCGTGGGGCGCCAAGCTTCCGCATAACCATTTTGTAGCCAAGGCTCCCGGATCCTTGTTCACATTGTTCACTAGGTCTTGCTAGCAGCGAGCCTTGCTTATTGTTGATGATATTTGCGAAGGCTTATATGTTGCCATCCGGTTGCATGTCTCGTTACGGCTCCGCGCCCGATGAGCCTCACGCTGAAGCTTGTGACACTCCTTTCGCTTTTCAGCGATTTCAGTCGACCACCAGTACATTGGGGGTCCACCGTTTCGGGGATTTCAACAGGGCGTAAAAGCACAGCAAGCAGTCGTAATGATGTTCATAGTAGAGTTCACCACGTCTTGAGCTGCCAGTTCTTCCGTCTCCTCCGAAACTCCCTGCAGTGGTTCAACTGGTGTGAGAACCTCGGTGAACCTCTATATGTCCATTCTTCCGATGTTCCATCCAGTTATAGAAAGCCGAGAGCACGGTCGTTGGGAGACAACATCACTTATCTCAAGCAAGCCCTGATGATCACTGGCTGAGTAGTCCTCTAATACTTTCCAATTATGTATCCTCCATACTAAGGACTCCAAGGCAAATGTCACGTACGGTATGGTTCCCTCACAGCAAATACGGTGGAAAGTTGGCCACCATTTCCAGGATTCGTTTTCCCCACGGATTTGGTTGGGGCATGCCTCATTCGATTGCCTTAGCGTTGATGTTGCCCCCTATGAGCACTTTGCCCTCTGCGTTTGAGACAGCGTCTTTCAGAGCATTAAGCTTGGCTTGGAAAGATGATATCGACTCGCTGAGCACCGAACCCCACACGAAACCATCCCCCCATCCACAACTCTCCACTTGAAAGTCACTGTTCCGAACCCAGATAGCGGCAGCACCAGTTTTATCAGAGTACCATAATGTAGGACTTTTATTATGGTGTTGCTCACTCAGCAGCAAAAAGTCGGCTTTCATGTCCCTCGTAAACTGCTCAAGCAGATTTTGGTCGGTTGAACTGCGGTGTAGGTTTGGATCCTGCGGGTAATCGAAATTCTGATTTTGCCTTGGCTAGAGCTTTTTGGAACACCCGGTGTTTTCCTGAACTCAAGACGTGTGGAGAATCAGGTCCTGGATCAGCGTCCTTGCAAAGAATACAGTGTGCCACCTTCGTACACTCTTTTCTTTTATGTCCCATTTAACCGCACTCTTTTCTTTTATGTCGCATTTCACCTTAAGATATAATTATCTAGTTATTTATAAGATGTTTACGTTCTGAATTTTTCAAAAAGTCTAATAAAATTCGAAGAGCCTTCAGTAATTTCAATTTTTTATACTTCAGTCAACACATTATCTGGCAGTGAAATAATGTGTGCTTATCATTGACTTAGATGCTAAGATTTTTCAGAAATATATAACATTTAAAAATACCATTAATGTCAAAACGGAAGAACAATTACTTTAAAATATAAGGTAGTTTTAATTTGAGCATACTTGTTGGGTTGAGGTTGAAGACTACCGAAAATCTGCTACAACACTCTAAAATAGAGAAGAATATCTCGCCATAGATAGTAAATCTAGTGGCAGTAGCTTGTACGCCAAAAGCTGGCAACGTATAAACTTTTTTTTTTGTGGTAGGGAAGTGAATGCCATTTATGTACAGAGTGTGGACCTCACATGCGCAACTGGACTACCCACTAAACACCTACCCTGTCAACCTGAGAACCCAGCCTGGAACCGTTTGACACATAACTTCGGGCCAGGTCTCGTTTTGTTACGCCGCGGGGCGCCTTTAAGCTGAGGAGTCCCTTTTCTAGCGGGAGGGGAAAGGGGAAGAGGAAATGCCAGAAGAGTGATCCCCAGCCCTAGCGCCCCCGGCTGTTGTGAGTCGCTTTTATATTTTAGGACTGCCCGAGCAGAATGTGTCACCTGGTTCCATTTGTCAACCGATTCGAGCATCACCGCAACTATATTATCCGGAGAGAGCTCTCCCGTCTCCTTGTAGAATTTCCTTTGCAGCCCGACCCATTTTACATGCGAAAAATGTGGGACAGGCATTGTCCTCCTCTCCTGGGCAAAACCGATAATATAAAGACCGCGACTTACCGATCTTGTGCAGGTAAGACTGAAAACACCCGTGCCCGCTCAGAAGCTGGGTCAGATAGAAGTCAGTCTCACCATGCCTTCGATTTAGCCACGGTCTTACATCCGGGATGAAGCGCGCAGCCCACCTTCCCTTCGTGCAATTCACCCAAGACTGCTGCCAATCGTTGAGCGAGCGCTGTCTCTCTTCGCGGACAACCATCTCCCTCACATTCTCGCTTCGGCGCAGGTAAAAAGCGCGGCGCTCTCTAGCAAGGAGGGTGACAGGTTTCGCGCCTGCAATAACCCTCACCGCCGGGCCGGGGACTGTTGGATACGAAGATGCAATTCTCAGTGCTCCTCTTCTCTGTACCTGTGCCAATCGTTTTCGGTATACCTCCTTGCTGAGAGCGTCGCCCCATACCTCTGCTCCATACAGTAGCACCAACCCTACAGCACTCATCAAGTGACGTCTTCTTAATGGGCTGGGTCCCCCTACGTTGGCCATAAGTCGACTCAGAACCGATATTCCCGAAGCAGCCTTCTCAGCCGTTGCCCTGATTTGCTCAGAGAAACTCATGTTCGAGTCGATCAGTAGCCCCATGTACTTCACAGCTGGCTTCGATTCGATATGTATGTCTCCAATACTGATCATCCTTACTCTAGGGATTCCCTTTTTTGTCAAAATGACCACTTCGGTTTTCTCCAATAGTAAACTGAGCCCGCGAGCAGTCATCCAGTCCCTCACTCGGCGCATTAGCATACCTAGCCTAAGTTGTGCTTGTTCAACGGTGCGTCTAGCGACCAGAGCTGCAACGTCATCCACATAGCTGACCAAGCGCGACTCATCTGGCATCTCAAGTCTCAGTAGCCCATCGTAAGACACGCTCCACAGGTCTGGACCAAGGATAGATCCACAGTCGTGTCGTCAACAACAACAGTCGTGTTTTCTTCCGAGCGCTATCTCGCCTTCTGATTTATCGATTAAATCTTAATGCTTCCTCCGACAAAGCTTCGCACGTGATTATTTCTTTAACGTAGCATCGTTTCTTCCTGCTTTCGAGCTGTGTTCATTCTGATTGCTTCTTGTATGCCATCATAAAGTTAGTTTTAAATAAGTGCTTTGTGTTGGATTTAAAGAACTAACTAGTGAAAATATTGCCAATACACAGTGTTCAGTGACGTGAACCCTTTCATTGATTTGATGACAATTACTTCATTGTTCTAAACTTTTATTGCCATCAACTTAAACCAGTACATAAACCAAATCGTAGTTAACTTTTAAACATTCCTCCAGCTGATTTCTGCGCCATCGCTCGATCAGTCGTGGATTTATACTACCAATCGGTGATCTTTGGTGCCTGAGCTAAGTTCATCAATAACAAAATCAACTGAGTGAAAGTATTGGCAATTGACAGTGTTCAGTGACGCACTTCCCTTCAGCGATTTGATGACATATACCCCATTTTGCTGAACTAGTAGTGTCTTCGACCTAAACGAGTACAAAAACCTAATCGCTGTGTATTTTTTAAACATTCCTCAGGCTGTTTTTTGCGCCATCGCTCGGTCAGTTGTGGACTTTTTCTTCCAATCTATAATATTTGTCTGAGCTAAGCTTATCAATAACTTAATCGAAGTATTAGTCTAATTCAAACGTAAGTCATTCTGAAAAGCATAAAATGTCTACTTGTGCTGCATCACCATGCATGGACAAGGCGAATAAAACACCTCTAGTGAATTGTTCGGGTTCCTGTGGCTTAAATTTCCACTCAAAGTGTGCGAATTTAACAAGTTCCGTCTCTGACTGCATATTGAAGCGGAACACAGGTGTACACTGGTTCTGTGAAGCTTGCAGAAAGTGTTCTCTCAATGGCCACCTTTCTCACCTGCGGAATGCGAAGCGCACTGTGGATGCTTTAGCTATTGAACTCAAGAAGCTGCAACAAAAACTTGGTCATGCTAAGTGTGAAATCGACGAAGTACTTGTGGCGGCCAAAAATCAGCCACCAACGTCATCTGAAAACTTAGGCAAGAAATTGGTTTCTAATGTAGCTTCGCCTAAAATAACAACGCGAAGCATGGACTCGCAGATGGAGCTGCACGGTAATCAGACTTGCTTAACGCCTTCTGCTTCACTGTATTCGACTACTTCTGGAGTTGTGGATATAGTGCCACTTGTACAACCCGTTGAACAAACATCAATTCCTATGAGTGATGGAATTGTACCTGATACATTATTGCACTCTCAAAGGCCCCATGATCTGCAGGAGCCTAATATACGCATAGTGAAGCCACCGCTTCAAATTTTTGTTTCTCGTCTAGCGTATGATACCTCGGAGGAGGAATTGAAAGCGTTTGTAGATTTTAAACTTAACAAGCATGGTGTTATTAGCTGTGTTAAGCTGACTAAGGACAACATACCGAAACGGATTGTTGCCTCCTTCAAAATTACTGTGCCTGAAGACTGTGCGGTGATTGCGCAGAGCGATTTCTGGCCACCTGGGACTCTGGTGAAGCATTACACACCTCCACCTAGAAAGAATTTTCGTGCAGCTGCTCAACGACTCACCAAAAACTAATAATGATAGGAACTCTGCATGCAATTCTGTTTCTATGTATTATCAAAATGTCAGAGGCTTAAGAACCAAGCTCAATGACTTATCTCTCTCCTGCCAATTAGCGAATGACTCCGTCATTTGTTTAACTGAAACTTGGCTGAATGAAAGCATCGCAAGTACCGAATTTCTACCTGATCATACAGTCTACCGATGTGATCGTGATCCTGTTGCAACAAAAAAACTCGATGGTGGTGGAGTTTTAGTTGCTGTTTGCAAATTCCTTTTTAGCTCGCTATGTACTGACTTCTGTTTTGCTCGTGCCGTTGAATGTGTTATTGTGAAAATTTCCCTTCCAAAAAATACCTCTTTATTAATTTGCACTGTTTACATTCCCTCCAATTCCCCCTTTGTTGTGTATGAATCTTTTTTCGATGAACTATCCTCCTGCTTTCTTGGTCGTCACCCTCATTCTAAAATCGTTGCGTGTGGGGATTTCAACCTACCATCCGTGGAATGAGACACTCATACTATTCCTTCTATTTCGTCTGCAAATCATATATCTATGCTGCTGTCTTCTTTTCTTCCCATTTGCTCTTGTGTTCAATTTAACCATATCCGTAACCCCAATGGACGTCTACTTGACCTTGTCCTCTCAAATATCCCAGCTCATCGTATATCTGTCTCTCAGGTTTTGTATCCTTATATCAAGCCTGACCTTCATCATCCTCCATTGTCTCTGGAACTAGCTATTCAACCCTTCCATCCTCCGAGTAATGCTACTGCTTTTCGATTCAACTTTTTTAGAGCAAACTATCAGGAAATTAAAGTTGATATGGACTCTGTTGACTGGTATGCCTTTTTCTGCGGCGTTGACTGCGATAGTGCCTTGAGCAAATTCTACGGCTACTTGAATAATTTGATTGCTAAATTTACTCCACAGCGGGCACCTCGTAAGGCAAATATGAAGCCATGGATCACCCACAGAGTACTCAGTGCCTTAAAATCCAAAGAAAGAGCGCACTGGCTCTTCAAACGAACTGGATCTGAACAAGCCAGATCAGATTTCTGTAGGCTGCGATGTATTGCTAAAGGCAAAATAAGGATAGCCATGACAAATTACTTCAGCAGTCTCGAAAGCTCCCTCATAACAAACAATGTCAAACCGTTTTGGTCCTACATCTACATTTTCACCTCATAACATAAGGTATTCATCCACCGATACATTCGAAGCAAGTCCAGTCTTAATTACATCCTCTTCCACGAACTCTTCTGAGGTTGAAGCTCTAATCAATTCGCTAGATCCTAATGTCAGTCCCGGTCCAGATGGATTACCGAATACATTTGTCAAGTCACTCAGTTCCTCACTGTGTTTTCCTTCATCTCTCATTTTCAACCTTAGCCTTTGTTCTGGTATCTTTCCCACTTATTGGAAAGATGCCAATGTTGTCCCCATCTTTAAAAATGGTGATCCCTCAATTGTTTCTAATTATCGTTCAATATCTTTGCTCTCCTGTTTCCCTAAGCTGCTTGAACACATTGTTCACAACAGACTTTCTGAATCAATGAGTTCAGTTATGAAACCGCAACAGCATGGTTTCCTGAAGGGCCGTTCCACTTCATCAAACTTAGCTGAATTTACAGACTACATTGCAAAAGCTCTGGATAAACAATGTCAAGTAGATGCCATCTTTACTGATTTCTCCAAAGCCTTTGATTCTGTGAATCATTATATTCTTGGACAAAAGGTATCCATGCTTGGTATATCTGGTTCTCTACTTTCCTGGATCACGTCCTATCTTTTCAATCGCTCGTGTTGTGTTAGTCTTTATGGAACACTGTCATCTCCTTTTTGCCCTTCTTCTGGTGTCCCTCAAGGGTCTATCCTTGGGCCTCTTCTTTTCCTACTGTTCATTAATGATCTTCCCTCTGTAATATCCTCTCCCTGCCACCTTTATGCTGACGATTTCAAAGTGTTTCGAGTTATTAGGACTCTTGACGACTGTCAGCTTCTTCAAAATGACCTACCTAATCACAGTAGTTGGTGCACGACAAATGCTCTTTCTTTAAACGTATCCAAATGCTTTCAGATGAGTTTTACTCTTAAAGCGGTTACTTTAATGTACAACTATACTTTGTGTAATGTTGTTCTCTCTTCGGCGGACTCATACAAGGACCTTGGTGTAATTTTTGATCCCAAGCTCAAATTCGATGTCCATATCCTATGCATAATTTCTAGAGCATCGAAGGCTGCTGGGTTCGTTCTGCGACATCTTCAGAAATTTGAAAACATTGCTACTGCTGTCCGCTTATTTACCTGCCTTGTTCGCCCGCTTCTTGAGTACTGTTCAGTTGTGTGGTCTCCTCGACATCAGTATTTAGTAACTTCACTAGAAAATGTCCAGCGAAAATTTACACGGTTTTCGTTCTACAAAATTAATTTGCCCTACGAATCCTATGAGCGTCGATTATCTGTTCTTCCCATTCCTTCCTTGTCTTCTCGTAGAACATTGTTAGATCAATGTTTTCTATATAAACTATACCACCATCATATTTTATCCACTCTTAGAGAAGACCTGTACTTCAGACAGATTGCACGTCATACGCGATCTAGTAGTCTTCTTGAGGTTCCATATGCCCGGACTGAGTTATACTTTCATTCAATAATGCCGCGTATCATTAGAAAACATAATGATCTTGAGCTTGGTTCTTTCTCCTTATCTTACTTTGTTTTTAAGAATAGACTTAAGGCTTTAATTATTATGAATTCCGTTTAATTTTTTTTACTATACTTATTTTTAACTTAGTACATACGCTTTAGATTTAAGTCTGCTTATCTTTTAATCTATTTTGTAATTGGACTTCTAAGTCTGTTAAATGGATCTAAATAAATAAATAAATAAATAAATCCCTGGGCAACACCCGATGTAATTTCCATTAGCTTTTGGGAACATTTTTCACATGCAGATTTTGTCATACGCCATTTTTGATACGAATAAAAACTACAAATTGATATTTTTTTTATTAATTGACACTTTATTGAGGGTACTTTTACATAAATATTGATTTTTATGACATTGTTCAACAATATTTTCAATATTACTTCTGGTAGAAATGGGTAGCGTAGGCATCTCCAATCTTTTCCCCAGCCATGGTTCAATAAGGCTCTTATGAATCTCTCTCATATAATTTCTACAATTTAGTTGGTTTTTATTCATGCTCTACATGTTATGTATATAAATTACGTAGCTTTTTATAAATACCATGTTTAATATTCCATAGATTACGCACATTAGCCACCTATTGGTCTTGCGGGAGCATAACATTGTGCTACATATCTGGTCAAACGTGTCAATCCCACCTTTCGTAGCATTATAAAAGTGGATAATTTCCGGCTTTTTAGTGCCACTGTTTACAGTTCCTTGTTCGTTGCAGGACGACAACAATAGCACAATTTTGCCGGGTTTTGGCTTGCACGAAACAAGTGTTAATTCTTGGTCGCAGCAAAATATTGATGTAGCATATTTCCTTCTTTGGGCGTTACCCAAATCTGGTGGGATTTCACTTTTATTTAATCATAGTGTTCCTACAAGAGTTAAATTATAAGGCGTTTTAAATGAGGATTTCAACAGAGGAATGGATTTAAACCAATTATCCATCGTTATATTTCGATTGGTTCTATGTATACTCTTAGAAAGCTCTTTTAAATAATGCGATTGGTAAATCTCCTTTGTTAGTGCCTTTGCCAAGGTAGGGCATTGCGTTCACCATATATTTAGTTCCGCTGTCGCACATCATCACAATTTTTATTCCGTATTTTGCCGGTTTGTTGGGAATGAACATTTTTAATGAGGACCTACCTCTAAAAGATAACAATTGTTCGTCAATTGTCAAATAATTACCAGGAGTATAATTTTCAGTCCACTTTTGTATGAAAAAATCCCATACTTTTCGGATTGGTGTAAATTTGTCATTAACAATTACAAGTCGACTCGGTTTTGCGTCAAATTGTAAACGAGACAACGTAAACATAAAACAATCTTTGCCTTCAGAAGTTGTCAGGTGATTATCTTTTCGTACAGCTCTTAGGATAATCCGGTCAGAGCTTTAACTTGCTTCTCATTTATAATTTTGTTTGTTGGGCTAACAGTAGTGGAATAATTATTCCCTAAATTAATTTCAACGTTGGTCCATTGCACAATTTTATCCACTATTTCGTCCATTATAAATCTTCGGAAGCATTCCCGAGGATCAATTAAATTCTTACAATTGCCAGTTGGTCCTCTTACTTGATGCACTATGTTGCAGCTTCCATAATGAGTTTTGGGTTGACCATTTTTACCTCTTAATATCTTTTTTGGAAATAGTTATAATATTCGAGTTTGATGTCCGAGCCAACAAATTCTAGGGTATATTATATTCGTCTTCCTTAGAAGACGCGCCCAATGAATACTCATCCTTTTCTTTGACCTCGTTGATAGTATTTTTTTTTTTGCGGTAGGGAGGTGAATGCCATTTATGCACAGAGTGTGGGACTCCCATGTGCGACTGGACTACCCACTATACACCTCCCCTGTCATCCTACTTCGGGCTGGATCTAGTTTTGTTGCGCCGTGAGGCGCCTTCGAGCTGGGCAGTCCCTTTTCTAGCAGGAGGGGAAAGGGGAAGGGGAAGTGCCAGAAGAGCGATCCCCCAGCCCCAGCACTCCCAGCTGCTGTGAGTCCCTTTTATATTTTAGGACTGCCCGAGCAGAATGTGCCACCTGGTTCCATTTGTCAGCCGATTCGAGCATCACCGCAACTATATTACCCAGGGTGAGCTCTCCCGTCTCCCTGCAGGCTTCCTTTCGCAGCCTGACCCATTTTGTATGCGCGAAAAATGTGTGACAGGCATTGCCTTCCTCTCCTGGGCAAAACCGACAATCGGGGGACCACGACTTACCGATCTTGTACTGGTAAGACTGAAAACACCCATGCCCCCTCAAAAGCTGGGTCAGATAGGAGTCAGTCTCACCATGCCTTCGATTTAGCCACGGTCTTACATCCGGGGAGAAGCGCGCAGCCCACCTTCCCTTCGTGCAATTCACCCAAGACTGCTGCCAATCGTTGAGCGAGCGCTGTCTCTCCTCGCGGACAACCATCTCCCTCACATTCCCGCTTCGGCGCAGGTTAAAAGCGTGGCACTCTCTAGCAAGGAGGGTGACAGGTATCACGCCTGCAATAACTCTCACCACCGAGTCAGAGACTGTTGGATACGAAATGCAATTCCCAGTGCTTCTCTTCTCTGTACCTGTGCCAAACGTTTTCGGTATACCTCCCTGCTGAGGGCGTCACCCCATACCTCTGCTCCATACAGTAGCACCAACCCTACAGCACTCATCAAGAGGCGTCTTCTTGATGGGCTGGGTCCCACTAGGTTGACCATAAGTCGACTCAGAACCGATATTCCCAAAGAAGCCTTCTCAGCCGGTGCCCTGATTTGCTCAGAGAAACTCATGTTCGAGTCGATCAGTAGCCCCAGTTACTTCACCGCTGGCTTCGATTTGATTTGTATGTCTCCAATACTGATCATCCTTACTCTAGGGATTTTCCTTTCTGACAGAATGACCACTTCGGTTTTCTCCAATAGTAAACTGAGCCCGCGAGCAGTCATTCAGTCCCTTACTTGGCGCATTAGCATACCTAGCCTAAGTTGCGCTTGTAACGGTGCGCCCTGTGACCAGAGCCGCAACATCATCCGCATAGCCGACCAAGCGCGACTCGTCTGGCATCTCAAGTCTCAGTAGCCCGTCGTAAGACACGTTCCACAGGTCCGGACCAAGGATAGATCCCTGGGCAACACCCGATGTAATTTCCATCCTTCGTTGGCCCTGTGTAATGTCGTAGAGCAGGCGTCGATCCTTTAGGTAGTTCCTCAAAAGCCGCATTAGATATTCTGGAACTTAAAAAGAGTTTTCTAGCTGATCCAGAATATCCACCCATCTAGCGGAGTTGAAGGCATTCCTGACGTCGAGTGTCACCAACAGGACGATCCGTCGCTTGGTCCGACTATGTGCCTCTGCCTCTTGGACCGCGTTCACCACCTCTGCAATCGCATCAATGGTAGAACGTCCTGCTCTAAAGCCGTACTGCCGAGGTTATAGGTCCCCAGCAGCATGAATCGCGTCAGTGAGTCTTGCCTTGATGAGTTTCTCTAGTACTTTCCCAGCCGTGTCTAGCATGCATAACGGGTGGTATGCAGACGGCGATTCGGGATTTCCCTTCCCCTGTTGATACTAATCGCAACATCGTTTACATCGTCTTCTACTAAATCATCATATTTGGAAGCTTCATCGCATTGCTCCAATAACTTGACGATCTGATCATCAGTAAGATTTTTCTGAACGAAACTCATTTTGAAATATTCTAAAACCAAATGCAATTTATTTAGGTTGAAAAAATCTACCCAGTAACAACAAAACATTCATACTTTTAAAAATTTGGAATGTTGCACAAGAACAAAACTTCGTCGATAGGACGAACACGATGGCGTAATTTACACTGCTGACTCAACGCAAACAATTGTCTACACAGTAAGAGCATATCAACGGCTAAAGTTACAAGGCGGAACAGCGAGGTCGCCCAATTCTATGAAAAGAAAATCGACAAAATGATAGCAGTGTTCGTCGATTCGACAATGACTATGCGTTTAGGGTTAAAGAGGTTGTAATAATTAAATTTATTGCTCTACGAATATTGCTCAGAAACGATAACCCACATGCATATGAATCACTGTTAAAGGCTTCCCCGTAAAGAACTTGTGGAAGAAAAAAATTTGAGTCACAGAAGCATCCAGCAGCTCAATTCAAGAAGAATGCGGTTTTGGATTGGCAATGCCATTGACTTTTGTCTGCGTTACTATTACATTAATTCAGCTACATACAACAAAAACTCCATTAACAACCGAGCGCGTATCAATGAAACATCAATTATTAAACCAAAAATTCTCTGCGATCAATTTAGTGATGTGGCTCCAAACGCGACTGATTTAGCTTCAAATTCTGAAGTGCGAAGAAATAAATCTATCGTAAGACTCATGAGCATTTACTTTTTATTTTTACAAAAACAAGTTTAAGTAGCAGGAGAGTGCTTCAGCCAAAAGAGTTTAGTGAAACTGCATATCAAAGCTTGACCTATATATCAAAACTTGACCTACATACAAATTCCGTAAATTGAGTTCAAAAAATTATATCCTGATTATTATGCATTTAAATTCGCTGCCATTTTGTTTCAACTCTTTGAATCCATTGCTTAGTTAATCATGATAGCACATCAATATTACAAACCATTCCTAAAATTTTTTTTTTTTTTTTCTTTAAAAGCCGTCGGGCCTTGCTTAGTTGTGTGAGCAGACGCGTTTCGACTACTTTGAGTCATCTTCACTGAAGATGACTCAAAGTAGTCGAAACGCGTCTGCTCACACAACTAAGCAAGGCCCGACGGCTTTTAAAGAAAAAAGAGGATTGGCCTGCGGATATCAAATAAACAAAGTTATTGACTACATTCCTAAAATGTTTATCAAAGTTTCTACATCTTTATAGTATCTAGGTCCGTTGCTAACGTGTACCCTAGTATCACGTGTTACTGTTGTTGTAAATGTTACATATTCGTTGGCTGTAACATAGGTGTTTTTGGTTCGATTGTTGTGAAATTTTCAGGACAAATAAATTGCTACCAGAAAACTTTAATTGTAGTTTTTGAGAAATTTTAGGGGCCCAAATTTAATTTTATATGTAAAAATTGAAAAATTTATAAACTGTACATTTATTAACAAAGTTGATCAAATTTTGACTTCTGAGGTATTTGGTGCCGTTGTGCTCCTAAATATTTACCTCTGTAATTTTTTTTCAGATTATTTAGCTCAAAGGTGTCCAATCACGACGAGGGGCCAATAATTTTCGTATATTTCCCCTTTCCCTGCACCCTTCATAGCAAAATTTGTCATTAAAAGACCTGTTTTGAAAAGTTAACATTAATAGCTTTCAATTGATACCCATATTGCCTACATTTGATGATTTTTTTTTTTCAGGAGCCACTCCCCTTAAACACTTTACAACTTTTTTTGTAGGAAACTTTGAAGTGGGCGCCACTTTACACCTACTTACAAAATCTTATGTTTCCAGCTTATGCAGTTTGCAAGAAGAAGAGCTGTGATACACGGACGGACAGACAGGAATCAATTTTAGTAGGGTTTTGTAAAATTAAAAAATTAAGGAAAATTTCTACAATCACCTGGAAAAACTAGTCGACTCGTTGCATACAAATGATACATAAATTAGCTTGGGTGGTTTCAATGCTAAGATAGGCAATGAGCGATCTCATCGGGAAACAACTGGAGGATATAGCTTCTACGATGAACCAAATGACAATGGCCAGCGCCTGATTGACTTTTTATGTAGCAGAAATTTAGTCATACGTTCGACTTACTTCCCATATTGATGTATTCATAAAGTGATCTGGATATCACAGGATGGTAGCACACAAAACCAGATCAACCCTGTTCTGATTCAACAGCTTCCGCCGCGAGCATAATTGAAGTCCGTAAATACACAGGAGCCAATTGTAACTCAAACCATTACTTGATAAAATTAACGTATCGATGTCGGACCTCAAAGGCATATTTGGCGAAGACCAGCCCGGAACAAAAATTTGACATCGAAAGGCTCCTAATAGCGGCTATTAAGACCGTGGCAAAACAGATAATTGGACATCAAGCCCGGCGCAAGCAAAATGATTGGTTCGATGAATGAGTGCTGGAATGTGTTAGACAAAAAAGATCAGTCGTACAAACAATGTGTAGGTAGGAAAATCAACACGAAGAAAGAACACTATAAAAATCTCAGAAAGCAGTGAATAACATAATTAGAGTAAAGAAAAGAAAATACTATGATGGCCAATTGAGAAGTATAGATGTAAGTCTAGCAAGCAATAACACAAATCAAGCATACAGATACAAAGTAGTGAAAAGCCTGAAACGTGGTTATCAGCTCAAAACCACACTCTGCCCTGATGACATCGGCAATATCATCGCTGATCATATATCAAGAACCTCCTTAATCCTCCATACAGCTACAGAGCATCAATCCCTATAGATGTCTGCGGAGACCTTCTATTGGCTCCACCAACTCAGGTTGAAGTTTGTGTCATAATCAAAGCCCAAAAGAATAACAAAGTGCTGGTAATCGATGAGATTCCGGTAGAACTTATAAAATATGGTGGCAGCAGTATTCATAAAGCTATTCACCAAGTCATCTAACCCATTTGGAAAAAAAAATATACAAAAAGAGTGGAGTCAATCAATAATATTCACTATCCACAAAAAACGTGACACCTATAGTGCGAAAATTACATGTCACTACTTTGTCCGGCGAACAAAATATTTTCAAAGGTCTTAGAAAATTAAATTGGATCATATGCCAACAGTATTATTGGGAAGCATCAAGGTGCTTCTAGAGCATGTAGATCGACAATAGACCAATTGTTCACAGTCGGGGAGTTCAACATAGACGATTGTTGTTGACTTTAAGCAAGCATATGACTGTATTGATTGTAATGTACTATACCAAATAATGCTTTCTATTGGCATCATAGCCAAATTAGTCCATATTACTAAAATGACAATGACGTCAACGATCTTCCGATTCCGCATCAATAACCAACTCATGAATGCCTTTGACACAAATATCGGACGAAAGCAGGGAGATGGCCTGGCCCCATTGCTATTCAATTTGGCTCCGGAGTACGTCATACGGAAGCTACCTGTCGATTCACGAGGTACATTACTATACAATTCGAGCCAAGTAGTAGCCTATGCAGATGACATCAACATTTTGTCATGGTCGTTGACAACCGCCAAAAAAAAACTTTTCCTGAAACTCAACAGCGAAGCAAAAATAGTAGGGCTACAAATCAATGAAAATAAAACAAAGCTCATGATGTAGTCGAAGAAAGATACCTCAAATACACAAAATATCAAACTTGGCAAATACAGTATCGTAAATGTTGGCGAATTTGTGTATTTAGACGCCAAATTAATGGGAAGAATACAGCTCACAAATACAATATTTTATTCAGTTTTGAAGACCAGCTGCATACAAAGGAAAACAAAGCCCCAAGTATACAAATCTGTGATAAGACCTGTGTTATTGTATGCGTTTAAAACATGAACCCTAACCCAAGCATCCGCAAATATATTGAACGCCTTTGAGCGACAGCAAATAATTGGAGCGAAGCTAGACGGGGACCAATGGCGAATTTGATATAATCATGAACTGTATGAAATTTTTGACGAACCGGAGGTCTCAACGATTGTCAGACTGCGGAACCTGCAATGGGCTGGACACATGAATTGTATAGACGACCAACAGATATCTATAAAGGTATTCATAGGGAAAACTGAAGGCCGGGTACCAGTGGGGAAACGAGGAAATGCTGGTCCAACTCGGTCAACGAAGGCAGTTCATCGCTACTCGGATTTACAAATTGGAGAACGCGGTCAGTGAACCGAGACAATCGGAGGCACTATTTGCCGGAAGTGTATTCCGAAAGGGGCTGTAGTGTGACGAAGAAAAATAAGAAATAATTTCAAATAAAACGTTCAGTACAGTACAATTTGAACTAATCGTGGAACATTCCAGATAATTTTTGTTAAATTAACTCTTAAAACGTGTATCAAAGACACATTTTCTTCATAATTATTATTTTAGTGGTAAAAAAATAATAATAAATAAAATGATTTATGAAAGCTTTCCAGAGAACCATTGTTAGTGACAATGATTTTAGATAGGGGACTTACAAGGGGCAATGTAGACATTCTATATCGTAAAATTATTTAATTAAATATGGTTTATTTCAGCAAAACGAATTTTAAAATATTAGAATAAGAAAATGAAAGATTAAGTTTAAATAATCAAGAAATTATTATGTAAGCAATTGTAAATTTGTTATAAGATACGATTTGTTGAATGAACGCTTCTAAAGCGAGTTCGCTGGAGGATTAAACTCAGCCCCAAACGCTATTAAAAAACGAAGATTACAATGATAATAAAGTCGAACGAAGAACAATAGACAGCCTTGTCCAAAATAAAATTCTTGTTTCGTTCGGGCGCAGAAAAAAAATTATAGAATGCAAGAGCATCCTAAAATAGAAGAGCGGGAAATTCAGCTTGCCGGGTACGCTAGATGTGCGTGTGGTGGAGGAAAATAGAAAAAACATCGAGAATCCGATAGTTACTGCTGCGATCACTACCGAAGCGACAAAAACAAGTGTCTTAAATCCCGAAATAATAACGACTTATATGAAGCTCATAAAGCGATCACGGCAGAAATAGAAAGGATGATCATTTTACCGCTACCATCAAAATGTGGCTGAAGTACTGTATTCGAAAATGGAAGCCATCAATTTCCCCCAAGAAAGAAATGGCGACATTAAGAGAAAAGGCTCCCCGAAAAGTAGGAGGTGTTCTAAAAAGAATATAATCAGCACAGTATAACGAATGGGCTACTTTAGCTAGAAGAGTTCCTAGATCGCATAGGACATAACCGGAGGCACTGGTTAATGGCCGAAGAGGACTGGAAGGCAAAAGAAGAGTAGGAGGCCAGAGAAGAACTGAAGGCCAAAGAAGAGCAGAAGGCTAAGGAAGCGCTGAGGGCTAAGTCTGAAGGGCATGCGCAGATAGCTCCATCATCAAACATCAATAAAGGAATGGCGTCTAGCTCAATCGAAGAAAATCGGGATAGAAGAAGTAAAGGTGAGACACTTAATGGACGCGAAACGTTGGATCAGAGGTTCCAGACATTGCTGCCAAACAGAATAAAGAAAGCCGCAAAGAATCTTCTTCAAAAAGTTCCCAGGAATGAAATTCGTACATACGTCTTGCAAGAAAACAAAACCTGACGCGAAATAGTACGTAAACAACTCGATAGGAGTTTCTTACACTACAAACGTAATGAAATGGAATCTTTGTAAGCAGCTGATCGAAGACAAGATCTTGGGCACGTCTGGAGATCAGGAGAGTATCGAGCTTTCCAGGATGCCCTAGCCGAGGCAAAATCAGAGCTTCGATGACCCATATCCTGCTGATAAACCTACTTTGCAATTCAATCGCCAAAAACCTGCTTGAGCAGTTTGTGAGGGAGATGAAAGCAGACTTTGTGTTGCTGAGTGCGCAATACCATAAAAAACCAGTAGTGCCTCCATCTTGGTTCGGAACAGCGATTTCCATGTGAAGTGCTCTGAATGCCAAAGAAAAATGGTTTCGTACGGGTTTAGTGCTCCGGGGCTACATTTTTCAGGATGTACCTAGCACTGAACGGACCGATATCATCCTTCCAAGCCAAGCTTAATGCCGTGGAGGGTACTTTCTGGACCGCAGATTACAATGTGCATGATGGAGGAGGCTTCAACGCTAAGGCAATCGAATATGACATGTCTTTAAAAGATCCGTGGGGAAAACGAGTCCTGGAAAGGATAGCCAGGACCGAAAATCAAGTCTACTATCGCCAAGTACTCGAAAGATTGCGAAAATGAGTCAACAGGGTGCGTCCAGACATCGCTCGTAGCTGGATCCTTCATCAGGTCAACGCGCCGTGCCACACCGCCCTCAGCGTGTCCCAGTTCGTTTCTAAAGGAATCGCTGTGTTGCAACAGCTGCATTATTTGCCCGATATGTGACCTCGTGAATTTTTTTGTTCCCTAGAACAAAATCGGTGGCATTTTGAGTCGATTACGGACATTCGGGCGGCCGTGATGAGGGTACTCGTGGACATCCCAGTCGAAGCGTTCCAGAAATGCTACAAAGCATAGTCAACGCGCTGCAACCGCTGTACTATATAGCTGCCCAAGGGGACTACTTTGAAGGGGATGGCACAGTTGTAGAATAATGTTTCAATATATGGCTTTCATGGAATTAGTCTCATCACTTAATTGTCACACCTCGTATATATTTGTATATATATATATATATATATATATATATATATATATATATATATATATTTATATATTTATACATATATATATATATATATATATATATATATATATATATATATATATATATATACGAGTATATATTTATATGTGTATATATACAAACACACACATATATATATATATATATATATATATATATATACACACACACACACACACATATATATATATATATATATATATATATATATATACATATATATATATATATATATATATATATGTATATATGTGTGCATATTACATATATACATATAATAGGGGTTCGTCGTGCGGTTTTCTAACAGATGGCGTGACTTGATTTTTATTCAAGTGATTCACCTTTCCAAATATGTGTTGGAAAGCTACTGTCATATAATTTCAGAATCAGTATGTGTGTTATGTTAGAACCCAAACCACTTCAGTTAACCTAAACTGTGGAGTCAGCACAATTTTCCAAATCAGCTAAATTCTAAAGCATAAACAAAGTCCAACATAAAGATTCTTTGAAAGAATGAAATTTGATATTGTAACCAACTGTGTAAACAGAAATAATATTCTTAAGATGAAATAATGCTATACCAGAAACTTGACGTATTATTAAATCAATGCTTTCATTTCTATGTTTTATTTTGACCGTTTGTTTTTGCTGTTTATTTGATCGGCACAATTAGGGGATGTGCCCAACCCGTACACTATGAGGCACACGACTCCGCAGGGGGAATGCCGGTCGACAAGACCACTCTTGGAGGCTAGCATTCTTTGGGGAGTTCCGCCACCACGTACCCGAGGAAATTCCCGCAGGGAGAAAGCCGGTCGACAAAAACATTCTTGGAGGCCAGCATTCTTTGGGGAGTGCCGCCCCCACCGACCCGAGGATATGGGGGGTGCCGTGAGGCTCCCTCTTATTGTATCTGGATTACGCTTTGGACAACGAACTGGAATTGACGCTTTGGGCTGGCGGATGTGATGGTTTGGACCTAGTTGCTTTGCACAGTAGCGCCGAGGTGAAACTCGTGTGTGAACGGCTCCAATTCAACTATCATACCGTCTCCGTCCCGGTAAAACCTTGGCAGGCCTCGGAGTACGTTCGAAGTTCGCACCATTGGGTTGGTGGTGTAGGTTCGGTTGAGACGGACTCCCGATTAGCGCTGGTCTGGCTCTGAGCACTTGTCCCCATAAGGGCTTGTGCCAACCCTCGCATGGCCTCCCTGCTCTGCAAAGATAACCATGGGACCAAAAAGGCGACTACACACACGAACGGAGATAGCGGCTCCGAGGGCGGACCCAATAAAATGGAGCAAACAAATGAAACCACAAGCAAACAGGACGCTAGCACGGAGAACCCTTTCAGGCAAAAACCGCTGTTGGCAAGAACACCGATTAAACAAGTCACCGATTGCGGGGGGAGGCAGCAAACCCCAGAAACACTGTCAAAGTCAACATCACAGGTTAAATCATCGGAGACAGACCACAGACGGACTAGCGAACGAAAGAAGGCAGAGTGCGTTGTGCAACCTGGCATCATTGCGGCCTTTGGGCGCAGTAGAAGGACTATGCGCACCCCGGAGCGCCCAGTGCAAGACGTACACAATCCGCATCAAGCTGCGACACCAACGGAGGCCAGTGTATGACTGGGGGAGGGAGAAGTTTTGCCATTGGCCGACGCCACTTCAAACGTGACCCAAGCGATAGAAGCAAAAGGGCTAGGAAACGGGGGCCTCTCCCAAGAGGTGGCGCCAAATAACACAATCGCCCTTGACCGCGCCGAAGAGGAGCGGCTTACTCGGAAAGCGGGGAATATCGTCAAACAACTGAGGGCTGCCTGCGACGTGCAGAAAAACATAGGCAAGAGTGTCAAAAACGGCATTCTTGAATTGGAGGAGCTTTTTGGCCGCATAACGCACTACAGGCGGAGGTGGCTTGCAACCGAAAAGCACCAAAAAGACACGCTCTCCCTCGAGGCATTAGTGGGTCCTAGCAGCAGCAAAAGAATGGCCGGTAGCCCAATTGAAGGCGACTGTGAGAAAAGGAGGAAGGACGAGACCATAAACGAAGTTTCATGTGGTGCGAAACAAGACAGCGAAAAAAGCGGCCAAAAAGCTACTCCTAGAAAAAATAGACAAAGAGCTCAACCACGAAAAGAACAAAGAACCCCCCGATATACCGCAGAAAACAAAAAGCAAACCGCGGCGCAAACCCTTGCGAGAGGCACTGCTTATTAAACCCACTAAGGGCCGAACCTACGCAGATGTCCTCCGTGAGATTAAAGGAGCGGTCAAGCCAGACGACACCAGAACTGCCATCAAAGCAGTTCGACCAACCCGGACTGGTGGCTTGCTGGTGGAATTCGGGCCAGAGGCCACAAACAAAGATGCATTCCGTGACGCGGTTCAAAAGGTTCTTGGAGATGCGGCAACGGTTGCCTCGCTCGAACCAATGGCCACCCTGGAAATCAGGGACCTCGACTGCGTCACGGACAAAGCTGAGGTAGAGGATGCCATTAGGAGGGAGTTCCCCAGCTTAAGTGAAGTCAAGGCAAGATTGACACGTGAAAACACAAGGGGGCAACGCATGGCTATTGTCGAACTAGCTGATAAAGACGCCCAGCAAATCCTGGCGAAGTGCAAAATTAAGATAAGTTGGGTGATCTGCAAGATACGGAGAAGAGCGATCCCTATCCGCTGCTTCAGATGCCTCGAATACGGACACACCGCGTATGGCTGTAGGGGACCCGACAGGAGATCTCTGTGCTACAAATGTGGTGAAACGGGGCACAAAAGGAAGGAGTGCACGAACGAGGCAAAATGCATTCTTTGCAAGGATGCTAAGCTAGCACCCGGTGACCTCAAACATGAGCCGGGGACAGGGAGATGCCGGGCTTTCAAGGAGGCCCTAACTAAAGCCAAATCGATACTCAAATGATCCGTATCCTGCAGGTCAATTTGCACCGAAGCACAAACGCCCAGGACCTACTTGAGCAGTTTACGAGGGATAAGAAAGCTGACCTCCTGTTGCTGAGCGAGCAACATCATAACAAGGACTCGCAAGCGTGGTACCCTGACAAAACTGATACCTCGGCCATCTGGGTTCGAGACAGCGCCAGCCTTCAGGTGCAGGGCCATGGACGCGGGGATGGTTTTGTGTGGGTGTGGTGTTCAGGGATAACATATTTCAGTGTTTATCTGACGCCTAACGAGGCAATGCGATCCTTTCGAACCAAACTCGATGCCCTGGGGGACGCTGTCTCGAACACAGAGGGCAACATGTTGGTCGGGGGAGACTTCAACGCTAGAGCCATCGAATGGGGTATGCCACAATCCGACCCAAGGGGAAAGCAAATCTTGGACATGGCGGCCAGAACAGCGCTTTTTGTCCTAAATACTAGAAACACCCCTACTTTTTGCCGCTGGGGTTGCGTAGGAACCATACCCGATGTGACACTCGCTTCGGAGTCCCTGGTACCTAGAGTACACAACTGGCGAGTACTAGAGGACTACTCGGCTAGTGATCACCAGTATATAGCTGTTGAGATTCACGACGGTGCCACTCTGCGTGCATATGCCCAAACTACAATCCTCGGATGGAGGACTGGGAGGATGGACGTCGAGAAGTTCACTGACGCGCTTACGGCAGGCGCACCGTTGCTGGGAGCTCCGCCAGGGAGTGGAGGGCCTACAGCCAAGGACTTGGTGAACTCAACTATGAGTACCATCATAGCTGCTTGCGAGTCTTCCATGCCCCGCCGGAGACCCCGACATGGTAAGCCTCCAGTATACTGGTGGTCAAACGAGATCGCCGAACAAAGAAGCGAGTGTCACAAACTTCGGCGAGAGGCCCAGCGGGCGCGAACACGGGAGGAGGCAGATACTAGGCTAGCAGCATACAGGTCCGGCAGGAAATATCTTCACAGGCTTATTAACAAGAGCAAGGCCCGATGCTGGCAAGACCTCGTGGACGATGTAAATAGGGATCCGTGGGGCCTTGGCTACAAGCTGGTCATGGGGAAACTTGGTGCCCTACGGAAGCCTTGTATACATGACGCGGGGACTCTTCCCCGCCCATCCCGTCCGTGTTGACGCTGTCCATGGTGTAACAGCAGTCGAGTGCCCACTCTTCACACAGCTGGAACTGGAGGAGGCAGTCCTCTCCCTGAAAGCGAGGAAGGCTCCAGGTCCAGATGGTGTTCCAGCTGAGGTTTTGCAGCTCGTCTATCACCATTGTCCTGACTTGCTGCTCAGCACATTCAACGCTTGCCTACGGGACGGGGTTTTCCCGGTACGATGGAAGGTGGCGAGGCTCGTGCTGGTCAGCAAGGGGAAGGGAAATCCCGAATCGCCGTCTGCATACCGCCCGTTATGCATGCTAGACACGGCTGGGAAAGTGCTAGAGAAACTCATCAAGGGAAGACTCACTGACGCGATTCGTGCTGCTGGGGACCTATCTCCTCGGCAGTACGGCTTTAGAGCAGGACGTTCTACCATTGATGCGATTGCAGAGGTGGTGAACGCGGTCCAAAAGGCAGAGGCATATAGTCGCACCAAGCGACGGATCGTCCTGTTGGTGACACTCGACGTCAGGAATGCCTTCAACTCCGCTAGATGGGTGGATATTCTGGACACGCTGGAAACTTCCTTTTAAGTTCCAGAATATCTAATGCGGCTTTTGAGGAACTACCTAAAGGACCGAAGCCTGCTCTACGACACGACACAGGGCTAACAAAGGATGGAAATTACATTGGGTGTTGCCCAGGGATCTATCCTTGGTCCGGACCTGTGGAACGTGTCTTATGACGGGCTACTGAGACTTGAGATGCCAGATGAGTCGCGCTTGGTCGGCTATGCGGATGATGTTGCGGCTCTGGTCGCCGGACGCACCGTTGAACAAGCGCAACTTAGGCTAGGTATGCTAATGCGCCGAGTGAGGGACTCGATGACTGCTCGCGGGCTCAGTTTAGCACTGGAGAAAACCGAAGTGGTCATCTTGACAAAAAAGAGAATCCCTAGAGTAAGGATGATCAGTATTGGAGATATACAGATCGAATCGAAGCCAGCGGTGAAGTACCTGGGGCTACTGATCGACTCGAAGATGAGTTTCTCTGAGCAAATCAGGGCAACGGCTGAGAAGGCTGCTTCGGGAATATCGGCCCTGAGTCGACTTATGGCCAACGTAGGGGGACCCAGCCCATCAAGAAGACGCCTCTTGATGAGTGCTGTAGGGTCAGTGCTACTGTACGGAGCAGAGGTATGGGGCGACGCTCTCAGCAAGGAGGTAAACCGAAAACGATTGGCACAGGTACAGAGAAGAGGAGCACTGAGAATTGCATCTTCGTATCCAACAGTCTCCGACTCGGCGGTGAGAGTGATTGCAGGCGTGATACCTGTCGCCCTCCTTGCTAGAGAGCGCCGCGCTATTTACCTGCGCCGAAACGAGGATGCGAGGGAGATGGTTGTCCGCGAGGAGAGACAACGCTCGCTCAACGATTGGCAGCAGTCTTGGAGGAATTGCACGAAGGGAAGGTGGACTGCGCGCCTCATCCCGGATGTGAGACCGTGGCTAAATCGAAGGCATGGTGAGACTGACTTCTATCTGACCCAGTTTTTGAGCGGGCACGGGTGTTTTCAGTCTTACCTGCACAAGATCGGCAAGTCACGGTCTCCCGATTGTCGGTTTTGCCCAGGAGAGGAGGACAATGCCTGTCACACATTTTTTGCGTGTACCAAATGGGCCAGGCTGCGAAGGGAACTCTACAGGGAGACGAGAGAGCTCACCCCGGATAATATAGTTGCGGTGATGCTCGAATCGGTTGACAAATGGAACCAGGTGGCACATTATGCTCGGGCAGTCCTAAAATATAAAAGGGTCTCACAGCACCCGGAGGCACTGGGGCTGGGGGATCGCTCTTCTGGCAATTCCTCTTCCCCCTCCCCTCCCGCTAGGAAAGGGACTCCCCAGCTTGAAGGCGCCCCACGGCGTAACAAAACGAGACCTGGCCCGAAGTAATGTGTCAAACGGTTCCAGGCTAGGTTCTCAGATTGACAGGGGAGGTGTTTAGAAAAAAAAAAAAAAAAAGATGAAATAATGCTGACCACTAGATTTGGAAGTATTAACTGCGACATATAAAGATTGCAAACCTTTTTAGATTTTCGAACCAAAAGTGTAAAGTAAAACAAAGTGGAACCGAACAAAGATTTTCGGAATACAGATAAAGTGATGCAGCTCCGTGAACAAAGTAAATTTGTGAAATAATAAAATAACATTATTAAATCAATTATACATAATCACACAAAATTACCCTTAACAATCGACTTGATAAAAGTGGTTCCCGTGAATTTGGTAAAGCATTGAATTTTTACATATCGCATATATTATAGTATTCATACAATTAATCACGTTTAAATATTTAAACAACATGGCTATTCCATTTTCGGAGCTTCTTCGGGAAGCAAGAGCAATGCCTCCTTTTTGTGAAGATGACGGATTTCAACTACAGAGCTATATCCTGGAAGTAGAGTCGTTAATGGCACTGGTTCCTCAAGATCAGCCAATAAACTATATATCGGAGATATTGTTTTCAAAGCTTCAAGGGAAAGCAGCAGTTGCAGCCAGAAGATTAACAAATCAAACATGGCCAAATGTGAAACAAGTCCTTATCGAAACGTTTGGAGTACAGGAAACCTATCTTAAATTGAAGGAGGAAGCAGATCGATTTCAGAACCGAAGTGTACATCAAGTTCACAGTTTTTTAAGTGATATATTAGATAAATTAAATTTGAAATATGCGTTAGACAGTAGGAATCAATTAGAATATTTGCCTGAGATGAATGAGGCAAGCCTTTTGGAGAAATTTCTAAGTAAAATAAATCAAACTGATAGTATGTACCTACGAACAAAAAATGTTACAACTTTACAAGAAGCTTATCACGAATTATTACAAACTGGCTATAAGGACAGTGAAAATACATTTAGGAAACCTGAGAAAGATATAAGAAGGAGTAATGCCAACCATAATCCTCAAAATAGAAATTTTCAGTTTAATAACTCAGGGTATCATCGCCAAATAATATCAATAATTATCACGGACCAAATAATAACAACAATTATCACCGACAAAATCATCAGTATAATAATTACCGACCAAACTACAACCACAATTATAGACAAAACTTTAACAATAATTCTAACAGATTTAGATATAACAACCAGTTCAATAGAAATCAACCAGAAAATTATAGGGCAAACCAGGTAGAGCCAATGGATACCAATCAGATTCAGGTAGAAGAAAATTTTCCCATACAGGCCTCGGAGACACAAACCTACCAATAATCACTATTCATATTGATGAAGTACCAATAAAAGCATTGGTGGATTCAGGTTCTTCAACTTCTACGGAAAAATAGGAAACAACCCCAAAACAAGGGCTGATAATATACACATCAGAACAATAACGGGCATACAAAAAATAAATTATGAGACAGTGACCAAAACACCACCCGAATTAGGAACCGGAAATTATACTAAATGGAGGTTGGCCGACTTAAAAAATTGCCGATTTCAAGCCATACTAAGAACTAATATTCTAGGACCAACTAAAGCGAAAATAGATTTCTTAAACAAAGTAGTTACTTTTGGATCAAATATAATATCTTTCGACAGTGAAATAGAGGACAAGCATGAAATTAGATATGAAGAAATATACACAACGGAACCCATAGAAAAGGTTAACATAGATATGGACTACTTGAACCCAGAAGAAACAAGTTGGGTAGACAGGCCTATGCTCATGTCAGAAAAGTTTTGTACTCAACTTACAAAATGCCGTAACCAGCAACGAATAAAATTAAGAAACACGTCATGTTCGAGGATCATACTATTATTAACTAAGTTGAAAGAATTTTTTAATTCTGAGGTATTTGTTAAAGTTATACCCATAAATATCTCGCTTGATAATTTTTTCAGATTTTTTTAGATCACGGGTGTCCATTCGCGAGGGAGAAAACACATTTTTCATGTATTTCTCCCCCCCCCCCCCTCGTACATTTCCCCTTCCCCTGCCCCCCTCGGTACTCATTAGGCAATTTTAAAACCTGTTTTGAAAAGATCTTATTGAGACCTTTCCAATGACACCCTATTCGACTACCAATGGTGAAATTTTTTTTTTGAGGGGTCAACTCCCTATATGGGGAGACCCCCTTAAACCCCTTTGAAAAATTTTTACACCCTTGAACTTTGAAGAGGTCACCACTTCTGACCTTTCCACAAAGTTTCATGGCAGTAACCTCTATAGTTTCGGAGAAAAAGTGCTGTGACATACAGACGGACGGACGGACGGACAGACGGACAGACGGACACAGGTCGTGATTGCAATAGGGTTTTGTATTTTAGTACAAAACCCTAAAAATGGAATCGCGGAGGCTGATTAAAAATAATAGAGATCTTTTTTACATGGAAGGTGATTATTTGTCAGCAACAAACAAAATTGAACATGAGATCAAAACAACAACTAATGAGCCGATATATTCTAAAATGTACCGAAATCCACAGGTGCATGATAATGAAATAAAAAGGCAAATTCAAGAAATGTTGGAACAGGAGATAATCAGAAAAAGCTTGTCTCCATATAATCCACCGATAGTAGTAGTTGCGAAAAAACCAGACAACTGGGGGAAAATGAAATGGCGATTGGCAGTTGATTATCAGAAACTAAATGCCGTTACAAAAAGCGACAAGTACCCAATACCCAACATCGAAGGGATATTGGAAAAACTAGGAAGAGCGAAGTACTTTACCACCATCGATTTGGCAAAGGGTTTTCACCAAATCAAGATGAAAGAAAGTGATATCGAAAAACAGCGTTCTCTACTACCACAAGGCATTATGAATATACATTCGGTTTAAAAAACGCGCCAGCCACTTTTCAGCGCCTTATGAACAGCATTTTGAATGATCTTTTTAACAAAATATGTTTGGTTTATTTGGATGATATGATAATATTTGGAACATCACTAACAGAACATGTACAAAATGTTCAAAAAATATTTAATTGATTAAAAGCTGCAAACCTTAAAATTCAAGTGGATAAGTGCGAATTTTTTAAAAAAGAAACTAAATTCCTAGGTCATACTATTAATACAAATGGAATAAAACCGAATAATGACAAAATTGAAAAA
The DNA here is from genome assembly GCA_963969285.1 of Odontomyia ornata. Taxonomy (NCBI): domain Eukaryota; kingdom Metazoa; phylum Arthropoda; class Insecta; order Diptera; family Stratiomyidae; genus Odontomyia; species Odontomyia ornata. Next base: position 134,281,615 of record OZ017741.1, on the reverse strand, counting down.
ATACTTAAAGTAAAAATCCCAAGAACAACAAGGGAAATAAAATCATTCCTCGGATTAACGGGATACTACAGAAAATTTGTTAAAGACTTTGCCAAAATAGCACAGCCAATGATAAAGTACCTCAAGAAAAATACCCCTATAAATGTTTGTGATAGCGAATACATCGGAGCTTTAGAAAAACTTAAAATTCTTATAACATCTGCACCAGTACTCGGACATCCCGATTTTTTACAGAAATTTAAAGTAACAACTGATGCCAGTAATCATGCGCTTGGAGCAGTGCTTAGTCAGAATGGATATCTTGTTTGCTATATAAGCAGATCCTTGAACGATCATGAAAAACGTTATTCGACCATTGAGAAGGAGATGTTAGCCATTGTTTGGGCCGTTAATTACCTAAGACCGTACCTCTACGGCAGAGAACTCGATCTTCAAACAGACCACCAACCAATCAAGTGGTTGTACCGAAAATTTGAAGGTAAAGATATCACCCCCAGGTTACAGCGATGGATCCTTAAGTTGGGAGAATATAATATTAATCTTGATTACATAAAAGGCAAAGAAAATAAACCAGCAGATTTTTTATCCAGATTGAAAGAAGTCAGTGAAATAAACGCATTAACCACAAAAGAAAAACCTAATAACAGGAAAATAGAAATTATCTCAGTAAAGAAAATACCTGACCAAGTTCAGGAATCTGCAGCAAGTAGCCATTCATCTCATGCCGATTAGCAATTACAATTTTATCCAGAAATAACTAAAGTAAAAAATAATAAGGAACAAGAATTAACTACAGTACATTTTCAAGCCGAAAACTTCAATGATCATTTTTCCATTAGAGAAGACATAGTGAATAGATTTAAGCAGCAAATACTATTAGTAGAGGAAGAAAAAATTGAGCATAAATTAAAAATATCCAACAAAAGAAGAACTGCAATAGAAAAACAAATGTTAAATGACGAAAAAGCAATAATAACAAAGATTAAGGAATATTTGAAACCCGGTTTAATAGCAATATACAGTGAACTAAGTGATAAAGAGTAAAATATACTACAACAAGTCCTCATCAAAGAATTCGATCGCCTACAAACAAAATTTGTGAAAGTAACAAAATTTATAACTGAAATTGAAACAGAAGAAGAACTTTTGAAAATAATTAAACATTATCATGAGCAAGAAACCGGACATGCAGGAGTAAGAGAAAATTATGAAGGGTTAAAACGGCAAATATATTATCCAAAACTGCGGGATTACATAAACAGATATATTAACATTTGCGAAATATGTAATACTACAAAGGTAGATCGAAAACCAATTAAACCAATTTTGGAACAATCCGAGACACCCAACGACGTAGGGAAAATATTACATATGGATTTACTATTTGTGAAAGGATTAATTATATTAACATCAATTGATAAGTTTTCAAAATTTGCAATAGGAGTTATATTGAATTCTAAAAATATGATAGACATACGAGAGGGCCTATTAAAGATATTAGCGACTACGGGAAGACCTGAATTGATAGTTGGAGATGGAGATTTTGATTCTGTACAGTTACGGGAAGTTTACCAAATTAAAGATATAAAAATACATATAACAAAACCCCATTCACACACCGGAAATGCTGACATCGAGAGACTACACGAAACAATACAGGAGAAAATGAGAAGTCCCTGTACTCAAATACCTAATCAAACAACTCAAGAGAAATTTTTCGAGTCTATTGAATTTTTTAACCGACAGATCCATTCGACAACAGGAGAAAGGCCACTAGATATACAACTAGGAAGAGTAAACAAAATCACTGTGTATGAAAGAACAATAAAAGCCAAACAAGCAGCGTTGGCGCGCGAAAATCAAAAACGATAAAATTATGAAGAAGTTAGAGAAGATATTTTTGTTAAAAATCCAAAAGCCGAAAGGAATAAACTAGAGCCTAAATTTAAGAAAATGAAATATAACCCCAAAATAGCAAAAGTAAATATAAAACGGCCTAAGAATAACATTATTATTACAGGAAGCAAAACAAATGCGAACAATGACGAAGAACAAGATGATGACGATGTCACTTCTAATATTTCAACTCTACCTAACATCGGCGACGTTAGTTATCAACAAACTTGATTCCAATTCAGGATATGCAGAAATTAAAAGCGACCAAGTAGAAATAGTTAAGGAAAAACGGTTAATCTTACACAAAATATACTTAGAACAGATAGAAATAGCAATAATTGAAATTAGAAAAACAAACTCATTAGGAATTTACAACCATAGACAATGGATACTAGACCAAGAATCGGACAATTTAGAACACCAACTACATACGTTACTACCAAAACAATACAGACAGATAATAGCAGAAAACCCCAATTACAGGCAAAACCTTACATTAAAAAATCTTCAAAATTTCAAACAGATATTTACAACTCAAATGCCAGATATTATAACACATAAATTACAAGAAACATGCAATTCAGTTTTAGGAAAAGTACCGGTTATATCGAAATTTGTCAAAATATAAAGAATCGAAGAAGAAGAGGATTATTAGACCCAGTAGGTAATATTTATAATTGGATTTTTGGATTGATGGATTCTAACGATAGACAGAACATTGAGGAGCATTTTAAAGGTATAGATCAAAACAATCACGAAATAATAGACAGAATTAACAGACAGATAACAATAAATAACAGACTTGAGCAAACAATGGAAAAAGTAATTGAAACTATTAAAATTGATCGCTTAATTATAGAACAAAGTTTAAATAGTACCGTACAAAAATGGAAAACAGAAATATCTTACTTAGCAAAAATTTTAAACATTCAGATAATTCGTGATGAGTTGGAAATCATACAGGATAACCTTATGTCATCTAGATTTGGTTTAATGAGTCGTAACATGCTTGAAATAGATATAAATAAGGTAAAACATTTAGAAATAGCAGTTGGAATCAATAATAAAAATCCGAAGGAACTAATGTTTGTCATAAAAATACCTCATGTTATTATCACTGTTTTTAAATACATAGTTGTACCATTACCAGATAAAGACAATTATGAAATTAAATTTGAGACAGAAAATATAGTCAAAATAAATAATACTTTTTACACATACAATAATAAAAAAAAATATAATGAATTTAAAGCAAACTAAATTGTGTTTCTTTATCAAAACCATTTGCTTCAAAACAAAACGAGAGGAAGGGTCAATTACAGAATTGGATACTGGAACTTTATTAATTATTAACTCAGGTCAAGCACTTGTGATGAAAGAAAACATTATCTTAAGGGCAATTATCTTTTCACTTTTAACAATTGTTCAATTACAGTAAATAATATAACCTTTAATAATAAATTACCTGAATACAAAGCTAGAGTAATCATTCCAAATTTGAATTTTTCCGAAATATATAAACGTCCGACATGGACAGAATTAAATGATGTTAGAACCCAAACTACTTCAGTTAACCCAAACTGTGGAGTCAGCACAATTTTCCAAATCAGTTAAATTCTAAAGCATAAACAAAGTCCAACATAAAGATTCTTTGAAAGAATGAAATTTGATATTGTAACCAACTGTGTAAACAGAAATAATATTCTTAAGATGAAATAATGCTGACCACTAGATTTGGAAGTATTAACTGCGACACATAAAGACTGCAAACGGAAATGATATTGAAATGGAAAGTGCTGACAATTAAAATCAAAGACAAAAATGAATATATAAAAGACGCTTAGAGATTAATTTAAGTTAGTATATCGGCGTTCAGATTGCAAAGATCGAAAAAACGGAAATTAAAATCAAATCTAAAACTAACTCACCTGTGTTTTTAATTAAACCCTATATTATCAGAGGAGCGGTATTACTCGTAAAAGTGTATAGTGTTTTATTTTTTCCTTTGGTTGAAAAGGAAAAACTTAAGTTGTGTCATTTAGCTGAAGCGTAAACGACAAAATAAAAAAAATGAAAGAAAGTATATACCCTTTAATTCTACTATTTTTTTTAAATTTAGTATACAATTGTTTCGTTCTCTACTTGAGAACTTCCTCAGTACTACTATTCCCTAAACTATAAGTGTCCTAATATTTATACTAAACTCATTAACGTATTAATATGAATCTCTAATTACATCTAATCCCTCAAAGTACTTTTACTTAATCCTTAATGACCTGATCCTTTACCATTCAAAAATTTGTTTTTCCTTAATTACTACTTAACTACCTTCATTATTTTGTAAGCTTGAATAGCCAGGTGTATCCGTTACCTGGGTCGCCGTTCTAAATGTCCTGCGTCTTCCGATTGAATATCTCCAAGCTTTCTGCTACATCAAGCTTCCATCCGTTTGTAACCGTTTTCAGCATGCTTACATTGTCCGCAGTGATGTCATATTTTTCAAGGACTATATGCTCCGCTGCTTTTGATTTGAACTTTTGCATCCTGCTTTTTGTTTTTGTTGACTGCTTCCCTTAAGTGTTCATTCCATCTGACACCTAGTGATCTCCTCGTTTGTCCAATGTAACATCCATTACATTTCGTACACGATACCTTGTAGACTCCACTCCGCTCCATTTTGGGAATGGGGTCCTTGGTTGATCCAAGCAGGCGGACAGGCGAAAAAGTTTGAAGATCACGAATCGGAGACATTGCTCGACCAAGATCCATCCCAAACTTACAAAACCCCTTGACGTCACTCAACAAACCGTTTCCGATCGTTAAAAGCAATTTTTCACAATTAAGCTTCAATTTTCGAAAAAAACCGGTACCCCTATTATATATTTATATATATATATATATATATATATATATATATATATATATATATATATATATATGTGTCTATATATACATACATATATATATGTATATATATATATATATACATTATATATATATGTATATATATATGTGTATATATATATATATATATATATATATATATATATATATATATATATATATATATATATATATATATATATTTATAGGACTGGCAAAATGCGCCTTTTTTTCAATGAAATAAAATGAACAAAAATCACATTTTTTTTCGTTGGTTTTGAAATATAATTTCATTTTATGACTGCCACGGCTAGATTCACAGTAGGCCATCCTCTCAGCCCGACTTTTCAAGACATTATTGACGGTTTCGGGTGCTATCTGAGCAATGGTTTGTTGAATATTCAATTTCAGTGCTTTAATTGTTTGTGGGTTTTCCGTTTAACAATGTTGTCAAATCGCAGCTTGGAGGAGGCCAATTAACATCGCCTAGAGGCTGATTACAGCTGTGTCATAATAGAAAACTAAGTAGCCTGTGTGGCCTAGTGGTTAGAGCATGAACCCATAAGCCGAAGGTCCCAGGTTCAAATCTCGTTGGGAGCAACGTGATTTAGTTCAGGGGATTTTTCGAACAGACTACGAGTGTTCACTCAGTGGTGGTATGTACTGATTTAATCAGGTCAGATCATAGCTGAGCAAGCACATGGGAGCATGGTACTGACCAAACCAACTTCCGAAAAAAAACCAATACGGTCATGAAAAATGAGATAGTCTAACTATCTCTAAGCGAAGGCCCGAGAGGGGCTGTAGTGCTACAAAGAAAAAGATAATGGAAAATTGCATTGTCATTTAGATAAAATATACAAATTTATTCGTCTCTTATGCAGTTTGTTGGGCATTTAATTGAATTTGGTATTTTAAATCCACCAGAAGAATCCATCTGGAACCAAGCTTCCCAAAGACATGTTAGATCAACTAGCTCAGCAGCACGGAACAGATAAGTAGTCAATATGTCTAATGGAATGCATAAAGCAACTAGAAAATAAAATATATTTAGTGAAATGATAATTTTGAGCAAAATGATTCACTGCATCATTGTCTGGTACCTTTTTCTGAAATCGTGATCTGTCTGCCCAGATTTCTTGGAAACTAAGGTAGCTAAAACATGATATAATATATATATATATATATATATATATATATATATATATATATATATATATATATATATATATAGTGTATATATATATATATGTATATATATATATATATATATATATATATATATATATATATATATATATATATATATATATATATAATATATATATATATATACATTAAGTACTCTTCGCAATATGTAAATTTCTCTCGAGGAATTTACCTAAAAAATAAGGAGGGGTCCTCACATAAATATTGTAGATATAAACCTTAAAAAAATTATAATAGGTAGCCAATATGAAAGGTTTTGTTGAAAACGTTGAAATCGAGGTGTTGAAACTGTAGTGGTGAAGGTGGGGAGCACACGAGGAGTCCAAATATGTAAAACATGTCGGTGCTTTCTCCCTTTGTAATTGGAAATTTTGAGGAAATAATTTGAAAAGAAAACATCCTAGAAGTATATAGTTCCTAATATATAGGAACAATAGCAGCAAACTCCTTAGAAGTTAAAATTTCTTCAACTGTTAAAAGAGTTTTAACAGTTTTGCCTATAAAATCAAAAGGGGATTTTTAATTTGCCAAAAGCTTATATCTGGTTATCTTAATAATACTCGCAGATGAATTTGGTCAGAAAATTTTTTTAACCGAGCCATAAGTAACAATATTACAACCGATTAAGATAGCAACAGCACATGATAATGAAGAGGTACGCGATTTCGAACAACTTAAACAATACAGATATAGTTGGTGTTTCAAGAAAATTAAAAAACGGTTTTCAAAATTAATACTTTTCGTATTTGTTATCAAGACTACTCAACCAATGATGTTAACAACGTTTAAACGTGGCTACGGCAAATTCAAGCACATGATAATCCTATTTTTTCTTAGTTCCATTAAATGACAATAAGTACGAGTCAAGTTGTAGATGTCCACAAGACGATGTTTGATTTACTAATTTACTTACAAAACCCTGCTAGCATGTGCATTTTCGCGATACTTCAACTTTTTGTTTTTATCACTTACTGGAAAAATATGAAAAATGGTTCGGAAGCATTTTAATTAAATTATCACTCCCGAAGTTATGTTTCGAAGCAGTATCTAGCTCAATGTGGTGGCATGAAATTCATCAATTATCACCAAGTAGATAATATTAAAAGCGCATAATGGAACAGAACAAGGAAACAGGCAAATCCGGCAAGGGACGTTAGTGTGTTTCTCTGCTGTGAATCATTGTGTAGGCCGGCTCACGATATTGAATTTAACGCTTCAGAGGACATTGAGCTCAGTTAGGGATCTGTAGATGATGAAAACAAAAATAATGAAACTTTCGAAACATGTCCTCTAAGGTTAAAGATTGCTTCCTTGCAATGAATATGAGATAAATGATGGGAAGATTAGTTATAATCCAAAATTATACTTAGTGGAATTTTATGTTATAAATTTAGTTCTTTAGTTTTCCCATACTTTGAGTAAACTCATCAATGTAAAGCAGTCAAAGTAAATAAAGGAGAATATGAGTACAACTCACAACTTAAAGTAACCGTATGATTTTAATTTTGCCGGCAGTTTGTATGTAGCAGCTAATTTTTTGAGTAGTCATGATAACATTTGAGTGTTACAAACTATTTCTACAGTTTTAATCAAAATTCTTGTGCAATCATAGTGTCTGGGCCCTTTGCGAACGTATATCTCCACCATATCATGTGTTGTTGTTGTTATTGTTAGGTTGTGGCAGCCCAGAGACAACTACCACTAGAGATGACATGAGCAATCAAGTGCAGCAACAGCAACCAATGCATAGCACGCAGTCATTCATGCAGTCGGTCAGTCAGTAACACGCGAGCAAGCAGCAAGGCATCTGTCATTGACAACCATAAGCGAATAAAGAGTTTTATATAGTTTTTACCTGTGTGATCTTTCATTTCCGCAGTGTGGACAAAGTCACACGCTAAACTGGTGACCCCAGACATAAAAGAGGACACGTACTCAGCATTAGAGAAACGACAGGCTCTCAAAATGACATCTGAAGACGAAAACTTCAGGGATGCAAGCGAAGGCGAGCACGAGGAAAAACTCCAATCCGCAGAAATCTTCAAAATCACCGCTTGTAAGCTGCCATCGTTCTGGCAGGCGCATCCGGCATTATGGTTCGCGCGTGTAGAAGCTCAATTTCGATCGCATCGAATAATTAACGATACATCAAAATTTGACAAAGTGATTGGAGAGTTAGAAATGGCCGCACTAGCACAAGTGGCGGACATAGTAGAAAATCCGCCAACGACAGGGAAATATTTTGCCATCAAAACACGTCTTTTATCCGCCTTCGGGCAAAGTCATGAAGAACAAATTCGCGAGCTGCTTCACGGCTTGGAATTGGGCGACCAGCGTCCATCGCAGCTTCTCCGCAACATGCAACGCATCGCGAAAAACGGAGTGCCGGAGGCGTTCTTAAAATCATTGTGGTTGGAACGACTACCGGCAGAAATGCGAGCAATATTGGCGGGTTTCAGTGCCGTAGCCCTGGACGAACTTGCGGCGGCAGCCGACCGCATTGCCGAAATCAACAAAACCAACACATACTCCGTGACAAAATCTACTATAAGCGAATGCGCCAGTACAACGAACACATCAGCGGATCTGCAATTGCGAGACGCATTGGCAGATGAAATATCGGGTATGCGCGCGGATTTTCGTCGAATACAAGAGAAGAGACAGGGCGAGCAATGGCGAACAGACATATCGCGACGCAGCCCACATCGTAACAATCCAACCCTCTGTTGGTTCCACTCTCGTTTTGGAACCAGAGCAAGGAACTGCGTACAGCCGTGTTCTTTCAAGTCGGGAAACGCAAAAGGTCACTGACGGAACAGGCGCTGATCAGTGACACAGGAAGCAATCGCCTGCACGTTTACGATAAAGAAACAAAAGTACAGTTTTTAGTGGACACGGGGGCGGAACTATCCGTACTTCCTCGGAAATTCAAGCAAGGAGCTAACCCGACAGGCTACAAATTGTACGCTGCAAATGGGTCGGAGATAAATACGTTCGGGGAGAAGCTTCTCAAAATAAACCTGGGTCTACAACGGACGTTCACCTGGAAATTCCGTGTGGCAGAAGTATCGCGGCCAATGCTAGGCGCTGACTTCCTCAGACATTATTGTCTCATGGTGGACCTAAGGAACAAAAGATTAATTGACTCCACGACGCTTCTATCAACCCCCGGCCAAATTCGTTATTCAAACCAACCGGCTATAGCGACAGTGTGCGGAACAAGCAAATTCCACGAATTAGTGAGAAAATATCCCGCGCTCACCAACCCAGCAACACTCAAAGTGAAAATAAGTCACGGAGTGCAACACCACATAATCACGAAAGGCCCCCCGGTTTTTGAACGGGCACGTCGTTTGGCACCGGACATTAAAAATTGCCCAGCAGGAGTTCGAGTAAATGCTCGACAAAGGATTTTGTCGTCCATCATCAAGCCCATGGGCAAGCCCCTTACATTTGGCACAGAAAAAAGGAGGTTGGCGTCCGTGCGGCGATTTCCGTCGACTAAATGCGGTTACACAACCCGACCGCTATCCACTTCGACACATCGAGGACATAATGGCAGACCTCGCAGACAAAAGAATATTCACAAAACTGGACTTAGTACGCGCATTCCACCACGTGCCAATTGCGGAGGACGATATACCCAAGACGGCGGTGATCACACCGTTCGGGCTCTATGAATTCGTGGTCATGACTTTTGGCCTGCGAAACGCCGCCCAGTTGTTCCAGCGATTTATGGACGAGGTACTGAAGGGGTTAGATTTTTAATGGTGCTACATCGACGACATCCTGATCGCATCACGAAACGAAGAAGACCATTTCGAGCAGGTGAAAGTAGTGTTGGAGCGACTTACCAAATTCGGAATTGTTATAAACATTGCAAAGTGTGTTTTTGGCACCACCAACATCGAGTACCTCGGACATAAAATAAGTAAAGATGGAATCAGTCCCCCAAAATCCCGCATCGAAGCGATACGGAGATTTAAGAAACCCGAAAATGTTAAAGAGCTACGAAGGTTTCTCGGAACACTTAACTTTTACAGGCGCTTCATCAAGAACGCAGCAAACCTTCAAGCACCGCTGAACGAATACGTGACCAACACGAAAAAAAACGACAAGGCACCAATAAGATGGACACCCAAGGCAAACAAGGCATTCGCAGACTGCAAGGAATCATTGGCGAAAGCAACTCTTCTCGTACATTTTAAAAAGAACCAACCTTTGTCACTGGTTACAGACGCATTGGATATTGCAATTGGTGCCGTCCTACAACAACTTCAAGGTGACCGTTGGCTGCCATTAGCCTTTTTCCAGCGCAAGCTCTCGGGTACAGAGAAACGGTACAGCGTCTATGATAGGGAACTGCTCGCCATCCATGACAGCATCAAGCATTTTAGACATTACCTGGAGGGCAGAGAATTCTCCGTCCAAACTGATCACAAACCCCTGACGTACTCATTCCAAAAAAAATCCGAAAAGTCATCACCGCGTCAAAGTCGACAACTAAGCTTCATTTCGGAGTACACCAGCAACATAGTTCACATCCAGGGGGAGAAGAACAAAGTGGCCGACGCATTGTCAAGAATCGAGACAATCAGCCTACCCACGGTGATCGATGCTAAGGAGTTCATCCGAGAGCAACAGGAGGACCAGGAGCTACAAGCGCTGGTAAAGGATAACAAAACGTCACTTAAATTGAAACGCCAACCCTTCGGAGACCAGGGAGAAATCGTTTGTGACACGTCCACGGGGTTAGTTCGACCGTATGTACCAGAAACACTTCGCAGACACGTCTTCGATACATATCATGAACCATCGCATCCCAGTGGACGCGCAACATGCAAAGCGATCGCTCGAAAATTCGTTTGGATCAAAATGAACAAAGACGTGCATAATTGGGCTCGGTGCTGCGTACCCTGCCAACGCTCTAAAATTGCAAGACACACCATTAACCCAATTCAACCATTTGCGATGCCAGACGGCAGATTCCAGCATATACACATAGACATCGTGGGGCCAATGATTCCTTCCAAGAACTTCAAGTATTGTTTGACGATGATGGACAGATTCTCTAGGTGGCCAGAAGCAGTTCCAATACCGGATCAAACAGCAGCAACCGTTGCAGAAGCATTTTTCTCAGGCTGGATTTCACGGTTCGGCGCGCCACGCACAGTGACAACGGATCAAGGAACTCAATTCGAATCCGCTCTTTTCCGAGCGCTTGCAAATCGAATGGGATGCGAAAGAAATCGCACAACTCCTTATCACCCCGCAGCGAATGGGATGCTGGAGCGCTGGCACAGATCGCTCAAAGCCGCTATAATGTGCCACGAGCAGAACCCCGCATGGGCCGACGTATTACCAACCGTTCTACTCGGATTAAGGAACAGCTACAAGGACGACATCGGAGGATCGAGTGCAGAAATCTTATATGGAACAACACTCTCGCTTCCAGGAGATTTTATAGCAGCTGGAGACAATCAAATCGAACCACACGCGTTCATTGAGCAGCTACGGGAAACGATGCAGACACTTCGTCCAGTACAGGCGGCGCATCATTGCCAGCGAAAGATATTCCAAAGCAAGGACCTGCAATCGTGCACCCACGTGTTTCTTCGGGTAGATGCAAATCGAAAACCCCTTTCGCAACCATACTCCGGAACACATAAAGTGGTAAATAGATTATCGCAGGTCGTGTATACAATCGAGGTCAACGGGAAGAGAATAAACGTTTCAACCGAACGCCTAAAACCGGCATTCTTGGAGGCGACCGCATACAAAGGAAGAAACGCTTCGACACCCACAACCGACTCATCAATCACACCATCACAAAATCCAGCGGTCAACAGGACTCAGTGGACGCCAATCAACACACCACTCCCAGAGACATTATCCGAACCTACCCTCCAGCTCCAGCACGGGCTTCCGCACTCAGGGGGGAGTATTGTGGCAGCCCAGAGACAACTACCACTAGAGATGACATGAGCAATCAAGTGCAGCAACAGCAACCAATGCATAGCACGCAGTCATTCATGCAGTCGGTCAGTCAGTAACACGCGAGCAAGCAGCAAGGCATCTGTCATTGACAACCATAAGCGAATAAAGAGTTTTATATAGTTTTTACCTGTGTGATCTTTCATTTCCGCAGTGTGGACAAAGTCACACGCTAAAAGGTCTTTGCAAAAATATTTTTTACTTAGAAATACTAGTTTCGCGAACTGTCTGTCTGTCCGTCTAACCGTGCATCATAGCAAGTTTCTTCAGAAACAATAGACGCTAGAAAGCTCAAATTTTGAAAAGCTCAAAAGTGCTGGTCTCTGAAAAATTTAGTTTTAAGGGGGGTCCCCCTTAAGACGAAGTGACCCCTACTAATTTTTTTTACTAAAGGTAGTCGAATAGGTTATTAAATAAAACGTCTTGATTGAAACTTCTAGAATCCGAAGTTAAAAAGTTATTTTAATCATCAGGAGGTCCAGCAAGAAGCAAAATGTCCCTAAATTTCGTATCTCCCCTCGCGATTGGATACCTTTGAGCCGAAAAATCTGAAAATAATCTCAGAGGTAGGTCTTTGTGATTACAAGGGCAAAAAATACCTCAGAAATTGAAACTCACTCAACTTTGTTAATAATAATATGATTTGTATATTTTACATTTTCACCCATAAAATCAAAATGGTAGCTAAAAACTTCTTGAAATTCAGCAATTATTTAGATTGATATATGATCTTTATACTGAAAAAGTTTTCTGGAAATTCAATCATAATCAAGTGAGTTATAGCCATTTCAATTGTTTGTATTAAAACATTAATAACACGTCTTGATGGGTGATACATGCTTCCAATTGATCCAGGTATTTTCAGTTTTTTCCATCTTTCATGAACATTTAAGGAATAGAGTTTAATTTGAGTGTCTTCAATCTACTGAGCATTCAGAAAAATCATTTAAGCTGGAACGAAATTGCGGCTGCAACGTGCTTATGACAGAAACTTTAAATATATTGCATAAATTTGAACAATTTCTTACCCAAGTATGGATGAATAATTCAAGTCACCGATTTACACTATAAAGAAAATCGTATCGAAGCATAGGGTGGTTACAAAGACCTTCTGGTAGGAGCACTCTCCTACTTACTGAGCTTGTTATACATAAAATCAGCTGTAACTTAGTTGGTAAAAACGAACAATTTGTCAGGTGTACTATTATTATAAAAGTTGATCAAAGTTGGCCTTATTTTCCCTGATTTTTTTTTTGGATATTAAGATCAAAGTTATCTAATCCTATTTTTCGTACATTCCCCTCCCACTATACCCCTCGAAAGTAAAAGTATCAATTTAAGACTTATTCCGGAGAGTTAAAATTGTGGCCTTTCATTGGGTAACCATAAAGGCTACCTTCGATAAAAAAATTTTGTTAAAGGAACAACCCTCTATATGGGTAGACTCCCCGTAAAAACCTTAAAAACTTTTATTTCGAAGCAAATTTTTGAACGGGGGTTAATGTAGTTTATGGGAAAACTTGCTGTATCGTACGAAGAGACACACGGGCAGCCAGATGAATAGATGAACGGACGGATGGACAAACAGGTCCATCAACAAATTCCAACAGGGATTTAAGTAGAGTTTTGTGAAATTATTTTAACAAGCCCTAACCAAAAGCAGTGTCACTATTGCTTATCATTATAAAAGACTAGTATGCTCTCCGTCTGTGCATCAAAATTATCTTGGAAAATAGAAGCTTATCTAAACGAAGGTGATATCCTTTCTGAAATTTTAGAATACAAAATTTACAAAGTTTTTAGAGGATGTGCATTTGTGCCCTAAAGTGGGGCTTGAGTATTTTCTCTGCAATCGGTACTCGATATGACAATCAAACAAAACCTATTGATGTGTACTTTGAAGATCAGCGATGTTAATTGGCCGCCACGATCATGTGAAGTGTAAAAAATATACGTCAATAAACCAAAAATAATTCAAAATCCCCCCACCACACCACCCACGATTGCTGTGAGTCCCTTATATTTTTTAGTACTGCTCAAACATGTTGTGTCATCTGGTTCCATTTGTCAACCGATTCGAGCATCATCGTGCCTATATTATCCGGAGTGAGCTCTCCGGTCTACCTTTAGAGGTCTCATCACAGCCTGTCCCATTTTATGCACGCAAAAAAATTGTGGCAAGCATTGTCTTCCTCTCCTGGGTAAAACCGACAACCGGGGAACCGTGACTTGCCAATCTTGTGCAGGTAAGACAGTAAGCACCCATGCCCGCTCAAAAGCTGGGTCAAATAGAAGCCAGTTTCACCATGCCTTGGATTTAGCCATGGTCTCACATCCGGGATGAGGCGCGCAGTCCATCTTTCCTTCGTGCAATTCACCCAAGACTGCTGCCAATCGTTGAGCGAGTGCTATCTCTCCTTGCGGACAACCACCTTCATCTTATTCTCGTTTCGACGCAAGTAAATTGCGTGGCGCTTTCTAGCAAGGAGGGCAACAGGTATCACGCCTGCGGTGACTTTCACCGGCGAATTAGTGACTGTCAGATACGAAGACGCAATTCCCAGTGCTCCTCTTCTCTGTACGTCTGCAAAGCGTTTTCGGTATACTTACCTGCTGAGAGCGTCGCCCCATACCTCTGCTCCGTACAGTAGCACTGACCCTAGAGCACTCATCAAGAGGCGTCTTCTTGATGGACTGGGTCCACCTACGTTGGCCATAAGTCGACTCAGAGCCGATACTCCGAAAACGCCCTTTTCAGTCGTTGCCTGATTTGCTCAGAGAAACTTATCTTTGAGTCAATCAGCAGCCCCAGGTCCTTCACCGCTGGATTCGATTCGACTTTGGTGTCTCCAATACTGATCATCCTTACTCTAGGGAGTCTCTTTATCGTCATGATGACCACATCGGTTTTCTTCAGTGCTAAATTGAACCCTCGAGCAGTCCTCCAGTCTCTTACTCGGCGCATTAGCATATGTAGGCTAAGCTGTGCTTGTTCAATAGTGCTTCCAGTGACCAAAGCCGCAACATCAAACGCATAGTCGATCAAGCTTGACTCACCTGACATCTCCAGTCTCAAAAGCCTGTCGTAGGACACATTCCGCAGGTCCGGACCAAAGATAGATCTCTGGAAAACACCCAGTGTGACTTCCATCCTCCACGTAGCCCCGTAAAAGTCACATTAGATATTCTGGAACTTAAAAAGTGTTTTCTAACGTATCCAGAGTACCAACCGATCTTGGGGAGTTGAATGTGTTCCTAACGCCGAATGTCACCAACAAGACTATATGCCTCTGCATTTTGGAGCACGATCACCAACACTGCAATTGCAGCAATGGTGGAGCATCCAGCTCTAAAGCCGTACTGCTGAGGAGATGAGTCCCTAGCAGCACGAATTGTGTCAGTGAGTCTTTCCTTGATGAATTTCTCAAGCACTTTCCCAGCCGTGTCTAGTATGCATATCGGGCGGTATGCACACGGTGATTCGGGATTTCCATTCCCTTTGGTGATCAGCACGAGCCTTGCTACCTTCCATCGTACCGGGAAAACACCGTCTCTTAGGCAAGCGTTGAATATGCTGAGCAGCAAGTTAGGACAACGGTGATAGCCAAGCTACAATACCTCAGCTACGACACCATCTGGACCTGGAGCCTTCCCCGCTTTCAGTGAAAGGACTGCTCCTTCCAGTTCCAGCTGTGTGAAGAGTGGAGAGTAGTCTGCTGTTTCACCATGGACAGTGTCAACACGGACGAAATTAGCGGAGAAGAGTGCTTGGACTATCTCGTCCATCTTTTCTGCATCACATATGCAGAACGTCCGTTCAGATCGTACACTAAATCTTGCCAGCAGCGAGCCTTGCTCTTATTAATCAATTTTCGAAGGCACTTTCTGGCCGACTTATATGCTGCTACCCGATTGCATTCCCCGTCACAGTTTTGTTCCCATTGAGCCTCATTCTGAAACCTGTGGGGCTCCCTTTGTTTTTCAGCGATTTCAGTTGACCACCAGTGCACTGGGAGCTTGCCGTGCCGGGGGTTTCGACCAGGCATAGAAACGTTGGAAGCAGTCGTAATACATACAATAGTTGAGTTCACCATGCCTTGAGTGCCAATTCTTCCATCCCTCGTGAATCTTCCTGCAACGGGGCACCTGGTATGACACTTCGACGAACCCCGCGATGTCTATCCTTCCAATGGTCCGTCCAATTGTAGAAAGCCAAGAGCACGGACGTTGGGAGGAGACAACATAGCCTACAGTCTGTTAAGTAAGAGCGTGTGCAGCATAGATTGCGATCGGTAAGTGATATCGATTTCTTGGTAGAGAAAACCTCTTTCTTTGGCGGCTTGAAAAAAAAATTTTAGTCGAAGTCTATCTTCCGTCGGGATAACACTAAAATCGCGATATGAACGTAAAGCACTCGAGGCCGTGTTCCTTTGCACACACCCTAAAGAACCAAAAATGAACTATGTGGTGGCGGCTAAATACATTAAATAGTCTGTATCATTTGTCAAAAAGTGAGTTTAACGATTTAAAGAGTCAAGAATCGTTGATGAGTTTCCAAATCGTGGTTCGGTAGGAAAAGTTACCAAAAAGGACGAAAAGTAAATCGTGGTTTTATTTTCGCACAATCCTGGCTTGTCCTTATATCAAGGACAAGCGAAATTGAACTTAAAAGTTCTCAAGTTATCCCACGTTGCCATTCGGGAACATCTGTGCGCAAACACTTTAAAATGGCGGAGTACCGATAATATTCCCAAACACCGGAGTCGGCTGTGTACTGAATGGAAATAGGAAAGATGCATTGTGGCACTTGATTGGCTTTCGCGATCGCCTGATGCAAATCCCATCGAAAATGTCTGGGTCTACATCAAGCAAAAGCTCCGTGAAAATTGTGTTTACACTTTGAAGCAGCTCTTCCGACAAATTCGACTCATTTGGAAGGTGCTTCCCCACAAACACGCCAAAAATTTAGTGGAAAGTATGCCTTAGAGATGCTAAGCAATAATTGATGCTGGTGGTGATTGGAATCACTAATAAACTGAAAGCGCGTTACCTCAGAGTGTATTTGATGTATGTATAAGTCGAAAATTGTCGTTAACTAAACTATTACATAATTATGATGGGCACGCTCTTACTTAGCAGACTGTCTCTAAAGCACAACGTACTGATGATCACTGGCTTAGCAGTCCTCTAATACTCTCCAATGGTGTGTCCTCCGTACTAAGGACTCCGAGGCGAATGTCATACCCGGTATGGTTCCTTCACAGCCAATATGGCAGAAAGTCTGCGTATTTGGAGTGTTAAGTACAACTAGCACCGAACCCTCACGAAACCATAGCTCTACGCTTGGGAATCACTGTTTTGAACCCAGATGGCTGCAGTACCAGTTTCATATGTATACCATGATGCCGAGCTTTGATCATGGTGTTGATCATTCTGCAGCATAAATTCAGCTGTCATGTCCCTCGTAAACTGCTCAAGCAGGTTTTGGGCGGTTGAACTGTGTTGTAGGTTTAGTTGGCTAGGGCGTTCTAGAAAACCCGGCATTTTCCTGATGGCAAGACGTGTCCGAAATCGGGTCTTGAATCAGCATCCTTGCAAAGAATACAGTGTGCGTCCTTCGTATATTCTTTCCTTTTACGTCCCATTTCACCGCATTTCTAGCATAGGGAACTCGTATCGGGTCCTTTGCATACTTGTGCGGTGAGACCATAGTCAAGGAATTTGAAACATTGAAGAGGTGCTGCTCTTCACCATACCCTACAAACAGCCAATCCTTTTCTTACTTTGCCCTTACTCAGAAATTGGTCGTCGTTCAAAGAAAAACAGTGGGGGTCGTTCGTATATTCTTTCCTTTTATGTCCCGTTTCACCGCATTTGTAGCATAGGGAACTCCTATCGGGTCCTGTGCATACTTCTCGAGTTATCCCACGTTGCCATTCGGGAACATCTGTGCGCAAACACTTTAAAATGGCGGAGTACCGATAATATTCCCAAACACCGGAGCCGGCTGTGTACTGAATGGAAATGGGAAAAATGCATTGTGACACTTGATTGGCTTTTGCGATCGCCTGATGCAAATCCTATCGAAAATGTCTGGGTCTACATCAAGCAAAAGCTCCGTGAAAATTGTGTTTACACTTTGAAGCAGCTCTTCCGACAAATTCGACTCATTTGGAAGGTGCTTCCCAACAAACACGCCAAAAATTTAGTGGAAAGTATGCCTCGGAGATGCTAAGCAATAATTGATGCTGGTGGTGATTGGAATCACTAATAAACTGAAAGCGCGTTACCTCAGAGTGTATTTGATGTATGTATAAGTCGAAAATTGTCGTTAACTAAACTATTACATAATTATGATGGGCACGCTCTTACTTAGCAGACTGTCTCTAAAGCACAACGTACTGATGATCACTGGCTTAGCAGTCCTCTAATACTCTCCAATGGTGTATCCTCCGTACTAAGGACTCCGAGGCGAATGTCATACCCGGTATGGTTCCTTCACAGCCAATATGGCAGAAAGTCTGCGTATTTGGAGTGTTAAGTACAACTAGCACCGAACCCTCACGAAACCATAGCTCTACGCTTGGGAATCACTGTTTTGAACCCAGATGGCTGCAGTACCAGTTTCATATGTATACCATGATGCCGAGCTTTGATCATGGTGTTGCTCATTCTGCAGCATAAATTCAGCTGTCATGTCCCTCGTAAACTGCTCAAGCAGGTTTTGGGCGGTTGAACTGTGTTGTAGGTTTAGTTGGCTAGGGCGTTCTAGAAAACCCGGCATTTTCCTGATGGCAAGACGTGTCCAAAATCGGGTCTTGAATCAGCATCCTTGCAAAGAATACAGTGTGCGTCCTTCGTATATTCTTTCCTTTTACGTCCCATTTCACCGCATTTCTAGCATAGGGAACTCGTATCGGGTCCTTTGCATACTTGTGCGGTGAGACCATAGTCAAGGAATTTGAAACATTGAAGAGGTGCTGCTCTTCACCATACCCTACAAACAGCCAATCCTTTTCTTACTTTGCCCTTACTCAGAAATTGGTCGTCGTTCAAAGAAAAACAGTGGGGGTCGTTCGTATATTCTTTCCTTTTATGTCCCGTTTCACCGCATTTGTAGCATAGGGAACTCCTATCGGGTCCTGTGCATACTTGTGCGGTGTGACCATAGCCAAGGAATTTGAAACATTGAAGAGGCGCTGCTCTTCACCATACCCTACAAACTGCCCACCCTTTTCTTACTTTGCCCTTATTCAGAAATTGTTCGGCGTCTTTTTCGGTCAAGTCCATTATTGTTTTCTGGTATCAACCTGGCTTTGATCCTGCCCACGCTATGGAACTTCCTCTTAATGGACTCTTACAACCTCGGCCAGATACATGACGCAGCCAATGTCTCTTGTTTCGATCGTTGCCATGAGCTAGAGCGAGGCTATAGTTGCGCTTTTGCCAAGGACTTTCTTTACTGCCTCACAGAATGCATCTTTATTGTCGGCCTCTGCTGCTCCGAATTCGACCTCTCGTTGGTCGTATTGCTTTAATGGCAATGTTGGTGTCTTCGGGTCTTACATTTCCCTTGATATCTAGCAGTACCTACGCGTAGGATCCACCATCTTGGGGTTTTACGAGCAGTAAATGCTGCGGGGATCTTCATTTGGGCGTCTTTCCCTCCTGTTTTGCATCGGGGGTTTTGTCTTGTTAGGCATCCGTGTGAATTTTATTTTCTGGTACTTTTTGAAGGAGTTTCTTTGCGGTTTTCTTCGCTCTTTTTGTAAGCACTATCTTGAACCCCTGATCTGTCATTTCACGTCCATCAAGTGCCCCTTCCTTCCTTCTTTTATCTCGATCTCCTTCGATTGGGCTAGTCGCCATTCTTTTATTGATTTTTGATGGTGGCGGTATCTGCAGGTGCCCTTTAGATTTCACCCCTAGCGCTTCGTTATCCTTCTGCTTTTGTTTAGCTTTCTGGCCTTCTACAGCCTTTAACCAGCTCCTCCGATAATGTCCTATGCGGTCTAGGATCTCCTTCAGTTCAAGGAGCCCAATCGATCTGGCCAATCCTGTCCTTTCCTGCAGTTATCTCTTTGTGGACTTCAAGATAGTTCGTTGTTATGTCATGATTGCTTCAGTCACTTCGGTGGCGATCGCAGTAGTGACTCTCGAATTCTCGATGTTCTTTACCGGGCTATCCATTTCGTAATAGGAAAGTATAACCCTGCCATTTGACATTTGTCAGAATTAAATGTCATCCAAAGCGTGTTTTTTTTTGCTGAAGGTTTGCCATTTAGAAATATGGATAGTTTAACAGTCGAAGAATGCGTTAAAATTATAAAATTTTCTTATAAAAATGGTAATTCTGCTGAATCAACATTAAGGGCTGTACGAGCCGATTATGGTCGACATAATTGACCTACACAGCAAACAATTTCGAACACAGTGAGAAAATTTGAAGACTGGATCAGTGATTGATATTGTAAGGCCTATGCATCATCGCAACATTCGTTCTGTAGAAAATATCCCTGTCGTTGCTCAAAGTGTGGAGGAAGACCCGAATTTATCGATTCCTCAACGTGCTCAACATTTGGGCTTGTCTCACGGCTCATTGTGGCAAATTTTGCATTTGGATTTGCATCTCCATCCATACAAAATTCTATCCACTCAAGAACTTAAGCCTCAAGGCCATACACAATGCAGAATGTTTGCGAATTGGGTGATTGAACAACAAGCCATTGATAACGATTTTTCGAACAAAATTTTCTTTAGTGATGAGGCTCATTTTTTGCTCAGTGGTTACGTAAATAAACAGAATTGCCGCATATGGGGCTCTCAAAATCCTCACGTGATCACAGAAAGGCCTTTGCATCTGGAAAAAGTGACCGTTTGGTGTGCATTATGGTCTGGTGGTGTTATTGCCCGTATTTTTTTTTGAAACCCATCAAGGAAGAGCCATTACAGCCAATTCTGACCGCTATGGACGGATGTTAACCGATTATTTTTGGAGAGAAATTGAAGATTATGACCTGGAAAGCATGTGGTTCCAACAGGCTGGAGCCACAAGCCACAGAACACAGGCTAATCGAGCACTTTTGCAAGAGAAATTTCCAGGACGCGTAATTTCGAGATTGAGTGATGTCAATTGTCCCGCAAGAATCTGCGACATAACACCTTTGGATTTCTTTTTATGGGGCTATGCGTAAGACCGTGTTAACGCGAACAATCCTCAAAATCTTGAGTAATTAAAACCAAGTATTCGTGAAATTATGGCCAAGATATTGCCAGAAATGTGCCGAAAAGTCATTGAAAATTACCTCAAAAGTAATGAGACCTGTAAGAGATCCCGTGAAAGATATTTGAATGATGTTGTATTTCACGTATAAGATCAAGGTTCAGTCCTTATATTGAATAAAAGTTTTGTTTCCATCTGTGTAGTTAATGTATTTTCTTGAGCTTTACTATCCCAAGTGTAAAATGGATAACCCTACATATATTCTGACGCGTCCTGCACAGTTTCCCGCTTTTCCTTCATAGGACGCTCTGGCGTTCGCATCATTTTTTGCTGCGTCCGAGCACCGCAGGCATCTCAGTCTATACAAGAGTGTCTGTTGATCTCCGTTTTTCAGCCGTCTTCCCTGTCATTGCATTAGTCATCGCTTTGTCACCTTTAGTACCGCTCCCGATGTGCTGTTATCATCGTGGCTGCTGCTGCTTGTTGCGTCGTCACTGTTGTTATTTTTACTTTCTTTTTTGAGTTTTTTTTTACCTTTTTTACGTCTTTTGGTTGCTCCAGTTTTATTGGAACCCCGCCTCAGAGCCGCTATAAGCGTTTGTGTGTGGAGTTGCCTTTTTGGTTAAAGATCTTGGTTTTAAGGCATAACAAGTTCAACTCGTTCAATTGAAGATGGGCGACTACAGTTTGCGTCGTGTTTTTGGTAATTGGGCACTAAATCAGCTCAATGAAAGTCCGCTGTTTTATCGCGAAATTTGATACAGTGATGAGGTGCATTTTTTGCTCAATAGATACGTCAATAAACATTATTGCCGTATTCTGGCGGTTGAACAACCTAAAGAGCTTCAACCGCTACCAGTTCTTTCACAGAAATACTCTTACACAGGTTGTTTTGGTTTTTTTGTGGTAGGGAGCTGAAGGCATTTACGCCCCCCGAGTCTGACAGTGTCGGACTCCCATGGAGGATACCCTTGGACTACCCACTAAACACCTCCCCTCTCAACCTGAGAACCTAGCCTGGAACCGTTTGACACATAACTTCAGGCCAGGTCTCGTTTTGTTACGCCGTGGGGCGCCTTCAAGCTGGGGAGTCCCTTTCCTAGCGGGAGGGAAGAGGGGAAGAGGAAATGCCAGAAGAGATATCCCCCAGCCCCAGCACCTCCGGCTGCTTTGAGTCCCTTTTATATTTTAGGACTGCCCGAGCATGATGTGCCACCTGGTTCCATTTGTCAACCGATTCGAGCATCACCGCAACTATATTACCCAGGGTGAGCTCTCCCGTCTCCGTGTAGGCTTCCCTTCGCAGCCCGGCCCATTTGGTACACGCAAAAATGTGTGACAGGCATTGTCCGTGACTTATCGATCTTGTGCAGGTAAGACTGAAAACACCCGTGCCCGCTCAAAAGCTGGGTCAGATAGAAGTCAGTCTCACCATGCCTTCGATTTAGCCACGGTCTCACATCCGGGATGAGGCGCGCAGTCCACCTTCCCTTCGTGCAATTCCTCCAAGACTGCTGCCAATCGTTGAGTGAGCGTTGTCTCTCCTCGCGGACAACCATCTCCCTCGCATCCTCGTTTCGGCGCAGGTGAATAGCGCGGCGCTCTCTAGCAAGGAGGGCGACAGGTATCACGCCTGCAATCACTCTCACCGCCGAGTCGGAGACTGTGGGATGCGAAGATGCAATTCTCAGTGCTCCTCTTCTCTGTACCTGTGCCAATCGTTTTCGGTATACCTCCTTGCTGAGAGCGTCGCCCCATACCTCTGCTCCGTACAGTAGCACTGACCCTACAGCATTCATCAAGAGGCGTTTTCTTGATGGGCTGGGTCCCCCTACGTTGGCCATAAGTCGACTCAGGGCCGATATTCCCGAAGCAGCCTTCTCAGCCGTTGCCCTGATTTGCTCAGAGAAACTCATCTTTGAATCGATCAGTAGCCCCAGGTACTTCACCGCTGGCTTCGATTCGATTTGTATATCTCCAATACTGATCATCCTTACTCTAGGGATTCTCGTTTTTGTCAAGATGACCACTTCGGTTTTCTCCAGTGCTAAACTTAGTCCGCGAGCAGTCATCCTGCCCCTCACTCGGCGCATTAGCATACCTAGCCTAAGTTGCGCTTGTTCAACGGTGCGTCCGGCAACCAGAGCCGCAACATCATCCACATAGTGGACCAAGCGTGACTCCACTGGCATCTCAAGTCTCAGCAGCCCGTCGTAAGACACGTTCCACAGGTCCGGACCAAGGATATATCCCTGGGCAACACCCGATGTAATTTCCATCCTTTGTTGGCCCTGTGTCGTGTCGTAGAGCAGGCTTCGGTCCTTTAGGTAGTTCCTCAAAAGCCGCATTAGATATTCTGGAACTTGAAAAGAGTTTTCCAGCGTGTCCAGAATATCCACCCATCTAGCGGAGTTGAAGGCATTCCTGACGTCGAGTGTCACCAACAGGACGATCCGTCGCTTGGTGCGACTATATGCCTCTGCCTTTTGGACCGCGTTCACTACCTCTGCAATCGCATCAATGGTAGAACGTCCTGCTCTAAAGCCGTACTGGCGAGGAGATAGGACCCCAGCAGCACGAATCGCGTCAGTGAGTCTTCCCTTGATGAGTTTCTCTAGCACTTTCCCAGCCGTGTCTAGCATGCACAACGGGCGGTATGCAGACGGCGATTCGGGATTCCCCTTCCCCTTGCTGACCAGCACGAGCCTCGCCACCTTCCATCGTACCGGGAAAACCACGTCCCG
>OZ017741.1:134247666-134255166 GCA_963969285.1 Odontomyia ornata | reverse complement strand
TATATATATATATATATATATATATATATACATATATATATTGTCGCGTGTTATTGGTTCGCGGCCAATAATTTTAATGTTCCGGGAAAGTGAAAACGCAATGTCTTTTAATTCAAGTTAAAAGTGTTTATTTAATTAAATAAAATGCACAATAATCAGTTAACACTTTCACTAATTTTAATTGTCACTATTAAAATTATCTAACACTTGGCCATAAATTTATTATCGCAATTGTCTTCTAAATTACTTCACTATTACGAAACACACTTTTCTACTACTCGAAGAATATCGCTTCCCACACACAATCGCAGTTCTTCTCGCGGTCGAATGAATCATTCCCCATTCATTCAGCTCGCCTTTATATAGGGTCTCTACCTATTCACCCATTTCTCGCACATTGGCGAATGTTCTACCGAGAGGTACCTGGTAGGTTCGAGCAAGTTCATGAATGGAGTGACGTCACTTGCAGATGTTGATCATGCTTGTTGGATTCTCGTGGGTTCGAGTAAATTCAAAAGTGTTTTCTAACGTATCCAGAGTACCAACCGATCTTGGGGAGTTGAATGTGTTCCTAACGCCGAATGTCACCAACAAGACTATATGCCTCTGCATTTTGGACCACGATCACCAACACTGCAATTGCAGCAATGGTGGAGCATCCAGCTCTAAAGCCGTACTGCTGAGGAGATGAGTCCCTAGCAGCACGAATTGTGTCAGTGAGTCTTTCCTTGATGAATTTCTCAAGCACTTTCCCAGCCGTGTCTAGTATGCATATCGGGCGGTATGCACACGGTGATTCGGGATTTCCATTCCCTTTGGTGATCAGCACGAGCCTTGCTACCTTCCATCGTACCGGGAAAACACCGTCTCTTAGGCAAGCGTTGAATATGCTGAGCAGCAAATTAGGACAACGGTGATAGCCAAGCTACAATACCTCAGCTACGACACCATCTGGACCTGGAGCCTTCCCCGCTTTCAGTGAAAGGACTGCTCCTTCCGGTTCCAGCTGTGTGAAGAGTGGAGAGTAGTCTGCTGTTTCACCATGGACAGTGTCAACACGGACGAAATTAGCGGAGAAGAGTGCTTGGACTATCTCGTCCATCTTTTCTGCATCACATATGCAGAACGTCCGTTCAGATCGTACACTAAATCTTGCCAGCAGCGAGCCTTGCTCTTATTAATCAATTTTCGAAGGCACTTTCTGGCCGACTTATATGCTGCTACCCGATTGCATTCCCCGTCACAGTTTTGTTCCCATTGAGCCTCATTCTGAAACCTGTGGGGCTCCCTTTGTTTTTCAGCGATTTCAGTTGACCACCAGTGCACTGGGAGCTTGCCGTGCCGGGGGTTTCGACCAGGCATAGAAACGTTGGAAGCAGTCGTAATACATACAATAGTTGAGTTCACCATGCCTTGAGTGCCAATTCTTCCATCCCTCGTGAATCTTCCTGCAACGGGGCACCTGGTATGACACTTCGACGAACCCCGCGATGTCTATCCTTCCAATGGTCCGTCCAATTGTAGAAAGCCAAGAGCACGGACGTTGGGAGGAGACAACATAACCTACAGTCTGTTAAGTAAGAGCGTGTGCAGCATAGACTGCGATCGGTAAGTGATATCGATTTCTTGGTAGAGAAAACCTCTTTCTTTGGCGGCTTGAAAAAAAAATTTTAGTCGAAGTCTATCTTCCGTCGGGATAACACTAAAATCGCGATATGAACGTAAAGCACTCGAGGCCGTGTTCCTTTGCACACACCCTAAAGAACCAAAAATGAACTATGTGGTGGCGGCTAAATACATTAAATAGTCTGTATCATTTGTCAAAAAGTGAGTTTAACGATTTAAAGAGTCAAGAATCGTTGATGAGTTTCCAAATCGTGGTTCGGTAGGAAAAGTTACCAAAAAGGACGAAAAGTAAATCGTGGTTTTATTTTCGCACAATCCTGGCTTGTCCTTACATCAAGGACAAGCGAAATTGAACTTAAAAGTTCTCGAGTTATCCCACGTTGCCATTCGGGAACATCTGTGCGCAAACACTTTAAAATGGCGGAGTACCGATAATATTCCCAAACACCGGAGTCGGCTGTGTACTGAATGGAAATGGGAAAAATGCATTGTGACACTTGATTGGCTTTCGCGATCGCCTGATGCAAATCCTATCGAAAATGTCTGGGTCTACATCAAGCAAAAGCTCCGTGAAAATTGTATTTACACTTTGAAGCAGCTCTTCCGACAAATTCGACTCATTTGGAAGGTGCTTCCCAACAAACACGCCAAAAATTTAGTGGAAAGTATGCCTCGGAGATGCTAAGCAATAATTGATGCTGGTGGTGATTGGAATCACTAATAAACTGAAAGCGCGTTACCTCAGAGTGTATTTGATGTATGTATAAGTCGAAAATTGTCGTTAACTAAACTATTACATAATTATGATGGGCACGCTCTTACTTAGCAGACTGTCTCTAAAGCACAACGTACTGATGATCACTGGCTTAGCAGTCCTCTAATACTCTCCAATGGTGTATCCTCCGTACTAAGGACTCCGAGGCGAATGTCATACCCGGTATGGTTCCTTCACAGACAATATGGCAGAAAGTCTGCGTATTTGGAGTGTTAAGTACAACTAGCACCGAACCCTCACGAAACCATAGCTCTACGCTTGGGAATCACTGTTTTGAACCCAGATGGCTGCAGTACCAGTTTCATATGTATACCATGATGCCGAGCTTTGATCATGGTGTTGATCATTCTGCAGCATAAATTCAGCTGTCATGTCCCTCGTAAACTGCTCAAGCAGGTTTTGGGCGGTTGAACTGTGTTGTAGGTTTAGTTGGCTAGGGCTTTCTAGAAAACCCGGCATTTTCCTGATGGCAAGACGTGTCCAAAATCGGGTCTTGAATCAGCATCCTTGCAAAGAATACAGTGTGCGTCCTTCGTATATTCTTTCCTTTTACGTCCCATTTCACCGCATTTCTAGCATAGGGAACTCGTATCGGGTCCTTTGCATACTTGTGCGGTGAGACCATAGTCAAGGAATTTGAAACATTGAAGAGGTGCTGCTCTTCACCATACCCTACAAACAGCCAATCCTTTTCTTACTTTGCCCTTACTCAGAAATTGGTCGTCGTTCAAAGAAAAACAGTGGGGGTCGTTCGTATATTCTTTCCTTTTATGTCCCGTTTCACCGCATTTGTAGCATAGGGAACTCCTATCGGGTCCTGTGCATACTTCTCGAGTTATCCCACGTTGCCATTCGGGAACATCTGTGCGCAAACACTTTAAAATGGCGGAGTACCGATAATATTCCCAAACACCGGAGCCGGCTGTGTACTGAATGGAAATGGGAAAAATGCATTGTGACACTTGATTGGCTTTCGCGATCGCCTGATGCAAATCCTATCGAAAATGTCTGGGTCTACATCAAGCAAAAGCTCCGTGAAAATTGTGTTTACACTTTGAAGCAGCTCTTCCGACAAATTCGACTCATTTGGAAGGTGCTTCCCCACAAACACGCCAAAAATTTAGTGGAAAGTATGCCTCGGAGATGCTAAGCAATAATTGATGCTGGTGGTGATTGGAATCACTAATAAACTGAAAGTGCGTTACCTCAGAGTGTATTTGATGTATGTATAAGTCGAAAATTGTCGTTAACTAAACTATTACATAATTATGATGGGCACGCTCTTACTTAGCAGACTGTCTCTAAAGCACAACGTACTGATGATCACTGGCTTAGCAGTCCTCTAATACTCTCCAATGGTGTATCCTCCGTACTAAGGACTCCGAGGCGAATGTCATACCCGGTATGGTTCCTTCACAGCCAATATGGCAGAAAGTCTGCGTATTTGGAGTGTTAAGTACAACTAGCACCGAACCCTCACGAAACCATAGCTCTACGCTTGGGAATCACTGTTTTGAACCCAGATGGCTGCAGTACCAGTTTCATATGTATACCATGATGCCGAGCTTTGATCATGGTGTTGCTCATTCTGCAGCATAAATTCAGCTGTCATGTCCCTCGTAAACTGCTCAAGCAGGTTTTGGGCGGTTGAACTGTGTTGTAGGTTTAGTTGGCTAGGGCGTTCTAGAAAACCCGGCATTTTCCTGATGGCAAGACGTGTCCAAAATCGGGTCTTGAATCAGCATCCTTGCAAAGAATACAGTGTGCGTCCTTCGTATATTCTTTCCTTTTACGTCCCATTTCACCGCATTTCTAGCATAGGGAACTCGTATCGGGTCCTTTGCATACTTGTGCGGTGAGACCATAGTCAAGGAATTTGAAACATTGAAGAGGTGCTGCTCTTCACCATACCCTACAAACAGCCAATCCTTTTCTTACTTTGCCCTTACTCAGAAATTGGTCGTCGTTCAAAGAAAAACAGTGGGGGTCGTTCGTATATTCTTTCCTTTTATGTCCCGTTTCACCGCATTTGTAGCATAGGGAACTCCTATCGGGTCCTGTGCATACTTGTGCGGTGTGACCATAGCCAAGGAATTTGAAACATTGAAGAGGCGCTGCTCTTCACCATACCCTACAAACTGCCCACCCTTTTCTTACTTTGCCCTTATTCAGAAATTGTTCGGCGTCTTTTTCGGTCAAGTCCATTATTGTTTTCTGGTATCAACCTGGCTTTGATCCTGCCCACGCTATGGAACTTCCTCTTAATGGACTCTTACAACCTCGGCCAGATACATGACGCAGCCAATGTCTCTTGTTTCGATCGTTGCCATGAGCTAGAGCGAGGCTATAGTTGCGCTTTTGCCAAGGACTTTCTTTACTGCCTCACAGAATGCATCTTTATTGTCGGCCTCTGCTGCTCCGAATTCGACCTCTCGTTGGTCGTATTGCTTTAATGGCAATGTTGGTGTCTTCGGGTCTTACATTTCCCTTGATATCTAGCAGTACCTACGCGTAGGATCCACCATCTTGGGGTTTTACGAGCAGTAAATGCTGCGGGGATCTTCATTTGGGCGTCTTTCCCTCCTGTTTTGCATCGGGGGTTTTGTCTTGTTAGGCATCCGTGTGAATTTTATTTTCTGGTACTTTTTGAAGGAGTTTCTTTGCGGTTTTCTTCGCTCTTTCTTCGCTCTTTTTGTAAGCACTATCTTGAACCCCTGATCTGTCATTTCACGTCCATCAAGTGCCCCTTCCTTCCTTCTTTTATCTCGATCTCCTTCGATTGGGCTAGTCGCCATTCTTTTATTGATTTTTGATGGTGGCGGTATCTGCAGGTGCCCTTTAGATTTCACCCCTAGCGCTTCGTTATCCTTCTGCTTTTGTTTAGCTTTCTGGCCTTCTACAGCCTTTAACCAGCTCCTCCGATAATGTCCTATGCGGTCTAGGATCTCCTTCAGTTCAAGGAGCCCAATCGATCTGGCCAATCCTGTCCTTTCCTGCAGTTATCTCTTTGTGGACTTCAAGATAGTTCGTTGTTATGTCATGATTGCTTCAGTCACTTCGGTGGCGATCGCAGTAGTGACTCTCGAATTCTCGATGTTCTTTACCGGGCTATCCATTTCGTAATAGGAAAGTATAACCCTGCCATTTGACATTTGTCAGAATTAAATGTCATCCAAAGCGTGTTTTTTTTTGCTGAAGGTTTGCCATTTAGAAATATGGATAGTTTAACAGTCGAAGAATGCGTTAAAATTATAAAATTTTCTTATAAAAATGGTAATTCTGCTGAATCAACATTAAGGGCTGTACGAGCCGATTATGGTCGACATAATTGACCTACACAGCAAACAATTTCGAACACAGTGAGAAAATTTGAAGACTGGATCAGTGATTGATATTGTAAGGCCTATGCATCATCGCAACATTCGTTCTGTAGAAAATATCCCTGTCGTTGCTCAAAGTGTGGAGGAAGACCCGAATTTATCGATTCCTCAACGTGCTCAACATTTGGGCTTGTCTCACAGCTCATTGTGGCAAATTTTGCATTTGGATTTGCATCTCCATCCATACAAAATTCTATCCACTCAAGAACTTAAGCCTCAAGGCCATACACAATGCAGAATGTTTGCGAATTGGGTGATTGAACAACAAGCCATTGATAACGATTTTTCGAACAAAATTTTCTTTAGTGATGAGGCTCATTTTTTGCTCAGTGGTTACGTAAATAAACAGAATTGCCGCATATGGGGCTCTCAAAATCCTCACGTGATCACAGAAAGGCCTTTGCATCTGGAAAAAGTGACCGTTTGGTGTGCATTATGGTCTGGTGGTGTTATTGCCCGTATTTTTTTTGAAACCCATCAAGGAAGAGCCATTACAGCCAATTCTGACCGCTATGGACGGATGTTAACCGATTATTTTTGGAGAGAAATTGAAGATTATGACCTGGAAAGCATGTGGTTCCAACAGGCTGGAGCCACAAGCCACAGAACACAGGCTAATCGAGCACTTTTGCAAGAGAAATTTCCAGGACGCGTAATTTCGAGATTGAGTGATGTCAATTGTCCCGCAAGAATCTGCGACATAACACCTTTGGATTTCTTTTTATGGGGCTATGCGTAAGACCGTGTTAACGCGAACAATCCTCAAAATCTTGAGTAATTAAAACCCAGTATTCGTGAAGTTATGGCCAAGATATTGCCAGAAATGTGCCGAAAAGTCATTGAAAATTACCTCAAAAGTAATGAGACCTGTAAGAGATCCCGTGAAAGATATTTGAATGATGTTGTATTTCACGTATAAGATCAAGGTTCAGTCCTTATATTGAATAAAAGTTTTGTTTCCATCTGTGTAGTTAATGTATTTTCTTGAGCTTTACTATCCCAAGTGTAAAATGGATAACCCTACATATATTCTGACGCGTCCTGCACAGTTTCCCGCTTTTCCTTCATAGGACGCTCTAGCGTTCGCATCATTTTTTGCTGCGTCCGAGCACCGCAGGCATCTCAGTCTATACAAGAGTGTCTGTTGATCTCCGTTTTTCAGCCGTCTTCCCTGTCATTGCATTAGTCATCGCTTTGTCACCTTTAGTACCGCTCCCAATGTGCTGTTATCATCGTGGCTGCTGCTGCTTGTTGCGTCGTCACTGTTGTTATTTTTACTTTCTTTTTTGAGTTTTTTTTTACCTTTTTTACGTCTTTTGGTTGCTCCAGTTTTATTGGAACCCCGCCTCAGAGCCGCTATAAGCGTTTGTGTGTGGAGTTGCCTTTTTGGTTAAAGATCTTGGTTTTAAGGCATAACAAGTTCAACTCGTTCAATTGAAGATGGGCGACTACAGTTTGCGTCGTGTTTTTGGTAATTGGGCACTAAATCAGCTCAATGAAAGTCCGCTGTTTTATCGCGAAATTTGATACAGTGATGAGGTGCATTTTTTGCTCAATAGATACGTCAATAAACATTATTGCCGTATTCTGGCGGTTGAACAACCTAAAGAGCTTCAACCGCTACCAGTTCTTTCACAGAAATACTCTTACACAGGTTGTTTTGGTTTTTTTTTGTGGTAGGGAGCTGAAGGCATTTACGCCCCCCGAGTCTGACAGTGT
>OZ017741.1:134042666-134242666 GCA_963969285.1 Odontomyia ornata | reverse complement strand
GTACTCCGAGATCGTTTGGGGTTTCTCAGGGGGTGTTCCGAACTTTATATCGGCTGGCAAACGAATAGTCTTTCCAAAAATGACTTTGGCTGGGGCTTGGCCCGTCGACGCATGTTCAGCGGCTCTATACGCCATTAAAAATAGTGGGATATGTCGGTCCCAGTCCCTTTGGTTCTCGTCAACCATTTTGGCCAAGTGTTTATTGAGCGTGCCGTTGAAACGTTCGACCATTCCATCGGATTGGGGATGCAGCGGTGTTGTCCTCGTTTTCCGTATTCCCAGCTGCTCGCACATTTCGCTAAAAACTAGTGACTCAAAGTTTCGGCCTTGATCCGAATGTAGTTCACAAGGCACGCCGTACCTGCTGACCCAATTTAACACTAGCTGTTCGGCTACAGTAGTTGCTTCCTGGTTGGGAATGGAGTAGACCTCGGGCCACTTGCTGAAATAATCAGCTACAACCAGCGTGTATCGATTTCCCCATTCAGATTCAGGAAAGGGTCCAGCGATGTCAACAGCAATCTTTTCGAATGGCACGCCTACGTTATAGGTTTGCATTTGTCCTCTCAGTCGTCGCTTTGGGCCTTTGACGGAAGCGCAAATTGTGCATCTGCGACACCAGTCCTCTACGTCTTCTCGAGCGTGGAGCCAGTAGAATCTTTCCCGCAATTTCGCTAAGGTTTTGTTAACACCAAGATGGCCTCCCGAGGATCCTTCATGCATTTCCTTAACCACATCGTGGATTTGGCTTTTGGGTAGTATAGTTTGCATCCTATAGGAGCTGCCATCCGCCGTTTCCCATTTCCGCTTGAGTACGCCACTCTCCACCTGTAGGGAGTTCCATTGTGCCCAATAGCTTTTCAGGGTTGCGCCATGCATCGAAACGTCCTTCCACTCCGGTCGCCCAGTCGTCTCCTTCCATACGAGCAATGGTCCAATATCTTCATCGGCTAACTGGGCATTTCGAATCTCCTCCGATGACCAACCTTCATCGAATTCGGCCGTTATCACTCGCAGATCAACGGGCGGCTCCTTTTCCTCAATCCGTTGGCAATGTTTGCAGTTAGCTGGACATGGATGACGAGATAGGGCGTCAGCAATTCCATGAACTCTGCCCTTGTGGAGCAGTTGGGGCGTCACTAGGTCTGGTCGGATCGTCGATCGGGTTGCACCAGTGTCGTTTGTTAGGGTGCATTGTTCTTCATCAACTTGACCAGGAAGGCATCTGTCTGCTTCTCCACAATGTTGCCTTGGCACGGTGATGGGGATGTCGATACTCGTGGCCAACGTTCGCCCCACGAAGTTGGCCCTTGCTGTTTGATGGGCCTCCATTCTAGGCTCCTGACACGGTCTGGATCTCCACCACCCTGGACAATAGCTCGGTCTTCTCCCCTTCTTGCAGTCTCTTTGCAGGTGCCCTTTTTCCCCGCAATTCCAACATCTAGGCGCACCATTCACCTGCAGCTCTCGCTCATTTCCCACGCGCTCACACCTGGATTTATCTGTCGCTACCTCGCGAGCCTGGACAGTGGTGCGGGTCACATTTTTGGCTGCCTCAAAATTTAAACTATAAGCCAATGCTTCCTTGACTGTTTGCTTTTGAGCTAACCGCACGGCTTGTTGCAATTCCTTGTCCTTTAAGGCGCTGATGAATGCTTCTGCTGCTACGTCATCTCGATGTTCTGGGTCGTACGCTGGGTAAGCCAAAAGTGCCAATCGCTCAATGTCTTGTGCTAGCTGCTGCAAGGTTTCGCCAGACTTCTGCATCCGATGCCGTAGCTGCGCCCGGTAAATCTGCTTCAGATGATCGTCTCCATAACGCACGTCCAGCGCATTCATTATAGCAGCCGGGTTTGAATGCAACTCAACGGGGATAGTCTGCAAAAGCTCGGCAGCTGGACCTCTTAGAGCCAGAATTAACGCAGTTGCTCGTTCCTGCTCATTCCAGTGATTTATCCTAGCGGCGGCTTCAAACTGGATTTTATAAATACTCCAGACCGTTTGCCCATCGAATATTGGTGCTTGCTTATTTCTGGATGTGCTTTGCGCTGCGGTTATAAGCGGGGCTGGTGAGGTGGTTACTACTGCCTTCGCTGCTTCCAATTCTTTTTTCACTTTTTCCATCTCATGGTTCATTCTCTCTTCAACCTGGCTGATCTCATAGTTGATTTTCTCCTCAACTTGGCTGACCTTCTCCTCGACCTGGTAAACCTTTTCCTCGACGCCTTTAATTTGATTGTTCAGGCTACCGAGCTCCACTTTTATTTCGGTTGACTGTTTTTGCACTTCCTTGATTACGATCGCTTGTTGGTCCATCTTCGCCGATTGTTCATTTAACTTCGTCGTTAAATTGGACGACTGTTCATTGAGGTTCGCAGTTAAATTGGATGACTGTTGTCGCTGCTCTTGCTGCATCAGCGTCAACATTTGCATCAGCGCATTTTCTGGTTTCTTTGGCTTTGCTGTTTCAGCTTCACCACCTTCTGCGCCTTTTTCTGCATCTGTAGGCTCACCCGAATCTAGATACGCACCTTCCGACTCGATCGCATCACGCAAGCGTGCAATCAGTATGGCCTTTGTACCTTGTGTAGCCAGATTTCGTTGTTCCACCTCCTCTTTGAGCTCCGATATGCTCAATTGATTAATGTTTAGATTTAAATTTCCTGGCATTTTTATTGTTTCGGCTATTTTTCCACGTTAACTTCCACAATTGTGCACTTCGAAAATGTTTAATCGTTTTCACTTCCAAAATTTTCTTTCTCACTTCTGACACCATTGTCGCGTGTTATTGGTTCGCGGCCAATAATTTTAATGTTCCGGGAAAGTGAAAACGCAATGTCTTTTAATTTAAGTTAAAAGTGTTTATTTAATTAAATAAAATGCACAATAATCAGTTAACACTTTCACTAATCTTAATTGTCACTATTAAAATTATCTAACACTTGGCCATAAATTTATTATCGCAATTGTCTTCTAAATTACTTCACTATTACGAAACACACTTTTCTACTACTCGAAGAATATCGCTTCCCACACACAATCGCAGTTCTTCTCGCGGTCGAATGAATCATTCCCCATTCATTCAGCTCGCCTTTATATAGGGTCTCTACCTATTCACCCATTTCTCGCACATTGGCGAATGTTCTACCGAGAGGTACCTGGTAGGTTCGAGCAAGTTCATGAATGGAGTGACGTCACTTGCAGATGTTGATTATGCTTGTTGGATTCTCGTGGGTTCGAGTAAATTCATTCGTTGACGTTCTTAATGATGATGAAAACTATTGCGACAGTAGCTCGCCGAATTATTTGTACATGTAATTATTTGTACATGTAACAATATATTTATATATATATATATATATATATATATATATATATATATATATATATATATATATATATATATATATATATATATATATATAAACAGGTTTATCCATTTTAGGCTTGGGAAAGTAAAGCTAAAAAAATACATAAAATATTCAGATGGAAACGAAATTTTTTATTCAGTATAAAGATCAAACCTTGCCGTAACGTCAAATACAACATCATTCAAATATCTTTCACGGGGCCTCTTACAGGCCTCAATTCTTTTATAGTAATTTTCAATGACTTTTCGGCACATTTCCGGCAACATCTCGGCCATAACTTCACGAACATTGGGTTTCAATTGCTGAAGATTTTGAGGATTGTTCGCGTTAACACGGTCTTTTGCATAGCCCTATAAAAAGAAATTCAAAGGTGTAAGGTCGCAGGATCTTGCGGGTCAATTGACATCACTCAATCTCGAAATTACGCGTCCTGGAAATTTCTCTTGCAAAAGTGCTCGATTAGCCTGCGCTGTGTTGCTCCGTCCTTTTGGAACCACATGTTTTCCAGGTCATAATCTTCAATTTCTCTCCAAAAATAATCGGTTAACATCTGTGCATAGCGGTCCGAATTGACTGTAATGGCTCTTCCTTGATGGGTTTTAAAAAAATACGGGCAATAACACCACCAGACCATAATGCACACCAAACGGTCACTTTTTCCGGATGCCAAGGCCTTTCTGCGATCACGTGAGGATTTTGAGAGCCCCATATGCGGCAATTCTGTTTATTTACGTATCCACTGAACAAAAAATGAGCCTCATCACTAAAGAAAATTTTGTTCGAAAAATCGTTATCAATGGCTTGTTGTTCAATCACCCAATTCGCAAACATTCTGCGTTGTGTAGGGTCTTGAGACTAAAGTTCTTGAGTGAGTTGGATTTTGTACGGGTGGAGATGCAAATCCAAATGCGAAATCCACCACAATGAGCTGTGAGACAAGCCCAAATGTTGAGCACGTTGATGAATCGACAAATTCGGGTCTTCCTCCACACTTTGAGCAACGACAACGATATTTTCTACAGAACGAATGTGGCGATGATGCATAGGCCTCGCAATATCAATCACTGATCCAGTCTTCAAATTTCCTCACTGTGTTCGAAACTGTTTGCTGTGCAGATCAATTATTTCGATCGTAATCGGCTCGTAAAGCCCAAAATGTTGATACAGCAAAATTACCATTTTTATAAGAAAATTTAATAATTTTAACGCATTGTTCAACTGTTAAACTATCCATATTTCTAAATGGCAAACCTACGACTTAAAAAAAAACATGCTTTGAATGACATTTAATTTTGACAGATGTCAAGTGGCAGGGTTATACTTTCCCTAACACGAAATGGATAACAATATTTTTGGTGACGCGATCTGTGAATGAGATAGTGTGTTGGAGAGCTACATACCTCCCTGACTTCCAGTGAAAGTTTAGTGACATTCGGTTGAGTGGAAGCGAAGTTATTGCATCTGAAGCGCCAGTAGATTTGTGTCATTGCTTCAAAAATGAGTTACGAACAAAGAGCTAATATCAAATTTTGTTTTAAAATCGGTATAACGTTTACCGAATCATTTGAATTGACGAAAAAAGTTTATGGCGATGATGACCTAACTTGTGCTAGCGTTCATGAGTGGCTTACACGTTTCAGAGATGGTCGCGCGGACATAAATAAGGATGAACATACGGTGAACACAAAATCAGTGATCACCGAAACCTACATTGAAATTGTGCATGAATTTACCAAAAATGAGCTGAAATCATCGTTGAAATTCATGGAATCGGAGTTGAATATCTTCGAAACATCGATTTATTGGTTTTTAACCGATCATTTGGGCTTACGAAAAGCCTGTGCACGATATGCTCCGCACAAGTCAACGGGTGACCAAAAATTGCTCAGAATTCAACATTCGAACGACATCATCAATGAGGCAAGAAAAGAGAAGAGCTTCCCTTAAAACATTGTAACTGGTGATGAAACGTGGTGTTTCCATTATGAACCCGAAAAGGCTTAAAATGCCGAATGGCAGGTCCAAAAAATCGCGTTTAGAGAAGTCAAAAATCAAGTCGATGCTCATTTGTTTTTAACGATTCCAAGGGAATTGCCCAAAAAGAGTTCATGCCAACGGGCCAAACCGTTAATGCATCTTGGCATTTGCTGCATTGCATTCGTCGGATTTGGCCTGAATACCGCGAAGGAGGATGCAGGCGCTTATTGTATGATAATTTTTTTTTTGTGGTAGGGAGGTGAATGCCATTTATGCACAAAGTGTGGGGCTCCCATGCGCGACTGGTATACCCACTAAACACCTCCCCTGTCAACCTAAGAACCCAGCCTGGAACCGTTTGACACATAACTTCGGGCCAGGTCTCGTTTTGTTACGCCGTGAGGCGCCTCCAAGCTGGGGAGCCCTTTCCTAGCGGGAGGGGAGAGGGGTAGAGAAAATGTCAGAGAAGCGATCCCCAGCCACAGCGCCCCCGGCTGCTGTGAGTCCCTTTTATATTTTAGGACTGCCTGAGCAGAATGTGCCACCTGGTTCCATTTGTCAACCGATTCGAGCATCACCGCAACTATATTAGCCGGAGTGAGGTCTCCCGTCTCCCTGTTGGGTTCCCTTTGCAGCCTGACCCATTTTGTACACGCAAAAATGTGTGGCAGGCATTGTCCTCCTCTCTTGGGCAAAACTGACAATCGGGGGACCGTGACTGACCGATCTTGTGCAGGTAAGACTGAAAACACCTATGCCCGCTCAAAAGCTGGGTCAGATAGAAGTCAGTCTCACCACGCCTTCGATTTAGCCACGGTCTCACATCCGGGATGAGGCGCGCAGTCCACCTTCCTTTCGTGCAATTCCTCCAAGACTGCTGCCAATCGTTGAGCGAGCGCTGCCTCTCCTCGCAGAAAACCATCACCCTCGCATCTTCGTTTCGGCGCAGGTAAATAGCGCGGCAATCTCTAGCAAGGAGGGCAACAGGTATCACGCCTACAATAACTCTCACCGCGGCATCAGAGGCTGTTGGATACCAGGATGCAATTCTCAGTGCTCCTCTTCTCTGTTCCTGAGCCCAACGTTTTCGGTATACATCCTTGCTGAGAGCGTCGCCCCATACCTCTGCCCCATACAGTAGCACCAACCCTACAGCACTCATCAAGAGGCGTCTTCTTGATGGGCTGGGTCCCCCTACGTTGGCCATAAGTCGACTCAGGGCCGATATTCCCGAAGCAGCCTTCTCAGCCGTTACCTTGATTTGCTCAGAGGAACTCATCTTTGAGTCGATCAGTAGCCCCAGTTACTTCACAGCTGTCTTCGATTCGATTTGTATGTCTCCAATACTGATCATCTTTACTCTAGGGATTCATTGGTTTTCTCCAATGGTAAGCTGAGCCCACGAGCAGTCATCCAGTCCCTCACTCAGCGCATTATCATACCTAGCCCTAAGTTGCGCTTGTTCAACAGTGCGTCCAGCGACCAAAGTCGCAACATCATTCGCATATCTGACCAAACGCGACTCATCTGGCATCTCAAGTCTCAGTAGCCCGTCGTAAGACAAGTGCCACAGTCCCGGACCAAGGATAGATCCCTGGGCGACACCCGATGTAATTTCCATCCTTCGTTGGCCCTGTGTCGTGTCGTAGAGCAGGCTTCGGGCCTCTAGGTAGTTCCTCAAAAAGCCGCATTAGATTTTCTGGAACTTGAAAGTTTTCCAGCGTATCCAGAATATTCACCCATCTAGCAGAGTTGAAGGCATTCCTGACGTCGACTGTCGCCTACTGGACGATCCGTTGCTTAGTGCGATTATATGCCTTTGCCTTTTGGACCGCATTCACCACCTCTGCAATCGCATCAATGGTAGAACGTCCTGCTCTAAAGCCGTACTGCCGAGGAGATAGGTCCCCAGCAGCACGAATCGCGTCAGTGAGTCTTCCCTTGATGAGTTTCTCTAGCACTTTCCCAGCCGTGTCTAGCATGCACAACGGGTGGTATGCAGATGGCGATTCGGGATTTCCCTTCCCCTTGCTGACCAGCACGAGCCTCGCCACCTTCCATCGTACCGGGAAAACCCCGTCCCATAGGCAAGCGTTGAATGTGCTTAGCAGCGTGTCAGGACAATAGTGATAGACGAGCTGCAATACCTCAGCTGGAACACCATCTGGGCCTGGAGCCTTCCTCACTTTCAATGAGAGGACTGCCTCCTCCAGTCCCAGCTGTGTAAAGAGTGGGCACTCGACTGCTGTTTCACCATGGACAGCGTCAACACAGACGGAATGGGCGGGGAAGAGTGCCCGCACTATCGCATCCATCTTTTCCGCGTCATTTATACAAGGCTTCCGGAGGGCACCAAGTTTCCCCATGACCAGCTTGTAGCCAAGGCTCCACGGACCCTTGGTCACATTGTCCACTAGGTCTTACCAGCAGTGAGCTTTGCTACTGTTGATCAGTTTGTGAAGACATTTCCTGGACGACTTATATGCTGCAACCCAGTTGCATGCTTCGTCACAGTTCCGCTTCCGTTGAGCCTTGTTACACTCCCTTCGCTTTTCAACGATTTCAGTTAACCACCATTACACTGGGGGCTTGCCGTGCCGGGGTCTTCAACGGGGCAAAAACGCGCAATAAGCAGTCAGCTGCTAGTTCTTCCATTCCCTCCGAAGCTCGCTGCAGCGGATCACCTGCTGTGAGAACCTTGACGAACCTCTCGACGTTCATCCTTCTGATGTTCCAGCCAGTT
Source organism: Odontomyia ornata (assembly GCA_963969285.1). Lineage (NCBI taxonomy): Eukaryota > Metazoa > Arthropoda > Insecta > Diptera > Stratiomyidae > Odontomyia > Odontomyia ornata. The sequence goes on along the minus strand of OZ017741.1, from coordinate 134,234,575 downwards.
GTAGAAGACCAAGAGCACGGATATCGGGAGACAGCATCACTTATCTCAAGCAGAATGCACTGATGATCACTGGCTGAGTAGTCCTCTAATACTTTCCGGTTGTGTATCCTCCGTACTAAGGACTCCGAGGCGAATGTCACGTCCGGTATGGTTCCCTCACAACCAATTTGGCGGAAAGTCGGCAAATTTCCGGAGTTTAGTACGACGAGGATCGTCCTGGCAGCCATTTCCAGGATTCGTTTTCCCCGCGGATCCATCTGAGGCATGCCCCATTCGATTGTTTTAGCGTTGAAGTTGCCCCCAACGAGCACTTCGCCCTCTGCGTTCGAGTCAATGCCCTCCAAAGCATTGAGCTTGGTTTGGAAAGATGATATCGGCTCGTTAGACGTTAGGTACACACTAAAGAAGGTGATAATTAGGTTCAGCTGCAGGATGCGGGTCATTGGAGCTCTGATTTGGCCTCGACTAGAGGTTCTTGGAACACCCGGTATTTTCTGATCCCAAGACGTGTCCAAAATCAGGTTTTGGATCAGCATCCTTGCAAAGAACACACTGTGCCTCCTTTGTACACTCTTTTCTTGTATGTCCGATTTCACCGCATTTGTAACAGAGGAAACTCCTATCGGGTCCTTTGCATACTTGTGTGGTGTGACCATAACCAAGGCATTTGAAACATTGAAGAGGCGCTGTCCTTCGCCATATCCTACAGACAGCATACCCAATTCGTACTTTTCCCTTGTTCAGGAATTGTTCGGCGTCTTTTTCGGTCAAGTTGACTATGGCCATGCCTTGTCCCCTGTTGTTTTCTGGTGTCAGTCTCGGTTTGATCCTTCCCACGCTAGGGAACTCCCATTTGATTGCCTCTTCTACCTCGTCCAGATCCGTGACGCAATCAATGTCTCTTATTTCGATCGTTGCCATCGGCTCAAGCGGGGCTATAATTGCGCCTTTGCCGAGGACTTTCTTTACTGCATCACAGAATGCATCTTTATTGCCGGCCTCTGCTCCGAATCCGACCAGTATGTTGCCCGACCGCGTTGGTCGTACTACTTTAATGGTAGTATTGGTGTCTTCGGGCCTTACGTTTCCCCTGATGTCCCGCAGTATCTCCGCATAGGATCGGCCATCTTGGCGCTTCACAAGCAGTGCCTGCTGCCGGGGTCTACGCCGAGGCTTCTGCGTCTCCAGTTGTGTATCAGGTCCTTTTTCTACTTGGGCGTCCGTGCGAACTTTACTTTCTGGCTTTTTTTGAAGGGATTTCTTAGCGGCTTTCTTCGCTCCTTTTGTAAGCATTGTCTGGAACCCGTGATTTGTAGCTCCACGCCCATCAAGTGCCTCTTCCTTCCTTCTTTTATCCCAAACTCCTTCGAATGGGCTAGACGCCATTCTTTTATTGAATTTTAATCATGGAGCTATCTGCATGTTGCCTTTAGATTTCGCCGCAAGAGCTTCTTTAGCCTTCAGTTTGCCTTCGGCCCTTAACCAGCTCCTCCGATAGTGCCCTGTGCGATCTAGGAGTTCCTCTAGTTCAAGGAGCCCCACCTTTGCTACCTCGCTGATTTTTGGAGAGTTGCATGCAGATTGTATTCTTTTCAGAACATCTCCCGCTTTTTGGAGTAGCCTTTCTTCTTCGTATCGCTGGACCGCAATTTTACCTTGCAACCATCCTTGGGAGAGGTTATCACGTTCCGTTTCCGAGTGCAGTACTTCCGAGACATTTTCATCGCTGGCGTTGCGATCACGCGGTGTCTGGTCACTCGTTGCTTTTCGTGCCGTAATCTCCTCGTTGGCTTCTGGATTTTTCGTTGCAATGTCAGGATTTACGACCCTTGCATTGGTCGCTCCGATAACGATCGCAGCAGTGACAATCGAATTTTCGGTGCTCTTTATATTATCTACCACCGCTCGAACACCTGAAGGGTCCTGCAGAGTTTCCCGCTTTTCCTTAATAGGACACTCTAGCGTTTGCATTATTTTTTTGCTGCGCCCGAACGCCGCAGGATGCTAGCCTCCAAGAGTGCTCTTGTCGACCGGCATTTCCCTGCGGGAATTTCCTTGGGTACGTGGGGGCGGAAATCCCCGAAGAATGCTAGCTTCCAGGAGTGCTCTTGTCGACCGGAATTCCCCCTGCGGGGAGTTAGGAGTTGTTGAACCTTCCTATAATGCTTGGTCATTCCCGATCCTACTAGTCAAGAAGAAAGATGGGAAATACCGTTTCTGCGTTGGCTATCGAAAACTAAACAAGGTTTCAGAACGAGACGCATATCCTATCCCGCATGTATATGCTACGCTAGATGTATTGGCCGGTTTCGATGGCCGAGAAATCAAAACATTTTACGGCATTCACTATTCCAGGTAGGGGTCTGTTTCAGTTCAAACGCGTGCAATTTGGTCTTCATAATACCCCTGCTACATGGCAACGATTGGTAGACCAAATACTGGGACCAGAGTTCGAGCCTTACGAATTTGTCTACCTAAATGATGTGAACGTAGTCACCCCAGAATTCGGGGCCCATTTGGAGGTTTTTGGAGAAGTGCTAATCCGGTTGTGTGACGCCGGACTGAATATCTCGCAAAAAATGTGAGTTTTGTCGCCCACAACTTAAATATCTAGGATACGTGTTAGATGACAGAGGGCTGCATGTGGATCCAGACAAAGTGGATTGTTTGCTGAATATCCCACAACAGACAAATGTGAAGAAAGGCGGCAATTCTTGGGCATGGTATCGTGGTATCGTTGGTTTATACCAAATCATGCCACATCAACTGTTCCACGGACTGGTTTGCTGAGGAAAAATCAAAAATTTGTTTGGACTGCTGAATACGAGGAGGCTTTCCTGCGTTGTAAAACCAAGCTATCCACAGCATCAATCCTCACATGCCCTGATTTCACCAAGCCCTTCAAAGTGCAAATCGATGCTTCTGACACAGGACTGGGTGCAGTGTTGAGTCAAGAGGACGCGGAGGGGGCGAAGGTAGTCTGCTACCGTAGCTTGATAAAAGCAGAGAAGAAGTATTCGACCACGGAAAAAGGATGCTTAGCAGTACTGTGGGCAGTAAAAAAACTGCATCCATATTTAGATGGAACTCAATTCAGTATGATCATGGATCACCATTCGTTGGTCTGGTTAAACAACCTTAAAGATCCAAACGGGCGGTCGGCAAGATGGGCTGTTCGGCTCCAGCAGTTTGACTTCAACGTCCTGCATAGAAAGGGCAAAGAGCATCTCGTACCAGATGCTTTGTCATGGTCAGTCCCCGGGGTTGATGTCGTCCTGACAGAGACGAGCAGTGGAGATAAGTGGCTGAGAAGGATGATTTCGGACGTCAGGAGAGAGCCACAAAACTTTCCTGACTGGAGGGTGGAAAATGGGTAACTGTAGAAGCACCTTAAGGCAGGTACCCAAAATTAAGTGGCAATAACTGGAAACGGGTTATACCCAAGGAAGAGCGAGGGAAGGTACTCCGACAGTGTCACGACGATTCAAAAGCGCATCATATGGGAGCTGGCGGGACATACGATTGTGTGCTGCAAAGGTACTTTTGGCCCAAAATGAGAGCAATATTAAGCCATATGTCGCAAGATGGCAGATCTGTCAGTCAAGTAAAGTAGAGCGAAGACGCCCGTATGGCCCAATGGTTTCTAGGTTAGGCCAGACGATGGAGCCCTGGACAATAAAATCTGTATATTTGATAGGTCCCTTACCTTGGTCAACCCTAGGGAATTGCTACGTATTAACCGTCGTGGATTAATTTAGCAAGTTTCCGCTTATATTCCCGCTCCGTCAAGCACTAGGAAAAGTAGTTGCAAGGATATTGGAGGAACAATTAATTTTATTATTTGGGGTACCAGTGGTAGTTACTTGCGACAACGGGGTACAGTTCCGCTCTAAAGAGTAGCAGAGATTGGTCACCACATATGGTACCAAGATATAGTACACGGGTTATTATCATCACCAGGCTAATTCCGCAGAACGGGTGAACCAAACAATCGAAAGGATGCTGAGGCCGTACGTAGGTGATAACCATAAGTTATGGGATTAAGAAATATCAAAAATTAGATGCGCTCTGCGAACGCATACTCTCGAAACAATGGAGGTAACACCTTATTTTGTAAACTTTCGATGAGAAATGGTAAATTTGAGAGAAGAGCTTCACCAATAGAGGGAGAGGAGGTTCAAAATGATCCAAGGTTGCGAGAGGATTTGATGGCCAAAATGCGTGAGGAATTTAAGGAATGCATGAGAAAAGTGGCGAAGCAAAGCTCACAAAAATACAACCTTCGAAAGCGGACTCCACCATTCCAGATGAACGATTTGGTTTGGAGGCGAAACTTCGCTCAGTCGGATGCCACGAACTTTTCCATAAAGCTGGCATCGTAATATTTAGGGCCTTTTGGAATCCAAAGGAAGGATTCAGCGTCTACCTATCAGCTGGTTACTCGAGAAGGAGATGTCTATGGCAAGCTAAAGATCTGAAACTTTACGTAGCGTAGCACGTCTAAATCGGACTCTCACCTCATATTGACGGAAGAGTGGAAATAAGGGGTGTAAAAAGGGTACCCAGACAAGATTAAATTAGGATCTAAATGGACATCACGAAGAGAAGAAATGGAAAAGAAAATGAAAGAGTTACTTTTGAAGAGGGATCGACGGCAAACCACTTAAGCCCTCCTAAAGTTGCGTTTATTTTTGTATCGTGGAGGTACGGTTCGTCCTTGTTTCGGTAGTACGCCCCCAATTTGTTTGGTCAATTGCTAAAAAAGAGTAGAATCGGATTATTGCACCTGTGGTTTCTCGTGGCTGGGTGGTTGAACAGGGTAATCGGGACAACTCGAATAGGAACCTTTTTAAATGGATTTAGGGTTTACAGGTAGGTTGAACGAGTGGAGTAAAATGTCTGCGGTAAATAGAAAGAATTTTAGTGGTAGGAGCTAGTACCCTGATAAAACAAAACAAAAAACGATCATCACCAGAATATTCGAATATGCTTCTCTTTCTCCCTTGTTATTTTTTAACAAGTCACCTCCTTCATGACTTCTGAAGTCCCTTGTCGTAGGTGATGGGGCTAAAATCAAGATGTTGCAAATTAATTAGCTTTGGATTCAAGTCAGATACATGCAGTGCAGTATGAAGTAGTAGAATAAGGGCCTAGTGAAGTTATTAGTGGTAGAAATAATAGCTTAAATTACGATGAGTCGCTTAGCATTTAACATGGTGGTGGGTACTAGCAGGTAAGCAAACGCAGGTTGTAGAGAGTTCGCAAGTAGGCAAAAAACTAGTTTGGTAGGAATTATAGTACAATAGGGTCAAGTGGAATAATTTCCTTTATCCCTTCTTAGAATAGTGTAGTGAGTTTAGTTGCAGTTAGGTTTTTATCAGTGATATTTCCAATAGTTGGTTGTTATCTTCAGTAGCCTCCATTCTTTTCTTTGCGTAGAACTGCGAGGCTTACATCTACCTTAAGCATATGGTCGGTAGGGTGACTAATTTTACTTGCAGCACCATGCTGTGCGGTCGACATAAGTAGTATGTGAACATCAGGGTTATATTGTAATACTTCCAGTAATATGCAAAAACACCCCAGAATTCAGGAATTCATTGGTTACTTGCTAAGGTATATAATTTGGTTAGAATGATTGAAAGGAAAACGTAGCACATATTGAACCCTTGATTCTCTGGCAGCTAGGTATTTAAATTTTGAATAGATTAAGAAGAAACGGGGCAAGTAAGGTTAAACTAATCTCTCCTGAAACGGCTAACTAACTCCCAAGTACGGAAGAAAATGTATTGGAAGATTGGATTTTTGGAGTAACCCACTTCAGCTAGGGGGAATATGTTACGAAATATAAATTAAATCCCGGAACCACCCCTAGAAGGGAACGATTCCTAGCACTCCAAAATTTTAGTCAGAATATTACCAAGCAACCACGCGCTGAAGTACTGGTGGGAAAGACTGAGGAGATGTTAGGATAACCGATGTAAATTATTGGCGTTAAGTAAAGTTGATTTTAGTATGTTCAATTAGCATTCATTGTTTTTACTCCTATTGTAAGATTTTCAAATCAATTGCGCATCCTGCTCAAGCACATCATTCAAGTGAAACGCAGACAAAATTCTAACCAATGTAAATTGTTAGCGTTAAGTAAAGTTGATTTTTATGTATGTTCAATTAGAATTCTTTGGTTTTACTCATATTGTAAAATTCGCACATTAATTGCGAGTCCTATTCAAGCACATAATTTGAGTGAAACTCAGGAAAATTCGAACCAATGTAAATCATTAGCGTTAAGTAATATTAGGTATTAATTACTGATAAAAAAAAGACAAACAAAATGGAAACAGCTTCTCTTCGCCGCCGAACTTCAACTCCGCTCTCACGACGAAGAATGGTAATTAAATTCGCGAAATTCTCGGCACACCCGATTACGAGCCCCAAAAAGACTTACAGGATGTGTACTCAAGATCATTACAACAATATTACTACAATATAAATAGTATGAAATTCGTCTTACACTAGTTGCCACGCGCCAATGTCTTTTTGAACAACTGAGAATTTATGCCTTTTACCGAGTAGACACCATATGGTGACGCAATTTTCATTTACCGAATTAATTGATATCGTACACACTGCACCCAGCACGCATGCTATGAACTTGATAAATCCGCATCGATACAATGAGAATGATTTGATGACGCAAAATACGTACATTTAAATATTCACGGCGCCAATAAAAGCGCATACAAAGTCCATTAGATGCAAACAGGTGTTGGATAGAGCCCGGCAAAAATGATATTAGAAGTGGATAATAATATTCGAAGTGGATAATGGCATTGTTACCCACGAATAAACAATTATTCCTAATAGGAGTTTGTACCTTAGAGGGATCAGTTTTGAATGCACCACAACCAGGATGCCGTGCAACGCAAACGCTGGGTTGCTGCAAGAGGTCGAGCAAAGTGAATGGTGACTTCTCATGTATTTCACATTCGATGAAATTAAAAGTATATCCATGGCTGAATCGTCGCATTGCAACGAAACAATCTTCCACTACTGAGCCATCCCGCAGGGGGAATGCCGGTCAACAAGAGCTCTCTTGGAGGCTAGCATTCTTTGGGGAGTTCCGCCCCCACGTACCCGAGGAAACTCCGCAGGGGGAATGCCGGTCGACAAGACCACTCTTGGAGGCTAGCATTCTTTGGGGAGTTCCGCCCCCACGTACCCGAGGAAATTCCCGCAGGGAGAAAGCCGGTCGACAAAAACATTCTTGGAGGCTAGCATTCTTTGGGGAGTGCCGCCCCCACCGACCCGAGGATATGGGGGGTGCCGTGAGGTTCCCTCTTATTGTATCTGGATTACGCTTTGGACAACGAACTGGAATTGACGCTTTGGGCTGGCGGATGTGATGGTTTGGACCTAGTTGCTTTGCACAGTAGCGCCGAGGTGAAACTCGTGTGTGAACGGCTCCAATTCAACTATCATACTGTCTCCGTCCGGGTCAAACCTTGGCAGGCCTCGGAGTACGTTCGAAGTTCGCACCATTGGGTTGGTGGTGTATGTTCGGTTGAGACGGACTCCCGATTAGCGCTGGTCTGGCTCTGAGCACTTGTCCCCATAAGGGCTTGTGCCAACCCTCGCATGGCCTCCCTGCTCTGCAAAGATAACCATGGGACCAAAAAGGCGACTACACACACGAACGGAGATAGCGGCTCCGAGGGCGGACCCAATAAAATGGAGCAAACAAATGAAACCACAAGCAAACAGGACGCTAGCACGGAGAACCCTTTCAGGCAAAAACCGCTGATGTCAAGAACACCGATTAAACAAGTCACCGATTGCGGGGGAGGCAGCAAACCCCAGAAACACTGTCAAAGTCAACATCACAGGGTAAATCATCGGAGACAGACCACAGACGGACTAACGAACGAAAGAAGGCAGAGTGCGTTGTGCAACCTGGCATCATTGCGGCCTTTGGGCGCAGTAGAAGGACTATGCGCACCCCGGAGCGCCCAGTGCAAGACGTACACAATCTGGATCAAACTGCGACACCAACGGAGGCCAGTGTAAGACTGGGTAAGGGAGAAGTTTTGCCGTTGGCCGACGCCAATTCAAACGCGACCCAAGCGATAGAAGCAAAAGGGTTAAGAAACGGGGGCCTCTCCCAAGAGGTGGCGCCAAATAACACAATCGCCCTTGACCGCCCGAAGAGGACCGGCTTACTCGGAAAGCGGGGAATATCGTCAAACAACTGAGGGCTGCCTGCGAAGTGCAGAAAAACATAGGCAAGAGTGTCAAGAATGGCATTCTTGAACTGGAGGAGCTTTTTGGCCGCATAACGCACTACAGGCGGAGGTGGCTTGCAACCGAAAAGCACCAAAAAGACACGCTCTCCCTCGAGGCACCAGTGGGTCCTAGCAGCAGCAAAAGGATGGCCGGTAGCCCAATTGAAGGCGACTGTGAGAAAAGGAGGAAGGACGAGACCATAAACGAAGATGACACTCCAGGCGAGGAGTTTCATGTGGTGCGAAACAAGGCAGCGAAAAAAGCGGCCAAAAAGCTACTCCTAGAAAAAACAGACAAACAGCTCAATCACGAAAAGAACAAAGAACCCCCCGATATACCGCAGAAAACAAAAAGCAAACCGCGGCGCAAACACTTGCGAGAGGCACTGCTTATTAAACCCACTAAGGGCCGAACCTACGCAGATGTCCTCCGTGAAATTAAAGGAGAGGTCAAGCCAGACGACACCAAAACTGCCATCAAAGCAGTTCGACCAACCCGGACCGGTGGCTTGCTGGTGGAATTCGGGCCAGAGGCCACAAACAAAGATGCATTCCGTGAAGCGGTCCAAAAGGTTCTTGGAGATGCGGCAACGGTTGCCTCGCTCGAACCAATGGCCACCCTGGGAATCAGGGACCTCGACTGCGTCACGGACAAAGCTGAGGTAGAGGATGCCATTAGGAGGGAGTTCCCCAGCTTAAGTGAAGTCAAGGCAAGATTGACACGTGAAAACACAAGGGGGCAACGCATGGCTATTGTCGAACTAGCCGATAAAGACGCCCACCAAATCCTGGCGAAGGGCGAAATTAAGATAGGTTGGGTGATCTGCAGGATACAGAGAAGAGCGATCCCTATCCACTGTTTCAGATGCCTCGAATACGGACACACCACGTATGGCTGTAGGGGACCCGACAGGAGATCTCTGTGCTACAAATGTGGTGAAACGGGGCACAAAAGGAAGGAGTGCACGAACGAGGCAAAATGCATTCTTTGCAAGGATGCTAAGCTAGCACTCGGTGACTTCAAACATGAGCCGGGGACAGGGAGATGCCGGGTTTTCAAGGAGGCCCTAACTAAAGCCAAATCGATACTCAAATGATCCGCATCCTGCAGGTCAATTTGCACCGAAGCACAAACGCCCAGGACCTACTTGAGCAGTTTGCGAGGGATAAGAAAGCTGACCTCCTGTTGCTGAGCGAGCAACATCATAACAAGGACTCGCAAGCGTGGTACCCTGACAAAACTGGTACCTCGGCCATCTGAGTTCGAGACAGCGCCCGCCTTCTGGTGCAGGGCCATGGACGCGAGGATGGTTTTGTGTGGGTGCGGTGTTCAGGGATAACATATTTCAGTGTTTATCTGACGCCTAACGAGGCAATGCGATCCTTTCGAACCAAACTCGATGCCCTGGAGGACGCTGTCTCGAACACAGAGGGCCACATGCGCTAGAGCCATCGAATGGGGTATGCCACAATCCGACCCAAGGGGAAAGCAAATCTTGGACATGGCGGCCAGAACAGCGCTTTTTGTCCTAAATACTAGAAACACCCCTACTTTCCGCCGCTGGGGTTGCGTAGGAACCATACCCGATGTGACACTCGCTTCGGAGTCCCTGGTACCTAGAGTACACAACTGGCGAGTACTAGAGGACTACTCGGCTAGTGATCACCAGTATATAGCTGTTGAGATTCACGACGGTGCCACTCTGCGTGCATATGCCCAAACTTCAATCCTCGGATGGGGGACTGGGAGGATGGACGTCGAGAAGTCCACTGACGCGCTTACGGCAGGCGCACCGTTGCTGGGAGCCCCGCGAGGGAGTGGAGGGCCTACAGCCAAGGACTTGGTGTCCTTTATCCCTTCTTAGAATAGTGTAGTGAGTTTAGTTGCAGTTAGGTTTTTATTAGTGATATTTCCAATAGTTGGTTGTTATCTTCAGTAGCCTCCATTCTTTTCTTTGCGTAGAACTGCGAGGCTTACATCTACCTTAAGCATATGGTCGGTAGGGTGACTAATTTTACTTGCAGCACCATGCTGTGCGGTCGACATAAGTAGTATGTGAACATCAGGGTTATATTGTAATACTTCCAGTAATATGCAAAAACACCCCAGAATTCAGGAATTCATTGGTTACTTGCTAAGGTATATAATTTGGTTAGAATGATTGAAAGGAAAACGTAGCACATATTGAACCCTTGATTCTCTGGCAGCTAGGTATTTAAATTTTGAATAGATTAAGAAGAAACGGGGCAAGTAAGGTTAAACTAATCTCTCCTGAAACGGCTAACTAACTCCCAAGTACGGAAGAAAATGTATTGGAAGATTGGATTTTTGGAGTAACCCACTTCAGCTAGGGGGAATATGTTACGAAATATAAATTAAATCCCGGAACCACCCCTAGAAGGGAACGATTCCTAGCACTCCAAAATTTTAGTCAGAATATTACCAAGCAACCACGCGCTGAAGTACTGGTGGGAAAGACTGAGGAGATGTTAGGATAACCGATGTAAATTATTGGCGTTAAGTAAAGTTGATTTTAGTATGTTCAATTAGCATTCATTGTTTTTACTCCTATTGTAAGATTTTCAAATCAATTGCGCATCCTGCTCAAGCACATCATTCAAGTGAAACGCAGACAAAATTCTAACCAATGTAAATTGTTAGCTCTGCAAAGATAACCATGGGACCAAAAAGGCGACTACACACACGAACGGAGATAGCGGCTCCGAGGGCGGACCCAATAAAATGGAGCAAACAAATGAAACCACAAGCAAACAGGACGCTAGCACGGAGAACCCTTTCAGGCAAAAACCGCTGATGTCAAGAACACCGATTAAACAAGTCACCGATTGCGGGGGAGGCAGCAAACCCCAGAAACACTGTCAAAGTCAACATCACAGGGTAAATCATCGGAGACAGACCACAGACGGACTAACGAACGAAAGAAGGCAGAGTGCGTTGTGCAACCTGGCATCATTGCGGCCTTTGGGCGCAGTAGAAGGACTATGCGCACCCCGGAGCGCCCAGTGCAAGACGTACACAATCTGGATCAAACTGCGACACCAACGGAGGCCAGTGTAAGACTGGGTAAGGGAGAAGTTTTGCCGTTGGCCGACGCCAATTCAAACGCGACCCAAGCGATAGAAGCAAAAGGGTTAAGAAACGGGGGCCTCTCCCAAGAGGTGGCGCCAAATAACACAATCGCCCTTGACCGCCCGAAGAGGACCGGCTTACTCGGAAAGCGGGGAATATCGTCAAACAACTGAGGGCTGCCTGCAAAGTGCAGAAAAACATAGGCAAGAGTGTCAAGAATGGCATTCTTGAACTGGAGGAGCTTTTTGGCCGCATAACGCACTACAGGCGGAGGTGGCTTGCAACCGAAAAGCACCAAAAAGACACGCTCTCCCTCGAGGCACCAGTGGGTCCTAGCAGCAGCAAAAGAATGGCCGGTAGCCCAATTGAAGGCGACTGTGAGAAAAGGAGGAAGGACGAGACCATAAACGAAGATGACACTCCAGGCGAGGAGTTTCATGTGGTGCGAAACAAGGCAGCGAAAAAAGCGGCCAAAAAGCTACTCCTAGAAAAAACAGACAAACAGCTCAATCACGAAAAGAACAAAGAACCCCCCGATATACCGCAGAAAACAAAAAGCAAACCGCGGCGCAAACACTTGCGAGAGGCACTGCTTATTAAACCCACTAAGGGCCGAACCTACGCAGATGTCCTCCGTGAAATTAAAGGAGAGGTCAAGCCAGACGACACCAAAACTGCCATCAAAGCAGTTCGACCAACCCGGACCGGTGGCTTGCTGGTGGAATTCGGGCCAGAGGCCACAAACAAAGATGCATTCCGTGAAGCGGTCCAAAAGGTTCTTGGAGATGCGGCAACGGTTGCCTCGCTCGAACCAATGGCCACCCTGGGAATCAGGGACCTCGACTGCGTCACGGACAAAGCTGAGGTAGAGGATGCCATTAGGAGGGAGTTCCCCAGCTTAAGTGAAGTCAAGGCAAGATTGACACGTGAAAACACAAGGGGGCAACGCATGGCTATTGTCGAACTAGCCGATAAAGACGCCCACCAAATCCTGGCGAAGGGCAAAATTAAGATAGGTTGGGTGATCTGCAGGATACAGAGAAGAGCGATCCCTATCCACTGTTTCAGATGCCTCGAATACGGACACACCACGTATGGCTGTAGGGGACCCGACAGGAGATCTCTGTGCTACAAATGTGGTGAAACGGGGCACAAAAGGAAGGAGTGCACGAACGAGGCAAAATGCATTCTTTGCAAGGATGCTAAGCTAGCACTCGGTGACTTCAAACATGAGCCGGGGACAGGGAGATGCCGGGTTTTCAAGGAGGCCCTAACTAAAGCCAAATCGATACTCAAATGATCCGCATCCTGCAGGTCAATTTGCACCGAAGCACAAACGCCCAGGACCTACTTGAGCAGTTTGCGAGGGATAAGAAAGCTGACCTCCTGTTGCTGAGCGAGCAACATCATAACAAGGACTCGCAAGCGTGGTACCCTGACAAAACTGGTACCTCGGCCATCTGGGTTCGAGACAGCGCCCGCCTTCTGGTGCAGGGCCATGGACGCGAGGATGGTTTTGTGTGGGTGCGGTGTTCAGGGATAACATATTTCAGTGTTTATCTGACGCCTAACGAGGCAATGCGATCCTTTCGAACCAAACTCGATGCCCTGGAGGACGCTGTCTCGAACACAGAGGGCCACATGCGCTAGAGCCATCGAATGGGGTATGCCACAATCCGACCCAAGGGGAAAGCAAATCTTGGACATGGCGGCCAGAACAGCGCTTTTTGTCCTAAATACTGGTAACACCCCTACTTTCCGCCGCTGGGGTTGCGTAGGAACCAAACCCGATGTGACACTCGCTTCGGAGTCCCTGGTACCTAGAGTACACAACTGGCGAGTACTAGAGGACTACTCGGCTAGTGATCACCAGTATATAGCTGTTGAGATTCACGACGGTGCCACTCTGCGTGCATATGCCCAAACTTCAATCCTCGGATGGGGGACTGGGAGGATGGACGTCGAGAAGTCCACTGACGCGCTTACGGCAGGCGCACCGTTGCTGGGAGCCCCGCGAGGGAGTGGAGGGCCTACAGCCAAGGACTTGGTGAACTCAACTATGAGTGCCATCATAGCTGCTTGCGAGTCTTCCATGCCCCGCCGGAGACCCCGACACGGTAAGCCTCCAGTATACTGGTGGTTAAACGAGATCGCTGAACAAAGAAGGGAGTGTCACAAACTTTGGCGAGAGGCCCAGCGGGCGCGAACACGGGAGGAGACAGACACTAGGCTAGCAGCATACAGGTCCGGCAGGAAATATCTTCGCAGGCTTATTAACAAGAGCAAGGCCCGATGCTGGCAAGACCTCGTGGACGATGTAAATAGGGATCCGTGGGGCCTTGGCTACAAGCTGGTCATGGGGAAACTTGGTGCCCCACGGAAGCCTTGTATACATGACGCGGAAAAGATTGACGCGATAGTGCGGGGACTCTTCCCCGCCCATCCCGTCCGTGTTGACGCTGTCCATGGTGAACCAGCAGTCGAGTGCCCACTCTTCACACAGCTGGAACTGGAGGAGGCAGTCCTCTCCCTGAAAGCGAGGAAGGCTCCAGGTCCAGATGGTGTTCCAGCTGAGGTTTTGCAGCTCGTCTATCACCATTGTCCTGACTTGCTGCTCAGCACATTCAACGCTTTCCTACGGGACGGGGTTTTCCCGGTACGATGGAAGGTGGCGAGGCTCGTGCTGGTCAGCAAGGGGAAGGGAAATCCCGAATCGCCGTCTGCATACCGCCCGTTATGCATGCTAGACACGGCTGGGAAAGTGCTAGAGAAACTCATCAAGGGAAGACTCACTGACGCGATTCGTGCTGCTGGGGACCTATCTCCTCGGCAGTACGGCTTTAGAGCAGGACGTTCTACCATCGATGCGATTGCAGAGGTGGTGAACGCGGTCCAAAAGGCAGAGGCATATAGTCGTCCTGTTGGTGACACTCGACGTCAGGAATACCTTCAACTCCGCTAGATGGGTGGATATTCTGGACACGCTGGAAAACTTTCAAGTTCCAGAATATCCAATGCGGCTTTTGAGGAACTACCTAAAGGACCGAAGCCTGCTCTACGACACGACACAGGGCCAACAAAGGATGGAAATTACATCGGGTGTTGCCCAGGGATATATCCTTGGTCCAGACCTGTGGAACGTGTCTTACGACGGGCTGCTGAGACTTGAGATGCCAGTGGAGTCGCGCTAGGTCCACTATGCGGATGATGTTGCAGCTCTGGTCGCCGGACGCACCGTTGAACAAGCGCAACTTAGGCTAGGTATGCTAATGTGCCGAATGAGGGACTGGATGACTGCTCGCGGGCTCAGTTTAGCACTGGAGAAAACCGAAGTGGTCATCTTGACAAAAAAGAGAATCCCTAGAGTAAGGATGATCAGTATTGGAGATATACAAATCGAATCGAAGCCAGCGGTGAAGTACCTGGGGCTACTGATCGACTGGAAGATGAGTTTCTCTGAGCAAATCAGGGCAATGGCTGAGAAGGCTGCTTCGGGAATATCGGCCCTGAGTCGACTTATGGCCAACGTAGGGGGACCCAGCCCATCAAGAAGACGCCTCTTGATGAGTGCTGTAGGGTCAGTGCTACTGTACGGGGCAGAGGTATGGGGCGACGCTCTCAGTAAGGAGGTATACCGAAAACGATTGGCACAGGTACAGAGAAGAGGAGCACTGAGAATTGCATCTTCGTATCCAACAGTCTCCGACTCGGCGGTGAGAGTGATTGCAGGCGTGATACCTGTCGCCCTCCTTGCTGGAGAGTGCCGCGCTATTTACCTGCGCCGAAACGAGGATGCGAGGGAGATGGTTGTCCGCGAGGAGAGACAACGCTCGCTCAACGATTGGCAGCAGTCTTGGAGGAATTGCACGAGGGGAAGGTGGACTGCGCGCCTCATCCCAGATGTGAGACCCTGGGTAAATCGAAGGCATGGTGAGACTGACTTCTATCTGACCCAGCTCTTGAGCGGGCACGGGTGTTTTCAGTCTTACCTGCACAAGATCGGCAAGTCACGGTCTCCCGATTGTTGGTTTTGCCCAGGAGAGGAGGACAATGCCTGTCACACATTTTTTGCGTGTACCAAATGGGCCAGGCTGCGAAGGGAACTCTACAGGGAGACGGGAGAGCTCACCCCGGATAATATAGTTGCGGTGATGCTCGAATCGGTTGACAAATGGAACCAGGTGGCACATCATGCTCGGGCAGTCCTAAAATATAAAAGGGACTCACAGCAGCCAGAGGCGCTGGGGCTGGGGGATCGCTCTTCTGGCAATTCCTCTTCCCCTCTCCCCTCCCGCTAGGAAAGGGACTCCCCAGCTTGAAGGCGCCCCACGGCGTAACAAAACGAGACCTGGCCCGAAGTAATGTGTCAAACAGTTCCAGGCTAGGTTCTCAGATTGACAGGGGAGGTGTTTAGTGGGTAGTCCAAGGGTATCCTCCATGGGAGTCCCATACTGCCAGACTCGGCGGGCATAAATGCCTTCACCTCCCTACCACAAAAAAAAACTACTGAGCCAGCCAATCCGTTATCGAACGAGACTTCCTCCTCAGCGCCGCCCTGCGCCACGGCATAACTGCCTTTCCAATTACACAACCAGCCAAACTTTGATCGATCAACATACGTACATCGATTTCCTTGTCATTCCCATCGCAGAAAAATTCGTGCGATAAGTAGGGTATATTGTAGGCACAAAGAAACCATTCTTGCACGAGACATGTTCGTTCCTTGCTATTCTCCTCATCCGAATGATCGAGGCAATCTTTGTGGCCGTTGCATTGATATCTGGCATCGATGCAGTTTCCATCTTCACATCAAAATTCATATTCACGACAAACATCCGTACCAACGACACTAGGAATACACTTACCACGATCAGCAGTCGTATACAGTACTTTATTCGAAAAGTAAAGAAAGTTGTGGGTACCCAACTTCTTAGTACCGCGCTGGTTGAGACTGACAGTGGTATGAAGATTTGCTTAAAAAACAAGAGTATTTGGCGAGTTACCAGGTTCATTCCAAAATAAATGAGACTTTTGTCATAATTTTTTTTGTGGCGCCATCTGTTAATGTGATACCGCGTTGAAAAGTTACATCTCTCCATGACTTTCAGTGAAAGATTGGTGACATTTGGTTCAGTGGAAGCGAAGATATTGCGTCTAAAGTGACAGTATGTTTGTGTCGTCGCTACAAAAATGAGTTACGAACAAAGAGCTAATATCAAATTTTGTTTTAAAATCTATAAAACGTATACCAAAATATTTGAATTGATGAAAAAAGTTTATGGCGATGATTGTCTAACTTGTGCTAGAGTTCATGAGTGGTTTACACGTTTCAGAGGGGGTCGTGAGGACGTAAATGACGATGAACATATGGATCACCCAAAATCAGTGATCACTGAAAACTCCATTGAAATTGTGCGTGAGTTCTATCAAAAATGAGCCGAAATCATCATTGTGATTCATGAAACCGGAGTTGAGTATTTCTGAAACATCGATTTATTGCATTTTAACCGATCATTTGGGCTTACGAAAGGCCTTTGTACGTTTGTTCTAGAATAAACGAGACATTTGACATAAAAATTAACTCTTGTCACTGATTTTTTGACTAGAAATCGCAATTTAACCATCAATCACTCACCGTATTCACCTGATATGGCTCCCTGTGACTTTAACCTATTCTGAAAATTGCATTTGGCCATGCAAGGAAAACGCTTTGCGTCCGTAAAGGGCTTCCAAAAGGCTCGTACTGATATCCTGAAGGACACTCCGGTCAATAACCCGGAACACTCTTTCGAAAAGCTTTTGGATCGCGCAAAATAGTGTACGAGGCCGAAGGAGACTATTTTGAATAAATAAACTCGAATTTGTCAGAAAAAAGCTCCTGTTGTTTCTATTTTGGCTCAGTCTCGTTTGTTTTGGAATGCAGTTTGTAAGATGTACTTAAGCAAGGAAAACGCTTTGCGTCCATAGAGGGCATCCAAAAGGCTCGCACTGACACTCCGGGCAATAACCTGAAACACTCTTTTGAAAAGCTTTTGGATCGCGCAAAACAGTGTATCGAGGCCGGAGGAGATTATTTTGAATAAATAAACTCGAATTTATCAGAACAAAGCTCCTGTTGTTTCTATTTTAGCTCTGTCTCGTTTGTTTTGGAATGCACCTTGTAGAATGTACTTACGAAATCCTCGGGCTGATCGCCCGACACATCCCTTCGCGGACACAATTAGGGTGAACAAAATTACTTTAAAACTTCTCGCAACGAACGTAAACATACGCGCACGTAGTCACATTAATTGATACCTCAACCGAAACAAATCCATAAGGCTGTTATCGATAATGCAGGACTGTGCGCGAAAGAAAGATGGCCACCAAGAAAAACTGGGTATGCGTCCGAGGAAAACGCTGCATGATTGAGCAGCCGTGGTGAATGTTGTGCCCTTGAACTTGGGTTCCTCAACTCAAGTCAAAGATCTGTTGGGAAAAATTGATAAAAGAGCCAGCGACGATGGAAGCGGTCTCTTTTACGGATACTTGGCCAGCGAAGAAGGAAGGACGGGACATCTTGCGAGCGAACAAGTGCAAATTATCAGAAGGAAGGACGGAACATTTTGCTAGTCAACAAGTAAAGGAGGTCAGGAGGAAGGAGCCTTGAAGAAGGGAAAATTGCTCGTGACAACCAGGGAAGGAAACCGAATCAGGCTGCGGCGAGTTGAAGTGCGAGGATTTCAATCATCGACGGGGCCCCCAACGTAGGAAGTAAGGAAGTTATGCAAGTGTTAAGACTTTGGATTTTAAAAATTATAAGTTCCCATGAAACGAAATCATATTGATTTATAGTTTAATTTTCTATAAAAATTTTGCACGTGGACGGCGCAGTGTTGGCGGAAGGCATAGATTTTTCCTGAAGTGCGTGAGAATCCTTCCCGTCGGGGATTTTAATCCTCGCAGATGTTTTCTTTAGTGGAGGTTGGTTTTTTATTTTGTGGAAGTTTGTTTTCTTTTGTTGAAATAAATTTTCTTATTAGAAGTTAGTGAAAGTGGTGATAGGCGGCTCGGCAAGGCGAGTAAAGGTCACGAGTGGTTATCCTAGCGGAAGGACCGGGTAGCCTCAAGCTCACCAATTGGCTCCTGGGACAATACTAGGGATGGCGAGTGGCGCTTACCTACCCCGTCTCCACGGGCTAGTCAGGACCCCAAGGCCCCCAACCGGAATCGCTTGCTGTGACGTATCGTTAACATTTTAACAAATTCTGAAAATCAGACAGACCAAAATCTATTCTGTGACGTATGAAAGAAGGTCATTGGAGGATGAAGTTACATTGGGTGTCGTATACGGCTCTACCCTTGGCCTCGACTTGTAAAATATCTGGTTTGATGGCTTCCTGACACTTGAACAATCAGATGAGTTTTGTTTCTTCCGCTATTCAGATGATGTTCTTGACGCTCCTTTGAAGATGTGCACTTTACATTACATACGCTAGCGTGCTGAGTTAAGAACAGGATGGCTACTTGTGAGTAGAATTTTGGAGAAACATCAACAAAGAAGAGAGTCCCCAGAGTAATGATAATCAGTGTGAGGGAAGTGTTAGCGGTGTCAAAACCTAAGGTAAGTTACGGGGGCATCTTCAACCTAAAACAGTGGCCGATAAGGCTGTAGTGGGCGTATTGGCTCTGAGTAGCTAAGATAAGAGATTTACTGTAATAAGAGTGTGACTTTTACCGACTAGGATACTGTAAAGATATATACTATCAATCGATATTTTCAGATAGGAGCTAAAAAGAAAAAGATTGAACGTCGCAGCGGATATGAGTGCTACACTTCGTCTATGCATATCGGACACTTTCAAAGTATGCGGTAGGGGAGAGTAGAAATATTAACCTGCCAAGCAACAATGAAGATGAAAAAGCTATTGCTCATGATAAGAAACAACGATCCCTCAGCGGTTGGCAGCAATACGAAGAGAATGATACAAATATATAGCACACCTCATTTTTAATCTGGTAAAATTGAGAGTATGGTTAACCTAATTTCTGACTAGTCCAGCTTTTTGGTGGGCTTGGGCGTTTCCATCTTACCTGACAAGATTTGTAATCAGTCTGCCAATTTGTGCATGGCTCAAGGATGATATCTGCCACAAGTTGTATGGGTACACGAAATAAAGTAGGTAGCTGGTAACTTCTTCAATTAAGTAGGAGGGCTCTATTAGAAGAGATGCTGATACCTGTTCACAAATGTAATCATATGGCGCCTTACGTTTGGGCTGCCCTGAGAGATAAAATGGGCATACTAAGGTACCCAGAGGTATCACGACTAGGTCAGCTTTATTACTATAACTCCCCTTACCTCCAAGCTTTTCTGCTAAAACAAGTAATTCCAGCTACTTCAGGGTACCTTCTGAAGCAGATAATTGAAAAACAATCAAAATAATGTCTCAAACGGTTCCAAGCAAGGTGCTGATGTTGACAGGGGATATATTTAGTGGTTAATCTAGACTCCGACAAGAGCACTCTTGGAGGCTAGCATTCTTTGGGGAGTTCCGCCCCCACGTACCCGAGGAAACTCCGCAGGGGGAATGCCGGTCGACAAGACCATTCTTGGAGGCTAGCATTCTTTGGGGAGTTCCGCCCCCACGTACCCGAAGAAATTCCCGCAGGGAGAAAGCCGGTCGACAAGAACATTCTTGGAGGCTAGCATTCTTTGGGGAGTGCCGCCCCCACTGACCCGAGGATATGGGGGGTGCCGTGAGGTTCCCTCCTGGGATGACAGGTAATGACTCTGATTGGATCTGGACTACGCTTTGGACAACGAACTGGAAATGACGCTTTGGGCTGGCGGATGTGATGGTTTGGACCTAGTTGCTTTGCACAGTAGCGCCGAGGTGAAACTCGTGTGTGAACGGCTCCAATTCAACTATCATACCGTCTCCGTCCCGGTCAAACCTTGGCAGGCCTCGGAGTACGTTCGAAGTTCGCACCATTGGGTGGTGGTGTAGGAACGGTTGAGACGGACTCCCGATTAGCGCTGGTCTGGCTCTGAGCACTTGTCCCCATAAGGGCTTGTGCCAACCCTCACATGGCCTCCCTGCTCTGCAAAGATAACCATGGGACCAAAAAGGCGAACGGAGATAGCGGCTCCGAGGGGGGACCCAATAAAATGGAGCAAATAAAATCAACAGATCAAAAACATCCAACAAATGAAACCACAAGCAAACAGGACGCTAGCACGGAGAACCCTTTCAGGCAAAAACCGCTGTTGGCAAGAACACCGATAAAACAAGTCACCGATTGCGGGGGAAGGCAGTAACCCCAGGAACACTGTCAAAGTCAACATTACAGGTTAAATCATCGGAGACAGACCACAGACGGACTAACGAACGAAAGAAGGCAGAGTGCGTTGTGCAACCTGGCATCATTGCGGCCTTTGGGCGCAGTAGACGGACTATGCGCACCCCGGAGCGCCCAGTGCAAGACGTACACAATCCGGATCAAACTGCGACACCAACAGAGGCCAGTGTAAGACTGGGGGAGGGAGAAGTTTTGCCGTTGGCCGACGCCACTTCAAACGTGACCCAAGCGATAGAAGCAAAAGGGCTAGGAAACGGGGGCCTCTCCCAAGCGGTGGCGCCAAATAACACAATCGCCCTTGACCGCGCCGAAGAGGAGCGGCTTACTCGGAAAGCGGGGAATATCGTCAAACAACTGAGGGCTGCCTGCGAAGTGCAGAAAAACATAGGCAAGAGTGTCAAGAATGGCATTCTTGAACTGGAGGAGCTTTTTGGCCGCATAACGCACTACAGGCGGAGGTGGCTTGCAACCGAAAAGCACCAAAAAGACACACTCTCCCTCGAGGCGTCAGTGGGTCCTAGCAGCAGCAAAAGAATCGCCGGTAGCCCAATTGAAGGCGACCGTAAGAAAAGGAGGAAGGACGAGACCATAAACGAAGTTGACACTCCAGGCGAGGAGTTTCATGTGGTGCGAAACAAGGCAGCGAAAAAAGCGGCCAAAAAGCTACTCCTAGAAAAAACAGACAAAGAGCTCAATCACGAAAAGAACAAAGAACCCCCCGATATACCGCAGAAAACAAAAAGCAAACCGCGGCGCAAACCCTTGCGAGAGGCACTGCTTATTAAACCAACTAAGCGCCGAACCTACACAGATGTCCTCCGTGAAATTAAAGGGGCGGTCAAGCCAGACGACACCAAAACTGCCATCAAAGCAGTTCGACCAACCCGGACCGGTGGCTTGCTGGCGGAATTCGGGCCAGAGGCCACAAACAAAGATGCATTCCGTGACGCGGTTCAAAAGGTTCTCGCTCGAACCAATGGCCACCCTGGAAATCAGGGACCTCGACTGCGTCACGGACAAAGCTGAAGTAGAGGATGCCATTAGGAGGGAGTTCCCCAGCTTAAGTGAAGTCAAGGCAAGATTGACACGTGAAAACACAAGGGGGCGACGCATGGCTATTGTCGAACTAGCTGATAAAGACGCCCAGCAAATCCTGGCGAAGGGCAAAATTAAGATAGGTTGGGTGATCTGCAGGATACGGAGAAGAGCGATCCCTATCCGCTGCTTCAGATGCTTCGAATACGGACACACCACGTATGGCTGTAGGGGACCCGACAGGAGATCTCTGTGCTACAAATGTGGTGAAACGGGGCACAAAAGGAAGGAGTGCAAGAACGAGGCAAAATGCATTCTTTGCAAGGATGCTAAGCTAGCACCCGGCGACCTCAAACATGAGCCGGGGACAGGGAGATGCTGGGTTTTCAAGGAGGCCCTAACTAAAGCCAAATCGATACTCAAATGATCCGTATCCTGCAGTTCAATTTGCACCGAAGCACAAACGCCCAGGACCTACTTCAGCAGTTTGCGAGGGATGAGAAAGCTGACCTCCTGTTGCTGAGCGAGCAACATCATAACAAGGACTCGCAAGCGTGGTACCCTGACAAATCTGGTACCTCGGCCATCTGGGTTCGAGACAGCGCCCGCCTTCAGGTGCAGGGCCATGGACGCGGGGATGGTTTTGTGTGGGTGCGGTGTTCAGGGATAACATATTTCAGTGTTTATCTGACGCCTAACGAGGCAATGCGATCTTTTCGAACCAAACTCGATGCCCTGGAGGACGCTGTCTCGAACACAGAGGGCCACATGCTCGTCGGGGGAGACTTCAATGCTAGAGCCATTGAATGGGGTATGCCACAATCCGACCCAAGGGGAAAGCAAATCTTGGACATGGCGGCCAGAACAGCGCTTTTTGTCCTAAAGACTGGTAACACCCCTACTTTCCGCCGCTGGGGTTGCGTAGGAACCATATCCGATGTGACACTCGCTTTGGAGTCCCTGGTACCCAGAGTACACAACTGGCGAGTACTAGAGGACTACTCGGCTAGTGGTCATCAGTAAATAGCTGTTGAGATTCACGACGGTGCCACTCTGCGTGCATATGCCCAAACTTCAATCCTCGGATGGAGGACTGGGAGGATGGACGTTGGGAGGTTTGCTGACGCGCTTACGGCAGGCGCACCGTTGCTGGGAGCTCCGCCAGGGAGTGGAGGGCCTACAGCCAAGGACTTGGTGAACTCAACTATGAGTGCCATCATAGCTGCTTGCGAGTCTTCCATGCCCCGTCGGAGACCCCGACATGGTAAGCCTCAAGTATACTGGTAGTCAAACGAGATCGCCGAACAAAGAAGCGAGTGTCACAAACTTCGGCGAGGGGCCCAGCGGGCGCGAGCACGGGAGGAGGCAGACACTAGGCTAGCAGCATACAGGTCCGGCAGGAAATATCTTCGCAGGCTTATTAACAAGAGCAAGGCCCGATGCTGGCAAGACCTCGTGGACGATGTAAATAGGGATCCGTGGGGCCTTGGCTACAAGCTGGTCATGGGGAAACTTGGTGCCCTATGGAAGCCTTGTATACATGACGCGGAAAAGATGGACGCGATAGTGCGGGGACTCTTCCCCGCCCATCCCGTCCGTGTTGACGCTGTCCATGGTGAAACAGCAGTCGAGTGCCCACTCTTCACACAGCCGGAACTGGAGGAGGCAGTCCTCTCCCTGAAAGCGAGGAGGGCTCCAGGTCCAGATAGTGTTCCAGCTGAGGTTTTGCAGCTCGTCTATCACCATTGTCCTGACTTGCTGCTCAGCACATTCAACGCTTGCCTACGGGACGGGGTTTTCCCGGTACGATGGAAGGTGGCAAGGCTCGTGCTGGTCAGCAAGGGGAAGGGAAATCCCGAATCGCCGTCTGCATACCGCCCGTTGTGCATGCTAGACACGGCTGGGAAAGTGCTAGAGAAACTCATCAAGGGAAGACTCACTGACGCAATTCGTGCTGCTGGGGACCTATCTCCTCGGCAGCACGGCTTTAGAGCAAGACGTTCTACCATTGATGCGATTGCAGAGGTAGTGAACGCGGTCCAAAAGGCAAAGGCATATAGTCGCACCAAGCGACGGATCGTCCTGTTGGTGACACTCGACGTCAGGAATGCCTTCAACTCCGCTAGATGGGTGGATATTCTGGACACGCTGGAAAACTTTCAAGTTCCAGAATATCCTATGCGGCTTTTGAGGAACTACCTAAAGGACCGAAGCCTGCTCTACGACACGACACAGGGCCAACGAAGGATGGAAATTACATCGGGTGTTGCCCAGGGATCTATCCTTGGTCCGGACCTGTGGAACGTGTCTTACGACGGGCTGCTGAGACTTGAGATGCCAGTGGAGTCGCGCTAGGTCCACTATGCGGATGATGTTGCGGCTCTGGTCGCCGGACGCACCGTTGAACAAGCGCAACTTAGGCTAGGTATGCTAATGCGCCGAATGAGGGACTGGATGACTGCTCGCGGGCTCAGTTTAGCACTGGAGAAAACCGAAGTGGTCATCTTGACAAAAAAGAGAATCCCTAGAGTAAGGATGATCAGTATTGGAGATATACAGATCGAATCGAAGCCAGCGGTGAAGTACCTGGGGCTACTGATCGACTCGAAGATGAGTTCCTCTGAGCAAATCAGGGCAACGGCTGAGAAGGCTGCTTCGGGAATATCGGCCCTGAGTCGACTTATGGCCAACGTAGGGGGACCCAGCCCATCAAGAAGACGCCTCTTGATGAGTGCTGTAGGGTCAGTGCTAATGTACGGAGCAGAGGTATGGGGCGACGCTCTCAGCAAGGAGGTATACCGAAAACGATTGGCACAGGTACAGAGAAGAGGAGCACTGAGAATTGCATCTTCGTATCCAACAGCCTCCGACTCGGCGGTGAGAGTGATTGCAGGCGTGATACCTGTCGCCCTCCTTGCTAGAGAGCGCCGCGCTATTCACCTGTGCCGAAACGAGGATGCGAGGGAGATCGTTGTCCGTGAGGAGAGACAACGCTCGCTCAACGATTGGCAGCAGTCTTGGGTCAATTAACCGAAATAAAGGTGGACTGCGCGCCTCATACCAGATGTGGGACCGTGGCTAAATCGAAGGCATGGTGAGACTGACTTCTATCTGACCCAGTTTTTGAGCGGGCACGGGTGTTTTCAGTCTTACCTGCACAAGATCGGCAAGTCACGGTCTCCCGATTGTCGGTTTCGCCCAGGAGAGGAGGAAAATGCCTGTCACACATTTTTTGCGTGTACCAAATGGGCCAGGCTGCGAAGGGAACTCTACAGGGAGACGGGAGAGCTCCCCCGGATAATATAGTTGCGGTGATGCTCGAATCGGTTGACAAATGGAACCAGGTGGCACATTATTCTCGGGCAGTCCTAAAATATAAAAGGGACTCACAGCAACTGGAGGCACTGGGGCTGGGGGATCGCTCTTCTGGCAATTCCTCTTCCCCTCTCCCCTCCCGCTAGGAAAGGGACTCCCCAGCTTGAAGGCGCCCCACGGCGTAACAAAACAAGACCTGGCCCGAAGTAGTGTGTCAAACAGTTCCAGGCTAGGTTCTCAGATTGACAGGGGAGGTGTTTAGTGGGTAGTCCAAATGTATCCTCCATGGGAGTCCCACAGTGCCAGACTCGGCGGGCATAAATGCCTTCACCTCCCTACCACAAAAAAAAAAAAATCTAGACTCCTTCCATAAATAGAAGTTCCATACTCAGGCCGTAAATAGCCTTCAACATCCTA
Source organism: Odontomyia ornata (assembly GCA_963969285.1). Taxonomy (NCBI): domain Eukaryota; kingdom Metazoa; phylum Arthropoda; class Insecta; order Diptera; family Stratiomyidae; genus Odontomyia; species Odontomyia ornata. The sequence goes on along the minus strand of OZ017741.1, from coordinate 134,209,093 downwards.
CCAACCCGCAAAAGACTCTGGATAGAATGCGATTGTAATTAAAATCGTTGCTAAATAGATGTTTCAATGGATGTGTCGCTCAGACCAAAATGAATCAAAATAGTATTTTTATTGGAATATGAAGACACTGCAAGAAAATTATGAAACGTTTTAAATCGTTGCTGATCAGGAATAGAAAAACAAAGTATTTTTATGAAGAACAGAAATATACTGACGATTTGTTAAGGAGCATGAAAACCTCCAAAAATTTGAAAATCGTATGATGGAGATATCAGCCCAAGATGACATTTTAGTGTGTTGAATACGGTTATATTGTACTAATGAAAACTGAATTTAACAAAAATCACCAGCATATTTTTATGAGTTATTAAAAATAATGATAATTGTTTATTTGATATCCCCAGGCTAGTTATCCTTTTACTTGAAAGCAGGGCCTTGGTTTTTCCAGCGAGCAGTCACGTTTCGAGTCCTTTGAGTCATCTTTGGTGTCTAAAAGATGTATGAAAGGTAATGATTTTATGCAGTATAGGAGTGATAAAGAGGTAAGCCCTAGATTAAGCAAGGTTTATTACGTTTTTTTTTTGGGCTGTTGGATGTCCTTTTGTTCTGGTTCATCTCACTTCCATTTACGTCGGAGGATATGCAAGTAAAATTGCGTCGTTATTTGAAATGAGTTATTCGTTGATAATGCTACTGGTTGTTTTTCTATGCTTCTACATTTCAAGCCTTTCTAGGTTGTCAAGTCTTGGTGCTTTGCTTTGTTAAGGGAACAATGTCTAGAGTTTGTCGTAGGATCGGTCTCATACGTGCAGTTATATAGGCGCATTGCGTGGTTAGAGCCTGCCTTGTTGTGTAAAAAAGATTGTAAGTGCTCGTTGTATCTTAACGTTAGTTTCCGTGTTGCTCTTCCTATGTATTGTATATCGCAGTCCTTGCATGTCAGTTTGCATATGCCGCTCCTATATTGATGTATCATTCTATCCCAATGCTGTTAGTTTTGAATGTAGTTTACAGTTTGTTTTTGCCAAAGAAGTTTACTAGTTTGTACGTCTCTGCCTACGTATGTTATGTTAGCAAGATTCAGTGGTTGTCAGTCTTGTGTTCACGTGCCTATTTTTGGGCTAGCGTTCCTGTTATTGTTTGTATAGTGGAAAAAATGGTCACATTGTTTGTATCTGTTGTTACTAGCTATTCTATTAGTGTGGTTCAGTTTGTTGGAGTAGTTAATAGTAGTAAACGGATGGAGTGAACTCTCTGCACCATCAATTTGTACGCTACTCGTTTACTTTATGCATCGTGATTACATGCTATATTTGTGGTATGGTCGGTTTTTTTTTGGCTTTCTGTTTATTTTGTAGTCTAAGTCCATATAATTGAGTAATCCGTTTGCTTCTTTTCTATAATAAAATTATATTTGGGTGTATTTCATTCATATATGTATGCAGTCCATTTTGTTTATTTTTTGTGTTTATAAAATATTACTTTGAACCCTTCAACAATTTAGGGAATGAAGAGTTCTTCCAAAGATTATAAGTATATATCTGACTTTATTGAGAACATTGGATGTGTCATACCCAAACCATCCTTGGCAATTTATTTGTTGTTATTTAACGTTAAAAATTTCTGCTTGTTTGTGGTCTTTATGGGATGGAGTAGTTGATTTGTGAATTGTCAGCCTGAATGAAAGTTTTTCTTTTAGCATGGTCTGTATTTCATCGGCGGGTATAGATGTGTATATGTTAGTGATGTCAAGTCACAAACGTGAACAAGTGACAGTTAATTGTAGAGTTTCTCGAGAGAAATTTTCCTATTGTGGAGAGTATCTTGTATATATATATATATATATATATATATATATATATATATATATATATATATATATATATATATATATATATATATATATATATATATATTATATATATATATATATATATATATATATATATATATATATATATATATATATATATATATATATATATATATATATATATATATATGCTAAATTTTCTCCGATTTTTACCAATTTTACAGAGAAGGTGTATTGAGTAAATATCTCAGTTAAGTTCGTGAACTAGCTATATCGGCCTGGCGAAAACAAAATGGCGGTCGTTTTAGGCGCAAAATTTTGATTTCTGTTCTGACCAAAGTATAGATCTGATTTGGATGAAATTCGGTACAAAGAATGACTGATGTATATGATGAATTTCACAATAAAAAATTTGAAGCTCGAACAAAATGGCGGCTGCCCAATGGTCGAAATACGTACAAAATTTTGTTGTTGTAGTTTTGACCAAAGCATTCAACCAATGCTAATGAAATTCGGTAATTTTATAGAAACTATAAGTATCTAAAGAGTTTTGTAAACAAACTGGAGGTCAGGTCACAAAAAACAAAATGGCGGCCACTTGAAGCTCAACATTTTAAAGTCTTTGAAAAGTCGCAATTTGTATACGAAACGATGTATATGAAACTTGATTTTAAGATAGAAACCAATTAGATATAGAGACTTTGGCATTTTGGTGATCATGCATGTGCAATTTTCAAGATGGCGGATGTATAAATATGCGACTTTTTCAGGTTTACGTGGCCCTCTAGCCGTCACATTTTCCAACGGATTTTAATGAAATTTGAAATTATGGATCCTTGCACTATGTTCTTGTATTATTCAGAAAATTTTTTAAATTGAATGAAAAATAATAAATCGAAATTTTAAAACCCAATATTTTTAGCTGCTATTTCCAATTAAAAATTGAATAATTTTGCCCTGTCTAGAGTGAAACTTTGATTTGAACGAGATTTGGCACATTGATTGATGAGGTCCTAGCATACAAAGATTTAAAATAATCCAAAATTAAATGCATGCACTCAAAATGGCGGCCCCAAAGGTCAGAAGGACCAATGCCAATGTTAATATATTTTTACAATACCCTAAAAAATTATGAAATCGTGACTTGTCTGTCTATCCGTCCATCCACCCATTCGTTCGTGTGTCACAGTAAGTTTCCCTGCAAACCACATGAGCTAGAATGAGGAACTTTTTTACGTAGGTCACAAGTGTGCCTCTCGAAATTTGCAGTACAAGAAAATATTTTAAAGTGTTTAAAAGGGGCCTCCCCATACCCGGGGGTGATTTAAATTTTTTTTTATTTCTATAGCCCTCTAGCAGCTAAGTTTCTCAACAGATTCCAATTAAATTTGAAATTGTAAGTTATTAAGCAAGTTAATTTAAACTGCGGAAAAACTTATGCAAATCGGATGGCAAGTGTAAAAGTCAAAAATTTACAGCTTAAGATTTTAAGCAGCCGTTTTCAATAAAAATTCAAAATGGTGGCCCCTGATGGTTCAAAAAAGAATTGAAATTATTTATATTAATAGCAACGCAAGGGCTATTTAAACTTCTATGGGAATCATTTCAAATTATATATTTGAGCTGACCAGTTATCACCTTTGTGTGGTAACCACTGTGTAAACAGCAAATGTGAGAAGGACAACACCTGTATTTCTATGTTTATAGCAATTTATTGTCTACCGATTTTCAATGTATGATCCATAAATGTGCAAATCAATTGAATGAGCAAAATATTTGCGCCTCTATAAAGGGTCTTTAAATACAAGTGTCGGTAGATTTTTTGATGTCAATAAATACCCATGTGGTGCTACGAAAATTGCAGTTCGAAGTTTAGTAGTACGCAAGCCAAATTCTTTACCAAAATTTTACCCTATATACGAGAAATTTACCTTCCTGGCTGGTGCTGCCAACGGGGATTTTAATGTGTAATTGTTGTCAAGGTAAATGACTTCAGCCAGTATCGCTGCCAAGTACTATTCTGAATGGTATGCTGGAACTCGGCGGTATTGACAACAGGCTTGATAGCGGCATTGGGTTTATGGAGCTTGGGCTTTGTATTAAGGAGTAAGTTTATTATAGAGGAACGAGTTTCTCGAGCTAGACTAAATTGGGTAATACGGCAAACTGTTTGAAGCTTGAAGAAAAGCGGAAGGCTGAAGTAAAAAAAGAGCTAAGGACAGAGTTTACTGAGGAAGCCATAATCAAACACCATCAAAAGAATGGCTTGTAATTCAGTCGAACCAGACGAGGATAAAATTAGGAAAGTAGAGGCACTTGATGGGCATGATATGTTAGATCAGACGCTCCAAATAGTGCGAACAAAGGCTGCCAAGAAAGTCATAGAAACTTACCTACAAAATGTCCCAGAAAAGAAACTTCACATAGATACCCAACATATATACAGGTATATACCTGATGCAGAAGAAAAAATAGCTGATCCTTTATAGTTGTGTTGAAAGAGATCAGGAGAGATGTAAAGTCCAAAAACAACAATATTGTTATTAAAGCTGTGGGACAAAATCAGTTTGGCCAAATACTGGTCGAAATTCAAGCAGAAACCAACAATAAAGAAGCATTCTGTGATGCACTCAAAATAAGAAAAGACAGGTCATCTGCAGGATACTATGAAGAGAAGTATCGCTTCAATGCTTTAAGTACCGAGGTTATGGCCATACCATTATGGTATGTAAAAGACATGATAGGAATTCTCTGTGCAGCATATGTGGTGATATGCTACATAGAAGAAAGAAATGAACGAGGGTGACATATTGCATCCCTTGCAAGAATGCTGATCTAAAACAGAATTGGAAGCATGTCTTAAGATTGAGAAAGTCTGTCACACATTTTTTGCGTGTACCAAATGGGCCAGGCTGTGAAGGGAACTCTACAGGGAGACGGGAGAGCTCATCCCGGATAATATAGTTGCAGTGATGCTCGAATCGGTTGACAAATGGAACCAGGTGGCACATTATGCTCGGGCAGTCCTAAAAGATAAAAGAGACTCACAGCAGCCGGAGGTGCTGGGGCTGGGGGATCGCTCTTCTGGCATTTCCTCTTCCCCTCTCCCCTCCCGCTAGGAAAGGGACTCCCCAGCTTGAAGGCGCCCTACGGCGTAACAAAACGAGACCTGGCCCGAAGTAATGTGTCAAACGGTTCCAGGCTAGGTTCTCAGATTGACAGGGAAGGTGCTTAGTGGGTAGTCCAAGGGTATCCTCCATGGGAGCCCCACACTGCCAGACTCGGCGGGCGTAAATGCCTTCACCTCCCTACCACAAAAAAAAACAAAAAAAAAAGATTGAGAAAGTCTTAGCTTTTCCAGTAAGCCCTAGCCAATATAAAGCAAAACTGCGATGACTCATATTACTGCAGTACAACTGCCCTAAATCTACTTGAGCAGTTTACAAGGTACATGAAAATCGACTTTTGTTTTGCTGTGATGTTGATGCTGTTCATGGCAAAAAAGGAGTCACATTTCCACTCCTTAATTGGTTGGAATTAGATTCGTTTTATTGAAGCCAAGGAAGACTTCAGGTCCAGTGCTACTGTATTGAGCAGAAATATGGGGCAACGTCCTCTGCAAGAAAGTGTACGTAAAACGCAAGGTAGAGGTATAAAGAAGAGGAGTACTAAGGATTGCATCTTAATATAGGACTCAGCGGTACTATTTACCGCAGACGTGATACATATTGCCTGCCTTGGTAGAGAGTGCTGCATGATCTACAAACGCCTAAATGAGACAAGAGCGACACTGGTCAGCAAGGAGAGACTATGCTCACTCAATGATTGGCAGCAGTATTGTGTGAACAGCACATAGGAAAGATACACCTTGTAACTCATCCCTGACTGGAATCTGTGGTTCACTCAAATAAAAGGTGACACTGACTTCACCCGGTCCCAGCTTTTGAGCAGGCATGCGAGTTTTCAGTCTTACTTGCCCAACATTGGTAGTCCAAGATCCGCCGACTTTAGACTTAGCACAGCAAAGGAAGACAATGCCTGCCACATACATGTAAAAGATGGGACACGCTGCAATGGAACTTCCATAAAAAAACAGAAGAGATCTCCCGGAAAATTTGATTGGGGAGATTTTGAATCACACATTAAGTTGAGGCAGTCCTAGAAGTCCCTAAAAAGTAAAAATGGCTCAAAGCAACTGGGGATCTTGTGGCTGGGGATCATTTTTCTAGCAATCCCTCCTCCTCAACGTAAAGGGCCTCGATGGCATTACATAAGGTTGTTTTTTTGTTTTCTGGAACTAAATGTAGGACTTCCATGCTAGTCAGTGACTGAACTACCCACTTATTACCTTCCCTGTCAACTCGAGAGCCTAGCTTGCAATCGTTAAACATATTATTTTGGGCCAGGTCTCATTGTGCTACACCATGGGATGCCTTTAAGCTGTGGGATTCCTCCTTCAGCGGAAGAGGAAGGAGGAAGACGAATTGCGACGTAAGTGATTCCCCAGCTCTGACGTCTCCAGTTGGTATGAGCTCTTTTCATCTTTTGGGACAAAATGCGCTATATGGTTGCATTTGTCAACCAATCCAATCATCACTGCTATAACGCTATTCGCTGACGTTGGCCATAAGTTGACTCAGAGACAATACACCTATAGCAGAATTCTCAGCCGTTGCCTTAACTTACTAAGAGAAACTCATCTTTGAGTCGATCAGTGGTTCCAGGCAGGTCACCGCTAGATTTGATTCCATTAGTTTATCTTTCTTTTATGTCAAGATGACCACTCTACATTTTTTCAGTGCTAGATTAAATCCACAAACAGTCATTCAGTCTCTTTTTAGAGTATTATCATACATAGCCTAAGTTGCGCTTGTTCAATGGAGCGTCCAATGGCTGGAGTCAAAACATCATCTGCATAGCCAATCGAGGGCAGCTTATCTGGCATCTTCCTGTCGTAAGATGCATTTTCCAGGTCTGGAATAAGAAAATATCACTGGATAATACCCAATGTAACTTTTATCCTGTGTCTCATCATTTAGCAGGCTTCAGTTTCTTCAGGTTATCTCTCAGAAGCTGCATTTGATATTCTGGAACTTTAAAAGGGCTTTAAAAGATAGCCAGAGTATTTATCCATCTAGTGGAGTTAAAGGCGTTCCTGACGTTGAGTGTTAATGACAGAACGACTCATCGCTTCGTGCGGCTATATTTGTCTGCCTTTTGGACCATACTCACCATCGGTTCAATCGTATCAGTTGTGAATCATCCTACTCCAAGGCCGTGCCGCCGGGAAGATGTATCCCCAACAGGTTGAATTGCATCAATGAGTCTTCCCTTGATGAGTTTATCTAGTACTTTCCCAGCTATGTCCAGCATGCAAAACGGGCGGTACGCTGACGGTGATCTAGAATTTCGCTCACACTTTGCTGATCAGCACGAGTCTCCCCTTCTTCCATCGTACTGGGAAACCTCGTCCCGTCCCGTGTGCTGTGCAGCAAGTTAGGACATTGATGATGGACAAGTTTCAGCACCTCAGCGGGATCACCATCTGTGACTGAACCTTCCTTGTTTTTAATGATAGGACTGCCTCTTCCATTTCCAGCTATGTGAAGAGTAGGCATTTGATAGCTGTTTTACTACGGACAGCGTCAACATTGAGGGGCGCGCAGGAAAAAGTGCCCAAACTATCTCGTCCATGTTTTTTGCTTCATATTTGCCAGGCGTTCGTAGAGCACCAGGCTCCCATAATACTAGTTTGGAGTAATTGTCCACTAGATCTTTCCAGCAGCAAGCTTTGGTGTTGTTATTCTGTTCGCAAAAACATTCCCTGATCAATTTGTTTGCTGTTACTTGGTTACATGCCTTGTCACGGCTTCGTACCAGTCGAGCCTCATGCCGAAGCTTGTTACACTTCCTTCATTTTTTGGTGATTTCAGTTGCCTCTGGGGGCTTACAGGACTGGGATTTTCAATGGGGCCTAGAAGCACTGCAAGCACTTGTGATAATACTCACCATGTCTTGAGCTGCCAGCTCTCCTTGTCCTGAGCTGGCAGTTTTTCTTACCCTCCGAATAACCCTGCAGCGGAGCACCTCAACGAATCTCTCAATGTCCATCCTTGCGATGTTCCACCCAATTGTAGAAGGTGAAAGCTTGGACGCCAGGAGACAATATCACGGATATCAATCAAAGTGTACTGATGCTAACTGGCTGAGTATTTCTCTAATGCTCTCCAATTGTGTATCCTCTATGCTGAGAGCTCTGAGGTGGATGTCACATCCGGTATGGTTCCTTCACAACATATAAAGTGGAAAGTGGACTTATATTCGGTGTTATTTCCAGTGTTTAATACGACAAAGGCTGTTCTAGTTAGCATTTCTAGCAATAGTTTTCCCCGCTGGTTTGGAAAAGGCATATCCTATTCAATTTCTTTCGCGTTGAAGAGACCCCAACGAGGTTGCCATCTGCGCTTGGGACAGTGTGCTCCAATGCATTAAGTTTCGCTTAGAAAGATGATAGTGGTTCGTTCGGGGTTAGGTATGCACTAAAAAGGTTGGTCCCTGAGCACTGTACCGACGCAAACCATCCTCTTGTTCACAGCCCATTGCTTGAGAATCACTGTTCCGAAATGAGATGGTGGCAGCACCACATTCTTCAAGATACCATGATGCAGAAATTTAATTGTGGTGTTGCCCACTCAGCAGCAAAAACTCGGCTTTCATGCTCCTCATAAACTACTCAAGTAGGTCTTAGGGGCTTAACTGCGGCGTTGGCTTGCCTGCGGATTCCGTGTCATCGAAGTTCTGATTTTGCCTTGGCTAGGACTTTGTGAAAAGCCTGACATTTTGCCCAAGATTTGATCTTAGATCATCATCCTTGCAAAGAACAAAGTTGGCTACTTCGCACACTCTTTTCTTTCATGTATTATTTTACCACTTGTGTAACGTAGGGAGCTCGTATTACGTCCTTTGTATACTTGTGCAATGTGACCATAGCCATGGTACATTAAGTCGGTGTTGCCTTTGCCGTATTCTACAAACGATCTACCGTATCCTTTTGTTTGTTTTTATATAATTTGTTTTAGCTCTACAACCCCTTTCAGGCCTAATTTGTTTTAGCTCTACAACCCCTTTCAGGGCTTTGCTTTGAGATAGTTAGAGTTTCTCATTATCTTGATCCAATATGTCGGCACTCAAGAGAATGATATGAACTGCATACTATTCTTGCTTTGCCTATGTTCAAAAATTGTTTTGCATCCTTTTCGGTCAATTCAATCATGGCCATTCGTTGTGCCTTATGATTTTCTGGCACCAGCCTTAGTTTGATCCTGCCCATGCCAGGAATCCCCCTTATGATGGCCTCTTTTACCTGGGCCAAGTCCGTGACGCAACCCCTGCTGCACACATTTCTATGTAACTTTGTCATCGCTAACGTCACCAAATTGATCGTCTGAGTTGATCTCTTGGCAACGCAACTGACTTCAACCGGACATGTATTTCACGCCGACATCCCTACTATTCAGGTCATTTCTGGTAATACCTTATATCATGCGATCCTTGCAGAATTCCCACATATCAAGCACCCCAATGGTTGCATTCCAGGGAGACAAGTTTTCGCAAAATACGGCATAATCATCGACGTGTCAAAATCCAAGTGCGGCGCCAGAGAATTACCCTTTCTTAGCGATCTTGTCTCCAATGATGGCATCAGACCAGTACTGGAAAATGTTGAGACAATTCTCAGCTACTATCTGCTAACAACCGCAAAACAACTTCATAGGTATCTGGGTATGATCAATTTTTATAGAATTGGCATGCCACGTTGCACAAAAACACAAGCACCGTCAAAAAACGTACTGCACGACAAAATCAAAGGGAATGCCCTGCTTCAATGTATATCAGCAGCTGAAAAAGTGTTTGCTAAAACGAGACTTAGTGCAAGCTACACTCCATGCACACCCCAAAGTTGGCGCAGAAATAGGAGTATTATGTGACGCTTCTAACATTGCCGTAGGTGCAGCTCTGCAACAAAGAGTTAACGATCATTGGGAAACACTCCCTTTTTTTTTTAAATTAGCCCAGCCGAGTGCCGATACAGCGCATTTGACAAAGAGTTATTGGCAAACTACTCTAGCACTTTGAGCACATGATAGACGCAAGGATTTTCACAATCAACACAGACCATAAGCCAGTGATATTCACCCTCTAGCAGAAACTCGTCAAGACGTGGCCTCGTGAAGCTCGGCATCTTGATTTCATTGGCCAATTTATGATCGCTATTCGGCACATTGCGGAAAAAGATAACAATGATGCCGATACACTGTCGCGAATCAACGAAATTGAGGCACTCATAGAAAACCCCTAAGAGAATGACGAGGAATTCAAAGCTCTTTTGCGTTCCGGAACGTCTTTGAAATTCAAGCAAATACATATTGCAGGAACCGCTCAAATTTTCTGCGACCTTTCAACAACAAAAGCTCGAGTGTATATCACACCAGTTTCTAGGAGAGCTGCATTTGACTCTACTGATCGCCACTCTCATCCAGGCAGAAAGGCAACTGCGAAGCTTGTCACACAGCAATTTGACTAGCCAGCTATTAAGAAGGACTACCACAAATGGGCACGAGCTTGCATCCAGTGCCAACAATCGAAAACGTCCAAGCACGCGTTTGCACTTGTGGGAAATTTCACACCACCTTTCGTGAGACTCGAATATGTACATAATCTGAAACAATTGCTAGAGCCTGCTGGAAAGGATGGATAAGCCACTTTAAAGCTCCACTGCCAATCACCACTGACCAAGGGCACAATTTGAATCGAATTTATTTCGTTTACTAAATCGACTAGCGGACAACAAACATTTGTGAACTACCTCATATCATCCTCAAGCCAACGAGGTGGTAGAGCATTTTTATTGTCAACTAAAAGCAGCAATACGATGGCACCAGCACAAACAGTGAACCAAAATCATACCGAGCGCCATCATGGACATCAGCGCAACCATCGCGAAGACTTGGGTGCATCTCCTTTTGAGATGTTATGTAGACAACACATGCATCTTCCAGGATAATTCTTTGAATCTGCATGAGCAGACAACGAACCAATGCAATTCAGCATGGAGTTACGACGACACTTTGAGCAATTCGACCAGTGCCAATAAGCAGACATGGTGCACGCACACAGTCTATTATGCTACACCAACGCAAGCTTTTTTGATACGTCACCGTAAAGTAATCAAACGTGGTAAAAAGACTTATATCATAAGGATTAGAGGAAAAGATGTCACAGTATCAATTGACCGAGTAGAACTGGCGTGCGCCTTGAACGAGACGACTCCGGAAGACAATGAAATCATTATCAGCAACAAGAAAAATCAACAGACAGGAGTCCAACCAGATTTTAGCAATGATCCGATTGCGTACAGTCCAAGGTTGCAGCCCCAAATATAACGGCAACATAAATCTCGACAATCAGAGCGACGCGTTCGCTTCGTATAACGCTACCAAGAAGGATTCCAGTGAATCGTAACGCACTTATCTTCAACGTAATTTTATCATTGGCAAGGGGTGATGTGGCGGCAATGCTACACAAAATTTCCTGAAATAAAACAACAAAAAGTAAGACACACATGCATCACTGCATATAATTATCTCCAGAGAACAACCAACATGCACTGCTGCATATTATTATTGCATGAAAATTTATATCATCGCACTCAAATAAAAACCTACCACTACCACTTTCCTCCAAAATAATAATCAAAACTCTTTTGCACATTTGAAATAATGACAAAACGTCATGTGTAGTTAGTCTGGAAAACCAGAGACATTCTTAATCCCTCACAACACTACCATCGGCGCAGATATATAAAGGATAGAAACGCAAAAGTGAAGATAGAACGGTACAAAATACGATATGGCGAGCACTTGTCAGCGTTATCTGCACGCATTACTTCAGTTTTCTTTTTAAAAGAATTTCATTTTGTTATTATAAATATTATGTTTATTTCATAGATAAACATCGATCGCCACTGATTTTTCCCACAATGCAAAAGTAAGGAAACTACTGAAAACGAGAATTTGGAATGGTTTTTGTTATGAATAGGGGGTTCAAATCGCACGTTATTGATTTTAGGGTAATCAATGAACTGTTGTGTGCAATCCATATCAAAGCAAAACTCTCCAAACTGTGGCTGATAAATGAACTCGCCCTGATCGAAGAAAAGGACGACAAAATAGAGGAAACGTTCTACAGTCACCTGGAATAACTAGTTGACCTATTGCCTACAACCGAAACAAAAATTATTCTGGGTGATTTGAACGCTAAGGTTAGCAATGCGCAATCTCATCAGGGAGCACGTGGAGGATGTAGTCTCCACAATAAAAGGACTGATAATGGTCAGCGGCTGATTGACTTTGCATGTAGCAGAAATCTAGTCATGCATTTGACTTGCTTCCCACATCGGCGCATACGAAAATGGCCTGATAGTCACTAGACGACTACATACAAAACCACATCGATCATGATCTAATCCAACAACTTTGGCCTCGAGCATACCTGACGTTCATACATACCGAGGACATAATTGTAACTCGGATCATAACTTGATCAAATTATTTTATTGATATCATTTGTTAATGGTGTATCCGGTGAAGACCAGCTTTCTGTAGAAATATGACATCATATCTTATTGATATCATTTGTTAATGGCGTATCCCGTGAAGACCAGCCCTATACAGAAATATGACATCAGAGGGCTCAATACGGCCACTATTGCAAAAAATTTCACGGAGACTCTTGACAATCAGCTAGCTCTCGTCCTATTAGATGCATCGCCAAAAACAAACAAATAGCCATGGGGAGAAGTGAAAGTGGCTGTAAGACCGTGGCAGAACAGACAATCGGACATCAAGCCCGGCGCAAAGGAAATGGTTGGTTCGATTATGAGCACCAGAATGCGTTCGACAAAAAGACTTGAAAAATGGTGGGAGTTAAACATAGACGTATACCAAATTTTCGTTGACTTTAAGCAAGTATACAACAGTATTGATCAGAATGTACAGTATCAAATAATGATGCTTTTTTATCCCAGCCAAATTAGTCCGTCTTACCAAAATGACAATGATGTCAACGACCTTCCAAGTCCGCATCAATAACCAATTCACCGATTCCTTTGACCTAAATATCGGATTAAACAGGGAGATGGGCCGGTCCCATTGCTATTCAAATTGGCTCTGGAATATGTTGTAAGAAATATACCTGTCGATTCACGGTCAGTAACAAATGCCAAAGAACTTTTCCTGAAATTGAACAGTCGAGCAAAAGTAGTAGAGCTACAAATCAATAAGAATCAAACGAAACTCATGATGCTGTTGAGGAAAAATATCTCAAATGCACAAAATTTCTCACTTTGCGAATAGAAGATCGAAAATGCGGGTTAAATTTGTATATATACATTGTAAATACGCCGAACAAAACAGCTTGCAAATAAAATATTTTTTTTCAGTTTGGCAGTCTTGAAGACCAGCTGCATATACAGGAAAATAAAGCTCCATGTATACAAATCGGTGATACAACTTGAGATATGCTATGGGTGCGGAACAGGAATTAAACGCCTCAAAAAGGTGGTTTCTGAGGTAAATAATCGGAGCAAAGCTACACGGGGACCAATGGCAAATTTGATACAACCATGAGCTGCATGAAAACGTTGACGAGCCGGAGTTCTCAATAATTGTAAGACTATAGAAGCTGTAATGGGCTGGCCACATAAATCGTATGGACGACAACGCATACCCAAAAAGGTATTCGTTGGGAGAACTGAAGGACGAAGACCAGTGGGGAAGCGCTGCTCTGAGTCGGTCGACGGAGACAGTTTATTGCTGCTTGGATTTCGAAATTGGAGGACGCGGTCAATGGACCGAGATAGCTGGAGGCGCTTGTTGCAGGAAGCGAAGGCCCAAGAGGGGCTGTAGCGCTACGAATAAGAAGAAGATAAGTGAATTAATTACTAATAAGCCCTCTCAGTATCAGAACTAAGGCTGATATTAGCATAAATAGCTTTCTTCATCCTAGCTGAGTTATTTGGCGATATGTCTGTCTATTGAAAATAATATAATAAGCATATTTAAATCTTTCTAATATGATTTAAAGATCTCAGAGGTAGATGTAAGATCTCAATTTAGATTAAAGATTCTAACGGCTTCTTTCGGTTATCAATAATATGTCGAAATCTTTCTTCAATATAACTGACCCTGCAAGAAAGGCTGGTTTATGTTCATGATGCGAGAGTATTGTCTCATTTAATCATTGCGCAAATATTGCTCATTTGATTATTGCTCTGGATTTCATTATTTAAAAATTGAGACTCATGCATTTTCTATAAGCAATATTCCTTTCGTACCACCTATGTATGTAGCATATAATTTGTAAATAGTAACAGCTGTTTTGAAAGAATTATTATTTCAGTAGTTTGACAAAAAAAGAAATATTAACTTTTTCTTAAAATAGGACACATGGCCTTTAGGCGATTTTCGGGGCAGATTTTCTGCCAGGCTACTCTCAACTAGGATGGCCATTTTGCCGTTTTTTGGACGTGATTAGTCTACCCTTGAAGGTTTTCGTTCGGTCGTTCTTGGGCAGAGTCCCTATTAGCCCACTATTAACCGCTCAGTTCATTATGATCAATTGCACTTAACTTTCCTACATAAACACACTCATTGTGAAATCAAAATTTAACATCCCAAGATTATTTGGACAAATATAATCATTCATATGCAACCCATTCTGAATCCGTGACTCACAGAACACAAGGCAGATGGAGCTTAAATAGAGCAATTGAGATTCCAATATTTTTATTTAGTATTTAATTTATTGTCTTTTTTCAAGAGGTTACTTAGCGTTTTCAAATTGGAATTAACATTTTCCTGATATTTTGCGCTCATGAAAGTTATTAGCTCAAAGATATGATCTAATTGCGAATATTTTCAAGTCATTATTAATATATAATCCTGTAAATAAGACAGATAATATTATTACTTACACGCTCTCAAAAGCAGTCACCACAGCATTTTGAATACGTTGCATCAAAGTCATATTAACACTGAACCGTAGAACAGGGCGAGGAATATAGCCGACGTATTGATGACCTCCAACTATTTCGGCCAAGTTTGTAACATATTTATATGGGGAGACGTTCACTAGTGGTGGGTATTTAAACTTATGCATAAATCCTACCAAGCAGCTACAAACTGTGGCATCATTGATTATTAAATCGACCTTGAAATCATCAGGGTATTGAAGTAATGCTTTAAAACCTTTCGTTTCGCCAAACGCTTGACAGAATTTATACATGAATTCGTAAAGAATTATAGCTTCATCGAAAAGCCCCACATCCACCAAAGATTGCAGATTCATTTCATTAGTTCCGTATACCATGTCATATGCCTCAACCATGTCAAAAACGTGAACATTCCTCATCGGTTTCTTGACTTTGTCGATAGAAAGGACTGTGATATTATGGCCATGAGCGGCTAGCGATTCGATTAGTCGGAAATTCCTGCAAAAGGATAATCATCATTTTTAACACTGGATTTTCATTAGTAATTATAAAAGATGGAATCGAAAACCGGAATTTATATTAATATCTGTTAAATTAGTAAAGGAGAATTATCATTCGCGAAGGCGATCGATTTCAAATGATAAACAATTATTTTAATATAAATTAAGCACATAAGGGTTTTAGGGATGCAACGTTATTTACCACAAACCATGGCTAGGTGACGGGATCCCTGTTAAGTACACAATATTTGCACTTTCGGCGTTTATAAATAACTTTAATAGCCAAAGAATCGAGAAAGAAATAGTGCGCCTCATGATTGATGCGTTTATCTCCCAGCACTGGCTTGAATGCTACTAACTCTATAAGGGGAGAAATCTCGATCATGAGAAGGCAAGTTAGATCTGATTATTGTTATTGATAATAATTGCGATGTGTGAAATCGCGATGTTTTTGCTGGTATGTTTCGTAATAGAGCTATCAGCATTACTTGTCGTTTTCTACTATTACTTGTCGTTTTCTAACTACAGATACAGATATAACTATATCTTGGAACGAATGCGGAAGCCTCAAAAGATGTGCAAAGCAACCTCACGGATGATTATACGAGAATGAAAATAGATAAAGATCTGTTGATATCAATCTTCAGTAAGTCGGTAGCGATTACGCATTTGGTACCGTTCAGCACGTACAGCTGTGCTATTTAAAACAATGTTCAAATGCAAATTGCCTTACTGCATGTAATGCTTGTCAATCAAATAGCAATAAACGCATTTGCGGCTTACATAATCATAGTTAATTAAATCAGATTTAATATTGCGATCCCATTGTTTATATACTCGTACGATGATTATACGAGCATCAGCAGATACGACTAACTTTGAGTGCTTGAAATCCGCGTTTTTGAAAGTTTTGTGCTGTTTTGGAAATAATCCAAGAATAGAAGAAGTCACGTTACCCATTACAAGTAAAACAAGTTGGGTAGACAGACCTATGCTCATGTCAGAAGGGTTTTGTACTCAACTTACAAAATGCAGTAACCAGCAACGAATAAAATCAAGAAACATGTCAAAGACGATTTAATTGGAGAAAATGTGAAATTCGAGGATCATACTATTATTAACTAAGTTGAACGAATTTTGACTTCTGAGGTATTTGTTAAAGTTATACCCATAAATATCTCCTTTGATATTTTTTTCAGATTTTTTAGATCACTGGTGTCCATCCGCGAGGGAGGAAACACATTTTTCATGTATTTCCCCCCTGTGCTCCCACTGAAGCAAAAACTGTCAGTTTAAGAACTGTTTTGAAAAGCTCTCATAGAGAACTTTCAGTTGATACTCATATCGGCTACCTTTCAAGAAATTTTTTTTCAGGGGCCACTCCTCTGTACTGTAATTATCGATTCATGGCCTATTTTTTCGAATCCTAGAATGGTTACAAAGCCCTTTTGCTAGGAGCTCTCTCCTACCTCTTCGACTTGTTTCAATTGTGTGTACTCATCTTCATGATACCTATCACTCCCGAAATTTTCATGCAAATTCTAGCAAAGCTGTAGTGTCTAAGTCGGTAAAAAGCGCATATGGCTCCATAGCAATATGTTTCCATAGTAATACAGGGCATATTGCTCCATAGTAATACACGAAAATTCAAATCGCTATAACTTCGGTAAATACTATTCGATCTTTATGAAACTTCCCGAAAAGATCAATCTTATAAATAGTCATCTCTTTGCTAAATTTTATTGAGTTTAAGGGTACCGTTTGGATTTTATTCAAGAAAACACAAAATCGATAAATCATACTATTACTAACAAAGTTGAGTGAATTTCGACTTCTCATGTATTTGTTGTTGTTGTACTCATTAAGGCCTACATTTCTGATTTTTTTCAGATTTTTCGGATGGAATGTGTCCAATCGCGAGGGGGGGGGGGGGGGTTACGCGAAAAGTTCGTACATTTCCCCTTCCCCTGCCCCCCTCGGTACTTATAAGACAATTTTAAGACTTGTTTTGAAAAGATCTCATTAAGACCTTTCCAATGACACCCTACTCGACTACCAATGGTGAAAATTTTTTTTTGAGGGGTCACCCCCTTATATGGGGAGACCCCCCTTAAACGCCACCCTTGAAATTTCAAGAGGTCACTACTTCTGACCTTTCTACAAAGTTTCATGGCTGTAGCCCTTATAGTTTCGGAGAAAAAGTGCTGTGACATACAGACGGACGGACGGACGGACGGACGGACAGACGGACAGACGGACACAGGTCGTGATTGCAATAGGGTTTTGTATTTTACTACAAAACCCTAAAAAGTTACTTACGTTCTATATTACTAAACAAAAAAAAATATTGAAAAGTTTTATATCCCGGAAAAGACATTATTCAAGATTACACTAATCGGATTTCACTGCTAATCATAAGCAGAAATTTGAATTATATTGGTATAAATAACGTTTCTCAACGCATGAGAGGTTTTCGCTAGGTCCATGAACACCCAAAGCTTCTTTGAAATGCGGTTGTTCCCAAATATAAATGACGAGTGAGAAAGACATGTGCAAAAAAATAAGGCATTTTAAGGGTTCGAAATTTGAAAAATCACCATTCGCACCACTACCTGCACAAAAGGCAAATTTCTCGCAAACACCCTTAGTTTCAAAAAGCAAATAATAAGTTTTCTGTTGTATAAATACTTCCCATGTAAGCCATTTCAAACGTTTCCATGAAAATATATTCAGCACTTAAGTTGCTACTAAAATAAAGAATTTTGGTTAGTTTCTTAATTTTGGGGGCCTCCATTCGGAATTGGAAAGTTTTGCTTTCGATATTGGTCTTAGAGTGTCATTAACTACCGTGCCCAAACCGGAGTTTCACTCTGGACAGAACAAAAAGATTCGCCTACTATTGAACATGGCAGATAACATATTAAGATTTTAATTTTCGACTTTTATATTTATTATCTAATTTTCATAGTTTACATGCACGAAAAATTTGTTTCAATAATATATCAGTCACAATAACCTACAAATTTAAGTTTTATAAAAATCCGTTGAGAGACATATGTAGCTGCTAGAGAGCCGCGAAAATCGGAACAAATAGCATTTTAAAACCACTGCCATTTTGAAATTCACGCATAGACAACCACAAATATTATAAGATCATTAGACCATTCTCTGTCTATATTAATATAAAATTTCATTTAAACCGAAAATTGTTATTTTTAGTAGCCTTTGAAATTTTGAATCAGCCGCTATTTTGAGACTTGAAACCAGACCTGTAAATTTTAGGGTTTTGTAAAAAATTTCTTTAACAATGTCCTATCAACGTCAATACCTGTCTATCTATTCGCCCGTCCGTCGGTCAGTGCGTCACTGCAAGTTTTCTCAGGCAGTAGAAAAGCTAGAGACATCAAACCTTGTGAACAACTCAGTAGCTTCTAGGTATTGAAAGTTCCTTTATGCGAGAAAAATTCATACGAATTTATGGGGGTCTCTCCATACATGGAAACGACCCCCAAAATATTCTTTTTGAACAAAGTTAGTAGAGAGAGATCTTTAAATATTGGGTTTCAAAATTGCAACATCAATAAAGGGGTAGGCAGGGGCAGCGCAAGAACTCGAAAAAATGGTGTCCCCCCTACTCGCGATTAGACACGTATGGACTGTTCATTCATTCTTTATTAATATTAGAAGAACTTGTAAATATAACGCTTTTCCCATTAAATTCATATGGTTACACTATACTTTTGATTAGATTTTTCCAAATTTCCAGATCAAAGGCATAAAGAAAACGTCTTTTAGATTTCATTCAGGCAATTGCTGTTAGTAATATTGGAAGAATATGGCGATAGGATAAAATCGAGGAAGGACGGGACGCCTTCTAAAGCGGGTATATATGTAGTAGTTTACTCATTATTGGTGTATACATATTCTCTGTTAAGCACGAAAACGTGAGTCAAATGAGGCGGTTAATGCCAACACGGAGGCCTTCTTTGCAGACCTCAAGAAAACGTTTCTTTCAGATGGGTTAAAGAAGTTAGTGCATCAATGGGTCAAGTACACTGTGACAACGAAGTATCCGGAAATTGCAAATGAAAGGCAAAGTAATTCATTATTCATCAATATTTATTTTGTCGCCTTCAAAGTAACCCCCATCAGATGCACTACACTTACGCCAACAATTTTTCCAGTCCTCGATACACTTTTCATAAGCACTTTTTGGGATGGCCTTCAGCGAGTTTGTGACAAAAAAGTACCCGGAAATTGGAAATAAAACGTAAAATATCAAAAACCATCAAAATCACACTGAGCCAAATCTACTCGTAGTAAATACGGTGGTTGATCGATTGAATTTATTGCATTTTTGGCTTCGAATTCAGTCACAATAAAAAAAAATCACAAAATCATAAAAATCGCAACGCACTACTGAGGTGTACCGACTTAAGCAGCTACTGTAAACAAGCTGGTTGACAGATCGCGCTCATATTTGGCATAGTAATTAAGGACAGTCCTGCCAACTTAACAAAATACATTTTATTGAAATATCATTCACCTGGGAAATTTAAATTACAATTTCCAGATACTTCGTTATCACAGTGTATATCGAGCTAAGAGAAGATTATGTTGAGAAATAAATTCCCACTATTCCAAAACTTTCGTTTTTCTTTTGTAGGCTTAGTACTTATCGGATCACCCTTCTGCTTATTTGACCACCCTCACAATAGCCCATATGGCACTCCAGATTTACACAAAAGTCAATCAAAAAATAAGTCAAGTCGAAAAGTATCACATGTTTTCAAATGAAAATTACTAAATGTTATCAATTAATTGGCACTAGTTGGGAGGCAGAACTTTGCTCGCGTCAGAAAAGTTTTGTACTGAATTCTCGAATACACAGACCACAATAATGAATAGACTCCAGAAAGCTTTAATGACATCTTTATCCATTGTTACTTAATTTTAACTAGCCGCCATTTTTTGCAAGATTACTAGCAACCACTGACTAAATGAAATGTTAAAGATGTGTTTGTTTTTTATTATATGTCGACTCTCGACAAAGATCTAATCAAAAGTGTAGTGGCTAGATCAATGAAAAGCTCGAGAGGCAGAAAACCGTCGATTGTTTTTATTGTAATCACAGAAAATTCAAACGGCTATAACTTCTATTAATATGATTCAATTTCATTGAAATTTGCATAAAGTTCTTTTATTAGACTACTTAAATATAAAATTTGAGTGAATTTATGGGTACCCGTATGAGATTACTGGCAAACATGCTATATTTACAAATCCTAATATTATTATTAACAAATTTGAGTAGATTTTAACTTCTAAGGCATTAGTTATGCTTGGACTCATTGCCATGGTTAACTTTGTAATGGTTGCTTTCAAAGACAGTTAATAGCTTTTAATTTTGATGTTGAAATTGGGAAAAAACAGCATCAATTTACTCAATCTTCTCATTTAAAATTGCTACCATTTTGTTTTTGCGTGTACTGAAGTCACTCGTTGAATGAATTCTAAATGGCGTTCATGATATATACCTTTCATGAAAATTTAAAGCAAATCCTAGCCAACTCGTAGTGTCTGAGTTGATCGTTAGATAACACATATTGTTTCATATCATGTACTATTGTTCCTGCAGAACAAAAAAATTTAGACCAGTACAATTTCCACTATTCGATCTTACTGAAATTTTCACAGTTTTATCCAAGAAAATATTAAATTGATTAATCATACAATTACTAACAAAGTTTAGTAAATTTTGACCTTTGAGATATTTGTCGTTGTTGTACTTATACGGAACTACCTCCTTGATTTTATAGCACTTTTGGTCGACGAATCTATCCAATTTCGGATACCTTACTCTGAAGTGAAGCGTATTCCGGTGAGGGCAATTTGCATCGAGCGAATTAAATAAAAGTCAGACGGAGCAAGGCTTGGACTATAAGGCAGTGGGCTAAAACTTCCCATCCACTATTTTCCAAATAGTTTTTCATGGGTCTTCATGCGGCCGAGCGTTGTCATGATGAAAAATTATAGCCTCGTATCTGGTCGCATGTTCCGGGCGTTTTTCGATGATGGCACGCTTCAAACGTATTAATTGTGCTCGGTACCGGTCACCTGTGATTGTCTGGCCCAATTGCACAACATAACCTTGGCGCCATGGTTATTTGGCTTCGCCGTTGATTTGGCTGATTGGCCGGGCTTCACGTATGACTTTTTGCACTTGGAATTGTCATAATGGATCACTTTCATCCCCAGTCTCGATCCGATGCAAAAAATTATTTCTTTTTATGGCGCTCAAGCAGCATTTCAGACATACAGAAGAGCCGTTCAACGTCTCTCGGCTTACACTCATACGGGACCCAATTACCTTGCTTCTGAATGTATCCGGCGGCTTTCAAACGTTTTGAAATGGCTTGTTGAGTCACTCCTAACAATTCGGCAAGCTCATCTTGCGTTTGACACGAATCCTCATCGAGTAGCGTCTCCAATTCATCGTCTTCAAACTTTTTTGGCTGTCTTGGGCGTTCTTTGTCTTTGATGTCAAAATCGCCACTTTTGAAGCGTTGAAACCATCCAAAACACTGTATTTTCACTAAAACATCGTCGCCATAAATTTCTACGAGTGAACGATGACTTTCCGCAGCAGTTTCCTTTGCAAAACATGACCCAACTGTATCTCCCGCAAATGCTGTCTTTTTCTCCAATTTTCGAAGTTATTCATCGTGAAAAATAATAATGATGCATACAAGACAAAATTGTTTTGTTGACTGATCTTGATAGCTGTCAAATTCACCTTTAAAACGACATACTCGTATATATAAAGTTCGAGCTTTCACGATATTTGTTAGTACGGGCATCTAGCGTCAAATTCTGGTTATTAAGTTGTACACTCAATATAATATATATACATATATATACACATATACTACTGTGACCAAAAAATAAGGTGACATATGAATTTAAACTGCGCGCGTCGGAGGATTCGGGGAATGATTTATTTTAGGTTGGTAGTACTGTTAGTGACATCTATGTCAAATTTACATGTCAAAATATTCATTAGTGTTTGAGATACGCATCGTTTCCGGGATGGCCTTCAGTTCCGTCTTCGTTGCGGCTTGAATCTCCTTTATCGTACCAAAATTGTGTCTCCGGAGTGGTTTTTTGAGCTTGCTGAACGGCCAGAAGTCGCACGGCGGCAGATCAGGTGAATACAGTAGTTGCGGAACGATATGGGTTGAGTTTTTGGCGAAATGATGACGAATTACGAGTGCAGTATGGGATGGTGTATTATCGTCGTGTAAAAACCACAATTCCGGCCTTTTTGGGCAGATAGCGTTATGCAAACGACGCATAACGTTTGAATAATATTCCTTGTTGACTGTTTGGTCTGGCGGAAGGAGTTCATAATGCACAACACTGCGACAATCGTAGAAGAGAAGAGGTTGATGGTCGCCCAGAACGCTCTTCACCTTCGATACGTTCACGGCCGGCTTGGAACTCACTATACCACTTATAAACGCTTTTTTTAGACATAACCATAGGCCTTCTGCACCATCCTCAACGTATCCGCAGCAGAAAATTGATTCCGCAAACAAACTTTAATGCAAATTCAACGAATTTCGACGTCGCAAAAAACGAAAAACTCACCTTTCTTCTTTGTAGCACTACAACCCCTTTCGGGCCTTCGCTTAGAGATAGTAAGAGTATCTAACAACTCCCTTTTAGCAGCTCACAAAACGACGCAAATCTCAAACACTAATGAATATTTTGATATGTGAATTTGACATAGATGTCACTGACAGTACTACCAACCTAAAAAAATAATTCTCCAAATCCTTCGACGCGCGCAGTTTAAATTCAAATGTCACCTAATGTTTTGGACACAGTATATATATATATATATATATATATATATATATATATATATATATATATATATATATATATATATATATATACATATACCTATATATATATATATTTATATATATATATATATATATATATATATATATATGTATATATATATATATATATATATATATATATATATATATATATATATATATATATATATATACATATACCTATATATATATATATATATATATATATATTATATATATATATATATATATATATATATATATATATATATATATGTATATATATATATATATATATATATATATATATATATATATATATATATATATACGATCATATATGATACAGGGTTTTCAAATGAGAGGTCTTAATTTGATATTAAAAGAAAAATGCCATTTTTTAATACAAATGGTCAGATTTTTATTTCATTATAAAGAGAAAGTATGCCGTCAACGTCAGGCAAATGACTACCACAACCACGCTTACAGGACCATATCCTTTTCATGAAATTTTCCATTACCAAATCGCAAAGTGGCTGCCCTATGTCCTCGATTGTTTCACGAATTTCATCTTTGAGGTCTTGAATCTACGCTGGGCTATTGACGTAGACCTTGTCTTTCACGTGGCCCCAAAAGAAGAAGTCGCTAGGTGTTAAACCACAAGATCTCGGTGGTCAATTGTGATCACCTCTTCGAGAGATAACACGGTCCGGAAACCTTTCCCGTAAAAAATTATTGGTTTCCTTACTTGTGTAGCGCCATCTTGTGAAACTAAACGTTGTCCAGATCATTACCGTATAATTCCGGCCATAAAAAATCATTAACCATCTCTCGAAAGCGCAATCCATTCACCGTAACTGTTGCTCCAGCCCCATTTTCGAGAAAGTAAGGTCCATTGACTCCGCCGCACCATAAACCGCACTGAACAGTTACACGTTTAGGATTCAGAGGCTTTTCAACCATAACTCTTGGGTTTTCCGAGCCTCAAATGCGTTAATTTTGCAAGTTGACGAAGCCACTGTGGTGGTAATGGGCCTCATCACTCAAGATGATTTTGCGATGGAATTCCGGATCATTTTCATGCATTCCAAGGACCCAATCAGCAAAGACACGACGTTGTGATTGATCGACCGGCTTGAGTTCTTGTGTTAACTGAACTTTGTTAGCCATGAGACCCAGATCTTTATGCGAAATACGGTGCAATGACGTTTGTGGAATGTCAAATTGCAAAGAACGACGAGGAATGGACAAACCTGGGTTTTCTTCAATACTTTCGGCTACAGCAGCAATATTCTCGGTTGTGCTTGAGTGGTGTGCCTGATTTTTATCCCTCTTATCACCAAGTTGTCCCAACAGCTCGAATTTTCCCACTAGTTTCTGTATTGTGGTCCGACAAAGTGCTTCACTACGATCCAAAAATGTTCGAGATTTACGAACCGTCTGTGCCAAATTTTCATCATTTTTATAGTGAATTTTAATAATTTCAATGCTTTGTTGAAGCATATGTTGTACCAATTTTGTTAATGACGTAGTTTTTACATGTCAAATGTTACAAAATGACAGCGTCAAAAGTGACATCTACCGTAATAGCGGGCTATTTAAAATAACACCTCTTATTGGAAAACCCTTTATATAATTGGGGCACCATCGGAAACAAAAATATACTGATTCATTTGCAAATACACGAATGCTGCTGGAAGTATAAAGCCAATGCTGAGACTTGGAAATATGAGGACTCTTGCTCATAGTTACAGAATTTAAGATATGATTTTGAACATTCTTTAACATGGATGCACCGGCTCTCATCACTTTGGTAGTTTGATAAATTAAACATTTCCTTTCAAAAGCTCTTAACTTTCCAAGTTATACCAAATCAGATGTAAAGATGTCAAAACTAGTCTAATCAGATGCAAAAAATTATTTCTTTTTATGGCGCTCAAGCAGCATTTCAGACATACAGAAGAGCCGTTCAACGTCTCTCGGCTTACACTCATACGGGACCCAATTACCTTGCTTCTGAATGTATCCGGCGGCTTTCAAACGTTTTGAAATGGCTTGTTAAGTCACTCCTAACAATTCGGCAAGCTCATCTTGCGTTTGACACGAATCCTCATCGAGTAGCGTCTCCAATTCATCGTCTTCAAACTTTTTTGGCTGTCCTGGGCGTTCTTTGTCTTTGATGTCAAAATCGCCACTTTTGAAGCGTTGAAACCATCCAAAACACTGTATTTTCACTAAAACATCGTCGCCATAAATTCCTACGAGTGAACGATAACTTTCCGCAGCAGTTTCCTTTGCAAAACATGACCCAACTGTATCTCCCGCAAATGCTGTCTTTTTCTCCAATTTTCGAAGTTATTCATCGTGAAAAATAATAATGATGCATACAAGACAAAATTGTTTTGTTGACTGATCTTGATAGCTGTCAAATTCACCTTTAAAATGACATACTCGTATATATAAAGTTCGAGCTTTCACGATATTTGTTAGTACGGGCATCTAGCGTCAAATTCTGGTTATTAAGTTGTACACTCAATATAATATATATACATATATATACACATATACTACTGTGACCAAAAAATAAGGTGACATATGAATTTAAACTGCGCGCGTCGGAGGATTCGGGGAATGATTTATTTTAGGTTGGTAGTACTGTTAGTGACATCTATGTCAAATTTACATGTCAAAATATTCATTAGTGTTTGAGATACGCATCGTTTCCGGGATGGCCTTCAGTTCCGTCTTCGTTGCGGCTTGAATCTCCTTTATCGTACCAAAATTGTGTCTCCGGAGTGATTTTTTGAGCTTGCTGAACGGCCAGAAGTCGCACGGCGGCAGATCAGGTGAATACGGTAGTTGCGGAACGATATGGGTTGAGTTTTTGGCGAAATGATGACGAATTACGAGTGCAGTATGGGATGGTGTATTATCGTCGTGTAAAAACCACAATTCCGGCCTTTTTGGGCGGATAGCGTTATGCAAACGACGCATAACGTTTGAATAATATTCCTTGTTGACTGTTTGGTCTGGCGGAAGGAGTTCATAATGCACAACACTGCGACAATCGTAGAAGAGAAGAGGTTGATGGTCGCCCAGAACGCTCTTCACCTTCGATACGTTCACGGCCGGCTTGGAACTCACTATACCACTTATAAACGCTTTTTTTAGACATAACCATAGGCCTTCTGCACCATCCTCAACGTATCCGCAGCAGGAAATTGATTCCGCAAACAAACTTTAATGCAAATTCAACGAATTTCAACATCGCAAAAAACGAAAAACTCACCTTTCTTCTTTGTAGCACTACAACCCCTTTCGGGCCTTCGCTTAGAGATAGTAAGAGTATCTAACAACTCCCTTTTAGCAGCTCACAAAACGACGCATATCTCAAACACTAATGAATATTTTGATATGTGAATTTGACATAGATGTCACTGACAGTACTACCAACCTAAAAAAAATAATTCTCCAAATCCTTTGACGCGCGCAGTTTAAATTCAAATGTCACCTAATGTTTTGGACACAGTATATATATATATATATATATATATATATATATATATACATATACCTATATATATATATATATATATATATATATATATATATTTATATATATATATATATATATATATATATATATATATATATATATATATATATATATATGTATATTTATATATATATATATATATATATATATATATATATATATATATATATATATATATATATATATATATATATATATATACGATCATATATGATACAGGGTTTTCAAATGAGAGGTCTTAATTTGATATTAAAAGAAAAATGCCATTTTTTAATACAAATGGTCAGATTTTTATTTCATTATAAAGAGAAAGTATGCCGTCAACGTCAGGCAAATGACTACCACAACCACGCTTACAGGACCATATCCTTTTCATGAAATTTTCCATTACCAAATCGCAAAGTGGCTGCCCTATGTCCTCGATTGTTTCACGAATTTCATCTTTGAGGTCTTGAATCTACGCTGGGCTATTGACGTAGACCTTGTCTTTCACGTGGCCCCAAAAGAAGAAGTCGCTAGGTGTTAAACCACAAGATCTCGGTGGTCAATTGTGATCACCTCTTCGAGAGATAACACGGTCCGGAAACCTTTCCCGTAAAAAATTATTGGTTTCCTTACTTGTGTAGCGCCATCTTGTGAAACTAAACGTTGTCCAGATCATTACCGTATAATTCCGGCCATAAAAAATCATTAACCATCTCTCGAAAGCGCAATCCATTCACCGTAACTGTTGCTCCAGCCCCATTTTCGAGAAAGTAAGGTCCATTGACTCCGCCGCACCATAAACCGCACTGAACAGTTACACGTTTAGGATTTAGAGGCTTTTCAACCATAACTCTTGGGTTTTCCGAGCCTCAAATGCGTTAATTTTGCAAGTTGACGAAGCCACTGTGGTGGTAATGGGCCTCATCACTCAAGATGATTTTGCGATGGAATTCCGGATCATTTTCATGCATTTCAAGGACCCAATCAGCAAAGACACGACGTTGTGATTGATCGACCGGCTTGAGTTCTTGTGTTAACTGAACTTTGTTAGCCATGAGACCCAGATCTTTATGCAAAATACGGTGCAATGACGTTTGTGGAATGTCAAATTGCAAAGAACGACGAGGAATGGACAAACCTGGGTTTTCTTCAATACTTTCGGCTACAGCAGCAATATTCTCGGTTGTGCTTGAGTGGTGTGCCTGATTTTTATCCCTCCTATCACCAAGTTGTCCCAACAGCTCGAATTTTCCCACCAGTTTCTGTATTGTGGTCCGACAAAGTGCTTCACTACGATCCAAAAATGTTCGAGATTTACGAACCGTCTGTGCCAAATTTTCATCATTTTTATAGTGAATTTTAATAATTTCAATGCTTTGTTGAAGCATATGTTGTACCAATTTTGTTAATGACGTAGTTTTTACATGTCAAATGTTACAAAATGACAGCGTCAAAAGTGACATCTACCGTAATAGCGGGCTATTTAAAATAACACCTCTTATTGGAAAACCCTTTATATAATTGGGGCACCATCGGAAACAAAAATATACTGATTCATTTGCAAATACACGAATGCTGCTGGAAGTATAAAGCCAATGCTGAGACTTGGAAATATGAGGACTCTTGCTCATAGTTACAGAATTTAAGATATGATTTTGAACATTCTTTAACATGGATGCACCGGCTCTCATCACTTTGGTAGTTTGATAAATTAAACATTTCCTTTCAAAAGCTCTTAACTTTCCAAGTTATACCAAATCAGATGTAAAGATGTCAAAACTAGTCTAATCAGAGTCTTGAAACAAAAAATTTTGTTTTTTTATCAATATATATAGAAAGAATGAGTTATTGAAGGGACATGAACACTTTGAGTGCTTTACTGAGTATCGTTATAACATGTTTTTTCTAGTATATATGCTAATCGAGATAAACACCAAGGTATCAAGAACAGGATTTATATGGAGCCCGTTCTAAACTATCCTTATCATTTATGATGCAAAACTACTTCCAATTACCTTTCAGGTGTTGACTGGCCAACAACAGCGTTGTCTGAAGCAAAATTGTTTCACACTTATGTACACTCACTTATATTCGCCAATTGTTCCTGAGACCTGCACATTGTTGAACATTTTCTGAAGGTTCCTTTGAGCGACTGATACTTTTTGGTCCACCGTATAAACTATTAGACCCTCAGCAAGCACAAATTTCAAATCAATGCCATTGAATATGTTGCGAATGGATATAGAGACGAGCAGAGGTGCAGTAACTGCTCCTTGCTGTCGACCATTTAAGACGTAATCGCCGTCATATTTCCATCCGTCACCTAATCAAACTTTACTGAGGGCTTCCTACATATGAATGAGACACGATTCAACATATTCCCTCTTATTTAGTTTCCAACAGATGGCTGAGGTTACTTTCGTTATCGTATGGTCAGATGCCATGCGAAGAATCTAAATCTGCAATTTAGTATCTACTCATAATTCTCAATATTCAACATATTGCTGAACAAAATACCATATTTTCTAATAGAAACATCAGGTACGTGAATACTACTTTGAAATCCAAAAATTCCGCTTGCTATTGTTGACGTGTGGGAGAAGACGGATTTTCAAAACTTTTCAACCTTATGATGGCTGGTGTTTTCTATCCTTATATATTGTTTCAATGTTTAATCTTGAAAACTACTTTCTCAATGATTTCCAATGTCAGCTTCTCTAACTTTGACAAATAGAGATTTAGTTTATCGTTAGTTAGATCGCTGCCATCAGGCATCGTTGGGCAAGTGTTGAAATTATCAGAAGATAAGCATTGCTTCTGACTTTCTTAAATAAACTTCCAGTGAAACTGTTCCCAATCTGTTTTTTTAAGTAAGCATTTGTGTCCCTCCCTCAGGATCTAGTAGACGGGCCAATTTCAAATAAGTTCCAAGTAGAGCAAGCTTCTGCAATTGATTAATAAAATCTTATTTTCATCTGCATCTTTGGCATACTATTGATTTTGATACTGGTCTTTTCTTAAATATTTACCGCGTTATTAGTGATTTTAAGACTTGACACATTCACCCGAGACTTTTTACGCTATTTACTTTCGTAAGAACGCCTTCCGGGCCTTGTAGGCTAATACTCTTCAGTTTTTCTACTCATTGATTAAATTCAGTTACGGACATAATGTTTTTTTAGGGTTTCGTACTAAAATACAAAACCCTATTGCAATTACGACCTGTGTCCGTCCGTCCGTCTGTATGTCACAGCCTCTTTTCTCCGAAACTATAGAGGCTACAGCTATGAAACTTTGTAGAAATGTCAGAAGTGGTGGCTTCTTGAAAGTTCAAGGGTGGAAAAATTTTTCAAAGAGGTTTAAGAGGGGTCTCCCCGACTCTGACACTACAGCTTTGCTAGGATTTGCATGAAAATTTCAGGAATAATAGGTATCATAAATATCTTTGAGAGTTGGTTCAGCTAGTGGTATCATTAATCGTAAAACAAAATAGTGGCTGTTTTAAATGCGAAGATTTAATAATTTTGAGTTATTTTTCCCCAACTTCAGCGTTTAAGGTGCATGCTTTGAACATTTGATTCAATTTAATGAATGACTGGAGACGAGTACCTACAATTAATCATCAATCATAAGTGAAACAATTCGAAGAGGCAGGAGAGAGCTCCTAGCAAAAGAGCTTTGTAACCATTCTAGGATTCGAAAAAATAGGCAATGAATCGATGATTACAGTACAGGGGAGTGGCCCCTGAAAAAAAAATCATCAAAGGTAGCCGATATGAAAATCAAATAAAGATATTTTATGAGAGCTTTTCAAAACAGTTCTTAAACTGATAGTTTATGCTTCAGTGGGGGCACAGGAGAGGAAATACATGAAAAATGTATTTCCTCTCTTGCGAATGGACACCTGTGATCTAAAAGATCGGGGAAAAATTATCAAGGGTGATATTTATGGGTATAACAATAACGAATACCTCAGAAGTCAAAATTCGTTCAATTTTGTTAATAATAGCATGATCGTCGAATTTTACATTTTTTCCAATAAAATCGTCATTGACATGTTTCCTGATTTTATTCGTTGCTGGTTACTGTATTTTGTAAGTTGAGTACAAAACCCTTCTGATATGAGCGTAGGTTTGTCTACCCAACTTGTTATTAAACTGGAATAAGGAAAACATAATCCCTTCTTGTTAAATATAAATTTAAGTCTTGCGTCAGCAATGCAAAGTCCTGAATATGAACTCATTCTTTGGTATGGATGATGGAAACATCAAGAAATTTCTCGATATTTAAAAAAATACATCTTCCTAATATGCCGGTAATACCTTCCACATCACAGCTTGTCCTGTCATTCCTTATAAGTTTGAAATCGTTACTCAGGTGGGTTTCAGTGAGATGTATGTTACCAGGAATTCAAGGAGATAGTCAAGTTGAGTTACAATGAAATCGACGTAGGTTGAGATGAGATCAAGCCTTCCTATTGGAACGCGGCTGTCTGGCAAGCTATTTTGAGAAAGATTTGAACGTTAAACAAGTTGAGTAAGCAGGAGAGTGCTCCTACCAGAAGGTCTTTGTAAACATCCTAGGCTGAGAAACAAGTTTTCCAATAGCATGAGTCGATAATTGAATTATTTATCCAATACTTGGATATGAAATCGTTCAAATTTATGCTAAAGATGCACAGTTTCTTTCATAAGCACAGTGCAGCCGCCATTTTGATCTAGCTTAAATGATTGTTCTCAATGTTCGGCCAATTGAACATATTCAAATTAAACACATTTTTGGTACATTTTGCCTTCCCCTCATAAAATGATTTTTTTATTTCATATTATGAAAGTTCTAATCAAGACCTTTCATTTGATACCCCACTCGACTACCTTTGATTAAAAAAAATGTTTAAGGGCTAATTCGTTATTAGGGGGGACCCCCCTTTAAAAAATTTTTGGCAAGACCTTAACTTTTGAGAGACCATTTCTTCTGACCTTTTCACAAAGTTTTAGCATTCTACCTTCAATAGTTTCTGAGGAAATCAGCTGTGACGCACGGACAGACGGACAGACGGACACACGGACAGACGGACGGACGGACAGACGGACAGACGGACAGATGGACAGACGGACTGACGGACGGACAGACGGGCAGACAGGTCGCGAAACTAGTAGGTCTTTGTAAAACATTTTTTTACAAAGACCTTAAAAAACCATATCAAATGCAAATTCATTAAAAGTATCATATATTTTATGATTCAATTGAAAAATGGAGAAGGAATCAAGCAAAACTGTTCAAAAATTATTTCTAACTTTCAAACAACAGTAAACTTGAACCTTAACCTAAAATGTTATACTCATACTAATAAAATTCGATCACGATATTCCTAGCCTAACCGTTGAACCTGATCCTCAAACCTAATAAAACTAACATAACAAATACCTATCCTAAATATTGAAATCTAAACCTTATTTTTTGCACAAACGAACTCCAACAATACTAAATGTAGAAATAATCAGCTAAAACTTAAAACTATGCAACGAACAACACAAAATCAAGAAAAAAACAAAAACCACGAATAATTTAGACATTATCATTCAGCCACCAATACCTACATTGCTCCGTCGCAGCTCAATCAGCCCCAATGAATCCAGCAAATGAGTGTCTCCGTTGAAATTATTGATCTCGTGAACTCTTATTTTGATAATATCTCATCTTCTTATGAGTGGTCCGTCTACACATATGATATAAATCGATTAATGTCCAAGTACACGAATGTACAGTAATGAGACAATGGCTATGAAATCCAGGGATTTTCGCTTATTGTTACAGATCTTGCGATATAATTCCGAAGAAGCGTCAATATAAAGATATCGACTTTCCTCACTTTAGCAGTTTGATAAAGTTTCTATTCAATATATAGACCTTCCAATCCATACCAGGCTTTCTGCATAAACCAGTACATGCACGAAGGTATTTCGTTTTGAAAACTCTCAATCATCCCATGGTGCTGGCACTCTGGTTATATCTGGTTTAACTCGAATCTTGTAACAGATAACTCTCTCCTGAAGGGTGAATACTGGCTGACAGGAATACTCTAGGAGGCTAGTATTCCTTAGAAAGTTTCGCCCCTGTGTATCTGAGGAAATTCCCGCAGGGGGAATACCGGTCGACAGGAGCACTATAGAGGCTACCATTCTTCGGTATGCGCCGCCCCATCAGGCCCGAGGTTATCTGAGTACCCTGAGGTACCCCCTGGGATGCCTTGTAATGTCCCTGACTGAATCTGGAGGAAGTGCCTGAAAAGCGATCCCCCAGCCCCAGCACCCGCGGCTGCTGTGACTCCCTTTTATCTTTTAGGAATGCCCGAACATAATGTGCCGCCTGGTTCCATTTGTCAACCGATTCAAACATTACCGCGACTATATTATCCGGGGTGAGCTCTCCTGTCTCTGTAGAGGCTTTGTCATAGCCTTGTTACAAACCAGTATACCCTATGTATACTGGTAAGAACTAGGAGCTCAACCTGATGCGTATCCTATATACAACATCAAGGCTCCCGGGGAAAAAACTCACTGTAATACCACTTACCTGCTACTCTGTCCATTTTCACTAAATCAACCAAGGCAAAAAGTTTATTTTATTAATTATTTTATTTTCTCTGTTCATATTTTTTTTTAACATTACATTTTACATATTACATTATTGGGGACTTATATCAATATTGAGCCTGTAGAGAATCAAATGGACGTGTTAATGGTTTGGGGTGGCCAAACAGCGTGGAACGCCAAAAGGCCGATTGAGGATTGCGGCGCAAGCCAACACCTCACCCCTCACCACTTCGTTGAACACTGGACGATATCTTCGGCTGAACTTTTAATCGCGAATACTTTAACCGTCTAAATGGAAATTGGGTAGCAGCACGCTCCCTTTTGGATTTGAGTACACACTCCCTGGTATAAGACTGCCCAAGAACATTAAATACCATTCTTTCGTGAGCTTTCAACCTAAATTCTCTTTAAAGGTGCTGAGCAGCCGAACACGTGCGCTCTCGTTCCACGAAAGTTTTTCCTCCCCGCTTCGTCTCGCTTGCTCGGCTGGTGAATATGCGAAACTGGGGAAATTGAGCGAAAGAGTTTTTTTCACTTAAGCTTTTGACTTCGAAAGAGTGCTTTCAGTTTAAGCTTTCGGCTTTCCCAAGATCTCTTGAGGTAAAATAGCGAAACTGGGGACATTGAGCGAAAGAGTGTTTATGCCAAAACTTTCGGTTTTCTTTTCCGCTTACCTCTCTTCGAAGCACCCCGTTCGTTCACGATGTGAATGTCGTTGCGGGTTGAACTTTCTTGTTCACTTAACTGCTCGCTTATTTACTTGTGCATGTGTTTACATGGCTAATTTTCATTGGGGAAGTGCGAGTACATAGGTGTTGTTTGCTCGCTACTATTGCAGTTATGAAGCGGGAATATATCCGAGTATGTGCTCACTCGCAACAGCCTGACCCATTTTGTGCGCGCAAAAAATGTGTGCCAGGCATTTACTTCCTTTCCTGGACAAAACCGACAATTGGGGGACCTTGACTTACCAATTCTCTCCAGTTAAGACCAAAAACACACATTTTCGCTCAAAAGCTGCATCAGAAGAAGTCAATCCCATCACAACCCTCAATTAAGCCACGGTCTCACATCCGCACAGTCCACCTTCCCTTCGTGCAATTCACCCAAGATTGCGCTGTCTCTCCTCGTGGCCAACCATCTCCTTCGCTTCCTCGTTTTGACGCAGGTAAATAGCGCAGCAGTCTCTAGCAAGGAGGGTGACAGGTTTTACGCCTGAAATAACTCTCACTACCGAATCAGAAACTGTCGGATACGAACATGCAATCCTCAGTGCTCCTCTTCTCTGCACCTATGCCAAACGTTTTTGGTATACCTCCTTACTGAGCGCATCGCTCCAAACTTCTGTTCGGCACAGTAGCACTGAGCCTACAGCACTCATCAAGAGATGTTTTCTTGGTGGTCTGGGTCCCCCTGCAGCGGCCAAAAGCCGACTCAGAGCCAACACTCCCAAAGCAGCCTTCTCATCTTCGAGTCGATCAGTAGCCCCAGGTACTTCACCGCTGGCTTCGATTCGCATATCTCCAATACTGATCATCGTTACTCTAGGGATTCCCTTTTTTGTCGGTTTTCTCCAGTGCTAAACTGAACCCACGAGCATTCATCCAGTCCCTCAGCCGGCACATTAGCATGCCTGCCTTTCTTTTGTGGTCGGGAGGTGAGTGCCATTTACGCCCAGAATGTGGGTTCCCATGCGCGACCGGACTACCCACTAAACACCTCCCCTGTTAATCTAAGAACCTAGCCTGGAACCGTTTGACACATTACTTCGAGCCAGGTCTCGTTATGCTATGCCACGGGGCGCCTTCAAGCTGGGGAGTCCCTTTCCTAGCGAGAGGGGAGTGTGAAAAAGGGAGTACCAGGAAAGCGATCAACTAGCCCCAGCGCCCCCGGCTGCTGTGAGTCCCTTTTATATTTTAGGACTGCCCGAGCATAATGTGCCACCTGGTTCCATTTGCCCACCGATTCGAGTATCACCGCAACTTTATTATCCGGGGTGAGCTCTCCCGTCTCCATGTAGAGCTCCCTTCGCAGCCTGACCCATTTTGTACACGCAAAAAATGTGTGCCAGGCATCGTCCTCCTCTCCTGCGCAAAACCGACAATTGAGAGACCGTGACTTACCAATCATGTGCAGGTAAGACTGAAAACACCCATGCCCGCACAAAAGCTGGGTCAGATAGAAGTCAATCTCACCATGCCTTCGATTTAACCATGGTCTCACATCCGGGATGAGGTGCGCAGTCCACCTTCCCTTCGTGCACTTCACCCAAAACTTCTGCCAATCGTTGAGCGAGCGCTGTCTCTCTCGGCGGACAACCATCTCCCTCGCATCCTCATTTCAACGCAGGTAAATAGCGCGGCGCTCTCCAAGAAGGAGTGTGACAGGTTTCA
The DNA here is from genome assembly GCA_963969285.1 of Odontomyia ornata. Classification (NCBI taxonomy): domain Eukaryota; kingdom Metazoa; phylum Arthropoda; class Insecta; order Diptera; family Stratiomyidae; genus Odontomyia; species Odontomyia ornata. Next base: position 134,173,310 of record OZ017741.1, on the reverse strand, counting down.
CGCCTGCAATAACTCTCACCGCCGAATCAGAGACTGTCGGATATGAAGATGCAATTCTCAGTGCTCCTCTTCTCTGTACATGCGCTATACGTTTTCAGTATACCTCCTTGCTGAGAGCGTCGCCCCATACCTCTGCTCCGTACAGTAGCACTGACCCTACAGCACTCATCAAGACGCGTCTTCTTGATGGGCTGTGTCCTCCCACGTTGACCATAAGTCGACTCAGAGCCAATATTCCCGAAGAAGCCTTCTCAGCCGTTGTCCTGATTTGCTCAGAGAAACTCATGTTCGAGTCGATCAGTATCCCCAGGTACTTTACCGCTGTCTTCGATTCGATTTGTATGTCTCCAATACTGATCTTCCTTACTCCTGGGATTCCCTTTTTTGTCAAGATGAGCTAAACTGAGCCCACGAGGAGTCATCCAGTCCCTCACTCGGCGCATTAGCATACCTAGCCTAAGTTGCGCTTGTTCGAAGATGCATCCACCGACCAGAGCCGCAACATCATCCGCATAGCCGACCAAACGCGACTCATCTGGCATCTCAAGTCTCAGAAGCCCGTTGTAAGACACGTTCCACAGGTTTGGACCAAGGATAGATCCCTGGGCTACACTCGATGTAATTTCCATCCTTCGTTGGCCCTGTGTCGTGTCGTAGAGCAGGCCCCGGTCTTTTAGGTAGTTCCTCAAAGCCGCATTAGATATTCTGGAACTTGAAAAGAGTTTTCCAGTGTGTCCAGAATATCCACCCATCTAGCGGAGTTGAAGGCATTCCTGACGTCGAGTGTCACCAACAGGACGATCCGTCGCTTGGTGTGAACCTATGCCTCTGCCTTTTTGGCCGCGTTCACCACCTCTGCAATCGCATCAATGGTAGAACGTCCTGCTCTAAAGCCGTACTGCCGAGGAGATAGGTCCCCCGCAGCACGAATCGTGTCAGTGAGTCTTCCCTTGATGAGTTTCTCTAGCACTTTCCCAGCCGTGTCTAGCATGCATAACGGGCGGTATGCAGACGGCGATTCGAGATTTCTCTTCCCCTTGCTGATCAGCACGAGCCTCGCCACCTTCCATCGTACCGGGAAAACCCCGTCCCGTAGGCAAGCGTTGAATGTGCTGAGCAGCAAGTCAGGACAATGGTGATAGACGAGCTGCAACACCGCAGCTGGAACACCATCTGGACTTGGAGCCTTCCTCGCTTTCAATGGGAGGACTGCCTTCTCCAGTTCCAGCTGTGTGACGAGTGGGCACTCGACTGCTGTTTCACCATGGACAGCGTCAACACGGACGGGATGGGCGGGGAAGAGTCCCCACACTATCGCGTCCATCTTTTCCGCGTCATGTAGACAAGGCTTCCGTAGGGCACCAAGTTTCCCCATGACCAGCTTGTAGCCAAGGCTCCACGGATCCTTGTTCACATCGTCCACTAGGTCTTGCCAGCAGCGAGCCTTGCTACTGTTGATCAGTTTGCGAAAGCATTTCCTGGACGACTTATATGCTGCCACCTAGTTGCATGCCTCGTCACGGTTCCTCGCCCGTTGAGCCTCACGTCGAAGCGTGTGATACTGGGGGCTTGCCGTGCCAGGGTCTTCGGCGGGGCTAGAAGCGCAGGAAGCAGTCTTAATGATGCTCATAGTTGAGTTCACCACGTCTTGAGCTGCCAGTTCTTCCGTCCCCTCTGAAGCTCGCTGCAGCGGCTGAACTGCTGTGAGCACCTCGACAATCCTCTCGCCGACCATCCTTCTGATGTTCCATCTAGTTGTAAAAAGCCGAGAGCACGGACGTTGGGAGACGGCATCACTTCTCTCAAGCAGAATGCACTGATGATCACTGGCTGTGTAGTCCTCTAATACTTTCCAGTTATGTATCCTCCGTACTAAGGACTATGAGGCGAATGTCACGTCCGGTATGGTTCCCTCACAGCCAATACGGCGGAAAGTTGGCATATTTTAGGAGTTTAATACGACGAGGGTTGTCCTGGCCACCATATCCAGGATTCGTTTCCTCCACGTATCCATCTGAGGCATGCCCCATTCAATTGCTTTGGCGTTGAAGTCGCCCCCAACGAGCACTTTGCCCTCTGCATTCGAGACAGCGCCCTCCAAAGCCTGAAGCTTGGCTTGGAAAGATAATATCGATTCGTTAGGTGTTAGGTGCACACTAAAGAAGGTCGTCCCTGAGCACCGAAACCACACGAAACCATCTCCCGTCGACAACTCTCCGCTTGAAAGTCATTGTTCCGATCCCAGATGGCGACAGTACCAGTTTCGTCAGAATACAATAATGCAGGACTTTTATTATGGTGTCGCTCTTCCAGCAGCAAAAAGTCGGCTTTCATGTCCCTCGTAGGCTGTTCAAGCAGATTTTGGGCGGTTGAACTGCGGTGTAGGTTTAGCTGCAGGATGCGGGTCATCGCAGTTCTGATTTTGCCTTGACTAGGGCTTCCTGGAACACCTGGCATTTTCCTGATCCTAAGACGTGTCCGAAATCAGTTTTTGGATCAGCATCCTTGCAAAGAATACAGTGTACCTCCTTCGGACACTCTTTTCTTTTATGTCCTATTTCACCACATTTTTAACATAGGGAACTCCTATCAGGTAGTTTTCATACTTGTGTGGTGTGACCATAACGCAGGCACTTGAAACATTGAAGAGGCGTTGCTCTTCGCCGTTTCCTACAGACAACCCACCGTAGTCGTACTTTGCCCTTGTTCAGGAATTTTTCGGCGTCCTTTTCGGTCAAGTCAACTATGTTCATGCGTTGTTCCATGTTATTTTCTGGTGTCAGTCTCGCTTTGATCCTTCCCACGCTAGGGAACTCCTTTTTGACGGCCTCTTCTACCTCAGCCAGATCCGTGAGGCAGTCAATGTCTCGTATTTCGATCGTTGCCATCGGCTACCTAGCCTAAATTGCGCTTGTTCAACAGTATATCCAGCAACCCGAGCCGCAACATCATCCGTATTGTCGATCCAGCGCGATTGACCTGGCGTCTCCAGCCTTAGTAGCCCGTCGTAGGACATATTCCACAAGTTCGAACCATGGATAGATCCCTGAGTAACACCCGATGAAATGTCCATCCCCCGTTGGCTCTGTGTCGTGTCGTACTGCAGGCAACGGTCCTTTAAGTAATTCCATTAGGTATTCTGGAACTTGAAATGGTTTTTCCAGCGTATCCGGAATATCCACCCATCTAGCGGAGTTGAAGGCATGCCTGACGTCAAGTGTCACCAATAGAACGATGCTCGCTTGGTGTGACTATATACCTCTACCTCCCAGACCGCGCTCGCCACCTCCACAATAGCATCAATGGTTGAACGTCCTATTCTATAGCCATACTGCCGAGGGAATAGGTCCCCAGCAGCACGAATCGCGTCAGTGAGTCTTCCCTTGATGAGCTTCTCAAGCACTTTCCCAACCGTGTCTGCATGCACAACTGCCAGTATGCAGACGGCGATTCGGGATTTCCCTTCCCCTTGTTGATCAGCACGAGCCTCAACACCTTCCATCGTACCGGGAAAACCCCATCCCTTGGGCAAGCGTTAATATCAGGACAGTGGTGATAGACAAGCCACAACACCTCAGCTGGAACACCATCTGGGCCTGGAGCCTTCTTTGCTGATTCGAATGGACTGCCTCTTCCAGTTCCGGCTGTGTGAAGAGTGAATATTCGACTCCTGTTTCACCGTGGACAGCGTCAACATGGACGAGAAAGAGTGCCCGCACTATCTTGTCCATCTTTTCCGCATTATGTATACGAGGTTTTCATGAGGCACCAAGCTTCCGCATAACTAGCTTGTAGCCAAGGCCCCTCGGGCCCTTGTTCACATTCATTGCTGTTGTTGGTCAATTCGCGAACGTATTTCCTGGCCAACTTATATGCTGCTACCCGGTTGCTTGCCTCGTCACGTTTCCGTGCTCGTTGAGCCACACACCAAACATTGTGACACTCCCTTCTTTTTCCAACGATTACAGTTGACTACTAGCAGACTTGGGGACTTGCCATGCCGGGGTTTTCGACGGGGAATAAAAGCTTTGCAAGCAGTTGCGATGATGCCCATAGTAGAGTTCACCACGTTTTGAGCTACCTCCTCCGAATCTCCCTACAGTGGCGCACTCGCTGTGAGTACCTCGACAGACCCCTTGACGTCCATCGTTCCGGTATTAAATTCAATTGTAGAAAGCCAAGAGCACGGACGTCGGGAAACAACAGCAGCAGTAGAATACACTGGGGACCACTGGATGAGTAGCCCTCTAATACTCTCCAACGGTGTAATTTCGGTATTAAGGACTCCGAGGTGAAAGTCACGTCTTTTATGATTGCTTCATAGCCAATACGGCGGAAAATTGGCGTATTTCCGGTGTTTATTATGACGAGTGCCATCTGAGATACGTTTTCCCCACGGATCTGTTTGAAGCATACTCCATTCGATTGCTTTAGCGTTGAAGTCTTCCCCTACGAGCACATTTCCATCTGCTCCAAAGCATTAAGCTTGGCTCAGAAAGATGATATCGGTTTGTTCGGCGTTAGGTGCACACTTAAGAGGGTAGTCCCTGAGCCCCGAACTCACACGAAACCATCCCAACGCCCACAGCTCTCCGCTTGGAAATCACTATTTTGAACCCAGATGGTGGCAGTACCAGTTTCATCAGGATACCATGATACTGAACTTTTATCATGGTGTTGCTCACTCAGCTTTCATGTCCCTTGCAGACTGCTCAAGCAGATTTTGGGTGGTTAAACTTCGGTGTAGGTTTAGCCGCAGGATACGGGTCATTTGAGTTCTGATTTTGCCTCGGTTAGGACTTCCTGGAACACCCTGCATTTTCCAGATCCCAAAACATGTCCAAAATCAGGTCTTTTATCGGCGTCCTTGCAAGGAATACTGTGTGCTTCCTTTGTACGCTCCTTTCTTTTATGTCCCATTTCACCGCATTTGTAACATAGGGAACTCCTATCGGGTCTTTTGCATACTTGTGTAGTGTGACCATAGCCAAGGCATTTGAAACATTGTAGAGGCGTTGCTTTTTGCCGTATCCTACAGACAACGCACCATATTCGTACTTTGCCCTTATTCAGAAATTATTTGGTGCCCTTTTCAGTCAAGTCAATTATGGCCATGCGTTGTTCCCTATAATTTTCTGGTGGTAGCCTCCTTTGATCCTGCCCATACTAGGGAACTTCTTTTTGATAGCCTCTTCTACACCATTTAGATTTGTGACGCAGTCGATATCTCTTATTTCGATCGTCACCATCGGCTTGAGCGAGGATATAGCTGCACTTTTGCTGAGGACTTTCTTTACTACGTCGGAGAATGCGTCCCTATTCTTGGCTCCCACTCCAAATTCGACTAGTACATAGCCTGACCTTTAGTTTCTTCAGGCCTTACGTTTCTCCTGATGTCCCACAGTACGTTCACGTAAGATTGACCATCTTAGGGTTTTACGAGCAGTGCCTGCTGCCGGGGTCTTCGTCGGGACTTTTTTCTCTCTTGTTTTGTATCAGATCTTTTTTCTTGTTGGGCATCCGTGTGAACTTTACTTTTTGTAGGAGTTTCGTTACGGCTTTCTTCGCTCTTTAGATTTCGCGATCGGCGCTTCTTTAGCCTTTCGCTCTTCTTTGGCCTTCTGGTCCTCGTTAGCCTTTAACCAGCTCCTCCGATGACGCCCTATGTGGTCTAGAAGATCGTTTAGTTCAAGGAGCCCCATCTTTACTGCTTTAGGCGGTAATTGCACTTTGCGGCCATCGTTCCTGGGAGAGGTTATCGGTTTCTGTTTCCGAATACAGTACTTCCGCCACCTTTTTAACGTTGGCGATGAAATCACACATCGTCACTTTATTTGCCTGGTCACTCGTTTCTTTTCCTGCCGTAATCTCCTCGTTGACTTCAGGTTGGTTCTTTATTATTTCGGGACTTACTACCCTTGCTTCAACCGCTTCGGTAGCGACCGCAGAAGAGACCATCGGGTTCTCGAATTTCTTTATATTTTCCCCCAATTTGCACCATTGGGTTGACTCCCGATTAGCGTGGGTCTGACTCTGAGCACTAGTACCCATAAGGGCTTGTGCCAATCCTCGTATGGACTCCCTGCTCTGCAAATATAACTATGTGAAGCAAAAATAACAACAATGATGACCTAACCAGCCGCTGCAGCCACGATGTTAACAGCACATCGGAAGCGGTACTTTTTTTTTTTTTTTTTTTTTTTGTGGTAGGGCGGTGAAGGCATTTATGCCCGCCGAGTCTGGCAGTGTGGGACTCCCATGGAGGATACCTTTGGACTACCCACTAAACACCTCCCCTGTCAATCTGAGAACCTAGCCTGGAACCGTTTGACACATTACTTCGGGCCAGGTCTCGTTTTGTTACGCCGTGGGGCGCCTTCAAGCTGGGGAGTCCCTTTCCTAGCGGGAGGGGAGGGGGAAGAGGAATTGCCAGAAGAGCGATCCCCCAGCCCCAGCGCCTCCGGCTGCTGTGAGTCCCTTTTATATTTTAGGACTGCCCGAGCATAATGTGCCACCTGGTTCCATTTGTCAACCGATTCGAGCATCACCGCAACTATATTATCCGGGATGAGCTCTCCCATCTCCCTGTAGAGTTCCATTCGCAGCCTGGCCCATTTCGTACACGCAAAAAATGTGTGACAGGCATTGTCCTCCTCTCCTGGGCAAAACCGACAATCGGGAGACCGTGACTTGCCGATCTTGTGCAGGTAAGACTGAAAACACCCGTGCCCGCTCAAAAGCTGGGTCAGATAGAAGTCAGTCTCACCATGCTTTCGATTTAGCCACGGTCTCACATCCGGGATGAGGCGCGCAGTCCACCTTCCCTTCGTGCAATTCCTCCAAGACTGCTGCCAATCGTTGAGCGAGCGTTGTCTCTCCTCGCGGACAACCATCTCCCTCGCATCCTCGTTTCGGCGCAGGTAAATAGCGCGGCGCTCTCTAGCAAGGAGGACGACAGGTATCACGCCTGCAATCACTCTCACCGCCGAGTCGGAGACTGTTGGATACGAAGATACAATTCTCAGTGCTCCTCTTCTCTGTACCTGTGCCAATCGTTTTCGGTATACCTCCTTGCTGAGAGCGTCGCCCCATACCTCTGCTCCGTACAGTAGCACTGACCCTACAGCACTCATCAAGAGGCGTCTTCTTGATGGGCTGGGTCCCCCTACGTTGGCCATAAGTCGACTCAGGGCCGATATTCCCGAAGCAGCCTTCTCAGCCGTTGCCCTGATTTGCTCAGAGAAACTCATCTTCGAGTCGATCAGTAGCCCCAGGTACTTCACCGCTGGCTTCGATTCGATTTGTATATCTCCAATACTGATCATCCTTACTCTAGGGATTCTCTTTTTTGTCAAGATGACCACTTCGGTTTTCTCCAGTGCTAGACTGAGCCCACGAGTAGTCATCCAGTCCCTCACTCGGTGCATTAGCATACCTAGCCTAAGTTGCGCTTGTTCAACGGTGCGTCCGGCGACCAGAGCCGCAACATCATCCGCATAGCCGACCAAGCGCGACTCATCTGGCATCTCAAGTCTCAGTAGCCCGTCGTAAGACACGTTCCACAGGTCCGGACCAAGGATAGATCCCTGGGCAACACCCGATGTAGGCAACACCCGGAAGCGGTACTAACGATGACAAAAATGACAATGAATATAGTGATAGTGAAGACGAATAAAAAACGGAGATGAACAGACAGTCTTCTCCATGATGTGAACAACAGAGCGTCGAAAAAAGGAAAAGTGGGAAACTCTGCAGGATGCGCCAGATGTTTGAGTGGTGGAGGAAAATATAAAGAACATCGAGAGTTCGATGGTCACTGCTGTGGCCGCTACTGAAGTGACCGAAGCAAGGGTTGTAAATCCCGAAATAATAATGATCCATCCTGAAGTCTGCAAAGAGATTCCCGCAGAAAAAGCCAGGACTGACCAAACAAATAAAGCGCTGTTGCATAATTTCAGCGCCACCATCGAAAATGCCACGGAAGTAATATACTCGGAAATGGAAGCCGATAACCTTTCCCAAGAAAGATGGTCGCAAAGTAACATGAAGAAGAAAGACTAACCCGAAAAGCCGGAGTTGTCCTAAAAAGAATACAATCTGCATGTGACTCCCCAAAAATCAACAAAGCAATAAATATTGAGCTCCTTGAACTAGAGAATTTCCTAGACTGCATAGGGTATTATTGGAGACAGAATGGCGTTTAGCTCAATCAAAATATTTCGGGGCAAAGGAAAGATGGAAGAGACACTTGACGTTCATGGAATGCCAGATTAGGGGTTTCAAACAGTGGTGACAAAAGAAGTGAAGCAAGCCGTGAAAAAACTGCTTCAAAAAGAAAATAAAGTTCACATGAACGCCCAAAAAATAAAGAGCTGATTCGAAATAAGAGAAAACGAAGCCCCGACAGCAAGCACTGCTTGTAAAGCTCTAAGATGGCGGAGATGCTGTGGGATATTAGGGGAAATATAAGGCCCAAAGACACCAATACTACCATTAAAATGTTATGACCAACGCAAGATGGCCGGAAACTGGTAGAACTCAGAGCAAAGGCCGACAAAACGGAAGCATTCTGCGACGCAGTAAATAAATTGCTCAAGCCGATCGCAATGATCGAAATATAAGACACTAACTGCGTCATAAATCTGGCCGAGATAGAAGAGGCTGACAAAAGGGAGTTCCCTAGCGTGGGCCAGATCAAAGCTAGGTTGACACCAGAAAACCATAGAGGACAACGCATGGTATTCTTTGACTGGACTGAAAAGGACGCCGAACTATTTTTGGATAGGGGCAAAGTAAGAAAAAGGTGGGTTATCTGCACAATACGACGAAAATCAGCACATCTTCAATGTCTCAAATGCCTTGGCTATGGTCACAATGCACAAGTATGCAAAAGACCCGATAGGATTTCTCTATGTTACAAATGCGGTGAAATGGCATGTAAAAAAAAGAGAGTACAAAGGAGGCACACTGTATTCTTTGCAAGAATGCTGATCTCAGACCAGATCTTTGGCACGTCCTGGGATCAGGAAAATGCCAGGTTTTCCAAAAAGCCCTAGCCAAGGCAAAATTAGAGCTTGGATTACCCATATCCTGTAGTTAGCCCTACATCGCCGTCCAACCGCCCAAAATCTGCTTGAACAGTTTGCGAGGGACATTAAAGCCGACTTTATACTGCTGAGTGAACAACATCACCATAAAAGTTGGGCTTCATTGTATTTTGATGAACTACTACTGCGGCCATCTGGGTTGGGAACAGTGACTTCCAGGCGGAGAGCTGCAGACAGATGGTCTTGTATGTGTTTGGTCCTTAGAAATCACCATATTTAGTTGCGAAAGAATCGATATCAGTTTTCCTAATCAAGCTGAACGCTTTGCGGGGTGCTGTCTCGAATGCAGACGGGAGCGTGCTCGTCGGGGAAGATTTCACCGCTAAATCCATCGAATAGAGCATGCCTCAAACAGAACCGTGGGGAAAACGTATCTTAGAAATGTTGGCTAGAATGGCGCTCGTTGTAACAAACACCCGAAGTACGCCGACTTTCCGCCGTTTTGGCTGTGAAAGAACCATAACAGAGATAGCATTTGCCGTCGTTAGTACGGAGGCTACACAATTGCAGAGTATTAGAGGACTATCAGCCAGTGGTCATCAGTGCATTCTGCTTGAGATCAGTGATGTTGTTTCCCGACGTTCATGCTCTTGGCTTTCTACAATTTTGTAGAACATCGAAAGGATGGACGTCAAGAGGTTCATCAACGTGCTAAAAGCAGGTGTCACACCGCAGGGATATTTACGGAGAATGAAAGAACTGGCAGCTCGACACGTAGTGAACTCAATTATGAGCATTATCACGACTGTTTGCAAAGCTTCTATGCGCCGTTAAAAAACCCAGCACGGCAAGTACTTGTAGTCGAGTGGAATTGCGGAAAAACGAAGGAAGTGCCACAAGCTCCGGCATGAGGCTCGACGGGCACGGAATCGTGACAAAGTAAGCAACTGGGTAGCAGCATATAAGTCCGCCAGAAAATGCCTTCGCAAATTGATTGACAACAGAAAAGCTCGTTGCAGGCAAGGTCTAGTGGACAGTGTGAACAAGGATTCGTGGGGCCTTGGCTACAAGCTAGTTATGCAGAAGCTTGGTGCCCTTCGGAAACCTTGCACACATGATGCGGAAAAGATGGACGAGATAATGAGGGAACTGTTTCCCATCAATCCTGACGCTGTCCACGATGAAATAGCAGTCCAGTGGAAGAGGCAGTCCTTTCAGTGAAAGCGAGGAAAACTCCAGGTCCAGATGGTATTCCAGCTGAGATGCTGCAACTTGTCTGTCACCATTCTCCTGACTTGCTGCTCAGCATATTCAACGCTTGCCTACAGGACGGGGTTCTCCCGGCACGAACGAAGGTGGCAAGGCTGGTGCTGATCGGCGAGGGAAGGGAAACCCCGGATCGTCATCTGCGTACCGCCCGTTATGCATGCTAGACACGGCTGGGAAAGTGCTAGAGAAAATCATCAAGGGAAGATTTGCTGACACGATTCGTGCCACTGGGACCACCATTGATGCAATTGCAGAGGTGGTGAGTGTGATCCAAAACGTAGAAATACATAGCCACATCAAGCGGCAGATCATTCCGTTGGTGACCCTCGACGTCAGGAATGCCTTCAACTACGCTAGTTTAGTGAACATTCCAGATATGCTGGAAAAGCCTCTTCAAGTCCCGGAATATCTAATGCGGCTTCTGATTTGAACAGAGCCAACGAGGGATGGTTGTTGTCCAAAAATCACCAATGAATATTTTTGACGCTTGTAAAAAGAAGGCTTTTCAACCTTTTTAACCTTCCAATGGTTGGTGTTTCACATCCTTCTATATTGTTTCGATGTTTGACCTTGGAAACTACTTTCTCAATCATTTCCAACGTCGTTACTTAGATTTCTGACATTAGGAGCCATTGAGTAAGCATTGCCATTATCAGAAGGACGGCGTTGTTTCTAGTGATCCCAATTTTACTTATTTTGAAACTCTCCCAATCCGTTTTTTTTTAAATTCACCCGATGATTTTTCATGTTGAACTGGAATGAGAAAGACATAATCCCTTTGATGATTGATTTCCATTACAGTTGCATTGTAGTTGCTATCTTAAGAAAGCATCTACAGTTTTCGTTGAAGACTATTAAAGCTGAATTTAAGTTTTGTAACAGCAATCCAGAGATCCAAATATAAATTTCTCATAGGGTATTTTGAAAACTGCATCCCATATAAATTGCAACTGTATTTAATATGGTTCTCTGTTATCAACAATTTCAGGAATACATCTCTTACATTATTATTGGCGTTCGGCCATGTTGCGAGCTTGGAATTTAAGTTACTGGCAAGAATATAATAATTATGCATCCTGTTTGATTCGAGTATTTCAAACAAGGAATGAAGCTCTTCCTTGACCTTGAGAGCATTTCGTTAAGATTCAAAAGTGGAGACAACGAAGAAATTATCCCCACCCGGCAGGAAAATTTCAACTTCAAGAAATTGAAAGATCTTGCTTTCAACTTTTTAAATATTTTGGAAACAATATGGTCTTTGAATCGAAATTCCGATGCCACTTCACCCACCACCGTTTACCCTATCATTTCTTACGAATTTAAAATCCTTGAATGTCATAGAGTGCCATGATTTGAGGTGGGTTGAAGTGAGCTGCATGATGTCAGGCTTTTGCTTCGCAATAAATTCAAGGGGATAGTCACGTCAATTTAGAGTAACAATGGAGTTGACGTTGACCAAGATGAGATGAAGCCTATCCATGGAAATGAGACAGGATGACAAATTATTTTGAAGCATGTTGGGCTTAACAATGAAAACCGAGTTTGAATTTTTTATCTTGCTTGTTCATCCTTTCCAAGATAGATTCAATCTGTTGATAAATTATGTGAAGCAGTTCATTATCACCACTTACAATATTTATTTTATTAACATTGCCGTCAGCTGGTCCTCTAGTAGCAAGTGCAAATCATTCTCCGGGCTTTGCGGAGCTGGAAGATGTTACGCTGTGGCATAGATAGTTTTCATCATGATATCGAGGGCATCCTCGTTATGATGTTGGATGACCAAATATACCGCATTTGAGCTAATTTGCATTCACTGGGCCATGAATATCTCTACGTTTAACGCACACTTCAGTTCCTGAACAAAGTACAGCAAAATAGATTACATACGTCCAAATTCTTCCTATTAACTTTAGATGCAAGCCAGCACAATTTTCAATTTTATTATTTTTGTAACGTATTGCCCATAGTTCAATATTCTTAATTGATGTAAATGCCATCTTGCAATTCTTTGGAGTCAACATTCTTAACTTAAATACTACGTTGCATAATTATGCGATCAATCAAAATTTCATGTTTTCTCGTTTGGAATTTGTACCAAATAAAATGGTAACATTTTGCCTTCAAAAGCGGGTGCTGCTTTCTGTAAAAGTTCAAGGAGATGAATTGGTACTTCAACAGGAAGGTCTGATTTTTGTCCGCCTTTGGCGTATATATGGGGAGCTTTCACACTATTTTGAGTATCTTTGGTTTGCACGAAATCAGCAATTGTTTTTGTTTTTATTGTGAATTTGTCTGCGGCCACCCTCTTTCCTTCGAAACTATCTATCTTATGTTTGGCTGCTAATAGCCAAACCATATCCCCTCCACGCTGCCTGAAGACATTGATTGGTGAAACTTTTTCAATAGTCTTATCAGTAGCAGTTTATATTTTAAGTAGTTATTTTTATATTTTAAGTAGTAGAAGTTATTTTTATATTTTAAATATCATTGATTTTGCCCATATTTTCAGGGCAATCTATTTCGGCATCCATATGTTTATCCATCGCAGTAAGTACCGCATAGAAGTTTGCGCTGTGGTTATCTCCTACTGCGTTTAGTACGGTATCAGCATTATGAATTGCTATCTTTTTATATCTTGTATTTTTGGTTTCTTTGCTTAGTGGGCTCGTCTTATTAGTCATGGCTTCTTGTTAGGTGGTCCTATTTGGTTTCTTAACCGTATTATTTTCATTCACATCTGATAATTTCCGAACCATTTCCTCCAAATTTCGAGTTTGGAATTTCATTTCGTTTTCTCTGGCCATTCTTTCCAGTTTTGCACTTGATAACGTAATACGCACGCTTTCCATGCTCAAAACCTTCTTGTTAGTTTTTTCTTTTCATTATTTTTTCATTACTTGCATTTGGCATGCCTGGTCCCAGGTCTACCAGCGATCAGAAGCCTCCAGGCTCCTCCATGCCTCAGGTGAAAACGTTTCTTTTTTTTTGAATTTCTTGAAATTTCTCCGTAATTAAAATCCAGATATTCGATAAATTCTTCGAATGGTTCAACGATGTAGTAATTTTCAAAAAAATTAATTCGAAGCGATGTTTTCAAAAACTATTTTAAATTTCATAAAAACTGTCAGGAGCTTTTAAAACACGTCTGTTCACAACGAATGCTGTATGTAGAGTTACAGTTCCTCTACATCCCTCCTCTATTGCTGAGGTGGGATCTTCCTGCAAAACTTTACCTGGTCCAAAGAAATGTGTCAAACGGTTCCAGGTTATGTTCTCAAGTTGACAGGGGAGGCATTTAGTAGGTAGTCCAGTCGCTAACAAGCATATAAGCCTCAAAATCAGTGCATAAATGTCATGCCAAACCACCATACTGCCATAGGAGCGTTGATTGGTGGGACATTACCTGTATTTTTAGTAATTTTAACTGAAATACAAGCAAAGAAATGAGTTGGTTTTTTCTCTTCTATTATTTTTTTTGAAATATTCTATGACAGTTTTGCATACAACTTTGAACTAAGCAGACGTTTGATTTACATAGTGACTACGGAGTGTTTATTATTCTGAGCTTCACAGTAACTATTCACAGTAACTTTGTCTTTATTGGATACTTTCATAGTGAGTTTTTGCGCATAGGAAATCTCCTACCCTGCTCAAAGCAGGGAAAGAAGCCGGGGATATTCCTCGGCTAGTAATTTTCTCCGTGGCATGTTTAAAATGGAGCGAATTAGTGCATCCAGCTCATTGAACTCCAACAGATTATTACCATTGGCTGACCTTCCGGATAGCAATGAAAGTGATCAACAACCCCAAGCCGAAGTCGCCTTGCGTCACGATAGACGCCATTCTTAAAGAATTGAATGCAATGAATATTTCAATTGAAATAATTTTAATTAGTATGAGGCTTTTCTTTACCAATCTGGAAGATTACGAGACCATGGAAAGACATTTTAAAGCTAATAAAGTGAACTTTTCACATTCCAATGGGCAAGATTTACAACCGCTAAAAATCGTTTTAACAGGCTTGCATAAAATTTCCCTAGAAGAAATAAAAAAGCTTCTCAGAACATAATAGTAATGCTATTGATATTAAATTATTCAACCACAAATTAAGAGATCACGAAACCACTTAGTATCTCTTATATCTACAAAAAGATACAAAAATGACTGAGTTAAACAAAATCAAAATGATCCTGCACACTATTGTGCGTTGGAGTTTCTACACAAACAGTCGAAAAGGCCCTACACAATGAAGGAATTGTATGCGCTTTGGGCATGGGACTTTTTACTGCCATCTTCGCACAAGATGCTATTTATAGATTGGTGAGCATGGTTAAAGCAAATGTACGCTAAAAGAAGAGCAACGTACTGAAATTCGTTGTAGCAGTAACAAAGAAACACACTTCGCCAATTCAATTAATTGCAAGGCAAGAATGGACTATATACAGCTGAAACAAAAGCCAAATAGTAGGAGAAAAATTCGGAAAGTTTCCCAATTCCTGCTCAGAGAATTTCAAGCAGTTTCGATTTTACAAGCAGAAATTTTCCTTGCTGATAAAAGCTCCAACACATACCCCAACCCTTGCCGAGACAGCAGCGATACACCACGAATGGGACCAAAGTGGGGAAATTTAGCTAAGTCCACAACCACTTCACGTATATCCTACAGTATGGCTGACAACAAAACCCACAATCAACAAACAGTTTATACGACAACCTCTTTTCACTTGAATCTCTTTTGACCATTTCGCATGAATTAATTACTAATTTAAGTAAATGTAAAACTAAACAGGAACAGATTAATGTTATTGTAGAGCTATCCATAAAATGTTTCTGTGGATTAGCAATTAAATTTTCCAGTTTGGAATGCGCAAAGCATTAAAAATAAAAAATATTGAAGCGTTCAATTAAGCTATTAAAAAATATAGCCATTTTTGTCATAACGTCGAATTGGTTAAGGCCAAATGATACTTTTAAGCATCCCTTCTTTTATATATACAGATATGATTGCGTTAATAAAGCTGGTGCAGGCGTAACCATAGCCGTTATTAGAAAAATGAAGCATTCTGCATCACCTAAAAGTCCAACATCGGTAATTGAAAATATTGACGCTAGCATCGAAGAACTTAATCTAAAATTATATGGTGTTTACTTTCATGAAACAAAATTAAACAACGTATCTACTTTACACAATTACCACCTAGCGATACAAAGAGGAAAGGCTATTCCGAGAAGTGAAAGATGTTCTGAAAAGAATACAATCTGCATACGTCTACCCGAAAATCAGCAAAGCAGTAAAGGTTGGGCTCCTTGAACTGGAGGAGCTCCTAGTTCGCATAGGGTACTATCGGGGGAGCTGGTTAAGGGCCGAAGACGAGCAGAAGTTAGGATAGCCCCACCATCAAAAATCAATAAAAGAATGGCGTCTAGCCCAATCGAAGAAGATCGGGATAAAAGAAGGAACGAAGAGGCACTTGATGGGCGTGGAGCACCAGATCACGGGTTCCAGTTAGTGCTTCCAAAAGGAGCGAAGAGAGCCGCAAAGAAATTTCTTCAAAAAGTGCCAGAAAATAAAGTTCGCATGGACGCCCAATCAGAAAAAGGAACTGAATCAAAACAGTAGAGGCAGAAGCCCCAACGAAGACCCCGGCAGCAGGTACTGCTTGTAAGGCCCCAAGGTAGTCGATCCCACGCGGAGGTACTGCGGAACATCAGGGCAAACGTAACGACCAACGTGGTCAGGCCACATACTGGTCGCATTTAGAGCAGAGGCCGGCAATAAAGAAGCATTCTGCGAAGCAGTAAAGAAAGTCCGAGGCAAAAGCGCAACTATAACCTCGCTCGAGCCGATGGCAACGATCAAGAGACATTGAGACATTGACTGCGTGACGGATCTGGCAGAGGGAGAAGAGGCCATCAAAAGGAAGTACCCTAGCGTGGGAAAAATTAGAGCGAGACTGACACCAGAAAACCACAGGGGACAACGCATGGCCATAGTTGACTTGACCGAAAAGGAACAAAGGCAAAGTAAGAATAGGGTGCGTTGTCTGTAGGATGCGGAAAAGAGTAACGCCTCTTCAATATTTCAAATGCCTTGGTTATGGTCACACCACACAAGTATGCAAAGGACCCAATAGGAGTTCCCTATTTTACAAATGGGGTGAAATGGGACATAAAAGAAAAGAGTGTCCGAAGGAGGCACACTGTATTTTCTGCAAGGATGCTGATCCAAGACCTGATTTTGGACACGTCTTGGGATCACGAAAATGCCGGGTATTCCCTGAAGCCCTAGCCAAGACAAAATCAGAGCTTCGATGACCCGCATCCTGCAGCTAAACCTACGCCGCAGTTCAACCGCCCAAAATCTGCTTGAGCAGTTTGCGAGGGACATGAAAGCCGACTTCTTGCTGCTGAGTAAGCAACACCATGATAAAAGTCCTGCATTATTGTATTTTGACGAAACTGGTACTGCCGCCATCTGGATTTGGAACAGTGATTCCCAAGCGGAGAGTTGTGGATGGGGGATGGTTTCGTGTGGGTTCGGTGCTCAGAGACTACCTTCTTTAGTGTGCACCTAACGCCTAACGAATCGACATCATCTTTCCAAGTCAAACTTAATGCTCTGGAGGGAGCTGTCTTGAAAGCAGAGGATAAAGTGCTCGTTGGGGGCGACTTCAACGCTAAAACAATCGAATGGGGCACAACTCGAGCAGATCAGGGGGGAAAACGAACCCTGGTAATGGCAGTCGGGATGGTGTTTGTCACTAAATTCCGGAAATATGCCAATTTTCCGCCGTATTGGCTGTGAGGGAACCATAACGGACGTGATATTCGCCTCAGAGTTCTTAATATGGAGGATGCAAAATTGGAAAGTACTAGAGGAGTATTCAGACAGTGATCATCAGTGCATTCTGCTTGAGATCAGTGATGTTGCCTCCTGACCTCCGTGCTCTCGGCTTTCTACAACTGGATGGAACATCGGAAGGATGGGCGTCGAGAGGTTTGTTGAGGTGTTCACAGCAGGTGAGACACTGCAGGGAGCTTTAGAAGGGACGGAAGAACTGGCTGCTCAAGACGTGGTGAACTCAACTCTGAGCATCATTTAGACTGCTTGCTGCACTTATATGCCCCATTGAAGACCCCGGCAGGCAAGCCCCCAGTGTACTGGTGGTCAACTAAAATCGCTGAAAAGCGAAAGGAGTGTCAAAAGCCTTGACATGAGGCTCAACGGGCGTGGAACCGTGACGACCCATGCAACTCGGTGGCAGCATATAAGTCGGCCAGGAAATGCCTTCACAAACTGATCAACAGTAGCAACACACACTGCTGGCAAGACCTAGTGGACAATGTGAACAAGGGTCCGTGGGGACTTGGCTACAAACTAGTTTTGCCGAAGCTTGGTGCCCTATGGAAGCCTTGCATATATGACGCGGAAAAATGGACGCGATAGGGGGGACTCCATAGTCAAACAGCAGTCGAGTGTCCACTCTTTACACAGCCGGAACTGGAGGAGGCAGTCCTCTCATTGAAAGCTAGGAAGGCTCCAGGCACAGATGGTGTTCCGGCTGTGGTGTTGCGGCCCGTCTATCACCATTGTCCTGACTTGCTGCTCAGCACACTCAACGCTTGCCTACGGGACAGGGTTTTCCCGGTACGATGGAAGGTGGTGAGGCTCTCGCTGATCAGCAAGGGGACGGGAAATCCCGAATCACCATTTGCATGCCGCTCATTATGTATGCTAGACACGACTGAGAAATTACTTGAGAAATTCATCAAGGGAAGACTCACTGACGTGATTCGTGCTGCTGGGGACCTATCTCCTCGGCGGTACGGCTTTAGAGCAGGACGTTCTACCATTGATGCGATTGCAAATGCTGGTGAACGTGGTCCAAAAAGCAGAGGCATATAGTCGCACTAAGCGATGGATCATCCTGTTGGTGACATTCGATGTCAGGAACACCTTCAACTCCGCTATATGGGTGGATATTCTGGATACGCAGGAAAACTCTTTTCAAGTTCCAGAATATCTAATGTGGCTTTTGAGGAACTACCTAAAGGACCGAAGCCTGCTCTTAGACACGGCACAGGGCCAATGAAGATTGGAAATTACATCAGGTGTTGCCCAGGGATCAATCCTTGGTCCGGACCTGTGGAACGTGTCTTACAACGGGCTTCGGAGACTTGAGATGCCAGATGAGTCGCGCTTTGTCCATTATGTGGATGATGTTGCGGCTGTGGTCGCTGGACGCATCGTTGAACAGGCGCACCTTAGGCTAGGTATGCTAATGCGCTGAGTGAGGGACTGCTCGTGGACTCAGTTTAGCACTGGAGAAAACCGAAGTGGTCATCTTGTACAAAAAGGGAATCCCTAGAGCAAGGATGATCAGTATTGGAGACTTTTGAATCAAATCGAAGCCATATGTGAAGTACCTGGGGCTACTGATCGACTTGAAGATGAGTTTCTCTGAGCAAATTAGGGCAACGGCTGAGAAGGCTACTTTGGGAGTGTTGGCTCTGAGTCGACTTATGGTCAATGTCAGGGGACCCAGCCCGTCAAGAAGACGCCTCTTGATGAGTGCTGTAGGGTTGGTGCTACTCTATCGGGCAGAAGTTTGGAGCAAGGCTCTCAGCAAGGGGGTATACCGAAAACCTTTGGCACAGGTACAAGGAGGAGAAGCCCTGAAAATTGCATCTTCGTATCAAACAGTCTCTGGTCTGGCGGTGAGAGTTATTGCAGGCGTGATAGCTGTCACCCTTCTTGATGGAGAACGCCATGCTATTCACCTGCGCCGAAACGAGGATGCGAGGGAGATTGGTCTCCGCGAGAGGAGACAGCACTCGCTCAACGATTGGCAGCAGTCTTCGGTCTTGGGTGGACTGCGTGCCTCATACCGGATGTTAGATCGTGGCTAAATCGAAGGCATGGTGAGACTGACTTCTATCTGACCCAGTTCTTGAGCGGGCATGGGTGTTTTCAGTCTTACCTGCACAAGATCGGTAAGTCGCGGTCTTTATATTATCGGTTTTGCCCAGAAGAGGAGGACAATGCCTGTCACACATTTTTTGCGTGTACAAAATGGGTCAGGCTGCGAAGGGAACGGAGGGAGACGAAAGAGCTCACCCCGGATAATATAGTTGCGGTGATGCTCGAATCGGTTGACAAATGGAACCAGGTGGCACATTAGCTCGGGCAGTCCTAAAAGATAAAAGGGACATACAGCAGCCAAGGCACTGGGGGTGGGGATCTCTTTCTCTTTCCCTCTCCACTCCTGCTAGGAAAGCGAGCCCCCAGCTTAAAGGCGCCTTACGGCATAGCAAAACGAGACCTGGCCCGAAGTAATGTGTCAAACGTTGCTAGGCTGGGTTTTCAGGTTGACAGGGGAGGTGTTTAGTGGGTTTTCCAGTCGCCTTCTTGCGACCATGGGAGTCCTACACTCTGTGCATGAATGGCATTTACCTCTTACCACAAAAAAGGTATTTACTTTGTGGAGACCTGAACGCTAGATATTGACACTGGAATTGCTCACGAAGCAATAAAATGGGGCACATTTTATTCAATCTCACCAGAGAGGCAAATATCAACGGGAGTTTCTCCATAGAATCCTCGTTCAACTCTCCCCGTGGAGTTAGTTCCACTCTGGATCTGGTTCTTAGTGATCAAAATATTACTCCTCCGAGTTGAGTGTCTTGCAAGCCCCCTCATCTCCCCATCTACCTTTAATATTTTTCTTAGAAACGACGATAGATAACAGAAATGTACCAAAAATATATTACTATTATAACAAAGCGAAATGGTCTGAATTCTTGAGTTTTATTAATGAAAGAGTTAATTTAACATCAAGAACATTTGGAATCGCTCAAAACACCCTCAGGATGTGAAACACTATCTGGCAAACTGTTGAGTGTAGTCCCCCAATATTATCAAAAGCTTCATGTAATTTAGAATTTGACGAAAAAACTTACAATCTAATAAGAAAACTAAATTCTTTGCGACGTAAGTGGCAAAAAACCCGCATTAGGTTTCTCAAAATTGATGTTAATAGCCTCACCCTAGCAATTAAGAACGAAATTAAAGAGCTTCGGAATCTCCGTAGAAACACCACACGAACAAATCTGGACTACAACTCGCGCAAATTATGCTTTTTAAACAGAATTTTTGAACGAAAGTATCATACGTTACCATATTCAATAATAAATAACAACTAAAAGCATATTTACTACAATCAAGGAAAAGCAGATATACTTACAACTAATTTTAATCAGTTTCATAATATTTCCAATAGGTTCTCCAACAAACTAGCAGAAATGACGGTGGCTAAAGCTTTGGAACAACAACCAAATTAATTATCTTTACCTTCTGGCGCATTAATAAAAGCAAGAGAGTTAATAGGTTTACTTAAAAAAGTTAAAACGGCAAAGTTTCAGGTATCGATGGCCTGCTGAATATAGTACTTAAAAATCTACCCATAAAAGGAAAAGTCTTCATATGACTCGTATTCAACGCTTGCCGAAGGCTCTCTTTCTTTCTATCCATCTAATAACAAGCTCTAGCTATACCTATCCTGAAGCCTGGAAGAGATCCGCACTCTCGCGACAACTACATGCCCACTAGCCAACTACCAGGATTAGGTAAGGTCTTTGAAAGAGTAATCCTAAATAGATTAAATTATTTAATGGCAAACAATAATATACTACCTGGTTTTCAATTTGGCTTCAGAAACAGATATTGGACAGAGCATTTTCCGTGTTATGAAGGTTGTCAAAGCAGCGATGTACTGTAAATTGTCTGTATATTTGATGACGCTGGATGTTGAAAACGCCTTTGATACAGTCTGGTATGATGCTTTTGTCTATAAACTTCAGAAATATCCTATAACAACAAGTACATTTTACAAGCATTTTTAACTGACATGAAGTTCCAGGTGAAAGTAGGGGAAAGCACTTCCCCAGTGAAAAGTATTACTGCTGGTTTTCCCCAAGGCTCTTGCGTAGGCCCATCACTATATAACATCTGTACGTCTAAATTCCCGTCCTTACCTAACTGCTAAGTAGCAGCTTCCGCAGACGACATTTGCACATACATCATAGGCGCAGATCCAAACACCTGAAAACGGCGTCAGAGCTTACATATCACCATAGATGGAAAATTAAAATTAATATTGCAAAAATGATTTCAATATTCTTCACTAGGAAGCGTAAGCCTGCTCACCTACACAAGGGACCAATCAATTTTTTAGGGCAAACCATTCCTTGGAATGAGGATCTTAATTATTTTGGGTTTATACTCGACAAAAACTAACCTTAAGAAGTCATATTGATCATATTGGCTCCGAAGCGTTCAAGGCCGTGCTTTTGCTATACCACCTTCTGAATTAACACCAGAAACAAAGTCCTCATCGTCAAAATGGCAATCCCAGCGATCATCTGTACGGCTCACCTACCTGGATCCAATGTGCTTAATATCTAATAACTAAGCTTCAAATCACGCAAAATAGTTACCTGAAAATAGTACTTACTAAACCGTTTCACTTTTCTTCTAAAAAACTTCACAGCCTTGCTGGTGTTAGTCCAATTTATAAACTTGCTGCATGGCGCCGTGATAAACTAATAGCGAAAGCAAATGATTTGCCTAACCCGCTGATGCGAGCGCTGGCAAACTGAAAACCAGCAGTTGCTACCACCTATCTCTTTGGCCTTAACCTAGCCTCTAATTTTAACTAGTTATAAGTAGATAGTTAAGTTATGTTAAGCTAATAATAAATTTAGTAGAGGTTTTTGACAAAAGTTTTCTCTTGCTTATTAGAATATTCACATTGAAATACAATACTACACATAGTTTTAAGTAATGTTCAAACGATGGTAAAATGATTTTCTCAAAATACTTACTATCTTATAAAACCTTTGTACCGCAGATATAAATATTCGATGAAGTTATTGTCAGTTACGATGTTTTAATTTATGAGTTATTTCGTCTCTTTGGAAGTCCATGCTCAGTTCTTTAAACACGGCGAATTAATCGTTACCTTCATTTATTAGAGGCTTTACCTGTGCAACCAGTATACTTGCAATTAGGTTTGTTCTCTTTTTTTCCAATATTCGTAAAATTTACCTCATTTTCAAAATCTTTATGGCTATTAAGTTAATTATCTTTTTCCATTTTGATATCGTCTGTTAGTTCTTTCAGCACTGAGAAATACAATAGTTACAACTTTCATCAGCGTCGCCAGCACTTAAGACATCTTTTGCGATCATTGCTTTGTAATTTTCAGTTTGATTTCTTCAATTTCTTTTATCTCCTTTTCTTGCTTGTCTTATTTTAGATGTTTTGGTTTTTGATTTTTCATCCCATTCTTGATTATTTCTTCGAGGGACAAGATACGCAACCTGAGCTCTTCATTTTCCTTCTTGATTTTTCCATGCTCGTCATTGTTGATCATTATATACATTTTTTCTCCACCATATGTAGAGCCCGCCTAATTGAATTTTCTCTTCAGTATAACAACCGTCTGACTGCTATTGATCGTTCTTTCAACCTCCACTAACGATGGAAAACCGTCGGGCTCCTTCATGCAACCAGCCCCGAAGTTTTCTTAGGGTATTACTCGTATTTAACTAGTGCCTTAATACCGGAAATAATGTTCTGTGCAAGAAAGTTGATCAACTTTGATGGAACGCCTAACAACATAAAAATCAAGAAAATTTCCTAGGATCTACATATTCTAAACAAAGCATGTAAATCCACAGATGTATTTGCAATCATAATAAGTCAGGAAATCAATCATATTGTTCTAAAATCAGTCAACTTATCAGTTGATTCCAAATCAAAGACTAGCATAAACGGTGCGAAATTTTTGAATATCATGTTTATTGGTTTTTATTGTCTACAATCAACATTGAACTAGTTCACAAAAGTTTGCAAGGATTAACTTAACTTATCCTTCTTTACAAAAGTTTTGCCTACAAAGTACTTTTTAAAGTGCCTTATGATGATAAAAACTGAAAACAAAATCAATAAAATATACAAAATAAGGTCATATGATTTTGCCCTAAATTGTCCTATGTAGATTATTGGTGAACGTAAATGAAAAGGATAAGGATCTTTGAGAACATACTCTATCCACCATAAAGCAGTTTCAATAGGTTTCATTGGCCGGTTTCTAAAGCGATGTGAACGCATTTTCATCCGATCCGTGTACGAGGGGTCTTCAAGTATTGTCCGAACGGCTAGCTCTAATTTCGGTTCTGTGAAGTCCTGTAGACTCACAAAAGTGGCCACACCATCAAGAACCGCTCTATGGGCGTTCTTTTAAACCAAGAAAGAAATTTGTTTCATCTAGGAAGAATTGAACTATGAACCTGCATACCGTATTTTGATCCATAAAAAAAGGCACTGCAACAATGGGGACCCCATGCCATGTCGTCTCTTGATTTCCAAGTCCACCACTGTGAGAAATAAATGCCTTCATTTTAGGATAAGCTGTAAATTAAAATAATTGAAAAGCGACATTATTTCATTCAATTTTTTGATTTTTTACCTAAGACGTCGTTCTGAGGTATCCATTGTCTTACTTGTAGATTTGCAACCTTTCCCTTTGAGGGATCTTTCTCAAATTTCCACAGAAAATTATATTCAGGAAACTTTTTAACAACATTGATTAAAATTTCTTGCTTTTTATCTTCAAACAAATCAGCACGGACATTGGTCCCAAAAGAAATCAAGATTGCTCCTTTTTTCCCATCTTTTATGAAGTCTTCCAAGTCTTTTGGAAGGGGTTGCGGCTCCCGTATTTGGAGACCGCCGATTTCAATCACATTTGGGGGAAGAGGCACTGGATAGTCCATTGCTGGATGAGTGTTGATGAGTGTTAATGCAGCTTTCTTGTCCAAGTCATAGGTGCTAGGTAGATCTTCGATTTTGAAGATTTTAGCTACCAATTTATCGAATTTCGGGTAGAATATGTAATTTGAATACCTGTGAAAGTTTCATTAGATTTCACTATTTTAGGAGAATCATAAATTATTAATGCACTTTGTTTATATTTGAAAGCCAAATGGGAAAGATTGATCAATTATGTTGCTAAGGTTCTATTGCGGTTAATACTTATACTGCAAGGAATGTTTCAAAGGCCTGAGAGATTATCAAACCAAGTGAGTAGATAAGAGCATAGAATAGATACACATAGAAGGAAAGGTTCGAACAAATTTATTCTACTTTGAAATGGTAGTAATAAATATTACTCGACGCAGCAAAATGATTTTACCTTCTGTGTGTATCTATTCCCATGTATCATGGAACTAATAGTAGCAATGACCTGGACTTAACATTGTTTATATACTCGTTGGACAGGGAGTTACTAACTGGAGAGTTGCAGATATTCTGCATAGAGTTTGATGCAGTACTTGAATGAATGAAAAGATGCTTTACGTAATTATCTTTAAGATTTTACAAAAATGAAGTGAATTTAAACATCGATTATTCCTAAAAAAAATAATAGGGCCATTGACACTAAATTTATACATAACTGCGCAAAAAAATTAAATTTATACATTATCACTACGGTAATTAAATAACTTAAATATAAATTTTCCTTACACCTAAATTTTTCTAGACTAAATGTTTAAATGGATATATTTAAATATTGAACTTATTTTATTTTGAGTTAACTGTAACTCTTAGCTGATATAATTAATACTCCTTATCTAATGTTACTATCAAATAATCTAATCCATTCGTAACTAAGTCTATAAATTTACTAAAGACGTTCACCTTAACATAATTTAAAAAACGAAAAAAGCTAGCAATATACTTCATCTACAGTCTAATCATTAATATTAAACTGTTGTAATGTTTTGTTAAAGATTTACAATAGCCTATTAAGATCGGTATATGTCCGTCCGTCCATCCGTCGATGCGTCAAACTGGGTTTTCTCAGGAAGAGCCATAAAATCAAACAACTCGGAATTTTCTGGTTAATGAAAATCTCATAACCGAAAAAATTTTAAACTATCTTAAAGGGGGTCTCTTCATATAAGGATGCGATTCCTTAAAACTTCTTTCACCGAAGGTAGTCGAGTAGAGTAGACCTCTTTTGGCATCAGTTTCAAAAATGCAAAATTGACAACGGGGTAGGCAGGGGCAGCGAAAGAACACGAAAAAATGACTCCTCCCCTCGTAATTGTATTACACCTGTGAACCGAAAAAAGTGAAAAATTATAGAGGTATGAGTATTTCTCTACAAGTACAACAACATAAAATACCTCCGAAGTCCAAGTGCGTCAAACATTGTTAGCAATATTATGATTTATCAGTTGCTCATTATCATGAATAAAATCATTAGGACACCCATAAATTCAATGAAATTTAATATTCGACTGGTTACTTATTGTATAAGATCAATGAATCATAGAATCTCAGAAAGATCGGTCAGTATTTAACGAAGCTATGCTCATTTGAGTTTTCCTACATTACAACAAAAACAATGCATGGCTATGGAACAATATGCACTTCGAATTGACTCAAACACTATGGACTTGTCAGGATTTGCATGAACGTTTCAGTAGGAATATGTATGTATTCTTCATTCGTTCAACAAGCAGTATCAGTAATTACAAAGCAAAATATATTCCTGCCATTTACAGAGGACCTCTAATACAAAAGGTGAAATATTAAAAAAATATTTGGAGTTAACAATTAAGCAAACTAATTAGTTTTAGTTTTAGCAAAAATAGAGAATCAGTAAAAGGATCAGTTTAAAGACGATCATTACTGCGAGGTAGCTTAAGCAGAGGAGAATGAAAGTAAGTGTCAACCCGAGTGAATAGAATATCAATGATATTCTCATTTCTACCCGGACGAATACTGTGTCGATAATATACGAGAACCAAGTTGGTATCAGGAAGTTGATTACATATTTTATATAGAAGACACTCATCTAGAATCAATCTGGAAGATTCAAGAGAAGGAATCTGAAGAACGAACAAGCGATTAACGTAGAATCTGGAAGATTCAAGAGAAGGAATCTGAAGAACGAACAAGCGATTTACTTAGAATGACTAATGAATGACTGGACAGATTCAAGAAAGACAATCAGGTAGTTATTGTAAGGGGACCAAATTTGAGAGCTGTATTCCGGGAGCAGACGGATAATATAGACAAGTAATTTGACAGCAAACTTAGGATTAGAGAAGATATAAGTGTGTCTTAGAACAAATTCAGAAGCACGAGAGGCTCTAGACACTAGATTTAAAATGTGGAGGTCAAATTTGAGGTTTGGATTAAAGGTAACCCCTAGATCTTTCATCTGATCCATTGATTTAAGATGTAGAGATGTGTTATTGGGGATTTCTTTAAGATGGATGATATTTAGACAAGGGGAAGTTCGCGTTGAAGGGAGATCATTAATGAACATTGTAAAAAAAGAGGAACTCCACGCACTGTATCTTCAATGAGTACTTGACATGTTCTAGTAGCTAGATAGAAAATCAGAAATAACAAGGCGGAACCAGACACACTTTAATTCGGCAGTTTTCCAATAAGTACCTCATGAGCTTAGAAAAGTCGGTGTAAATTACGTCCACTTAAAAGGCGACATTTAGGGCTGAGGCTACAGTGTCAATGGTGGAGTGGTTTGGAGCAAAGCCATGATATAAAGAAGCTATTTGGGAACGAAAAGATACGTAGAGCTTTATGTGGACGATTTGTTCTAGTATTTTAGGAGAGGAAGAAAACTTCGAAATATCGCAATAGTTTTCTACTGTGGTCTGATTCCCGGCCTTGTGTGTGGGAATAACATTAGCAATCTTCTAGCAATTCAGCATGAGACCAGTTGAAAGACTTAAGTTAAAAAGTAAGAAAAGTGGAAAGCTATTCGAAGAAGCTAATGTTCTCAAAAAGAAATAACGAATGCCATCCCGCCCAAGCCAACATTATGATCAATACTATCGCCTCCCTCTAGCCGATGACAATGACCGAAATAAGAGACATTGACTGTGTCACGGATCAAAAGGAAGTCCCATAGCGTGGACAGGAACAATGTAAGGCTGATACAAGAAAACCATAGAGGACAAGGTATGGCCATTATTGACTTGACTGAAAAGGACACCGAACTATTTCTGAGTAAGGGCAAAGTACGGATAGAGTGAGTTGTCTGTAGGATACAGCAAAGAGCAATGCCTCTTCAATGCTTTAAATGCCTTGGCTATGGTCACACTGCACGAGTATGGAAAGGACCCGATAGGAGTTCCCTATGCTGGAAAGGCGGTGAAACCAGACATTAAAAAAAGAGTGAATGAAGGAGGCACACTATTTTCTTTGCAAGGATGCAGATCCAAGACCTGATTTTGGACACGTATTGGGATCAGGAAAATGCTGAGCTTTCCAGAAAGCCCAAGCCAAAGCAAAACCAGAACTTTGATAATCCACATCCTGCATCTTAACCTACATCGCAGTTCAACCGCCCAAAATTTACTTGAGGAACGTAAATGCTGATTTTATGCTGCTGAGTGAACAATGCCATAGTAAAAGTTCGGCATCACGGTATCCAATTGAAACTGGTACTGCCGCCATCTGGGTTCTAAATAGTGATTTCAGGTGGAGAACTGTAGACGGGAGATGGTTTTGTGTGGGCTCGGTGCTCAGGGACTACCTTCTTTAGTGTGTAATTAACACCGAACGAATCGATATTATTTTTCCAAACCATGCTTAATGCTTTGGAGGACGCTGTCTCGAATGCAGATGGGAACATATTCGTAGGGGGTTCAACGTGGAAACAATCGAACGGAGCATGCCTCAAACAGATCCAAGGGGAAAACCAATCCTAGGAATGGTGGCTAGAATGGCGCTCGTCGTACTAAATACCGGTAAGATGCCAATTTTCCACCGTATTGGTTATGAAAGAACCATACCGGAGGTGGCATTTGCCTTGGAGTGCTTAGTACGGAGGATACACAATTGGAGAATATTAGAGACCTACTCAGCTAGAGGTCATCAGCGCATTCTGCTTAAGATCAGTGCTGTTGTCTCTCGACGTCCGTGGTCTCGGCTTTCTACAATTGGTTGGAACACCGGAAGGATGGACCTTGAGAGGTTCATCAAGGTGCTCACAGCAGTTGCCACGCTGCAGGTACATTCACGGGGATTGGAAGAACTCCCAGCTCAAGGCGTGGTGAACTCTACTGTGAGCATTATTACGACTACTTGCAACACTTTTATGCCACGTCGAAAGCCCCGGCATGTCAAAACCTGGCATGGCAAGCCCCGGCATGGCAAGCCCCAGTGTCACAGGCTTAGGTGTGAGGCTCAGCGGGCACGGAACAATAACAAGGCATGCAACCGGGCAGCGGCATATAAGCTGGCCAAGAAATGCCTTCGCAAATTGATTAACAATAGCAAGGCTTGCTGCTGACATGCTCTAGTGGACAATCAAAATAAAGATCCGTGGGGCTAGTTATGCGGAAGCTTGGTGTCCTACGGAAACCTTGCATGTATGATGCAGAAAAGATGGATGAGATAGTACGAGCGCACTGCCCCGGCCATTCCGTCCATGTTAACGCTGTCCACGGTGAAACAGCAGTCGAGTATCCACTCTTCACACAGCCAGAACTAGAAGAGGTGGTCCTTTCGTTGAAAGCGAGGAAGGCTCCAGACCCAGATGGTGTTCCAATAGATGTGTTGCAGCTTGTCCTTCACCCTTATCCTGACTTACTGCTCTGCACGTGCAACGCTTGTCTACGGGGTGCGGCTCTCCCGGTACGATTGAAGGTGGTGAGGCTCGTGCTGATCAATAAGGGGAAGGGAAATCGGCAGTACGGCTTTAGAGCAGGAGGCCTCATCACTAAGGCGATTGTAGAGGTGATCAGCGCTGTCCAAAAGGCAGAAGCATATAGTTGCACGAAGCGATGGATCGTCTTATTTGTGACATTTGACGTCAGAAACTCCCTCGAGTCCGCTAGATGAGCGGATATCCTGGATACGCCGGAAACCCCTTCTCAAGTTCCAGAATATCTAATGCGGCTTTTGAGGGACTACCTGAGGAACCGAAGTCTGCACTACTGCACGACACAGGGATGCACGTTACACCGGGTATTGCCCTGGGATCTATCCTTAGTCCAGACCTGTGGAATGCGTCTCACAAAGGGCTACTGAGACTGGAGATGCCAGATGAGTCGCGCTTGATCGGCTATGTGCATGTCGCACCGTTGAACAAGCGGAACTTGGGCTAGGTATTCTAATGCACCGAGTCAGAGACTGGATGACTGCTCGAGTGTTCAGTTTAGCACTGTAGAAAATCGAAGTAGTCATCTTGACAAAAAAGCGAATCAAAAGAAGGATATCTGATCTATATATATATATATATATATATATATATATATATATATATATATATATATATATATATATATATATATACATCTATATATATATTCATATATATGGATTTATTCCGGTTGGGTGGATGCGAAGGGGCTCCACCATCACCCGTTTGCCCCTCTTTCATTTGTGAGCCATGAACTTCGTCGGGTTATGACGAGGTCACCCCAAGTCCGCCTTTCTTTTCAGATTCCACTTGTTCTCGTGACAAGCTCTAATTCTCTCGCTGTAGTTATCTACACTTTTTGTGACTTCGGTCACCTCTTGACCTCCAGCAGTCCAATTCGTGAATGCGAAATTTTTTTGTAGTGGGTCCTCGTGTTGGGGAAATGAACCCGCCCCACGACACCGCAATGCTAGCCTGCCAGCGCATTCACGCGTCTCCAGACGAGGGCATTCTCGGCAGATACCTCCATCTTCTTCTGCCGGGGCAGCAGAACATCGCTGCGGTCCTTTACGGACATTATTGAACATCATAAAATCACTACAAACGGCGCCCAATGTGGGGCCCGAAATGCCCGGCTATATCATCAGTCGTGAGCACGAGACAGTCCATCGTCTCTAGGTGTCCCCACAAGGTGTTAGTAATTTTGGCGGGTAGATAACTCCCGAGGGTTTTTGCACTAATCGTGCCCCAGCAACTTGATAACTTTCGGACGTGTGTTGTCTTTGGACATCAATATCGTTTGGTCCTGCTCTTGAATTATACTTTGGTGGTTTACCACCATTGTATGACTAGTAAGGCCAAATGATATTAGAGTCCCTTTTTGTGTTCGGAAGTTATTATCTCAACATCCATTTTGCGGAGGATTCTGATCCGCTTCCCAAACCAGCGGTGCATAGGTGTCTTAAATTACATGGATTTTGATTTCATGTGATTGGCTGATTAGCTAATCCATGACTATCCATGACAAGACACGCGCTGCTTGTGGACTAGAATTCAACCCTGGGCTGACAAGTTGTAACTTGAGAAAACTTGCGGATGAGGGATCACTTCTGAACCCTGATTTTCATGGTGCCACAAGAGAGTTGTCCCTGAAACGCTATAGAAGGATTGTGCCATTGGTGTCCATACTTGGGAAGAAAGACGGAATGGAAAGACCGATTATTTTTTTGATATTTCGATCGCCAATCAAACCTTTTTCATACCTTTTTTTTTGTGAGGATCATTTATAGTTCGCCACTGACGGCCACTTCAAGAATTTTATACTTTACATTTGTTTGCATTTTTTTTTTATCTATATATATATATATATATATATATATATATATATATATATATATATATATATATATATATATATATATATGTATATATATATATATATATATATATATATATATATATATATATATATATATATATATATATATATTTATATATTTATTTAGATATATTTTTGTTTCTTTATATATTTATAGTTCTGTTTTTTTTGCTAATCACCATTGTGACAGGAATGCCCACCAAAATAACCCCAGAGAGGAGGAAGTTGAGGTCAGATGCCGGACCAGCGCTCTTGTGCTCCATATGTCATGAGGACATGGATGAACTCACCAGTCAGAGGTTGCAGTGCGGACACAGGCTACACCAGCTGTGTTTGGTCCAACTGCGGCAAACCTCATCCACGTGCCCGCTCTGTCGCCAGCCTCTACAAACCGCCCAGCCAGCAACAGAACGACCTCAGTCCTACAGCGCAAGTGGAACTGTGCCCAAAAGCGGACCCCTTCCATCCACGACAATGAGTGCACGAGAGGAAGACTACCGAGCCGAAGCAGTGCCGCCTGCGGAAGAGCCGAGACCTACTGTGGCTGTGGAGGCGACAGTTTTACAAGACTTAATGGCGCTCATGCAGGACCTGACCACCCGGGTAGCCTCGCTGGAAAGCCAGAAGGAGAATCCAGTACCACCTCGGCCAAGAACGCCTCCGATGTGGGATTCGGACCCAAATCCGTGGGATTTTCCGATAGACTCGCGGTGCGATCACGAACGAATCCGGCCCGGTGCGGCAATGAATCCATTGGCTCCAGTGTACCGGCCCCGACTGAGCCAAGCACTGCCACCAACTCAGGCTCCAGTGATTCCGCCGGCCCAACGCATCCATCCACACGATACGTATCGGCTGAAGCCGACGCAGATCCCCAGCATCATCCAGGGCTGGAATCTGCATTTCAGCGGGGAACCTAACACTATAACGGTGGAAGTTTTCATTAGTCGGGTGGAGTCGCTGATTGAGCAAATGCTAGCAGGAGACCACACGGCGCTCGCAGGATACTTGCCAATGCTGCTTAGGGGAGCAGCACTTGAGTCATATTGGCGAATACATTCGGCCCCACCATCAATACGCTGGTCACGGTTGAAGGAGGTACTCCGCATGGAATACTCTACGGTAGACATGGACGAATTAGTACTGGACAAGATGAATGCTAGATGGCAGCGTCCGGACGAGTCTTTCCATCAGTATCGAGCCGATATTCTTCGGTTGAATGACCAGTTGTCAGAGCCGATGTCTTCTACCCAATTGCTGCGTTTAATGAAGCGCAATCTAAGACCGGATCTTCGTCGCCATATCGTGAACTCCGATCCACAGAGTATGGAGGCACGGCTGAGAACGGTGCGTCGCCTAGAAAGGTTTGAGGAAGACCTCCGGGACCGGCCCTACTTACTAGCTAGGACGGGTCCTCGACGAGGAATCGCGGAGTTGGGCGCAGATTATACCACCATGGATCTGGAGGAAGATTTGGACCAGGACCAGCTTGCTGTAGCAGCAGTGGGGAGTCATACGACCTGCTGGAATTGCCATCAAACTGGACACCGGTTCATTTCATGCCGAGCAGAGCGTAAGCTTTTCTGCTACGGTCGCGGCAAGCCGGACACTTACTTCCCGGACTGTTCTGAATGTGCCGCGCGAAAAAACGGCCAAAAGAGTACCCGACCACCTCAGTGGTACTCGAAGCCCCCGCAGTAGCTCCTCAGCCAGCTGCTCACCCCTACAAACCTGACGTTAACTCACCAGCCATGACCACTATGACTGCGAATGTTCACTCTCTTCCGGAGACCTCGCCAACGACCATATTGAAGCGACCACCACAGTCACTGCCAGAAGAACTCCGGCAGCCTCAAATACTGCAGGAATATCGGGTGGCTCGAGAGCGAATATTTGCTTCGGAAATAGTCACTTCCCGCCCGCGCACGACAAAATGGTCAACCCGTCGTTGGCGGAATTTCCGCAAGAGAGTGCGCACCTGCCGTCAAACCCTGAACTCTTGTAACATTTCGGAGGTTGCTGAGAATGAGATCAGACCTTATCATCCAATTAAAGTGTTGGGCGAAATAGTGTTTGCGTTGATCGACACGGGTGCCAGCATCAGTTGTCTTGCCTCGAGCTTTGGCTCGAAGGTGCTCCAAGACTATCCGAACTTGATTAAATCCTGGCGCACTGAAATCAGTACAACTGATGGCACCAAACACCCTATACGAGGTAAACTAACCACACCCGTGACGTTCAGGGGTCAGACGAAGGATATTACTTTCTATATTATTCCGTCTTTGACTCAGAATGTGTACCTTGGCGTCGATTTCGTCCTTCGCTTTAGACTGGCCTCCGATTTATTCACAGATTTGTCTTTAAAAACCAGATATGTCAACGAAATCACTTCTATTCCCGATAGACATGACCTGACGCCTAACCAACGGCAACGCCTGGAAGCATCCATCGCTGCTTTTCCATCTTACGATACCCAAGGTCTTGGCCGCACCACCCTAGTCCCACACGCCATCGACGTTGGCGATAGTAAACCGATTAAACAGAGACACTACGCCATCTCACCGGCCATGGAGAAATTGGTGTATGCGGAGCTGGATAGGATGCTCGAGTTGGGGGTCATAGAGGAGTCCCAAAGTGCCTGGTCATCACCGGTGACCTTGGCGGTGAAGCCAGGTAAAGTCCGCCTCTGTCTTGATGCCCGTAAGGTAAACGCGGTTACCATCAAGGACGCGTACCCGCTTCCACTCATCGATGGAATACTAGGGAGACTGCCGAAAGCCAATTATATCACCAGTCTCGACCTAAAAGACGCCTTCTGGCAAATTCCACTCGATGAGGGGTAGAGGGACAAGACCGCCTTCACAGTGCCTGGACGACCATTATATCAGTTCGTCACAATGCCCTTTGGCCTGTGTAACGCGCCGCAAACGATGACTCGGCTGATGGACAAGGTCATCCCACCTCACCTGAAACACCAAGTGTTTGTGTACCTGGATGATCTATTGCTCATAACGGAAACGTTCCATCAACACCTCCTACTCTTACAAGAAGTAGCCCTGCACATCAGTAAGGCGGGACTCACCATCAACGTACAGAAAAGTAAGTTTGTCATGAAAGAAGTCCGATACCTAGGACATGTCATAGGACATGGCACTATCAAAACGGATCCAGACAAAACTCGTGCGATTGATGAGTTCCCCTAACCAAAAACAGTGAAGCAGCTACGACGTTTCCTTGGTGTGTGCGGTTGGTACCGAAGATTTGTTCGGAATTATGCAACAGTTTCAGCGCCCCTGTCAGACATGCTGCGGAAAGGGAAGTTCGTTAGGACCGAACTCAGCCGAAAGGCATTTGAAGAGCTTAAACAAGCCTTCACATCAGCTCCTGTCTTGCACAGCCCCGACTTCACGAAGACCTTCTCCATTCATTGTGACGCAAGTCAACATGGAGTAGGAGCCGTGCTGGTGCAATTGACCGATGAAGGAGAGGAAGCTCTCATCGCCTTCATGTCCAATAAGCTGAATTCGGCCCAAAGAAACTATACTGTGTCCGAGCAGGAATGTTTGGCAGCGGTAATAGCTGTGAAGAAATTCCGAGCCTATATAGAGGGCCACCCATTCGAGATCATCACGGACCACGCGTCACTACAATGGTTGATGAACCAGGCAGAGGCCCAAGCAGAGTGCCTCTTTATGGCATAGAGTTATGCATTCAAATTGTATAATTCTATGGCATAAATTGGTCACCGGGGTACTCCCCTTCTGATGGGAAAGTTCATGCAATTCAAGTTGTATGAGTTTTCCACTCAGAAGAGGAATACCTGGCCACTGCAACAGAATACATATGGATTTATTCCGGTTGGGTGGGTGCGAAGGGGCTCCACCATCACCCGTTTGCCCCTCTTTCATTTGTGGGCCATGAACTTCGTCGGGTAATGACGAGGTTACCCCAAGTCCGCCTTTCTTTTCAGGTTCCCCTTGTTCTCGTGACAAGCTCTAATTCCATCGGTGTAGTTATCTACACTTTTTGCGACTTCGGTCGCCTCTTGACCTCCAGCAGTCCAATTCGTGAATGCGAAATTTTTTGGTAGTGGGTCCTCGTGCTGGGGAAATGAACCCGCCCCACGACACCGCAATGCTAGCCTGCCAGCGCATTCACGCATCTCCAGACGAGGGCATTCTCGGCAGATACCGACACCTTCTTCTGCCGAGGCAGCAGACTTTTTGAACATCAAAATCACTACAAACTCCCATGCTTGTAAGAAGCCGACTGGGCTATCCACTAAACACCTCCCCTGTCAGCCTGAGAACCCAGCCTGCGACCTTTTGATGCATGACTTCGCGCCAAGATTCATTTTGTTACGCTGTGAGGCACCTTCAAGCTGGAGGATCCCTTTCCTAGCGGGAGGGGAGCAGGGAAGAGGAAGTGCCAAACAAGTAATCCCCCAGGCCCAATGCCTCCATTTGTCAACTGATTCGAGCATCACTGCAACTATACTATCCGTAGTGACCTCTCCCTTCTCCCTGCTAAGGTCGCTTTACAGCCTGTCCCATTTTATACACGTAAAAAATATGTGGCATACATTGTCTTTCTCTCCTGGGTGAAACCGACAATGGGGGACCGTGAATCATCAAATTAGTGCAGGAAAGCTTGAAAACACCAAGGCTTGCTTTAATGCTTGGTCAGATAGAAGTCAGTCTCACCATGCCTCCGATTAAACCACATTCTCACATCCGGGATGAGGCGTGCAGTTCACTTTTCCTTCGTGTAATTTACCCAAGACTGCTGTCAATCGTAGAGTGAGTGCTGTCTCACGGGCAACCATTTCCCTCATATCCTCGTTTTGACGCAGGTAAATTGTACGGCTTTCTCTAACAAGGAGGGCAACAGGTTTCACGCCTGCAATAACTCTCACCGCTGAATCAGGGACTGTCGGATAAGAAGATGCAATCCTCAGGCCTCCACTTTTCTGTACATGTGCCAAGCGTTTTCAGTATCACTCGTTACTGAGCGTTTCGCCCCATATTTTTGCTCCGTACAGTTTTTGTTCCGTATACAGCACTCATCAGGAGGCGCCCTTTCGATGAGCTGGGTCCCCCTACGTTGGCCATAAGTCGACTCAGAGATGATACCCTCGAGCAGTCTTCTCATCCGTTGCCCTGATTTGCTTAAAACTTCCGTATTAAGGATCGAGTGGAGCTTAATAAAATCTAAGCCAGACTTAACCGTTCTTCGGAATTTCTACGTTCTGGATGCATAATAATAAAACAATTGGTGTGGAGTTTTTACACCGGTTTATCACAATCAAAATCAGGGGAGAAATTTTGCCAGCCCTCAAAGGCAGATCTGAAGAAATCGACTGATAGTCGAATCAACGAAAATTGTACTTAGGACGAGCACTAATTTTAGGGTGAGTTTAGTGAGTCAGAGAAAGGGTCATAATAAGTGAAGGAAGAAAGGCATCAATATGGAGATAGGAAAATGAAGATCGAGAAAGAGACAGGCCCTGATAAGAAACGTTAGAAACACCAGACCTAAGAGCTTGCTATTTACATTAAATTGGGAAAGGGAGGATAGGTTGATAGATGAGGACGGTACAGGTGCAGGAAAGAATCACCAAGGAACCGAAGAGGGGTTAAAGTCTCAACAAATTAATATAGGGGAGTGTAGAACCAAGGAATCAATATACCATGATGTTTATGTATACATATATATATATATATATATATATATATATATATATATATATATATATATATATATGTATAGATATATGTTTATATATATATATATATATATATATATATATATATATATATATATATATATATATATATATATATATATATATATATATATATATATATATATATATATATATATATATGCATATATATTTATTATTTACATATATGTATTTATATATTGTGACAACGAAGTACCCGGGAATCGTAACTTAAATTCCTCGGGTAAATGATATTTTGAAAAATGTATTTTTCTAAGTTGGTAGGACTGTCCTTAATTACTATGCCAAATTTGATCACGGTCTGTCGGCCAGTTTGTTGGTAACAGCTGCTTAAGTCGGTACACCTCGATAGTGCGTTGCGATTTATGTGATTTTTTTATTGTGATCGAATTTAAAGCCCAAAAGGCAATAAATACCATCGATCAACTACCATATTCACCAGATTTGGCGCCGTGTGATTTTGATGAATAATTAAATATTTTGCGTATAATTTGCAATCCCCGAGTAATTTTTTGTCGCGATGTAAAACAAAACTTGCTGAAGTAACTATCGGCCATCTCAAAAAGTGCTTATGAAAAGTATTTCACATACTGAAAAAATCGTTGGCATAAGCTTAGTGCATCTAATAGGTATTACTTTGAAGGTGACAAAATAAATATTGATAAATAATTGAATATTTCCGTGTCATTCTTGTCGCAATGTTTTATCTGATATATAAGTATATAGATATATATACATGTGTATGTAATAAATGTATATGCATACATATATATATATCTAAATATATATATATATATATATATATATATATATATATATATATATATATATACATATATATATATATATATATATATATATATATATATATATATATATATATATATATATATATATATATATATACGAGTATATATATATAGATATATATATATATATATATATATATATATATATATATATATATATATATATACGAGTATATATATATAGATAGATAGATAGATATATATATATATATATATATATATATATATATATATATATATATATATATATGTATATAGATATATATACATGTGTATGTAATAAATGTATATGCATACATATATATATATCTAAATATATATATATATATATATATATATATATATATATATATATATATATACATATATATATATATATATATATATATATATATATATATATATATATATATACGAGTATATATATATAGATATATATATATATATATATATATATATATATATATATATATATATACATTGCATATATATATATATATATATATATATATATATATATATATATATATATATACATTGCATATATATATATATAAATATATATATATACATTGCATATATATATATATATATATATATATATATATATATATATATATATATATATATATACATTGCATATATATATATATATATATATATATATATATATATATATATATATATATATATATATATTTATATATTGGATATTCTAAAAAGCATTGAGCCTTCTTTTCACTAGATGGTGTTCGTTGTCATGTATCGGGCAACGCTAATCAGATAGAGTCAAACTGACGTTTGAAAGGTGACATTCCAGTTTAAAATTTTTATGTGGATGGTTTTGTCTTTCGTCATTCGTATCAAAAGTTGTATTCATTTCAAAATGAGTGAAGTTTCTGAAAAAATACGTAATGTTTTACAATATCAAAACGATCAAGGTGAGCATTCATCGCAAGCTCGTGAAATAATTTGTGGTGTCTACGGTCCAGGCAATTTATCAAAAGCCACAGCTAAGAGATGGTTCGCTCGGTTTCGTTCTGAAAATTTTGATGTCAAAAGTGCACCTCGCTCAGGTTGACTAATCACTGAAAAAGTCAATGTAATCTTACAAAAAATTGAAGAAGACCGACACATAAGCAGCCATGACATGAACTGAATATCCATCACCAAACAGTTTTGAAGAGACCAATCACAACGGACAGTGACTGATAGACTTCGCTACTAGTAGAGGCTTCTCAGTAAGCTCCACACGCTTTCCACATCAAGACATCAATCAGAGAGCGTGAGCATCACAAGGCGGTCACACACTCAGCCAGATCGATAATGATCTCATACAAAAACGAGCCGTCACCAGCATTCTCAACAAGCGCTCGTTCCGCAACGGTATCTGTGGTTCGGACCACTACCTTAAAAGGGTCACGTCCTATGCCATGTCTCCAATACCTGTAAACAAGGAGCATCAGTTGCTCCAAGGTACGAGAGACACAAGCCCATTAAGAAATGTACGAACAGAAGCATCCGAGGAGGTTTTGATGCACCAGATAAAGAAAAGTAGAAACAACTGGTACGACGATGACTGCAAGGAAGCGATTAAAAAATAGAAAGTAAGCGCAAAAACATTCCATAAAGCCACCTACTCAAGCCACCTACTCGGACCAAAGAAGAAAAATATAAAACCGTTTCATAGTCAAGCCAAAAAGATGTGCCAGAGAATGACTGAGCAGCAACACCAAAATCCAACAGATAAACCAAAACATGACCCTACATGAAGTCACATCAGTGTTCGCCTCTATCAAACTACTAAGAGATGGCTTCAATCCACCAAAATGGTCTTTGCAAAACTGTACAATGAGCATCCATATTTAAACCAGTCAACATTAAAAACAGATGGCTGCAATATTTCCAGGAGGTAATTACAGCGTCCCCAACGATGGCTAAAGTCATGAATATTCCAGAAACAGGACAAGAGGTCCCAGTCTCACCAGCAAACAAAATATAAAATACAGGCAGCAGTAGGGGAACTCAGAAAAATTAAGGCTCCCGGAATATACGGAACACCATTAGAATTGCTCCAATGCGGGGTTCCTCGCCTACAAAGCTTCTGCATGGACTAATGCGCAGGAAATGGTCAGAGGAGCAGTTACGACAGTACTGACGGAAAAGTAGAATATGTCCTGTGCATGAACAGGGGGACAAAGTAATGTGTGCAAACTATAGAGTTATTGCTCTATTGTGCACGCCTTACAAAGTGCTTTTCAAAATCATGGACAAAAAATTAAGGCCGTACTATATAAGTATTATTGGAGAAAATCAGAGAGGCTTTCGAAGTGGATGGTCTACATTAGACCCAATATTCCAAGTTCAATAG
This sequence comes from Odontomyia ornata, assembly GCA_963969285.1. Classification (NCBI taxonomy): domain Eukaryota; kingdom Metazoa; phylum Arthropoda; class Insecta; order Diptera; family Stratiomyidae; genus Odontomyia; species Odontomyia ornata. Next base: position 134,133,434 of record OZ017741.1, on the reverse strand, counting down.
GTCCTCGAAATGTTCTGAGAATATAACATGGATTTGCACCAACCCTTTGTAGACTTCAAGTAACCATGCGACAGTGTCGACAAAAATACGAGGTACAAAATAATGCTTAATTTTGGCGCCTCAACATAACTAGTCCGCATGGTCAAGACTACAATGCTAAACACAGAGTCCCAAGTCAAGGTAGACGATAAGTTAGCGGACAGCTTTATAACAGAACAATGAGATGGGTTTGCCCAATACTCTTTAATATTATACTGGAGCACGTCCTCAGGAAGACGTCAGCTAAAATCTCGGGTACACCAAAGTTCATGTTCACAAAATTAGTAGCATATGGTGATGACGTCAATATTATAGCACGTTCAATCTTAGATTGCAAAGGAGCATTTGAAGGTTGAAATCTGAAGCAAAGTGGATTGGCCTACGCGTTAATGAAACTAAAACTAAATCCATGGCTAAAACGGGGAAGAAAATTCCAGTTCGAAAAAAGTTGATCTCTTGTCAAAGCCGCTGTGTGCACCCTACTAAGTTCATTGAGAAGGATGACCTATTTGATGGGCATGCCTCATCTTTTGGCTCGGTGAAGGTTGTCACTGATTGTAATAACTGGCAATAATATGCCGCATTCACTATAATGTACGCTTAAGTTTCCTGCCTTTTTTTTTTGTTTTTTTTTTTTTGTGGTAGGGAGGTGAAGGCATTTATGCCTGCCGTGTCTGGCAGTGTGGGACTCCCATGGAGGATACCTTTGGACCACTAAACACCTCCCCTGTCAATCTGAGAACCTAGCCTGGAACCGTTTGACACATTACTTCGGGCCAGGTCTCGTTTTGTTACGCCGTGGGGCGCCTTCAAGCTGGGGAGTCCCTTTCCTAGCGGGAGGGGAGGGGGGAAGAGGAATTGCCAGAAGAGCGATCCCCCAGCCCCAGCGCCTCCGGCTGTTGTGAGTCCCTTTTATATTTTAGGACTGCCCGAGCATAATGTGCCACCTGGTTCCATTTGTCAACCGATTCGAGCATCACCGCAACTATATTATCCGGGGTGAGCTCTCCCGTCTCCCTGTAGAGTTCCCTTCGCAGCCTGGCCCATTTGGTACACGCAAAAAATGTGTGACAGGCATTGTCCTCCTCTCCTGGGCAAAACCGACAATCGGGAGACCGTGACTTGCCGATCTTGTGCAGGTAAGACTGAAAACACCCGTGCCCGCTCAAGAGCTGGGTCAGATAGAAGTCAGTCTCACCATGCCTTCGATTTACCCAGGGTCTCACATCCGGGATGAGGCGCGCAGTCCACCTTCCCTTCGTGCAATTCCTCCAAGACTGCTGCCAATCGTTGAGCGAGCGTTGTCTCTCCTCGCGGACAACCATCTCCCTCGCATCCTCGTTTCGGCGCAGGTAAATAGCGCGGCGTTCTCTAGCAAGAAGGGCGACAGGTATCACGCCTGCAATCACTCTCACCGCCGAGTCGGAGACTGTTGGATACGAAGATGCAATTCTCAGTGCTCCTCTTCTCTGTACCTGTGCCAATCGTTTTCGGTATACCTCCTTACTGAGAGCGTCGCCCCATACCTCTGCCCCGTACAGTAGCACTGACCCTACAGCACTCATCAAGAGGCGTCTTCTTGATGGGCTGGGTCCCCCTACGTTGGCCATAAGTCGACTCAGGGCCGATATTCCCGAAGCAGCCTTCTCAGCCGTTGCCCTGATTTGCTCAGAGAAACTCATCTTCGAGTCGATCAGTAGCCCCAGGTACTTCACCGCTGGCTTCGATTCGATCTGTATATCTCCAATACTGATCATCCTAACTCTAGGGATTCTCTTTTTTGTCAAGATGACCACTTCGGTTTTCTCCAGTGCTAAACTGAGCCCGCGAGCAGTCATCCAGTCCCTCACTCGGCGCATTAGCATACCTAGCCTAAGTTGCGCTTGTTCAACGGTGCGTCCGGCGACCAGAGCCGCAACATCATCCGCATAGCCGACCAAGCGTGACTCATCTGGCATCTCAAGTCTCAGTAGCCCGTCGTAAGACACGTTCCACAGGTCCGGACCAAGGATAGATCCCTGGGCAACACCCGATGTAATTTCCATCCTTCGTTGGCCCTGTGTCGTGTCGTAGAGCAGGCTTCGGTCCTTTAGGTAGTTCCTCAAAAGCCGCATTAGATATTCTGGAACTTGAAAGTTTTCCAGCGTATCCAGAATATCCACCCATCTAGCGGATTTGAAGGCATTCCTGACGTCGAGTGTCACCAACAGGACGATCCGTCGCTTGGTGCGACTATATGCCTCTGCCTTTTGGACCGCGTTCACCACCTCTGCAATCGCATCGATGGTAGAACGTCCTGCTCTAAAGCCGTACTGCCGAGGAGATAGGTCCCCAGCAGCACAAATCGCGTCAGTGAGTCTTCCCTTGATGAGTTTCTCTAGCACTTTCCCAGCCGTGTCTAGCATGCATAACGGGCGGTATGCAGACGGCGATTCGGGATTTCCCTTCCCCTTGCTGATCAGCACGAGCCTCGCCACCTTCCATCGTACCGGGAAAACCCCGTCCCGTAGGCAAGCGTTGAATGTGCTGAGCAGCAAGTCAGGACAATGGTGATAGACGAGCTGCAAAACCTCAGCTGGAACACCATCTGGACCTGGAGCCTTCCTCGCTTTCAGGGAGAGGACTGCCTCCTCCAGTTCTAGCTGTGTGAAGAGTGGGCACTCGACTGCTGTTTCACCATGGACAGTGTCAACACGGACGGGATGGGCGGGGAAGAGTCCCCGCACTATCGCGTCCATCTTTTCCGCGTCATGTATACAAGGCTTCCATGGGGCACCAAGTTTCCCCATAACCAGCTTGTAGCCAAGGCCCCACGGATCCCTATTTACATCGTCCACGAGGTCTTGCCAGCATCGGGCCTTGCTCTTGTTAATAAGCCTGCGAAGATATTTCCTGCCGGACCTGTATGCTGCTAGCCTAGTGTCTGCCTCCTCCCGTGTTTGCGCCCGCTGGGCCTCTCGCCGAAGTTTGTGACACTCGCTTCTTTGTTCGGCGATCTCGTTTGACCACCAGTATACTGGAGGCTTACCGTGTCGGGGTCTCCGGCGGGGCATGGAAGACTCGCAAGCAGCTATGATGGCACTCATAGTTGAGTTCACCAAGTCCTTGGCTGTAGGCCCTCCACTCCCTGGCGGAGCTCCCAGCAACGGTGCGCCTGCCGTAAGCGCGTCAGTGAACTTCTCGACGTCCATCCTCCCAGTCCTCCATGAGGATTGAAGTTTGGGCATATGCACGCAGAGTGGCACCGTCGTGAATCTCAACAGCTATATACTGGTGATCACTAGCCGAGTAGTCCTCTAGTACTCGCCAGTTGTGTACTCTAGGTACCAGGGACTCCGAAGCGAGTGTCACATCGGGTATGGTTCCTACCTAACCCCAGCGGCGGAAAGTAGGGGTGTTCCCAGTATTTAGGACAAAAAGCGCTGTTCTGGCCGCCATGTCCAAGATTTGCTTTCCCCTTGGGTCGGATTGTGGCATACCTGCCTTACGTATAAACTCGATTCTGAGTCAATATATTCTTCCCAAACTACGCCTTAAAATGAATAAAAATTTTCTATCATTTAAAACCATCATTGGCTAAAACCTTATAATGACGTGTTGCGCGACGGACAGATGTATCTCTTGTTCAGCCATGGCAGTATTGAGGCCAGAACCGACTATGGCGGTTAACTAAGATTGTTAGCCAAATTACCGTTTATGTTTGATTCACTCCATAAATATTTATATCTTATTAAATTATATATGTATATACATGCATACATATATTTCAGCATGTATCACAGCGTTTCAAATATGATAACAAAGTATTCATCTGTTTTGGGGAAAATTAACCAAGCTGCAAAATAGGGACACGTAACATATTATAAACATATACATATAGTTTATATGTATATATATATACAGGTATATATGTGTATATATATATACAGGTATATATATGTGTATATATATATATATATATATATATATATATATATATATATATATATATATATATATATATATATATATATATATATATATATATATATATATATATATATATATATATATATATATATATATATTATATATATATATATATATATATATATATATATATATATATATATATATATATATATATATATGTATATATATTTACATACAAAATACTACATATATATATGTGCATATATATATATATATATATATATATATATATATATATATATATATATATATATATATATATATATATATATATATATATATGTATATATATATATATGTATATATATATATATATATATATATATATATATATATATATATATATATATATATATATATATATATGCATATATATACGAGGTGTGACAATCAAATAATGAGCCTGATTCCATGAAAACCGTATATTTAAAAATTATTCTACAACTCTGCCATCCCCTTTAAAGTAGTCCCCCTTGGGCAGCTATACAACAATTCCAGTGCTTTTTTCATGCTTCTTAACATTTTTGGAATGCTTCAACTGGGATGCCCACGATTATCCTCGTCACGGCCACCTGGATGTCCGTAATCGACTCCAAATCACTCCTTTGACCACCGATTTTGTTCTTATCGTTCTCATCGGCTGTAATAACCCAATCAAGCAGTGTGGGATCGTTTAAAACTAGTTCGTTTTCTACTACTGACGGTCATTCGATGCTGCTTTTCTTCCTCATAAATGCTCTTTGGAACCATCTTCGCGCACAACTTTTTCATCCCACAATCGCCGGTTAAAATTTGTCCGACAGTTTTACGGTTCATATTCAGTTTCGAGGTCAATATTCGAGCTGTTAAACGTGGATCTTCACGGATTAGGGCACGCACACGCTGCGCACTCGCGTCAGTCCGCGCCTCGACTGGTCTCCTGCTCCACCTTCCACGTTTTCACGCCCCTCCTTAAACTCTTTATGCCATCGAAACACCTGGGCACGGCTAAGAGCACTATCACCACTTTTACAATTTTAGCGTATGTTTTTGAAGCTGTTACGCCAATCTGGCGCAAAATTTTATTGCGACGCGTTGGTCTTGATTTGGTTTCTCCATTTTCGTGACGAGCACCACCAACACACGTCTACTTAACATGACACAGCAGGCGAACTAAACAAGCTGGAGGGATGGTAAATATATTAATGGAGAAGGGGAAGGGAATTTCAAGGTCGCAGGTTTACCACATGCGCGGGAATAAAATCAGTCTCATTACTTAGTTTTAACATCTCATATGCATACAGTAGAAGTCCGCTTATCCGAGTTCCAATCATCCGAGCCGCCGGGTTAACCGAGGCAATTTTAAAAAGTACAGCACATTTATAGCAGGAAGCTTTTACGAAGACTTGGAATATTTTTCTTACGAATACGGTTTTTACTACGTTATTGATCAACTGCATTAGTGCCAGTCAGTCATCTACGCTGATTATCAGTGCGTTTCAGTGCCATGTTTACATCAATCAAAGATGAGTGGTAAATGTAACAGTAAACAGTGATCTACGCTGGTTGATTATCAGTGCGTTTCAGTGCCGTGTTTACATCAGTCAAATATAAGTGGTAAATGTTAAACTAAATAGTCATCTACGTTGGACTGATTAGCAGTGCGTTTCAGTGCTGTGTTTACATCAGTCAAAGATGAGTAGTAAACGTAAAAGTGTAGTGGTTTCTTTGCAAACAAACTGCAATGCCATTGAGAAGTTCGATAAAGGGGAACGTATCAAAAATTTGGGTGTGGAAGAAATTACAGTTGAAAATTGGAAGAAAAAAGAAATAGAAAAAAAGTTTGTGCAAAGTAGTAATGTTGGTGTTAGTGACGTGAAAAGGAAAATCATGAAAAGAGGAGAATACAAACAGATATCTGAGGGTTTTTTCTTTTGAATTTTGTTTTGGTTTGTCTTTAGTGAAATAACTACACTGTTTTTTTTTCTTTAAAGTCATCTTCACTGAAGATGACTCAAAGTAGTCGAAACGCGTCTGCTCACACAACTAAGCAAGGCCCGACGGCTTTTAAAGACTACTTTGAGTCATCTTCGACTACTTTGAGTCATCTTCACTGAAAATGACTCAAAGTAGTCAAAACGTGTCTGCTCACACAACTAAGCAAGGCCCGACGGCGTTTAAAGAAAAAGAGGATTGGCCTGCGGATATCAAATAAACAAAGTTATTGACTACAACTACATTGTTTTTTCACCCGAGGGTTTCAGCTATTAACTTAATAGCACTTTGAACTCAACGAACACCGGCCGATTCCTGCATATGGCTGGCACGATTAAAAAACCACGCAGTTTCATATGAGGGGACCGGTACTGCGAAGTTTTTAATGGTACCAACCATATGCTGGAATCAGCCGGTGTCCATCGAGTTCAATGTGCTTTTAAGTTAATAGCCAAAACACTCAGGTGAAGGAGCAATGTTGTTCTTGTATAAAGCCTCCTTTAAAAGGGGGCTTTATACAATGTGAACTTTTGTAACTTGCTTATCCTAGATAAATCGATGTGTGGAATTTACGTTTTTTTCAGTAAAATATAAGACCGTGAAATACTCAAACACATAATTTTTTTCATTTCTCAAGATGACCTCCTCGTCTCCCGTCATCACGAGCAGACTGTGCCCCAGAAAACCCATAACACGACTAAGCACTAGCTGGCCTGAGAATGCCACCCCAGGTTACACACCCCTCTACTAAAACTTAATGTCTGCAACTGCGATGACTTCCGCGGTTGTTACAGAATGGCACCTAAACCAGGTAGTTTTTGTAGTGCTTAGTTCATTATTAATAGCACCATCGCTTTGCTATAGAATGGCGCCCAATTTAGCTGGTTTTATTTTGATGGGTTGAGTTGAAGTTTGTTCATTTTTTTATTAAAAGTTTTAATTTTTCAGATTTGTTGGGCTTGAGTACCTGGAGCGTCTAACTTGAATATTGGCCTGAGCATTCCAGGGAAATATTTTTTTTTTGCTTTGTTAGGAATTTTTGATGATTTGGTTGAAAAGTTTTAGTATAAAATATTGATGATTTTTGAATAGATTTAGTTTGAGAATTTTCAGTTTTGATTTTTGATAGTTTAATCATTGATTTTTGATCACGAGTTCGCCGCAGTTGTGGGTATGACAGTAGTCAAGCTGTGGCAGTGTAAATGTTGGTGGGGATCAGCCGAATTTCAAGCGTTTGCTATGTCTCCACTGCACAGGATAGTCAGACCAGAGCATGTCTACTAACAAGCAATTTCACATAGAACAAATTTCGCATCTAACGGTAGTTAACGTAAAAACCGATTTGTGTATGTATTGCGTAAAATTAGAGATCGATTTGTGTATGTATTGAGTAAAATTTATTTTCCTCTCAAATTGTTAGAAAGGAAGGAAAGAAATGCAAAATAATTTCTCTTATGCTATTTTACGTCCCTTTCTAATAGGAAAAACAGCTGGTGCAGTTGCTTGTTAGTATATATGCTCTGGTCAGACTTGGATCTAGCACTTGGAATCAGCCAACGCTTTCGGCCCTTCCATCATGTTTCTTGTTTTAGCTTTGGGATTTTTGCGGCTCTTGTGCGAGCCATTATTAGTCTGTAATGTTTCATAATGGTCTCTTAGTTGGCTCTTTGTGGTGATAATCAGTGCCGAGTCCCCCTTCAAATTTCATTGCTATGCGAGGCATTGTGGTGGTTTGTTTGCTTTGTGTTATGTCTAAATATCAACCTCCGTCCAATTTCATTGACCTTTCTTTTCCCGTCAGGTCATTTTGAGAAACAAATGGTAAGAACTTTTTCAATAGTAACAGCTTACACTTCCTTCTTCACTTCTATCTGTTCCATGAACTTTTAGGGTTAGCTATTTAGTTGTTTTAGTTTTTCAGAGAATTTAAGTTTCGTTTAGCTATATGTTATTGGGTTCTAATTAGGGTTTTTATTTAGATCAGTTTTATTTTATTAGGTTTCGGATTAGATATTCGGTATTTTGGATAGTTCATTTTATGATTGCGTTAAGTTTTGATTAAGTTTTTGTCAGTTTGAGTTTCGGCGATTGAGTTTGGTCTAGGTAAGTGAGTTAGGTTTTGATTTTGGTTGGATTGAAGTGGATTTTAGGAAATTCTAATTAATTTTAAGCTTATGTTAGGCGTTATATTAAAAACTTATACTCCTACTAAATTTCTCGTTTATTCATATTGAAACGTTCCTTTGTTCATCTGTCATTTATTCATTCATTCATTTTATTCAAATTGTCTGTATTTTTCCTCTGCTATTTACTGATTTCGCTAATTTCATCGGTGTATCCATTTGTTAATTGGTATTAATTTATTGATTTTTCAGTTTGATTATCCAGTATTCATAATATTAATTTTCAATTATGCTATCACGTGAAACCTCTTACTCCACATACTCTAGTTCTGACGACGAATCATACTCATTCCCGTCAATGCATAAGTGGAGGGTAAATTTTGATGGTCCTTCTGCTGACTTGAAAATCAATCAGTTCTTGTTTCAAACCACAACTGTGGCTCGAAACTACAACATTTACTTGGAGGAACTGGCATTGAGTCTCCACATCCTTCTGAAGGGACCAGCTGCATTGAAGGAGCATGATGTTTCGCATTGGACTGACGTAGATGTGTGGCAAGCAATCGATGCGCATTTCCAGAAGCCAGACGAATATTTCTGTGAGTTTCATGGCTCCATAATGGAGATGGCTTTGCACCTGAAAAATTGGTTATCTGATTTTGACATGCAGACCATTTTATTGCGGGACATGGACAAACGAATGAGGAACCATTTGGCAGGCTTGGAATTCTCATCGGTAACAGAATCAGTTCGTCACCCTCCCAACATTGACACTATTGGTAAGTTGGAGAATACCTGGTGTGATCCTCAAACAAGATCTGCTGCAGCATATCATGCACGCTTTCAGAGTTGATCTCCAAGTGAGATCCCTTCTTCCTTCCAGGAACCTCATCACCCTATAAATAACCAGATACCAGACCAGTTTCCATCCAAAAATTTCTTCACTTCGCCTCATATTTCCAAGTTACCACCATTTTTTAAGTAGAGTACTGAACTACGTCGTAAGTAATTAAATGGCAGCTAATGATCAAGAACCACCCACCTGTTTAAGAGCACGTCCCTTCTGGAGCTCCTGGAGGTATTTCCTCGCTAGGCGTCTCTTGAAGCATGCCTGCGTAGAGTCAATTGCATGTATGCTCATGTCCAGACACAAGGATCCAGTTCTGGAATATATCATCACATTGGTTCAATTTAACAACACCAGCAAATTAATGAGATTTCTAGTTGTCCTTTCCTTGACACACGCAGTGTTTCTTGGAGTCAACTTCTGGGATCTCTTCAAAATAGCATCAATCCAGATCAACGCTTTCAAAGCAGCCGCAGAGCCTCCAAGCCCTGAATTCCATCTCTTGTCTCCAAGAGATCAGCAACGACTGGGGTTCATCAAACAACAGTTTCTATCGTATAATGCAAAAGGCTTGTGTAGGACCAGTCTCGTGTCCTATCACATTGACATTGGTTCTGCTCGATACATTAAGCATTATGCTGTCTCACTCGTTATACAGAAACTGTTGTATGACAAAATCGATCGTGTTATCCTTGGGGGTTATATAAGAAAGGCACAGTTTGTGGAGCTCTCCCGTGGCCCTTGTCAGGAAACCCGGCAAGGTACGTTTAAGCCTTGCGCTTGACGCCTCAACGCCTTGCTGATGGAAGGTCTGCTGGCACGGTTGCAGCGCACCAGGTTCATTACCAGCTTGGTCCTGAAGTATGCCTTTTGGCAAAAACCCCTGGATGAGGCAAGTAATGAGAAAAAGAGCTTTACTGTCCTTGGCAGGCCCTTGTACCATTTCAAGATCATGCCATTTGGCTTATGTAATGTTCCCCAAACGATGTGTCGGTTGATGCATGAAGTCATACCACACCAGCTGCAGGACAAGGTATTTGTTTACCTAGATGACCTACTTGTTGCGAGTTCAACATTTGATAGGCGTACTGTTGCGAAATTGCTCAGGAACGCCAACTTGACGATCAACATTGAAAAGAGCCAGTTCGTTAAGAAGGAAATCAAACATCTTGGCTTCGTAGTAAGTCATGGTATCCTGTGCACCAACTTGAAGGAGGTTTCAGGCAAAATTTCCTATCCTGAATCCTGAACGGCCAAAGACGTGAAATTGTTTCTTCTGAACTTTGCGTCGGCTACCACTCCTCTAACGGATTCGCTTAAGAGTAAACACTCATCCAAGTGGTCTGCTACCGCCAAAGTGCCTTCAATAAAGCGAAGCAGTTGCTTGTTTCCGATCCAGTGTTAGCCAATCCCGATTTTACAAGGCACCTCTATATTCAATGTGACGCAAGCACAGAGGTTATTGGCAGTATTTTGTTTCAGGAAGACAATGAAGGTGGAGAGCATCCAATCAGATAAATGCCAATGAAGCTCAACGCTGACAACGCAACTATAGCATTACCGAATTAGAGTGCTTAGCTGCTGTTCAAAGCGTCAAGAGATTCAGGGTACATACGGAAGGGTTGCCTTTTACCATCATTACCGACCATGCTAGCTTCAAATGGCTCATGCAGCAGTCAACCCTTTCTGATCGGTTGGCTCGCTGGAGCCTGATATTGCAAGGGTTCAATTTCAAAATTGAATACTGGAAAGGTGCCCTTAACATAGTGCCGGATGCATTGTCGAGGTATTGCTCGCATGATGAGTGGGTGGCTTTGCTCATTGCTTGCCTTCTGGAGCACAAGCATATTGAGGGTTTGATTCTGAAATTCGCCTTTCAGGAGCCCGAGTACGAACGTCTTAAGAAGTAAATCCTGAAACAACCTAATAAGTTTCAGAATTTTCTCCTTGCTGATGACCGGGTGTACATTAGTGCTGGTTCTCCTGTAGCGCTAACTTTGGATATTTCCCGAACGAAATTCTGGGTTCCTGAGTGTCATCAACAGGCTCTTATAGTATGAGGACATGATGAACGTCGGGGCTCGCATTGTGAAATTCGTAGGACAGCCAATATCTTACAAAAATATTACCTCGTTTGCATCAAGATGTGATTCAGCACATCCAGAGCTATGCAACATGCGAACAGATCAAGCTTTCGAGTTCGTCTTTGAGAAACCATGCGGGCGCATCACAAGACTCAGCGAACCCTATTCAGTGCCTGTTTTTGACTTCATGGGACCATATCTCCGTTCCGAATCAGAAAATACCCAATTGATTGTGTTCCTGGACCATTACAGTAAGTTGATATAGCTCAAGCCCATGGTCAAAGCCACTGAGGAATCAATCGGGCGAAATATGGAGCGTGAAATGTTTTTGAACTTCGGAGTTCCCGAATAGCTTCACTCGGACAACGGTGAGCAGTTCGTCTCTAAGGTATTCGAGGTTTTGCAGCTCGTCTATCACCATTGTCCTGACTTGCTGCTCAGCACATTCAACGCTTGCCTACGGGACGGGGTTTTCCCGGTACGATGGAAGGTGGCGAGGCTCGTGCTGGTCAGCAAGGGGAAAGGAAATCCCGAATTGCCGTCTGCATACCGCCCGTTATGCATGCTAGACACGGCTGGGAAAGTGCTAGAGAAACTCATCAAGGGAAGACTCACTGACGCGATTCGTGCTGCTGGGGACCTATCTCCTCGGCAGTACGGCTTTAGAGCAGGACGTTCTACCATTGATGCGATTGCAGAGGTGGTGAACGCGGTCCAAAAGGCAGAGGCATATAGTCGCACCAAGCGACGGATCGTCCTGTTGGTGACACTCGACGTCAGGAATGCCTTCAACTCCGCTAGATGGGTGGATATTCTGGATACGCTGGAAAACTCTTTTCAAGTTCCAGAATATCTAATGCGGCTTTTAAGGAACTACCTTAAGGACCGAAGCCTGCTCTACGACACGACACAGGGCCAACGAAGGATGGAAATTACATCGGGTGTTGCCCAGGGATCTATCCTTGGTCCGGACCTGTGGAACGTGTCTTACGACGGGCTACTGAGACTTGAGATGCCAGATGAGTCGCGCTTGGTCGGCTATGCGGATGATGTTGCGGCCCTGGTCGCCGGACGCACCGTTGAACAAGCGCAGCAGGCTAGGTATGCTAATGCGCCGAGTGAGGGACTGGATGACTGCTCGCGGGCTCAGTTTAGCACTGGAGAAAACCGAAGTGGTCATCTTGACAAAAAAGAGAATCCCTAGAGTAAGGATGATCAGTATTGGAGATATACAGATCGAATCGAAGCCAGCGGTGAAGTACCTGGGGCTGCTGATAGACTCGAAGATGAGTTTCTCTGAGCAAATCAGGGCAACGGCTGAGAAGGCTGCTTCGGGAATATCGGCCCTGAGTCGACTTATGGCCAACGTAGGGGGACCCAGCCCATCAAGAAGACGCCTCTTGATGAGGGCTGTAGGGTCGGTGCTACTGTACGGAGCAGAGGTATGGGGCGACGCTCTCAGCAAGGAGGTATACCGAAAACGATTGGCACAGGTACAGAGAAGAGGAGCACTGAGAATTGCATCTTCGTATCCAACAGTCTCCGACTCGGCGGTGAGAGTGATTGCAGGCGTGATACCTGTCGCCCTCCTTGCTAGAGAGCGCCGCGCTATTTACCTGCGCCGAAACGAGGATGCGAGGGAGATGGTTGTCCGCGAGGAGAGACAACGCTCGCTCAACGATTGGCAGCAGTCTTGGAGGAATTGCACGAAGGGAAGGTGGACTGCGCGCCTCATCCCGGATGTGAGACCGTGGCTAAATCGAAGGCATGGTGAGACTGACTTCTATCTGACCCAGCTTTTGAGCGGGCACGGGTGTTTTCAGTCTTACCTGCACAAGATCGGCAAGTCACGGTCTCCCGATTGTCGATTTTGCCCAGGAGAGGAGGACAATGCCTGTCACACATTTTTTTGCGTGTACCAAATGGGCCAGGCTGCGAAGGGAACTCTACAGGGAGACGGGAGAGCTCACCCCGGATAATATAGTTGCGGTGATGCTCGAATCGGTTGACAAATGGAACCAGGTGGCACGTTATGCTCGGGCAGTCCTAAAATATAAAAAGGACTCACAGCAGCCGGAGGTACTGGGGCTGGGGGATCGCTCTTCTGGCATTTCCTCTTCCCCCCTCCCCTCCCGCTAGGAAAGGGACTCCCCAGCTTGAAGGCGCCCCACGGCGTAACAAAACGAGACCTGGCCCGAAGTAATGTGTCAAACGGTTCCAGGCTAGGTTCTCAGATTGACAGGGGAGGTGTTTAGTGGGTAGTCCAAAGGTATCCTCCATGGGAGTCCCACACTGCCAGACTCGGCGGCCTTCACCTCCCTACCACAAAAAAAAAAAAAAAAAAGGTATTCGCTAAGCTTATGAGTGGTTATAGGGTGCAGCACTGTTTTACTCCATATCATTGATCGCAAGCAAATGCCTCGAAGAGGTCAAACCAATCGACATCGAATGCCATCAAGGTCTTCATATGTACTGATCATAACAGGTGTGACGAAAATGTTTCGGAATCATATTTTGCCTTCCGCAAGGTTATTCATGAGTCCACGGGATTCTTGACCTATTTTCTCATGATCGAGTACCACCCTACCTAGCATGGCTCTGAGTACGCCCTCCTTAGAAGCTTGAATGTTTTCGAGGATGGAGAAGTACAGTTGGGTGCGAACAGTGATCGTCTGCGAGCTGTACAAGACTGCATCCGAAATAAGTTGGAAGAAGCCTATCACAACGGAGCTCAACGTTATAACCTTCGGGCCCGCCTCCGGTAGCTACTCCAGGGTCAGAAAGTTTCCGTGCAAAATTTCGCTGTGAGCAATGCAGTGAATCGGTTTGTTGCTGCAGTGGTTCATCGCCGTGCTTGGCAAGTTTCATATGCGCTTGAGGATAAATCCGGTAACCTGCTCGCGGTCTATGACGCTAAGTACATTCATTCCGTCTCATAATTACCCCTGCCGAGAGTCTTTTGTTGCCCGGCCAAATGAGACACTCAGGATTTAGGTGGTCTCTACGATTGCTGCGAGTTCCGGCGTACTGAAATTCTCCCATTTGCAACTTCAATTTACCTTCGTAACATCTCCACCTTCTTTTGGGCACATATACTTTTTTCTCTAAATATGTATTTATTTTTTGTAATATTTAAGCCTTTACCTTTAAATTTTGTTTCCCCATCATATTAATTCTACCCTCTTATCCTATTTTGAATTACAAAACAAAAAATAAAATAATACTAATCTTATCTTTCCCCCTAACAACATTCCATTCATTACTTCCCATTAACAAAATTTTCTTTCGATACCTTTTCACTAACAACACCGAATTCCTTCCTTCATACTTACTAATTTTATTCATTATCTCCCCGTAACAAATTTAATTTGTAATACGAACAAAATTCACTCACGCTTCCCCATTAACAAATTTCATTTCAATACCCATTTAATAAATGTTGCTAAATGAATGAATGGGTGGCTCCGGTGGTAGCGTAATAGGCTCTCAACTCTGGGGTCCACCGGGACCCTGGGTTCAAGTTCTCACAACACAGAAAAACAGTCATTTTGTTGCGTTTTTCGATATGAAAAAATATGTGTGGCTAACGAAATCGAAGTGTATTGACTTCGATCACGTTACCTCGATGAGTCAACGGGAATTGGGGAAAAGTAAGGATTGCGGGATTGGTTTTTTGAGGGAGAAAAATTCTTGATTTGGAAGCAGCTAGTCTAGTCGGGACAAAAATTGTTAAGATTGAAAACCGGGAAGAGGTTTTGGCGAGCCGTCGAGAGAAAATTGGTAGAAAGTGAGATTGTGGGGTGTTATCAAAGTGGAAAAGATAGTTATTAGAAAGTGAGATAGTGGGGTGTAATTAAAGTGGAAAAGATAGTTATGAAAAAGTGAGATTGTGGGGTGTAATTAAAGTGGAAAAGATAGTTATCAGTTTCCTTTTCTAAAAGAATGAAGTGACGTAAAATAGTGTGAAAGGGAAGCAAATGATCTTATACTTGCGAATTTCAATAAAAAAAATTAATTAAGAAAAAGTCAATCGTGACTAAAATTGTGCTCGAAAACGTATGTACCGACAGTAATAAACGTATCAGTTACGATTGAAATCTTGTGAACGCTAGAAATCATAAACGGACGATATAACAGCTTAGTGAAGAAAATTTCATTTGTTGAAATTTGGTGTGCCATGTGAGAATTGGAAGGCATAAGTGAAAAAACTGGGTCTAAGAAATCTAAGACGAACACTAAATAGGGGTGAAACGCAAGCTCCCTTGCTTATACCGAATGGATTGTCAAGGGGAAAAAGTGATATTGTGTGGGGTGCAGTAAAGGATTGATACGAGTAAACTGAAATGTTGATGTGTAGTTGTATGTACCCACAACTATTACAAACAACATTGGACTAACAGTAGATAACATTTACAAGCAGTTTAATTTATCATGGAACCCGGATTAAAAATAAATTAAATAAACCGTTACAGTTTGAATAATTATTAAAATTTTAGCAGATGCCCCGTTACCCTTCCAGTTGCAGAGCGCTCCGCATGCGTACAAAGAGTGAATACTTAAAATTGTTTTCCACTTTTACATTTTTTTTTTAATTCAGTTCACGGCAGGGCCCGATATACAAGTTTTACAATTTTTGGCTTAAATTACAATGTTGTTTTACAATTCTTCATTTCGAAATAATATATTTGATTTCATATCATTAAGAGTTGCAAGATTCAAATCAATACAACCAAGTCTTTCATTAACTGCATTACAAGCTCTATTAATAATATTTTTATGTAAGTAAGTACTCGAGTCTAAATTTTTGGCAAACGTAATATTGGTAGGTCTTAAATATCTTGGTGAAACATGCCAGTTAATTTTACCTAGTAAATCTGGTGCGTTAACTAGAGAGTTTATTATTTTATACAATAATAGTACATCTTGATATGTACGACCAGATTCAAGAGTAGGTAGATGAGTTTTTTGTAACATACTCGTATAAGTATAGTTATGATCACAAAACAACATGGGAGGACCGATACGAAAAGAATATGTTCTTAAGAACTTGTGTTGAATTTTTTTTCTATTTCAGCTGAGAGCCATTGTGCGTTTGGTGACCATATTTCTGAACCATATGTCAACAAGGGTTTAACTAGAGTTTTGTATAAATGCAAAAATACTGATGAATCATTGAAATCTTTACTGTATATTGTTATAAACCCTAATTTTTTAAATGCCTTATTAACTACATGATAAATGTGATTTTCGAAGGATAAGGAACTATCAAAGAAAATACCTAAATCTTTAATTTTATCAACTCGAACCAAATTGTGGTTGTTTATGGTATAATTATAATTATGAAATGTAATCTTGTAGAATGTAATGATGGCATATTTTTTAACATTAAACTCAAATCCATTCTTGCAAGCCCAGATATTAACCTCATTTAAATCACTTTGTAGTTTTAGATAATCTTCGTGACATGAAATGGACTTAAAAAGCTTAAAGTCATCCGCAAATAGCAGCAACTCTGAATATTTAACAACATTTATAAGATCATTGATCATGTAAATGAATAACAATGGCCCGCAATAAGAGCCTTGTGGAACGCCAGAGGTGGCTTCGAATATATAGCTCTTATAATTTTTAATTTTTACTATTAATTTACGGTTTTTAAAAAATGATTCAATCCATTTAAAAGCATTCCCTACTATTCCTAGCTTTTCCAATTTTTGCAATAGGATGTTGTGGTTGACTTTGTCAAAAGCTGCTCTCCAGTAAGTATATACGGAATCAACATGTGTTTTGCATTTTAAACTGTCATTAATGTTATTGGTATATAGAGCTAAATTAGAAATTGTAGAACGTTTCGGCATAAAACCATGTTGGTTTCTAATGATGACTTTCCGTAAATATATTGAAAGTTGCTTTTCAGTTAGAGAGTCAAAGATTTTACCAAAAATTGAACTCTTGACTATTGACCTATAATTTGCAATATTCTGCTTGTCACCCTTTTTCGGTACAGGAGTTATGAAAGACGTTTTCCATACTTTTGGGAATTCTCCTGTTTTGTAAGATTTTTGATAGATTAAAAATAAAGGCTTTGATAAGTTATCTGCAAACGTTTTAATAAATATAGAAGGTATTTTATCTGGGCCCATACTTAATTTATTTTCTAAAACTAGCAATGAATCTTTAACTTCTTGCTCAGTAATGTGGAAGGTATTCAAAGGCAGAAGGTTGAAACAATTTTCTACAAGAACATCTGAATTCTGCGAATTTGTAAAAGTTATAGGACTAGATATATATGTTTGTTTGAAGTAATCAGCAAAGAGATTTACAATGTCTTCTCCATTTTTAGCTTCAATCTCATTTAAATATACGGAATTAGGAATGCATCTATTTTTAGTATTTTTAATATCAGCGTAGTTCCAAAAGCTTTTGGGATTATTTTAAATGTTTTTCCAATGTTTTCCATATATAATCGATGGTTGGATTGTGTCAATCTTTTACTTATTGCCCTTTGAAACCTAAATTCAGCGTAAGTAGAATTTGAAGGAGATTCCTTATATTTACAATGCAATTTTTTCTTTAAGGAAACTGCTCTTTTTAGTTCAAAATCAAACCAAGGAGGGCATTTAGGTGAATACTGGATAATTTTCTTAGGAACTTGACTATCGATTAATGAATAAATTACTCGATAGAAGACATTAGTCACAGCATCAATAGAAAAGTTTTCATGTAAAACTGAATTCCAATCAATAAGTTCAAATCTTTGCTCAATATTTACAACATTCATATTGCTAAAGTTGTATATGACTTCTTTAAAACTAATACTTTTGAGTGAACTTAAGCATACCGTTGCTATAAAAGGATTTGGATGAGCTTCATCTAATACAGAAACTATGGGATCATCTGAAATTTGATAAGAAGTTTCTAATAAATCCGTAAAAAGTAAATCTAAACAATTACCCGCCTTGTTGATTTCATGAACTATTTGTTTACACTGCGATCTATTTGCTAAATTAACAATAATTTCAACAGCTGATCGAATATACCAATTGGGATGAAATCCGTGAGCCAATGTTACTTCATCAACAGACTGCCAGCGATATCCCGGCAAATTGAAATCACCACAAATAATGCTGCTATAATTTGTCCTCTCATGTATGATTTTTACCAATTCGAAGGTATATTTTTCCAAATTATCCAAGTAGTTTAATTTCATATTATTTTCAAAAGGAGGCACATATGTTGAAGTAAATAATATTATACAATCAGAAATGTCAAGTGACACTGTCAGAAACTCTACACCATATCGTTGAATTTTAAGCAAGGTACATTTAAAACAACTTTTAATATAGAGCAATACTCCTCCACCACGACATTTATTAGTGTGTTAGAGATCTCTATCTGATCGAAAAATTTGATAACCAGTCATTTCTAATTCAGAATCAGAAACTTGCTCATCTAACCAAGTCTCTGTTAAGGCGATTATATCAAATTTGATTGTATTGGTGTAGACATTTAGTTTAAGTTCTTTTAACTTTTGCACATTTTTAATGCTTCGTACGTTTTGATAATAAATATTTAATGTTTATGAGGGCTGATCTGTTGGGAAGTACCACTGCCGTTTTTTATGTGAGAATTTTTCTTCTCGTTTATTTGTGGGATGCCATTAATATATTTGATTGTCAAATTACTTTCACCTTTGGCTTTCCGCTCATTGAATTCTTTTAGTATTTTGGCAAATTGCTGACGTTGTAAAACTGTTCTATCCGGAACACACTTCAAATTTGTGTCAACACCTTTTTTGGAATTAACGATTAGCCAGTGAGCAAATTCTTTATTTATAAATATCACTTTCAGTGGTCGATTAACCTGTTTCTTTGGAATACCAAGTTTAAAAGCACGAACATCAGTAGCTTTGAATGGCGCGTTAGGATAGTTAGTGAGCAAACACAAAATATCATCAGCAGTGGAGCTTTGCTCTTTAAGATTGTACACAACAACATTACCCTCACGCCTATTCCGATCCATAATCTCGGCGAGTATGAACTCTTCAGACTCAGATTTCCAATTATCCAAATTCTTTTGAAAATATGAAATATTTTCAGTCAGATCGAGTATTTCTGTGTTATGATTCCGTACTGTTGATTCAATTTTATTGAGGCCCTCTTCATATTTAACTTCCAAGGAATCTATGCGCTTCACTAAATCATTATGATTTTCTTTTAAATCGCTACGCAAAGACTGTAGTTCCTTAATAAAAGATCTTTTATCGAGGTGTTGCGATGCCTCTTCCTCAAGACAACATTTAAGCATCCCGGGTGGTATAGGTTTCTTAATACGAGCATAACAGGATGCATGGTAGTAAGCTTTACACTTATCACATTGCACAGCTTCGGCGATATTGGCGATAGGCCCGTTTGATGTATTTTTGCAAACAAAGCACTTGACGTCCGACATTGAGGTTCTCTCAATCACTTATTTTTCTTTCAATGATAAAACTTTTATTAGACTGTAACTTCAAAATATGAATTGAAGTTTTTAAACTAGAAGACCTATGGGACTTTCAGGATAACTTTATTTTATTTAATTAGTCTTTTATTTATTTTACTTGAAAAATTTTGAGAGCGAATCAACAACTAGGCGCCACAGTGAAATTTCTTTCTTTTTTAGGGTTTTGTAAAATAATTTTACAAAACCCTACTAGTGTCGCGACCAGTCTATCCGTCTGTCCGTCTGTCCGTCCGTCCGTCCGTCCGTCCGTCCGTCCGTCCGTGTGTCACAGCAGTTTTTCTCGGAAACTACTTGAGCTAGAAACATCAAATTTTGTGTGTAGATGTAAAGTGGTGATCTCTTCAAAGTTCAACTACAAAAAATTTTTATAATGTATTTAAGGGGGGTCTCCCCATATAGGAGAGTGACCCCCCGAAAAAAAATTGAAGGTAGCCGATATGGGTATCAAATGAAAGGTCTTGATGAAAGCTTTTCAAAACAGGTCTTAGTTTGGCAAAACTTGCTTCGAGGGGCGCACAGGGAGGGGAAATACACGAAAAATTTGTGTCCCCCCCCCTCGCGATTGGACACCTGTGATCCGAAAAATCTGAAAAAAATCAGGAATGTAGGCCTTGGTGAGTACAATAACAACAAATACGTTAGAAGTCGCAATTCACTCAACTTTGTTAGTAATAGTATGATTTATCGATTTTATGTTTTCTTGAATAAAATCTTAATGGTACCCTTAAACTCAATTAAATTCAGTACGTAGATGAATCATATTTAGCGATGTTATAGCGGTTTGAATTTTCCTGTATTACTATGGAACAATATGCGCTGCATTTATTACTATGGCAACATATGGCTATGGAACAACATGCACTTTTTACCGACTCAGACACTACAGTTTTGCTAGGATTTGCATGAAAATTTCAGGCATGATATGTGTCATGTATATCTTTGAGAATCGGTTCAGCTAGTGGTATCAGTAATCGTAAAACAAAATAGTGGCTGTTTAAATGCGAAGATTGAACAATTTTGAGTTATTTTTTCCCAACTTCAACGTTTAAGGTGCATGTTTTGAACACTTGATTCAATTTGATGAATGACTGAAGGTGAGTACCTACAGTTAATGCTCATAAGTGATAAAAGTCAAGGAGGTGGGAGAGAGCTCCTAGCAAAAGGGTTTTGTAACCATTCTAGGATTCGAAAAATTGGCCATTAATCGATGATAACAGTACAGGAGACTGGCCCCTGAAAAAAAATTCATCAAACGTGGCCGATATGAGTATGAAATAAAAGTTTTCATGGGAGCTTTTCAAAACAGTTGTTAAGCTGTCAGTTTTTACTTCAGTGGGGGCACAGGGGGGAAATACATGAAAAATGTGTTTCCTCCGTCGCGGATGGACATCTAAAATAATTATCAAGGGAGATATTTATGAGTATAACAATACCAAAAAACTTAGAAGTCGAAATTCGTTCAACTTTGTTAATAATAGTATGATCTTCGTTTTTCATATTTTCTCCAATAAAATCGTCTTTGAAATGTTTCTTGATTTAATTCGATCTGGTGACTGCATTTTGTAAATTGAATACAAAACCCTTCTGACATGAGCGTAGGTCTGTTTACCCAACTTGTTTCTCCTTCTACCTCTACCTGAACCCATGAATTAATTTATTGTAAATTATTTGCGATATATTCATTTGGGTATCAATTTTCAATTTGATGTCATTTTTAGGTCTTTGTAAAACATTTTTTTACAAAGACCTACTAGTTTCGCGACCTGTCTGTCCGTCTGTCCGTGGGTCACAGCTAGTTTCCTCGGAAACTATAGAAGCTAGAATGCTCAAACTTTCTGAAAAGGTCGGAAGTGATTGTCTCTCACAAGTTAAGGTCTTACCAAAAATTTAAAAAATTTTAGGGGGCTCCCCCTTATAACGAATTAGCCATTAAAAATTTTTGTTAGTCAAGGTAGTTGAGTGGAGTATCAATTGAAAGATCTTGATTAGAATCTGAAATAAAAAAATCATTTTATGAACTAGGGGGTCCAAGGGAAGGCAAAATGTACCAAAAATTCGTGTCCCCCCTCGTGATTGGACACCTTTGAGTCGAAAAATCTAAAAATTTTCACAAATGTGGATCTTTATGAGTACAAGGGCAACAAATACCTCAAAAATTGAAATTCATTCAACTTTGTTAATAATAGTATGATTTGTAGATTTTCGTCCATTAAATCAAAACGCAATTATATAGACTAATATAAGATATTTACGTTCACAAAATTTAATCGAGATCAAATAATAATCAAGTGAGTTATAGCCATTTAAATTGTATGGAATAACAACAACAATAACACGTGTTTATGGTTGATACATATTTCAAATTGACTTATGCACTTTTATTTTCTTTCAATTATCATGAAAATTTAAGGAAAAGTGTTTTACTGGAATATGTTCAATCTGCCGAGCATTTAGAAAAACCATTTAAGCTAGACAAAATGGCGGCTGCACTGTGCTTATGAAAGAAATTGTGCATCTTTTGCATAAATTTAAACGATTCCATATCCAAGTATTGGATGAATAATTCAAGCTATCGATTCACGCTATTAGAAAACTTGTTTCTAACCCTAGAATGTTTACAAAGACCTTCTGGTAGAAGCACTCTCCTGCTTACTCAACTTTTTAGGGTTTTGTAAAAAAATTTTACAAAACCCTACTAGTTTCGCGACCTGCCTGTCCATCTGTTCGTCCGTCCGTGTATCACAGCAGTTTTTCTCGCAAACTACTTGAGGTAGAAACATCAAATTTTGTATACGGGTGTAAAGTGGTGCCCTCTTCAAAGTTTAATTACAAAAAATTTTATAAGGTATTTAAGGGGGGTCTCCCCATGTAGGGGAGGGGCCACCGAAAAAAAATTTCATCAAAGGTAGCCGATATGGGTATCATATGAAAAGTATTGATGATAATTTTCAAAACAGGTCTTAGTTTGATACGCTTTGCTTCGAGGGGCGCGCAGGCAGGGGAAATACATGAAAAATTTGTGCCCCTCCCTCTCGATTAGACACCTGTGATCCGAAAAATCTGAAAAAAATTATGGTAGTAAGTGTTTATGAGTACAACAACAACAAATACCTTAGAAGTCTAAACTCAACTTTGTTAAAAATAGTATGATATTCGAATTTCACATTTTTCACAATAAAATCGCGTCGGTACCCTTAAATTCAACAAAATTCGATATTTACGTAGTCCTGCTAAAGATTCTTTAACTTTGTAAGTTTGATGAAAATCGAATGATATACACGGAAGTTATAGCCGTTTGAAATTTCTCCAATTACAATAGCAATAACACATGATTTTGGTATTTTATGGACTTTCCATCCAATCAGTCACTGCAGCTTTCACTTGATCTTCTTGAAATTTTCCAATAAGATCAATAACATTAATATTTTTGAGAATTCATGATTTGACCATTGAAAATATGAAAACTTCGGATTTTCTTATAAACGTGCACATCTCTTTGACATATTTCTTGAGGTTATTCATTGCTCGTGACTGCATTTCTGAGAAGTTGGGTACAAAACCCTTCTGACATGAGCGTACGTCTGTTCACTCAACTTGTTTAATGTCAATTTGCTTAAAATTTTATTTTTAAAAAGGGGCTTTTTACAATTTGAATTTTTGTAAGTTACTTGTCCTCGATAAATTGATGTGTGGAATTTAAGTTTACTGCTAAAACACACAATTTTTCATTTCTCAAGATGACCTCCTCTTCCGTCCGTTCCGTTTGTGTTAGTTTTATGAGTAGTGTGGCTCAGCATGAGCAGAGCGTGTCCCGGAAAATCCGCAACACGTCTGAACGCTAGCCGGCCTGAGAATCCAACCCCGGGCTACGCACCCCCCTACTAAAGCTAAATGCTAAATGTCTGCAATCGCGGTGAGTTCCGCGGTTGCTACAATATAAATATATATATATATATATATATATATATATATATATATATATATATATATATATATATATATATATATATATATATATATATATACATATATATATATATATATATATATGTATATACATATATATATGTATGTACATATATATATATATATATATATATATATATATATATATATATATATATAAATATATAAATATATATATATATATATATATATAAATATATAAATATATATATATATATATATATATATATATATATATATATATATATATATATATATATATATATATATATACGTTGATGAAACACTGGCCATACTAAAAGAATAACTTTCATTCAACAACAGCCAACGATTCACAGATCAAATGCTCAATCTCCAAAAGACCACAATCAAGCAGAACTATTTTAAGTTCAATAGCAACACATACATTGCTAGGGACGGTCTTGGTATGGGACATCCAATGTCCGCAATAATGTCAGAAATATCCTTACAATATTTGGAAGAAAGAGATTCAATGTAATATTTTACTGACGATATGTGGATGACTGTTTCATCGTAATTGACTCACAAGAAAATAAACAAAACCAACTGCTTACCTATAGAATGAAATTCACCCGAATGTAAATTTCACTATGGAAAAAGAAACAAATGGACAACTCAACTATATGGACCTAACTGTTACACGTGAACAAACACTCCAATCGTTTGTTCACGTGTAACAGTTAGGTCCATATAGTTGAGTTGTCCATATACAGAAAACCAACCACAACTGATTATACCATACATGAAACATCTAACCACCCCGCGCAACATAAGCTAGCAGCGTACATATCAATTGTGCAAAGTTTCAATCCCCATGACTCTTACTGACTACTCCTACGAACTAAACAACATCTACAGAAAAGCTAACAACTATCCGACATTGGCAAACATGTCACACAGTACGTACGCAAACGCTAACCGATTGAAACTCATAATAACGACCAACAGTGGGTTTCGTTAACATACATAGGCAAACAGACATACAAAATATCAAACTTTCTTAGGAAATACAAGTTGCAAACTGCATTCAAAACCAACAACAACATTGGAAACAAACTAAAACCAAAACTGAATGACACATCAATATACAAAAACAGCGGCATATAAAAACTGACATGCAAGGACTGCGACATGGTATATATAGGAAGGACAACACGAAAACTAACGACAAAATACAAAGAGCACTTATGATCTTTCTTACACAACAAAGCAGACTCCAATTACGCAACGCACATACGAAACAACGCATATGAGCTGGACGCTATGACAAACTCTATTAAATTGCTACACAAACAAGGCAGAGGACCGAGACTTGGCATCCTAGAAAGGCTTGAAATTTATAAACATAGAAAGATAGACGGTAACATTATCAACAAACAACTTGCTACCAATTCCGGCGCAATATTCTCAGTACTAGACCACACTCTTAGACGAAAACGGAAACGAGATGAAACAGAACAAACAGACATCCAGCAAGTAAAAAAACAAAAACTTAATATCCTCAACCTGGTATAATTTAGTACTTGACTACTACCTGAACTAATTACCCATCCGCTAATTACCCATTCACTAATTACCCATCCGCTTAACCCAAACTACGGCTATTTAAAGTCGCTCCCTTCAACACATCCTTTGGACACTGAAGATGACTCGAAGTAGTCGAAATGCGTCTGCTCACACAACAAAGCAAGGCCCGACGGCTTTTAAAGAAAAAAAAAATACATATAAATATATATTGCATATATATATATATATATATATATATATATATATATATATATATATATATATATATATATATATATATATATATATATATATATATATATATATATATATATATATTAATATATATATATATATATATATATATATATATATATATACATATATATAAGTATATATATATATATATATATATATATATATATATATATATATATATATATATGTATATATATATATATATATATATATATATATATATATATATATTTATATATGTGTATATATATATATATATATATATATATATATATATATATATATATATATATATATATATATATATATATATATATTTACGATATATATTGTGGTATCCTTTGGTTTTTATTTTTGAACGCACAAGCTCTAGTTTCGTTAATTTTCCCATGAAACGCACGGAAATATTTAATACCGTATTTCGAGTTTTTGTAAACATACCTGCATTGAAGTTTTACCGCAGATATCGTAAGTGTTTGTTCTATTTGTAGGTTGTTATGGAGTTAAGGCTTATTGCCTTGTATTCCGAAAATATCAGTGGAAAAAAGAGTCCCAAACAAAAAGTATTCTCTCGTTTGGAGTAGTATATCACAAAGTAGTGGGAGCTGATCCACGATTTTATGTTGGAACCTAGCGAGACCTTACTGATCGGCAAGAAGAAGGCAAAACTCGGGCAAACGTCTGCATACCACCAGCAATATATGCTAGGCACGACTGAAACAACACAAACAACACAAACACATCAAAGAAAGACTCAATGACTCGGTTCATCCTGCTGGTGACCTATTTCTACGGAAATAACCCTTCAGAACAGGATACTCCATCATGTACTGAGCAGAGGTGGCAAGCGTGGAGGCATAAAGTCATAATAAGCAAACAGGCGCAACTTAGACTAGGTATGCTAATGCGTTTGGTGAGGGACAAGGCGACTACTCATTGGTTCAGATAAGCACTTGTGAAAACCAAGGTGGTGATCTTGACAAAGTATCGAAAAAGTGCTGGTTGCATCGAAACTAGTTGTAAACTACCTTATCTGGCTTAATAACTCAAACGTGAGTTTCTTCGAGCAAATCAGGACAACAGTTGGTAAGGTTCTACTCATTTTATCATGAAGCTGACTTTTAAAGAGCACTATTGACTCTATGATATCTGTACGGACCCAAAATATGGTGTGATATCTTCAGCAAAGAGCTGTACCAAAAACGCTTGGCGCAGATGCAGAGAAGAGGAGCAACTAAAGACTGCATCCGTATTCTTGACAGTCTCTGATTCAAAATGTCAGTCCTCATACGCATGATATACATCTCCTTCCTTGCTCGAAAGCACTATTTTATCGACTGACATAAAAACAAACACACAAGAAAGACAATTCCAGACAAGGAGAAGCAATGCTCATTCAATAATTTGTGGCAATTCAGGCTAAGCAGCTCGATGGAAAGATAAACTGCACACCTCATCCCTGATTTGAGACCGTGGCTTAACTGAAGGCACGGTGAGACTCATTCCTACCTCACCATGCTCTTGACCGGGATTGGTTTTCAGTCTTAAAGATGCTAGAATGATATGCCACAGTCCTCTTACTGTAGATTTTGCACAGCGGAGGAAGATGATACCTGCCACACGTTTTTTGTATGCAAAAGATGAGTCAGTTTACATTGGGGCCCCTACTGGGAAACAGAAGAACTCTTTCTGAACAGTCTAACCAGGAAGATGTTTTGAGCTGTTAACAAATCGAATAATGTGACAAGTTACGTATAGGCAGTCCTTAAACATAAAAATAGCACACTTGAGCAGTCAGGGCTAGAGAATCACTTTTCTAGCAATTTTTCTCGTTCCCTCGGCTTTTGCTAGAGAAGAGATAACCTTAACGTAATTGCACTTCATGGTGTAGCAAAAAAGGTTTAGTCCAAAGTAATGTTCCAGGCTAGGTTTTCAGATTGACAACATTCGTGAAGTTAACTTTTAGTTTAAGTGCAAATCTAGTCCTCTAGAGATGAGGCACGCAGTCCACCTTTTTTTCATGCTATTTGCTCAGGACTGCTGCCAATGATTAAATGAGCTTTGTCTCTCCTTACGGGAAACTGTCTTCCTCGTGCCTTCATTTAAATACAGTGAGATAAAACGGCACTCTCTAGCAAGCAGAATGATGGGTATCATACCTGTGATAACTTGCACGCCTGATTCAGAGGCTGTTGGATATGCAAATGCAATCCTTATTTCTCCAATTCTCTGTACCTGTGCCAAGTGCTCTTATCACAGGTCCTTGTGGAAAGCATCGCTCCATTGCTCCATTCAGTAGCACTCTACAGTACTGATCAGAAGTCGCATTCTTGCTGGATTGATTCCCCCCACGTTGGTCATAAGTCAACTTAGAGCCGATACACCTGAAGCAGTCTTGTCAGCGGATGCCCAGCTTTGCTCTAAGAAACTCATCTTTGAGTCAATTATCAATGCCACGTACTATCCGAATAGTTTTGATTCGACAAGCACTTCCCCAATAATGATCATTCTTACTCTTCTTTGTTGGGATGACCACCTCTTTTTGCGCATTGGTACACCTGGTCAAAGTTGCACGCGTTTGACTGTGCCTCCAGCGACTAGCGCTACAACATCATCCGCATAGCCAAACAGGCGTGACCCATCTGGCAGCTCAAGTCTCAGTAGCCCATCGTGTGATGTTCCACAGGCCTGAACTAAGGATTGATCCTTGGGCAACACTCCATGTAAATTCCATCTTTTGTTGGCACTGGGTCACGTCATAAAGTAGGCTTGGGTCCTTCAGGTAGTCTCTTCAAATAATAATAATAGACGCTTTATTGTTGCTCAAAATAAATCACATTTCATTATCAGAATCAGCTTCATACTCTTTTTTAATCTAAAGGAAAAGTCTTACCAAAGATTCATATGAGCACATTTTTGATTTAACAGTGCTTAATGGAATGCTTACAACAGTACACATTCTTAATTTGCTCCTTTCATTTAATTTCTAATTTTTTTTTACATGAGTTTCATTTTTTAAGCTAATATTACTTTGAAACAAATTGGGTAGACAGACCTACGCTCATGTTAGAAGGGTTTTGTACTCAACTTACAAAATGCAGTAACCAGCAACGAAGAAAATCAAGAAACATGTCAACGACGATTTTATTGGAGAAAATGTGAAATTCGACGATCATACTATTATTAACAAAGTTGAACGAATTTTGACTTCTGAGGTATTTGTTATTGTTAAACCCATAAATATCTCCCTTGATAATTTTTTCAGATATTTAGCTCACAGGTGTCCATTCGCAAGGGAGGAAACATAATTTTCATGTATTCCCCCCCTGTGCCCCCACTGAAGCATAAACTGTCAGTTTACGAACTGTTTTCTAAAACTCTCATAAAGAACGTTCATTTGATTTTCATATCGCCTACCTTTGATGAATTTTTTTTTCAGGGGCCTCTCCTCTGTACTGTAATCACCGATTCATGGCCTATTTATTCGAATCCTAGAATGGTACATTTCCTCTTGCCCTGTCCCCCTCGGTACCGATACTTGCCCTGCCCCCCTTGGTACCGATACTTGCCCTGCCCCCCTCGGTACCGATAAGGCAATTTTAAGACTTGTTTTGAAAAGATCTCATGAAGACCTTTCTAATGACACTCTACTCGACCAATGGTGAAAAAAAATTTTTGAGGTGTCACCTCCCTATGTGGAGAGACCCCCCTTAAACCCCTTTGAAAAGTTTTTCCACCCTTGAACTTTCAAGAAGTCATCAGTTCTGACCTTTCTACAAAGTTTCATCGCTGTAGCCTCTATAGTTCCGGAGAAAAAGTGCTGTGACAAACAGACGGACGGACAGACGGACGGACGGACAGACGGACACAGGTCGTGATTGCAAAGGGTTTTGTATTTTAGTACAAAACCCTTAAAAGAAATATAATATAATACAATGCTATACAAAATACTTGTACTGTACATATACATACACATAAATATATATGTATATTTATTTTAATTTTTTGATTCATTATAACATACTGTTAAGAATTTACATAACTGAGAGAAGTTGTATGGAAACGAGTTTCTTAAACAACATGGCTTATTTGCCACGTTAAGTATGGATCTGTGATGTTTGAAAATTCTTGGCTATTTAAATGTGCGAATTTCAATAAATTTACAAGTTATAAATCATGTAGGCGCAAAACTATGAACTTTTTATAAATTAGATTGCTTAGAAATCTTTTGGATTTTTAGGGTTTTGTAAAATAATTTTACAAAACCCTACTAGTTTCGCGACCAGTCTGTCCGTCTGTTTGTCTGTCCGTCCGTCCGTCCGTCCGTGTGTCACAGCAGTTTTTCTCGGAAACTGCTTGAGCTAGAAACATCAAATTTTGTGTGTAGGTGTAAAGTGGTGATCTCTTCAAAGTTCAACTACAAAAAAATTTTAAAAGGTATTTAAGGGGGGTCTCCCCATATAGGAGAGTGACCCCCCGAAAAAAAATTGAAGGTAGCCGATATAGGTATCAAATGAAAGGTCTTGATGAGAACTTTTCAAAACAGGTCTTAGTTTGGCAAAATTTGCTTCGAGGGGCACACAATGAGGGGAAATACACGAAAAATTTGTGTCCCCCCCCCTCGCGATTGGACACCTGTGATCCGAAAAATCTGAAAAAAATCAGGAATGTAGGCCTTGAGGAGTACAACAACAACAAATACGTGAGAAGTCGCAATTCACTCAACTTTGTTAGTAATAGTATGATTTATCGATTTTATGTTTTCTTGAATAAGATCTTAACCCTACCCTTAAATTCAATGAAATTCAGTACGTAGATGTCTATTTATAAGATTGATCTACCCTGAAAGTTTCATAAAGATTAAATCATATTCAGCGATGTTATAGCGGTTTGAATTTTCCTGTATTACTATGGAACAATATGCGCTGCATTTATTACTATGGCAACATATGGCTATGGAACAACATGCACTTTTTACCGACTCAGACACTACAGTTTTGCTAGGATTTGCATGAAAATTTCAGGAATGATAGGTGTCATGTATATCTTTGAGAATCGGTTCAGCTAGTGGTATCAGTAATCGTAAAACAAAATAGTGGCTGTTTTAAATGCGAAGATTGAACAATTTTGAGTTATTTTTTCCCAACTTCAACGTTTAAGGTGCATGTTTTGAACACTTGATTCAATTTGATGAATGACTGAAGATGAGTACCTACAATGAATGCCCATAAGTGATACAAGTCAAGGAGGTGGGAGAGAGCTCCTAGCAAAAGGGTTTTGTAACCATTCTAGGATTCGAAAAATTGGCCATTAATGGATGATAACAGTACAGGAGACTGGCCCCTGAAAAAAAAAATTCATCAAACGTAGCCGATATGAGTATGAAATGAAAGTTTTCATGGGAGCTTTTCAAAACAGTTGTTAAACTGTCAGTTTTTGCTTCAGTGGGGGCACAGGGGGGGGGGGGGTTGAAATACATGAAAAGTGTGTTTCTTCCCTCGCGAATGGACATCTGAAATAATTATCACGGGAGAAATTTATGAGTATAACAATACCAAAAACCTTAGAAGTCGAAATTCGTTCAACTTTGTTAATAATAGTGTGATCTTCGTATTTCATATTTTCTCCAATAAAATCGTCTTTGAAATGTTTCTTGATTTAATTCGATCTGGTGACTGCATTTTGTAAATTGAATACAAAACCCTTCTGACATGAGCGTAGGTCTGTTTACCCAACTTGTTTAGATAAGTTTTCATTATTTGGCTTTGTATTATCAAGATTAGCCTAACAATTTTTTTTGGCTATGCTTCTTCTAGCATGGATTGTGTTAAAGCTGTGTAAATTCGCCTAAGTCCCTCTTTATACTTGTATACTTAATATATATATGAATCTTGGCTGAAGAAACTTATAAATAATTTTTCTTATTTTAGAGCAAAAATAAGATGCATTTTAATTACAGCGAAGATGACAGTCAAGAATGATACCAGGGTACTTTGTCGTATGGCACACACTGGGGAATAGGAAATATAAAATCTCAATTAGTCTACAAGTATAAAGAGTAGCCTGCATTATGTAACATTACATTATCTCATTCCCACACAATCCAGCTTAGGTTAATGAGAGTGTAATCATCAAAGTCTTATTTTCATTTAATCTGACTAAATTGTTTTAAGCCAATTTCATATCTGACTTTACAGCCACTTCATTTTAAGCTGCGCCCGAGAAATGTGCAAGAGCATCATCAGTGAATGAAACAAGTTGAAGTTGCAGGAGAATGCTCCTGCCAGAAGGGTTTTGTGAAACATTTATTAAATCAAACAATATGTTCTGCATATCGAAACTTGACGTATATACAGATTCCACAAATTGAGTTCGGAAAATCATATCCTGGATATTATGAATATAAATTCGCCGTCATTTTGATTCAAATATTTCAAACCCGTTGGTTGAATAGTCATGATAACACATCAATATTTTATAAACCATTTCCAAAAATTTTATCAAAATCCCTCCATATTTTTAGTGTCTAGGTTCGTCGTGTATCTCCCTAGTATCAAATTTTTATGTTGCTGTAAATGTTAAATATTCAATCGGCTGTAATTTAGATGTTTATAATTTGATTATTGTGATATTTTCAGGATACATACAACTGCTATTCGAAAACTTAAACTATTGCTTTTGAGAAATTTAAAGGTACCATTTTGATTTTATAGGCTAAAATGTAAAATTTATAAAATGTACTCTTAGTAACAAAGTTGATCGAATTTTGACTCCTGCGGTATTTATTGCCCTTGTGCTTTTTAAGATTTACCTTCAGATTTTTCGGGTCAAAGGGAGGGGGACACAAAATTTTCGTACATTTCCTCTTTCCCTGTATCCCTCAAAGCAAAACTTGTCATTTTCAGACCTGTTTTGAAAAGTTCTCATTAAGGCCTTTTATTTGATACCCATATTGTCTACATGCAATGAAAATTTTTTGTTCAGGGGCTGTTTCGGGACACCCTACTTATAATTTTTTTTGTGGTGAAGTTTTGAGGAGAGCACCGTCTTACACTTACTCACAAAATCGTTTATTTCTAGCAAATGCAGTTTGCGAGAAAAATTGGTGTGGCACATGGACGGACGGACGAACAGACAGGACGCAATTTAGTAGGGTTTTGTAAAATTATTTCACAAAACATTATAAAGAGAGGTAATAATAGTATATATCACTTCTATCAGCATACGGTTCATTAAATATTAATATAGTGATAAAAGTAAAACTCAAAAGTAACATGTATCGTTCATTACAAAATTAGTGTGATATTTGATATTGTGATAAATTTTCAACAATTTTAGACAAATCGGGCTTGTAATTGCTGCATGCTACCCTCAATACGTCATCAAGGTGTCGATTCCTGTATACGTTTTTTACATATTTCATTTTGGAATATGATGATTCACAAAGATATGTTGATGCAAACAATGTGAGGAGCAGGAAGGCACAATTTTTTACAGTCTTGTATTTTTCTGGAACTAATTTCCAAAAATGGATGTACTCCTTTCCTTCTCTTTTTTCTTCAAAAATAGCTTTCAGATTAGTATCGTTCTTAAATTCAATAAATTCGTCAAAAAGCTCGGCATAATTATATCCCAATGCAGCTAAATTTGTTATAGTGGCTGTTTCTAGGTGCCAGGGATTTTCTATGAGTAACAAACGATTCTTGATACAACGTAAGTCCTGAAATCTGCTCTTAAATTTCTTAGCTAAGGCAGCTAAATAATTTAAAAATATCGTATAGTTTTCTTCAGAAACATGTATACTGTCTTGATTAGCTTTTATTATAGTTGGAAAGTTATGGAATACCTGGTTCTCTATTTCTTCGTGGTAGTTGTTTAGTTTCTCTTCAAAAGCAAATACTTTATTCGCCATCTGCGTAATGATTTTATTTTCGCCTTGTAAGCCACGATTGAGTTCATTATGTTTTTCTGTGATATCACACAGAAAAGCCAAAAGACACCACCATCCATCATTGTCAAGTTCGATGTAAATTTTATTATTTTGCTGTAAAAACAAAATAATTTTATGCCTCAAAGAATAAAACCGTTCCAGAACTTTTCCTCGGCTTAGCCACCTCACCGAGGTATGTAAAAGGACGTCACTATAGTTACTGTTCAATTCTTCCAAGAGACTTTTAAATTTCCTGTGGTTCAGTTCTTGTGCTCTAATAAAATTAACTATACTTATTACAGTCTTCATTGCGGCGTCTATTTCGGCAATGGATATACGTGCTGCTAAGTTCTCTTGGTGAATGATACAGTGGAAAGATAAGAGATTTGTTAAATTATATTTCTTTTTCAATAAAGTAATAAATCCTTTTTCAGATCCGATCATTGAAGGACATCCATCTGTGCATACACAAACCAATTTTTCTATATCAATATCATTGTTTTCCAGAAATTTACTGATAGTATTGAGATAGTCCGTCCCTCTGGTTTGATTTTTCATAGGAAGAAATTTCAAAAAATCTTCATGAACTGAAAATTCATTTTGTCCGGTACAATATCTAACAAAAACGGAACATTGTGATGTTGCTGAAATATCGGTGCTAGAATCAAAAGCCAAACTGAAATATTTGCATTTCTTCATATCTTCTATGATGCGATTAAATATGTGTTTAGCAATATCTTCAATGCGTCTAGCAAAGGTAGAATCAGAGAGCTGCATACTTTTGATCTGAGATATTATTTGACTTTTATTGCTAAATTTATCAAATAATATGTTGGAAGCACTGAGGAAACATTCTTTCACAACCTCTGCGTCAGTAAATGGTTTCATATGTTTACCAAGTATGTAACAAATTTCATACGACGCTCTTGTCACCGCTGCGTCATGTGATACCGCCATTGATATGATATTTTGTTGATGTTGTAAAGACTTCTTGAAGAATGTTAACTTTTCACGTCTTATTAAGGAGCCACGAGGAAAAGTTACATTAAATGTATTGTGCTTTGTGGTATAATGTCGAAGAATATTATATTTTTTAAAATAACACTTTCACGATGGATCAAACATGTGGTCGAACCATGTTTATTTGCAACAACGAAATATTCTTCTTCCCAATTGTCTTGGAACACTCTCTTTTCATCAGATATTTTTCGTTTACATTTCGAAGACACTCCCGCCATTATGGGTAATTAAATTATAACAATACAATATTATATAAGACAGAAAAAAATGCTAATGTTTACTTGAAATAAAGCCACAACACTGGAGCTGTCAAACATTTATGTGTTGCCACAAGAAAAATTATTTGCGCGCATACTTGTCTGTCAAATGTTTGTTTTTTGGGAATAAATCTAGCGTGTGCAATAGCAACACTCTGTACCAGATCTGATATTGACACGACAACGGTGGGTGGTTTGGTATATTTATGCGACAAAGACAATCCTCTTCGAGTGTCACTATCTGCACGTCAAAGTCAAAATTAATCTCAAGATATACGAAATATAGAATGCCAGATTTTGTAAACCATGAATGTCTTTAGGGCCGCACAAAAAAGCTCGGCGGGCCGCAGGTTGAGTATGGCTGCTCTACCGCCATTTAAAGCTTTTGTGACGTCACATGGGTCGAATCGGTTGGATCGACAAAATTTGATTTCATATGTGACCCGGATATATTCAGAACTTAACCACTTAATCCACCGATATTGATCTTAATAGTAAAGCTAAAGGAGTGTTTCATAGATGCAAAACATATTTTCGACTCAAACCTAGTTTAAACATGTGCAAGATTAAATATAAAGGAAAATATAATAAAGTGAGGAAAACATCTCCATGATAGCAGTTTGATATTTATACGTGTAATATGTAGTAAAACCGAATTACCTGCATAAAATAAAATTGCAAGGAGCTTATTCTTGCAATATTTGAATTCATAAGAATTCCATAGGATTTGTCAATGAGAACGTTACATGTCTCGTTGATTGTCCTTGAATTCGAATTGAATAAAATTTTAAAATTAACGATTTCCTCAAAATCGTTTACGCTTGCTGAAAAACGTCACATTGAATAAAACTTTTGTCTCACAATTCAAGAATTGAAAAATATTCATTTTTCTACATTTGTACGCATCACTTACTTTGTTGGTTATAAATAAATTGAAATTTATGGAAAATTAAAGATAATGTATTGATATTCCATAGAAGAAAGCTAGTTAATGTATTTAAAATATTATATTATATAAAAGTTTACCTTAATCAGATAATAATATATTCAACATAATATTAGCTGAGAAAGCGCACCTATACCGAAGCAGAGCAATTGCTTTTATCATAATATGTATTCCTTGAACTTGAAGATTTATTTATATTATTATGGACATAAAATTAATTAGAAAGGTAAAAATCAAGCAAGAAAATGGATTTTTATGAGAAATCTCTGATTTTATTTCAGTTCTGACATCCATATAAAATTCATTAACAAATGCACTCTATCTGCAAGCTCCGATCCATGTGACGTCACATAAAAAGCTTTTTTCATGAGCGAGCATACCTTGTTATTCTTTATACCATGGTTGCCATTAAAGTTTTACCTTTGATAATGTTTGAAATCTACTTACAAATATCTACAATATATTCGATGAAATATTATGCTGAACTTTCGAAATCATCACTAGGCACTGTTGTTCCCTCTGGTGTTATGATATCAATAGTTGGTACATTTGGTCCTGCACTATTACAGTTAACATATTCTTTAATTGTAGACCAGCTTTTTTCACTCTATTTGCCACATTCATTTAACTTACTTTCATAGTAGCTATATAAATATTGCAATTTTAAAATATTCTTATAGTTTTTAAAATAATTATAAAAATTGAGGCCGAAGTCTTATTTAGAAAAATTGTTGCCATGTTATCTCACTTCCTCATCGCCCTAATTAAGCCACTACCTATCGAAGGCTTCAATTTTCGGCTCCTGTCTGCCCTTCCGTCTATCGATCTATTCGTCTGTCCATGTGGTTACAGCAAGTTTCCTTAGAAACTATAGAAGCTACAAAGTTTAAGCTTTGTGAAAAGGTCAGAAGTAATTGTCTCTCAAAAGTTTAGGTCTTATCAAACATTTTAAAATTTTTTAAGAGAGGTCACCCTTCATGTTGAAAAGGCCCTTAACATTTTTAGGGTTTTGTAACATAATTTTACAAAACCCTACTAAAATTAAGCCTGTCTGTCCGTGCATCCATCCGTGTGTCACAGCACTTTTTCTCGCAAACCGTATAAGCTACAAACATAAAATTTTGTACATAGGTGTAAACTGATGCCCTCTTTAAAGTTTCACATACAAGGTGCTTTAAGGGGTCTTCCCATATAGGGGAGTGGCCCCTGCAAAAAAAAATCTCATCTAAGGTAGCCAATATGGGTATCAAATAAAAGTTCTCAATGAGAACTTTTTAACAAGTTGGGTAGACAGACCTATGCTCATGTCAGAAGGGTTTTGTACTCAACTTACAAAATGCCGTAACCAGCAACGAATAAAATTAAGAAACACGTCATGTTCGAGGATCATACTATTATTAACTGAGTTGAAAGAATTTTTTAATTCTGAGGTATTTGTTAAAATTATACCCATAAATATCTCGCTTGATAATTTTTTCAGATTTTTTTAGATCACGGGTGCCCATTCGCGAGGGAGAAAACACATTTTTCATGTATTTCCCCCCTGTGCTCCCACTGAAGCAAAAACTGTCAGTTTAAGAACTGTTTTGAAAAGCTCTCATAGAGAACTTTCAGTTGATACTCATATAGGCTACCTTTCATGAAATTTTTTTCAGGGGCCACTCCTCTGTACTGTAAGCATCGATTCATGGCCTATTTTTTCGAATCCTAGAATGGCTACAAAGCCCTTTTGCTAGGAGCTCTCTCCTGCCTCTTCGACTTGTTTCAATTGTATGTAGTCATCCTCATGATACCTATCATTCCTGAAACTTTCATGCAAATCCTAGCAAAGCTGTAGTGTCTAAGTCGGTAAAAAGCGCATATGGCTCCATAGCCATATGTTTCCATAGTAATACGGGGCACATTGTTCCATAGTAATACAAGAAAATTCAAATCGCTATAACTTCTTTAAATACTGAGCGATCTTTACGAAACTTTCAGAAAAGATCAATCTTATAAATAGTCATCCGTTTGCTAAATTTTATTGAATTTAAGGGTACCATTTAGATTTTATTCAAGAAAACATAAAATCGATAAATCATACTATTACTAACAAAGTTGAGTGAATTTCGACTTCTCATGTATTTGCTGTTGTTGTACTCATTAAGGCCTACATTCATGATTTTTTTCAGATTTTTCGGATGGAAGGTGTCCAATCGCGAGGGGGGGGTACGCGAAAAGTTCGTACATTTCCCCTTTCCCTGCCCCCCTCGGTACTCATAAGGCAATTTTAAGACCTGTTTTCAAAAGATCTCATTGAGACCTTTCCAATGACACCCTACTCGACTACCATTGGTGAAATTTTTTTTTGAGGGGTCAACTCCCTATGTGGGGAGACCCCCCTTAAACCCCTTCGAAAAAATTTTTCACCCTTGAACTTTCAAGAGGTCACCACTTCTGACCTTTCCACAAAATTTCATGGCTGTAGCCTCTATAGTTTCGGAGAAAAAGTGCTGTGACATACAGACGGACGGACGGACGGACGGACGGACGGACGGACGGACAGACGGACACAGGTCGTGATTGCAATAGGGTTTTGTATTTTAGTACAAAACCCTAAAAAGGGGCTTGAAGTGGTATTTTCTGCTTCAGGGGTGCAAAGGAAGGGAAAATACACGAAAAAATTTGGTGTTCGAATTTCACATTTTCCCCAATAAAATTATAAAGATACCCTTAAATTCAATGATAATCGACTTTTAAGGAGTTTCACATAAGATGCTGATACCCTGCAGTTTTGATGAAAATTCAGACATATTCTCGGAAGTTATAGCCATTTGAAATTTCTCCAAATACAATAACAATAACACGTGTTTTGGTATTTTACGGGCTTTCCATTGAATCAGACACTGCGGTTTTGATTTGATCTTCTAGAAATTTTCAAATAAGATCAATAATATAAATTTTTTTTTGTTGAGGAATTCATGATTTGCGTGATTTTTGTTAGTTTGCAAGAAAGTGACGACCGTTGAAGGTACAGAAGCAAGGGATTTTCTTATAAACGTGCACATCTCTTCGATATGTTTCTCGTCTTTATTCGTTGCTGGTGACTGCATTTCGCACGTTGGGTACAAAACCCTTCTAACATGACCGTAGGTTTGCTTACCCAATTTGTTTTTTATCAAATCTAGTCAAATGAAGTGTCAATTGAAAGGTCTGGAGATTGTAGCCATCAGAAGCGTTGAGCTACGTGTCAGTGAAGACGATGAGAGCGAAAGTTACGTCGGATAACGGAACTAACAAGCAGAATTGGTAAAAAAGTTGTGCTGTGAATTTCAGATTTAACTGGATTTTTATCAAATTACATGTATCTGAAACAAAGTACTTACTTATCATAGAATCTTTTACATAAAAGGTTTGATGGAATGTACTTTACACCAGATCTATGATTTCTAACAAATTTGTTAGTTCTGTATGATTGTGTAGTTAAAAGATTAGAATGTAATATTTATTAAATTATTTTTATCATATGAGCTTAATGCACCCATTTAAGTAACCGTGGACAGTGAGTTCATCTCCATTCGCTTTCAGTTTTTCTAAGAAAAATATCATTTTAGAACCATATGGACGTAAAATTGATTTCTTACTTCTTACTTCTCTCGATACGTAGTAGTCCTCACATTTTCGCACCAATAGTAGGCGCATCTTCATTCTGGGTCATTGGGATCCCGCATACATACATATGTATTTCGATTTCCGTGGCCAATTTAGTTTACTGCAGTTTACTTACTTTCTTACTCAGATTTCTTACTTGGGAATGTAGAACTAAGTTGTTAGTAGCTAATTTGTTACATGTTGATTTCAAGCTTTCTATTTTTTCACCGTACATCAGAATTTGCCCGTGTAAATCATCAATCTTGTTGTAATAGTATTCGTATTCCAGCAATTCCTTATGCTTCCTTAAGAATTTTCGTGATTCAACAAACTCTGTATTCTTATGTTGAAACTTCTTGTTGATTGCTTGCAAGTCTTCATTTAAACCAAAATTTGTTTCAGTATGACTTTTGTAGCAATATCATTTTAGTTTTTACAGAGCCAACATGGCTTTTTTCTTTCTGAGATTTGTTTCAGTGAAACTTACACAGTAAAATGTATTCATTATACTCAAAACACTTTACAGATACACTCATATTGGTGGAGATGGCTTTAGGAAATTATTGCAGAATAGATAAAGTTGATATTTGTTTATCAACCACTACGAAAATTATTTTTTGGTAACAAACTTCACCAAGGCTTCCAACTTGCTTTCATGTTACTTAAACAAAATTTTTATCGCAATTAACATTTAATAATCATAATTTTTTAGGAGGTGTGACTTTATGTTAGGCAACCAGCTCAGACCCATCTAGCAGAATTAAAGGCATTATGAAATTCAAGCGCACCAACAATTCTACCATTAACTTATTACTCCCCCCCCCCAATGAAATGGTGACTACCACCTCTACACAAACATCACTGGTGGTACATCCTGCTTTAAAAACTGCCTGGTTAGAAGATACGTCCACCAAAGCACAAATCGCGTCAATAAGTCTTGCCGGGTCCTGAGGTGAATATTCGAAAAGAAACTAGATGGCGGATTCGGTACAACCGTGAGCTGTTTCAAATTTTTGATGAGCTGGAGGTCTCAACGATTGTAAGACTGCGGAAACTACAATGAGCTGGCCACGTCAATTGTATGGACGGACAACGGATACTAAAAAGGTATTCGTTGGAATGAAGGGCGAAAACAAGTGGGGAAACCGAAGAAAAGCTGGCCTGATTTAGTCGGCGAAGACAGTTTACCGCTGAAAACCGAAATAGTTAGAGACACTTGCTGCAGAAAGTGAAGACCCGAGAGGGCCTGTAGTGCTATGAAGAAGAAGATGTAGGCCACGTTTCCATGCCGATTGAGCTTTACGTCAAGTCTTCTGGTTTTCCCTTTACTTTTCAATAATTTAAGTCAACTACCAGTACACTGAAGATTAACCATGTCGGGATCTCCAATAGGGCATAGAAGCATTGCAAGCAGAGATGGTGATGTTGAGTTCACCAAATCTAGCCCTTCAGTCCGTTGCAAATGTTCCAGCAGTGGCGCATAAGCCATGAGTAGCCAATGAGTCTCTGGACGCTTGTCCTGTCAATGCTCCACCCAATCACGATCAAGAGCATGGGCATCGATATATTCTCCAAATGTATATCCTCCATCTTATGGACTCCGAAGCGAATATCCAAATATAATGTCGGGTATAGTCCATTCATAACATATATGGTAGCAAATCAGTACCTCACAGATTTTTAGTACGATGAATCCTCTCCTGTCCACCACCTCTAGAACTTCTTTCTCTGCGGACCAGTTTGACGTACGACGCGTTATACTTTTTAGCATTAAAGTTTCTTGAAACGTGTATATTGCCTTCTGCATATTAAACAGTGTCCTCCAAAGCATGAAAATTTGCTTGGGAAGATGCTACCGATTCATTCAATTTAGGCATACATGAAAGAGTTTAGTCCTTAAGCACGGAACACATACAAATCCATATTTCTATGCATAGCCCTCTACTAGAAAGTTCGCACTGTTTTAAACCCAGATAAGGCCTGTACTAGTTATACACTGGGCTGCAAAAATCAGCATTTATGTGTCTCGCAAACTGTTCAGGCCGATTTTGGGCTTTTTTGTATAAATTTACCTGCAGGATATAGGTCATCAAAGTTATGCTTTTACCTTGGCTAGAGCTTCCTCGAAAGTTGTTTCTGTTGTAAAATTGTCCATAAAGGACTGCAGTGATAGACTGCCGCCTTAGCGAGTGACGATTATGGTGCTCGTTAGAATTTGCCTTGTCTGAGGACGCGTGAATGCGCTTGCAGGCCAGCGTCGTGGTATCTTGGGGCGGGTTCTTTTAACCAGCACAAAGGCCCACCACAAAAAATTTTCAAATTCACGGATTATACGATTAAAACGGTAACGGTTCAACGGTAGTGAGGCCGAGATAACCTACCAAAGAGATGAACAAGGAAAACCGCTACTAGCCGGACTCAATTAACGCGCGTAGGACGCGAGACATTACCGTCCTTACTCCGAGCACTTGCAACCCTACTAAGAGTGGAGCCTCCAGGTGGAAGCAGTGCAACCTAGCGCCGACCTCCCCATCTAGATCAAGATCCATTGTAAATTTGGCCATTTATTTTCCATTTAAATGAAAAATTCATACAGCCATTTATATGAACTTTTCCGTTAAATAAAATATTTCAGGTTTATATTGACGTGTTATATGATAGAATCATATGAAAATTTACCATAAATAAAAAACCTGTGCGAAAGGCTACTCTACCTAGCAAGAGTACCTGTAACAACAAAAGAAAAGGGGAGAGCTCACCTGATGGCTAGATCATGAGTGGAGGGGCCAGCCAACGTAGTGGGTCCCATACCCGGTCAGAGTTAAAAAAAATAGAAAACTAGATTTTTCCTTTCATCTTTTCATATTTTTTTCTTTATACCCTTTAATATTTTATTATTTCATTTCAAATGTGTGGTTTTCAACACTGAATTTGTTTCGTAATGATTTTAGTTTAATATAAAAAATTTCAATAAAAAATTTAGGGCATTAAATATTATAAAAATTTATTTAATAAAAATGATATCTTAACTTCTATATTCAAAATTTAATATTTTCATACATATAGATATTATATAAAAAAATAAGAATACTAAATTAATTTCAAATATAAAAATATTAAATTATTTAATTTTACTTGATACAATAATTATAAATATTGAAACAAAAAAGGAGTACTTATCCACTCCTTCGACGAGCACTCGTTGTTGAGGCGGGGTGAGGGGCCTGGAAACTTAAAAAAATATTTTTTCTTTATACAATCGCAAATATGATTTTTACTGGGAAATAAAAACTTCTCTTGAATTCCTCGCTCCTTTGTGTATTGACTCGATTAATGATTAAAATGTCATGCAAGCGTTGAGTATGGGTGAACGATGAGCATGTATACAGGAATTCCTCTTTAAGGATGCTGTATAATTCCGGATGAATGAATGTTGTTTTCGCTTCTCCATCACAAACAGCGATCACGACAGCAGAATTAACGGTAACAGCTAACACAAACACTAGATAACAATCACTCCGTTATCAGTGCAAGCATTCAATTCTGCCTTTGATTATTATTGTTGCTTTTGTTGTTGTTGATACGTCCTTGAGGAGCATGTACATTCGGTCGCTTCTACATTCAGATACCTTGTACACAAACCAACGTTGTATATGATGGGAAAGGTTCTGCGCACGGTGTAAAACTCAAAACTACCACCATTTCTACATTGCACACAAAGTTGTCTTGCTCAAGTGACCAACAGCGAATTTCCTTGCTCTGTCTACCCTTTTTCGCTTTTTCTGTTGCATATATAGTTTTTGTTGATAATCTTTTCTTTTGAATTTTATTTATTTTTAAACGAGTTTTAATTTTTGATTTCTTGTCCAACCGATTTTCGAATTTAACTATCGAAAGCTTCCCATTGTCTTTTAAGTCACAATAATTATTCACTTCTTGATCCGATTCTTGAACTTTTTTCACGTTCTATATTAATGTTTATCGTATTAAATTGAAGCAAGTTTATTACGCGCCGAAACAATCGAAAAACAACATAACAAACATCAAATTAGAAAGAAAGCACTCAATACAAGGCGGTGAAAATTATAACATACAAAAAGAATATCGTCTTGGGTTTTGTGTGTTAGAATGGCTTACAACACGCTAAACCATGACTACTATAAACTGATACTTAGGTACCACCAACTCATTCATTTGAAGTAGCATTTTTCATTTGTATTTAAAAAATTGCTTTGATTTATTTGAAGCCATTTTCGTTTCCTAATTGGTGTCTAGATCCACTTTTAATCACGTCAATTCGATTGAATTATTTTAATTGTGATAATTATACCACAAAGGGCTATACTTCTCATTCGAACTTGTTTTAACATTGCGATGCTATTTAATCCTTCCATGTATTTTTATTGTTTAGTTTTTATTAGTTAAATTTAATTTCAGAAAATGATTCCGTTGCTCTGTTTATAAGAATTTCACCATTTAATTGATTATATGTGAGTGCAGCTAATGGACGCCTTTTACGAGTGAAAATTAGCGTTTTTTTTTGAGAAGGTGATAGATTTTCACAAATAAATAAAATTATTTCAAATGATACAAGGAAAATTCAAGGCAGTCTGAACTGGAACTGAAAAAGTAAGACTATTGGAATGAAAATTATTTCTTCTTTTTCGTATTTAACATAGTGTTACTTTAAATTGACTTTTCATTGAAATTGGCGAATTCAAAACAATTGATGAGAATGTTGGCTTGAAACTAAATTCATAATACAGATTAATGCTCTGGGATCGAGATTCTGCGATTGCTTCACACTGCTTAGGAGCTCTCGTTTCAGTTATTGTAGCTAATTTGTGGGTTTACGATCAATCAGTAGCTCGTTATATCACGCACTTAAAATTTTAACGATTCAAACTCGAGGCTTGATTTAATTAATTTACTAATTTTAAAACTATCCACCAAATTCCCGTTTGTGAACGCAGGTCATTCGAAATTTAAACTCTCCATCAATTAGATTTTAATTTTTTAACAACTCATTGGTTGAAAAATTCTATTAATTGTTGCAGTGGAATAAACTTCGTTTTCTTCGTGGTTATCTTAAAGATTGCTAATTCTCCGCCGGTACGGGATCAAGTCCGAATCCATTTGCTGTTCCACCAGAAGAGATATTTGCTTAATTCTCTTGCTAAATTTCTCGCCATGGCGGTAACGGTGAATTCGATTGCAAGTAGAATGCTGGAACCACTTCGCTCATTTGCGGAGCACTGGTGCTGCCATTCCCAATTGTTTGATCATATCGTTATTTACTTATTTTGTTAACGATTTTCTGA
Source organism: Odontomyia ornata (assembly GCA_963969285.1). Classification (NCBI taxonomy): domain Eukaryota; kingdom Metazoa; phylum Arthropoda; class Insecta; order Diptera; family Stratiomyidae; genus Odontomyia; species Odontomyia ornata. The sequence goes on along the minus strand of OZ017741.1, from coordinate 134,089,035 downwards.
ACTGGTTTAGAAATTCAATCCCAGGTTTATTATGATCGCTTTTAAAACTATCTGGGACAAGTAAATTTGTGATTTTGTTGATCTCAAGATTATTGCTAGTTAATGGAAACTTTCTTGTATGCTCATTGAGTAGCGATCGGAGAAAATTTTCATTGATGATGGTAGTAGTGATAATGGCGGTGATTATTTCGGGTTAGTACTACTGACATTATATAGTTGCGTAGTCGATTGTTCCGCACTTATTGGGTTAGTATTGTTATGAAATTGCTTCTTTCGTGAGGGCCCCTCGAGCAGTTTGCTGAGGCAGGCTGCTCGATCACTACAAAACCCAACATTTTTCCGATCGGAAGACGTGCTTAAAATGCGGCTAGAGGTCAGCATCCTTGCAAAGGATGCAGTCTGCTCACCTTTGGCACTCTTTTTTTATATCCCATTTTAGCATATTTGTAGTACAAAGAACTCCTATTGAGTTCCTTGCACCTCTCTGAGATATGACCATAACCAAGGCACTTGAAGCAGTGGAAAGGTACTGCTAGTTACAGTCCCCTGCAGATGATCTACCCTATTCTTATTTTGCTCCTTCCCAAAAGCTTTTTGGTTTCCTTCTTGGTCACGTCAATGGCGGTCATATGTTGGCCTCTATTGTGATCTGGTTTCAACCTCGCTTCAACCCACTTTACAGTTTTGACAGTTTCCTCTCCCTTGTCTTATCTGTGACGTAGTCAATGTCTCTAATTTCAATGCTTGCCGTTGGGTCGAGCTACGCTTTGTTTGCTCCCTTCCCGAGGACCTTCTTGACTGCATCACAAAATACTGATTTATTTGTAGCTTCTGCTCTAAATTTAACCAGTTTGTAGGCCTACCTGGTTGATCGCACTGCTTTAATGACAGTTTTGGTGTTTCTGACACCCCGTAACACATCTGCGTAGGATCAGCCACCAGTGGGTTTCATCAGCAGTGCCAAGGGACGTTTCTGGTATTCAGGGGGGTTTCTGGTGGATTGCTTGGCAGCACTGTATAAAACCCACGTTCTAACGTTCCATGTCCATTAAGTTTGTCTTCTTTCTTCCTTATATTTCAGTCTTTTTGATTGGGTTAGTGCAAGCTTCTTCGGCAGTCTTAGCTTCCAGCTTTCATTGAGCCTTTCGCTCTTGTTTGGCCTTAAATAGCTCTAGTGGTAATGCTCCTTTAGCTCAAGCATCCTGATCCTGAAACCTTTGTTAATGTTTTCTACAGATCTCATTCAGTTTTGATTCTCTTTTAAATTATCAGTCCCATACTTCCAATTTTTGTATTGATGTAAGCACCAACGACTTTATCAGTGCTTTAAATTAATAGCCAATCCTTAAAGCTTGTTCTATATCCTTCCAATGATGATACATTGTTTTGATGATGTAATTATTTATAATGGTAACACGTTATGGCAAAAGTTACATATGAGCTTATCTGTATATGTCGACTACCTTCACCTTAGCCCTTTTTGCTCCGAAAAATGTATCACCAGGTGTATCAAAATATTACGGTCTAACAAAAATTTAACAATTCCCTTTGATTTAAAAGACATATCCTAGAAGCATTTCTTGAGTTTGTGCATTAATTACGCAAATTCAAAGTCTAAATTGTGTTGTGTTGTGTTCAAAACCAGAAGCATACTACTTTTTAATCGAATTGTTCTTAGTAAAATACGGGGAAAGTTTGTCCAGGTGCACAGTTTTTAATTCGGCTCTTGGTGTCTGGAGTTCCTGTATGTGATATAGGGCATCACTGATTCACTGCAGAACTCCCAACAAATTTGTAACTTCAGACATCTCCCTTCCAATTTTATGAGCAAAACAGCCACATTAAGTCATCCTGCTGAGCTCTGTACGTGTTTACTTTTAAATCATATCCGGTCTTCATGCAGTCAGCAGCTGACTTGGGGTGCTTCGCTCTGTTTAATGTATTTGGCTTATGCAGCACATTTTATCACTTGTGCAATTCCAAATGGTCTAAGCTTCTCAGGGGGTATTCCAAACTTTACATCAGTTAGCAAGTAAATAGTTTCTCTAAATATGATTTAGTTGGGGCTTTACCTGTTAACACATGTCCTGAAGACCTATACGCCATCAAGAATAATTAGATATGCTGGTTCCAGCCTCTTTTGTTTTTGGCCCCTATCTTAGTCATATTGTTAAAACGTTCCACCATCCCACCGGATGAAGTGTTGTTGTCGTTGTTTTTGGTATTCCCAAAAGCTCAAACAATTACGACTTCAAGTTTTGTTCTTAGTCTAAAAGTAGCTTATGGCCTATGTCAATCTGTTCTGTTACTTTATTTACTTTCTGGTTGGAAATGAGATACATTTTGCGCCTTTTACTGAAAAAATCAGCTACAATCAGCGTATATTCATTTTTTCATTTAAATTTTTGAAAGCGTCTTGTGATGTCTCTGGCAATTTTTCCAAATGGTACCTCCAGATTACAGGTTTGCATTTTACCTCTCAGTCATTAGTTTAGAAACTTGAAGGAAGCACTAGCCGTGCATATACGGTACGAGTCCTCAAAGTTTTTTGGAGCATGAAGCCAATAAAACACTTTTAGTAACTTCGCACAAGTTCTTTTGCGCCAATGTGCCCTCTTTTCGCACATTTTCATAAAAGCGTCCTGGACTCGGCTTTCAAGATTAAAATTTTGCATCTTATAGGAAGTGTTATCTATCACTTTCCGCTTCCACTGAGGCACGCTACTCTCTGCATGAAAGGTATTCCACTGAGCCAAGTAGCCCTTGAAAACACCTCCGTGCGCCAATGTGGCCTGCCATTCAGGATGTTCAGTAGTCTCCTCCGATACTAGTCCAATATCTTCTCAAGCTAGCTGGGGCTCTTGAATTCCCTCCGATGGCTAACTTTCGTCGAGTTCAGTCGTTATGACCCATACATCCACCCTTGGCTGTTTCTGTTTGATACTCTAACGATGTTTGCACAAAGATTGGCAAAAATATACGACAAATTTTTATAATTTTCATGTACTCTGACCTTCTAATTGACTATTTCAAAGTCTGATGTCTGGAGTCTTTCGACTTACCTAGCAACTTGTCTATTGAGACATTTTAAGGTAAGCAGCAGCATAATTGATGCATGGTTCACTCAAAGAATGAATCTCTGTCCATAGAACTGCTTAGTTGCCTCTATTAGAGGCAATAGTTCTTTTTTTGTTTCGTAGTATTTCATTTCACTCTTTGACAGGACTTGAATATAGTACAAAAAGATTTTTTGTTGTTTTATTGCGAGATCATGGCTCCAATTCTACTGTTGCTTGCGTTGGTGTCAACGGTTGGCTGATGGAAACATTTGACTACTGTAGCTAAATTTCTTATAGTCGGCATTTGTTGATTGGTGTCGCTTAGCTTTTTAATTTTTTTTTCTTGGACTATTTTAAGGCACTGATGTGATATGTTGTTACATTTTACTTTAGTTGCAAAAAAGGTGCACTTCTTGATATTAAGCTTCAAGTCAACCGATTTTAACCTATGGAAAAGAGGTCCATGAACTGGCAAAAAGCTTTTTGAGACCTTATTTGTTTCCATTCTTATCCGAGAGTTGATCGCTTTCAACTTCAAGGTGGGAGCAAACTAGCAGCTTTCAATGATATCTGGAACTTTGATACTTGTGATGGAGTCGTGCATGCATCCATTTAAGCTGGTTGTTACGAAGCTTGGTCCTTGAATCAAACTGCAAAGTGTCGATGACTTCATTGTCTTGGCTGGGTAGGATGGATTGTCTAGAGAAAGAACATCAAGTCTGGCTCTTATGGTGCTATGAGAAGATTCCTGCGCATCGGTTTTGGCACTCACTGCTAAGTTTGTTTTGGGAATTTGGAACTAGGATCGTCCAGTAACCCAGATATCATGCTATTTCAATACTTTTTCTTCTTCTTTGTAGCACTACAGCCGCTCTCGGGCCTTCGCTTAGAGATAGTTAGAGTTTCTCATATTCATAACCGTGTTGATTTTTTTGGAAGTTGGTTTGGTCAGTACCATGTACCCGTGTGCCTGCTCAGCGATGATATGATCTGAATAAATCAGCACCTATCAACACTGAGTGAACACTCAATAACAAAACAAAAACAATACAAAAACTTGATGGCCCATGTGGCTCTCTAAATTTATACGTTATAAGTTAAACACATTTGACCAAAAACAACCCTAGCAAATTCAAATTAATTAAGATTATTACACGTTTTATCATTTGATTGGAAAAAGAAGAAAAAACCAACCAGCACTATTCTAAAGTTATTTATAATTTTAACCACACCAGTGAATTTTCATCCTACACCTGTTATGTTATAACCTAATTCTAATAAACTTCAATCAAAAACTTTATATTATACTGAAAAATTCTCCCACAATACTCCTAACCTAAGCGTAATAGAATAAACATAACATATACGTAACCTATCCCTAATTTTTAACACAAGTAAACAACAACACTGAATGTAGCAATAATGAGCTGAAACTCAAAAACTAAATAACGAAAAACTTAAAAACTGAAAATAAACACGTAATTGAGACATTGTCATTCAGCCACCAATACATAAATTGCTCCGTCTCAGCTCGACCAGCTTCAACGAATCTAGCAAATGAGTATGTCGATTAGAATTGTGGGTTTCGTGAACTCAAATTCGAAGGATATTTTATCTTCTTATCGGTGGCCCGTCTATATATGTGATATACAATTGAGACACCGTAAGAGTCAACAACAGGTCCAAATTCACGAACGCTTCTGGAGGAACGAGGCCAGTAGCGAGGCAAGTCGCAATATACACGTCTCTAGGGTAGAACGGCTGTAAAATTCAGGGGCTTTCACTCACAGTTACTGATCTTGCAATATGATTCCGAAGAAGTTTCAATGTGAAGATATTGACCTTTGTCACTTTGGCTGTTTGATAAATTCTTCTATTCGATATATAATGCTTCCAATTTGTCTCAGGCTTTCTATATCCACCCAGTACATGCACGAAGACATTTCTTTCAAAAACTCTTAATTTTTCCATTGTACTAGGACTCTGGTTGTACCAGATCTGACATCCATATGTCAAAACTGGTCTGAACAGGGTCTTGTAACAGATAATTTTGACCTTTTGATCGAGATCTTTGTAGGGCCATGACTACTTTTTGTGCCTTACTGAGCATGATTTTGACATGTTTAGTATAGTACAGATACTGGTCCAGATGAGCACCGACGTATCAAACACAGGATTTATGTGGAACCCGTTCGAAACTACCCACGCCAGCCATCATATGGAAATACTTCCAGTTACGTTTCAGGTTTAACTGACCCCTTGCAGCGTCGTCCGAAACAAGGTTGTTCCGCACTTCTGCGTATTGACTTTCCATTCGCCAATAGTCAGTGTATAGCTGCACATCATTGAACATTTATTGAAGATTGCTCTGAACTATTGTAGCTTTTCGGTCTGCCGTATAGATGATGAAGATTTTTTTGCCTTTTTACAAGATTAAAAATACCTTAGCCTCTTCCCACTCATTTGGGAAATAAGATTTGCTCAACATATTGTTGAACAATATGCAATAATTCCTAAAAGCATTTTTAAGCAAATGTCGGAGGATTTATACCGCATGATTTCTTGTTGTTTATCCTGTGAAATATGAAACACAGGTCTTCATAGCTATCAAAATAATCAATAAGATTCAAGCTCGGTATGAGGTCAGACGTCAATGTTACATTGAAATGAAGTATTGATTCACCTTTCAAGCTTGATTTGAATATGGAAAATTTTGCTCCAAAGATCTCTGAAAATATTCCATTCTCTCTCTCAAGGGTTGGTAGATGAACTAATTCAAAATGTGTTCCAATCAGAGCAAGTTTATGCAATCCCTCACATATAATCCTGTTTCCATTTCTATCCGGAGTCGCACTATCAATTTCGATACCAGATTCAAAACCTTCACTCGAGACTTCTTACGGAATATGCTATTCACTTCTGCGGAAACGCCATCTGGGTCCTGTGGGCTAATACCCCTCAATTTTCCCACCCATTGATTGCTCACCTCACTCCTGAAGTTTGAACGGATTAATTTCCAGACATTCTTCAGGTGTAATTTCAACAAAGCAAAGCCAAGCCAAGTCCAACAAGTTGGGTAGACAGACCTATGCTCATGTCAGAAGGGTTTTGTACTCAACTTACAAAATGCAGTAACCAGCAACGAATAAAATCAAGAAACATGTCAAAGACGATTTAATTGGAGAAAATGTGAAATTCGAGGATCATACTATTATTAACTAAGTTGAACGAATTTTGACTTCTGAGGTATTTAGTATAGTTATACGCATAAATATCTCCTTTGATATTTTTTTCAGATTTTTTAGATCACTGGTGTCCATTCGCGAGGGAGGAAACACATTTTTCATGTATTTCCCCCCTGTGCTCCCACTGAAGCAAAAACTGTCAGTTTAAGAACTGTTTTGAAAAGCTCTCATAGAGAACTTTCAGTTGATACTCATATCGGCTACCTTTCAAGAAATTTTTTTTCAGGGGCCACTCCTCTGTACTGTAATTATCGATTCATGGCCTATTTTTTCGAATCCTAGAATGGTTACAAAGCCCTTTTGCTAGGAGCTCTCTCCTGCCTCTTCGACTTGTTTCAATTGTGTGTACTCATCTTCATGATACCTATCACTCCTGAAATTTTCATGCAAATTCTAGCAAAGCTGTAGTGTCTAAGTCGGTAAAAAGCGCATATGGCTCCATAGCAATATGTTTCCATAGTAATACAGGGCATATTGCTCCATAGTAATACACGAAAATTCAAATCGCTATAACTTCGGTAAATACTATTCGATCTTTATGAAACTTCCCGAAAAGATCAATCTTATAAATAGTCATCTCTTTGCTAAATTTTATTGAGTTTAAGGGGACCGTTTGGATTTTATTCAAGAAAACACAAAATCGATAAATCATACTATTACTAACAAAGTTGGGTGAATTTCGACTTCTCATGTATTTGTTGTTGTTGTACTCATTAAGGCCTACATTCATGATTTTTTTCAGATTTTTCGGATGGAAGGTGTCCAATCGCGAGGGGGGGTACGCGAAAAGTTCGTACATTTCCCCTTCCCCTGCCCCCCTCGGTACTTATAAGACAATTTGAAGACTTGTTTTGAAAAGATCTCATTGAGACCTTTCCAATGACACCCTACTCGACTACCAATGGTGAAAATTTTTTTTTGAGGGGTCACCCCCTTATATGGGGGACCCCCCTTAAACGCCTTTGAAAAATTTTTCCACCCTTGAACTTTCAAGAGGTCACTACTTCTGACCTTTCTACAAAGTTTCATGGCTGTAGCCCTTATAGTTTCGGAGAAAAAGTGCTGTGACATACAGACGGACGGACGGACGGACGGACGGACGGACGGACGGACGGACGGACAGACGGACAGACGGACAGACGGACAGACGGACACAGGTCGTGATTGCAATAGGGTTTTGTATTTTAGTACAAAACCCTAAAAATCGCCGATATATGTTGTTGACGCGGATGAGAAGAAATCTTCTGAATCTTTTGAACTTGCGATCGCTAGTGTATCATATCCGTCCATATTTTTTCGATGTTTAATTTTGGAAACTACGTTATCAATCATTTCCAATGTCAGCTTCTCTAACTACGACAAAAAGAGATCTATTTCATCGTTAATTAGATTCCTGTCACTAGGAACCATTGAGCAACCGTTGCCATCATCAGGAGGAGGACATTGCTTCTGGAACTCTCGATTTAACTTCTTTCGAAACTTTCTCTAGTCCAATTTTTTTAAATTCAACCGATGATTTTCATGTTTAACTGGAATGAGAAAGAGATCATACCTTTGAAAATTGATTTCCATTACGATTGCGTTATGGTCACTATCATAAGGAAGCACCAGCAGTTTCCGTTGAGGACTATTAAAGCTGAATTCAAGTCTTGCGTCTGCAATGCAGAAGTCTAAATATGAATTTGCCCTAGGATATGTTGGGAACTCCGACCCATATAGATTGCAACTGTATTAAATTCAGTTCTCTGTTATCCACGATTTCAGGAATACACGTCTTGGATTATTGCCATTTACGTCACCAGCAAGTTTATAATAATTATGCAGTCTGTTCAATTTGAGTATTTTAAACAAGGAATTAGCTCCTTCTTGAACTTGAGAATATTTCGACTAGTTGCAGAGGAAGAAATAACGAAGAGGTTACCCGCACGTGGCCATGAGATTTTGATAACAGACACTTCAGGAGATATAAAGCTTACGAATTCGACTTTCTCAATTTTTTGGAAACAATACAGTCTTCTAACCAATATCCCGGTACCACGTCCCCCATCACATTTTACTATATCGTTTCTTACGAATTCAAAATCCTTGAATGGAGTACCATGAATTGAGGTGGGCTTCAGTGAGAAGCATGAAGTCAGGCTTTTGCTAATAATGAATTCAAGGAAATAATCACATTGAAGTATAGTAACAATGGAGTTAACGTTGATAGAGATGAGACGAGTCCTATCCATGGGAATGTGACCGGATGATAAGTTATTTTGAGGCATTTTGGCCTAAACGTTGATAAACGAAATTGTTTTTTTGATCTTGCTTATTTGTTTTTTCTGAAAGAGGTTCAAGCTATTGGTTAAGCTCATTATGATTATTTATTATATTTACATTGTTGTATGCTGGTCCTCTAGCAGCAAGTGCAAATGATACTCCGTGTGACGAGAGCCGCAGTCCATATATCACTCGGTCCGTGTTCCGTCGTTACTCTCTGTGTACTGTAAATGACAACATACATATACGAAAAGATGCGAATTGTAATCAAACCATCTGTGGGCGTGGCGTCGTATCATGGATTAACAGAAGTGGGTGTGTATCCATACTCGTATTAAGTATCTAACATACATACACAAGACTTCGCAATCGAACGTACCGCCCCAGTGGAAGGAATTGGTTACACGCATTTGCAATGAGGCAAATCGAGCGAAAGCTTGAGCTTTGTGGTTGCACCAGTCACAGAGAGAGGGCATTAAACAAAAACAACATTACAGTTGAACTTTGATCTTTTAATTGGTAGATTGTTGTCATTATTTTAGTAGGTAAGCAATTAAGTCAGCATAACTATGCTATAAAAGAAAATTAAAGAAGTAAGAAAATCGAGAAATATTTCTCCATTTGCTGGCTTAAGGCATGCGCCTGAGCTGGGATAAGTGAATAAAAACTCCGTTCAACCGCATGTTCAAGGCATCCACCCGAGTATAAGCGCCCCAAAGCAGTTATGCCTGGGGCCTGCGGTTGAACTAATAATTGATTGATTTATCAATCTGACTGCATACTCAAGGCGTTAGCATCCCAAGGCTTTGCACCTGGGGCTCGCAGTTGGATTATTAATGAATTGATTCGTAAATATAACTGCGTGCTTAAGGCGTCAGCTCGAGTAACAGTTAAAGCTTTAATAAATACATTGATTTCTTCAAATTTCCTTTTCCTTCTAAATAACTAACAAATTTAATTAAAGTAAACGTAAATCAAGTAAATTGACAGTTCCATTAATATTCTAAATATATACTTATGTAGGGCGTAAGTTCGAAATATATTGTCCTCTTAAAAATTAGTTAGCTTCGAAGAATTCATTGTAATTGTATAACCAAACAAAGAAGGAAATAAAATCTAAGCTCATTAAATAAACGAACACCCTTTTACTGATCTAATTGACAAGTACAAGGTAGCAAGTAAGTAGTAAACAGTTTGATCCCTCCCTCCTCGGATACCCATCATATCAAGCTCCCAGTGCATGCCAGTATACATATGGTATGCTGGTATTGCAACATCCGGGTTTGATTAAGTTCAAAGCTAACACATTGCGATGTACTTGGGTTTGTATTGGGGAAAATATGACTTATGCATCTTAATACTGAGGGCATCCTCGATATGGTACTGGATGACGAAATATACCGCAGTTAACGCAATATATGTTTTTTGGCTTCATCTGAGCCAGTTTGCATTCATTGGAGGCATAAATATCTTTGCAGTTAACGCAGTGATAATGCATGGCAAAATTGGCACTGATTGACATTAGTTTTTTGGAGGCGTTTCCACCTCACCACTCCGAAGTTTAAGTACCTTACTTTTTGGAGGGCACTCGGACTTCTATCGTTAGAAATTCGGACCAAATAAAAAGGCTTTATTTTGTCTTCAAAAGTTGATCTCCTAGTAGCAAAATTTTTCACACAATGAAGATGTGTTTTTATTCCACCTTAGGCGATTATGTGAAGTGGGGAGCTTTAACACTATTAAGAGCATCTTTTGCTAGCTTGACATCAGGGAATGTTTTTGTTTTAGTTATGAGTTTATCAGCGGTCACTCTCTTAACTTCAAAATTGTCGATCTTCTATTCGGCTGCCAATTGCCAAACAACATCCCCTCCACGCTTGCGCAAAGACATTAATCGGAGCAGTTTTCTCATTTATCTTATTATTTTTAATAGGAGAACCAGCAGACACACCGGTTGGCTTCTTCTCCTTCTCTCTTTTTGATTTTAAATATTCATTAAATAATTACTAGAATCATTAATATAACCTATGTTATCTTGGCACTCCATCTCAGTATCCATATCGTCACTCCTCGCAGTAAGTACTGCAAAGTAATTGGCGCTGTCGTTTGCTCCTCTTGCGCTTAGTATGTTTTCAGCATCATGGAGTGATGTCTTTTTCGTATCTTGTAATGTTGCTTTATATGTTTAAGCCTTTTGCATGGCTAATGTATTTTCGTTGGTCTTGTTCGTTGCCACTTTTCTTTTTTCATTCTTCTTATTCATTATCGCTTCTTTTTATTTGGACATATGTTGTAGCTTTATATTTTTTTTTATTCACTTTTGTTAATGTCTAGACCATTTCCTCCAAATTTTGAATTTGGAATTTCATCTCATAATTTTCTCTCGTAACTTTGTGTTTTCTCTGGTTACTCTTTCGAATTCTTCACTTGAAAGCGTAATACGCTTGCTCTGCTCAGAGCTTTCCTGGTTTTCCGTTTCATGATTTTTTCATTCGTAGCATTGGAAATGCCTGGCCCCGGGTCCCCCATTGGTGGGAAGCCGTTGGGTTCTTCCATACCCCGGGTGAAAAAACGTTTCTTTTTTTTTTTGACTTTTTTTAAACTTTCTCACAAGTAAAATCCAGATACTCGATAAATTGTTCGAACAGTTCGACGATGTAATAAGTTTTTTTTAAATTACTTTCTAATTGACATTTTTAAAAATTATTTTAATTTTTAAACATTCTTGACAGGAGCTTTTAAATACATGTCGATACGCAACGACTGCTAGACATAGAATTGCATGATATAGTCTTAACACAGTGTTGGCTGTTACATGCTTCCTGCCTCCTCATTTCAAGGAGACTTGATACGATGCTCTGAACTTCACCTGGATCTTATTTTAGGGCATAACAATAATTGGGTTTTTTCGGTTTCGTTACTGTTGTCGCAATTTTTCTTTCTCACCGCATTTTCTATATATAGATTCAAGATTTACTTGTGGGTCTTAGTCGATACGTATCCACAGCCTTGGAGTACGTACGTTGAAATTGAAAGTATATATTGTATATTAATGTATCTTCCACTTGTAATACAATTCTCTAGTGAATGCTTTTGTTGTAGCATCTTTTCAGTATTTCGGGTCATAAGCTGCGTAAGCCAACACTGTCAGCCTTTTAATATTCTGGGCTAACTAATGCAGAGTTTCTCCCAGCTTCTGGCAATGGTTTCGTAGCTACGACCTGTATACCTGTTTCAAGTTGTCCTCTCCGTATCGCATATTGAACGTAATCATTACAGTAGTCGAATTTAAATGCATCTCAACGGAGAAGATCTAAATCTCGAGCGCTGGATCCCTCAGAGCAAAATTAATGGCATTATCCGCTCTAAACCATTCCAGTGGTTATTGTTTTGCTGATTTCAGTGATTATAGTTTTAGCAGCAGCTTCAAACTTATATAATTCATATTATTTGCCCAACAATATTTCTAGATGCATTATGCTTCGCGTTTCAAATTGGAACTGTTGTGTTGGATATCGTTTTTTAGGGTTTTGCAAAATAATTTTACATCCGTCCGTCCGTGTGTCACAGCACTTTTTTCTCGCAAACTACTCAAGTTTGAAACATCAAATTTTGTATGCAGCTGTAAAGTGGTGCTCTCTTCAAAATTTAACTACAAAAAATTTTATCAGGTATTTAAGCGGGATCTCCCCATACAGGGGAGTGGCTCCCGTAAAAAAAATTCTTCAAAGGTAGGCGATATGGATATCAAATGAAAGGTCTTGATGACAACTTTTCAAAACAGGCCTTAATCTGACACTTTTTGCTTCGAGGGGTGCACAGGGAGGGAAAACACACGAAAAATTGGTGTACCCCTTGCGATTGGACACCTGTGATAGGTGTTTATAAGCACAGCAACAACAAATACCTTAGAAGTCAAAATATGCTCAACGTTGTTAATAATAGTATGATATTCGAATTTCACATTTTCCCGAATAAAATCGTATAAGTACTCTTCAACTGAACGATTGATACTAAAGTAGTCCTACAAAAGGCCCTTAAATTTTGTCAGTTTGATGAAAATCGAATGATATACACGAAAGTTATAGTTATTTGAAATTTCTCCAATCACAATTACAATAACACATGATTTTGGTATTTTATGAACTTTCCATCGAATCAGCCACTGGAGTTTTGATTTGATGTTCTTGAAATTTTCAAATAAGGTCAATAACATTAATACTTTTGGGAGTTCATGATTTGAGTGATTTTTGTTATTTTGCAACAAAATGGTGACCGTTGCAAATAGAAAAACAATGGATTTTCTTCTAAACGTGCACATCTCTTTGACATATTTCTTTACATTATTCGTTGCTGGTGACTGCATTTCTGAGAAGTTGGGTAGAAAACCCTTCTGACATGAGTGTCGGTCTGTCATCCCAACTTGTTAAGCTTGTATCATGTTTTTCTTCTTTCCGAAACTGCCGCCGTTTCACAAAGTTTACCTGTGTTTCTTTCATTTGTTGCCTTATTTTAGCTGAAAATTAGTGAGTAAATGTGAATATTTGCTTCAGTGTGTTGCTGAAAACTTCTGTTTTTTAGGGTTTTGTAAAATAATTTTACAAAACCCTACTAGTTTCGCGATCAGTCTGTCCGTCTGTCCATCTGTCTGTCTGTCCGTCCGTCCGTCCGTCCGTCCGTGTGTCACAGCAGTTTTTCTCGGAAACTACTTAAGCTAGAAACATCAAATTTTGTGTGTAGGTGTAAAGTGGTGATCTCTTCAAAGTTCAACTACAAAAAAATTTTATATGGATTTTCAGGGGGGGTCCCCCCATATAGGAGAGTGACCCCCCGAAAAAAAAATTTCATTGAAGGTAGCCGATATGGGTATCAAATGAAAGGTCTTGATGAGAACTTTTCAAAACAGGTCTTAGTTTGGCAAAGTTTGCTTCGAGGGGCGCACAGGGAGGGGAAATACACGAAAAATTTGTGTCCCACCCCCCTCGTGATTGGACACCTGTGATCCGAAAAATCTGAAAAAAATCAGGAATGTAGGCCTTGGTGAGTACAACAACAACAAATACGTTAGAAGTCGCAATTCACTCAACTTTGTTAGTAATAGTATGATTTATCGATTTTATGTTTTCTTGAATAAAATTTTAACGGTACCCTTAAATTCAATGAAATTCAGCACGTAGATGTCCATTTATAGGGTTGATCTATCCTGAAAGATTAATAAAGATTGAATCATATTTAGCGAAGTTATAGCGGTTTGAATTTTCCTGCATTACTATGGAACAATATGCGCTGCATTTATTACTATGGCAACATATGGCTATGGAACAAAATGCGCTTTTCACCGACCAGACATACAGTTTTGCATGAAAATTTCAGGAATGATAGGTGTCATGTATACCTTTGAGAATCGGTTCAGCTAGTGGTATCAGTAATCGTAAAACAAAATAGTGGCTGTTTTAAATGCGAAGATTGAATAATTTTGAGTTATTTTTTCCCAACTTCAACGTTTAAGGTGCATGCTTTGAACACTAGATTCGATTTAATGAATGACTGAAGAAGAGTACCTACAATTAATGCTCATAAGTGATACAAGTCAACGAGGTGGGAGAGAGCTCCTAGTAAAGGGGTTTGTTAACCATTCTAGGATTCGAAAAAATTGGCCATTAATCGATGATAACAGTACAGGGGAGTGGCCCCTGAAAAAAAAATTCATCAAACGTAGCCGATATGAGTATGAAATAAAAGTTTCCATGGGAGCATTTCAAAACAGTTGTTAAACTGTCAGTTTTTGCTTCAATGTGGGCACAGAGGGGAAATACATGAAAAATGGGTTCCTCCGTCGCGGATGGACATCTGAAATAATTATCAAGGGAGATATTTATGAGTATAACAATACCAAAAACCTAAGAACCCGAAATTCGTTCAACTTTGTTAATAATAGTATGATCTTCGTATTTCATATTTTCTCCAATAAAATCGTCTTTGACATGTTTCTTGATTTGATTCAATCTGGTGACTGCATTTTGTAAATTGAATACAAAACCCTTCTGACATGAGCGTAGGTCTGTTTATTCAACTTGTTTTCACTATCTTCTGCACAACTCATTTTTTTCACAATACTTGACGGACTGAAAATCCTTTTCTTCAATTTGAAGTGGCTCTCTTAATCGATTAATTGACAGTGTCTCTGATTCCTCTTCTAATTGAAGCAAACTAAGTTCGTAGAATTTTCCGTGGAATTTTCACACGTTAGTGTCTTATTTTTGAAGTTCGGAAAAGTATTAAATTACAACTGCATATTCTTTAAAATTAATATCACCTCATGCTAACAAGTCTTATTTATTTTTACTTGAGAGTTACTTCATTTTCATGAAATTTCAGCTCAAAATTAGGATTTTGTAAAATAATTTTACAAAACTCTACTAAAATCGCAACCTGTCTGTCTGTCTGTCCGTCTGCCCGTAAGTCACAGCAGTTTTTCTCGCAAACTACTTAAGCAAGAAACACCAAATTTTACATGTAGATGTAAAATGATGCTCTCTTGAAAGTTCAATTACAAAAAAATTAGATTTTTAAGGGGGGTCTCCCCCTATAGGGGAGTCTTAAACTGACATTTTTTGCATCAGGGGGCGCACACGAAGGGGGAATACACGAACAATTTGCATCCCCCCTCTCGCGATTGGACACCTGCCATCCGAAAACTCTGAAAAAAATCATGGAGGTAAATATTTATAAGTACAACAACAACAAATACCTTAGAAGTCGAAATTCACTCACCTTTTTTAATAATAATTTGATCTTCGAATTTCAAATTTTCCCCAATAAAATCATATAGGCACCCTTAAACTCAACAAAATTCAACTAGTTACGAATGAGGGCCTAATACCCTGCAAGCTTGATGAAAATCGAATCCTATTCGCGGAAGTTATAGCCATTTGAAATTTCTACGATTACAACAACAATAACACACGGTTTTGGTATTTTATGGACTTCCCATCGGCAATTATGATTTGATCTTCTTAAATTTCCAGATAAGATTTATAACAATTTACATTTTTGGAATTCATGATTTGAGTGATTTTTGTTTGTTTGGAACAAAATGACGACTGTTGAAAATGGAGAAACAATGGATTTTCCTTTAAACGGGCACATCTCTTTGACATGTTTCTTGACTTCATTTGTTGCTGGTGACCGTATTTCGGAGAGGTTGGGTGCAAAACCCTTCTGACATGAGCATGAGTCCGTCTACCTAACTTGTTTTTCTTTATTCCACTTCCTTCCACACATAACTCACTAGTTCATTTTCACTTAAATTTAAAATGTTTCGTACATTTCCCCTTCCCCTGCCCCCCTCGGTACTCATAAGGCAATTTTAAGACTTGTTTTGTAAAGACCTCATTAAGACCTTTCCAATGACATCCTATTCGACTGCCAATGGTGAAAATTTTTTTTTGAGGGGTCACCTCCCTATATGGGGAGACCCCCCTTAAATCCCTTTGAAAAATTTTTTCACCCTCGAACTTTCAAGAAGTCACCACTTCTGACCTTTCCACAAAGTTTCATTGCTGTAGCCTCTATAGCTGCTGTGACATACAGACGGACGGACGGACAGACGGACACAGGTCGTGATTGCAATAGGGTTTTGTATTTTAGTACAAAACCCTTAAAATCATACTATTTTGCCCTTGTACTCATAAAGACCTACCTCCATGACTTTTCAAAGATTTTTCGGCTCAAAGGTGTCAAATCGCAAGGGAGGTACACATTTTTCGTACATTTTATATCCACTTGGACCCCGATACATAAAGTGACTTTTTCGTTTCAGATTCTAAAATCTATAGTGAAGACCTTTGACCTTCGATACCCTACTCAATTAGTTTTTATTTAACAAATGTTTAAGGGCCGCTTTGTTATAAGAAGCGACCCCCATTTAACAAAATTTGAATTGTTTAGTAAGACCTAAACTTTTGAGCGACCACCACTTCTGAGCTTTTCGCAAATTTCGAGCTCTCTAGTTACTACAGTTCCTGAAGAAACTTGTTGTGACGCACGAACAGACAGGCTGCAAAGCTAGTGTCTTTGTAAAGTTTATTTTAAAAAGCCCTAAAAAGTTTAAATTAAATCAAAACGTATCGTAGCTGGGGGGACAGAATGTATGGCTAAAGAGTAGTACTGACCATATGTATCGGGTGCCTATACATTCAATCAAGATGAGATACTCTTACTATCTCTAAGCAACGGCATGAGAAGTGTTGTAGTGCTAAAGAAAAAAAAAGATTAAAACACAACTTATCGACTCTATCTATGTACACCCCCTCAACAAAGATAAGCAATTTGAACTGAGTACCAAATACTTTTACTCCATGCATAAGAAATGAACTTAAAAAACAATTTTCCGCCAACAGCTCGTTTTTTTCTGACGGGAACAAATTAAGAGACAAATTGGTCGGCACAAAGGACAAGACTATGAGTTTGTGAAGGCCCGTTTATTATATGATTACCCTCAGGGTGTATAACCGTAATGACTATGGACAAACCAAACGATCTGTGTCAAACCGATAAGTAGAACATTGCAATGACGTTTAACTAAAAACTTCAGTAAAAGCCGGAAACATTTAAAAAGTTGAGTAAACAGGAGAGTGCTCCTACCAGAAGGTCTTTGTAACCATCTAGGATCTGAAACAATTTTTCTAATAGCATGAATCGATGACTTGAATTATTCATCCAATACTTGAATAAGAAATCATTAAAATTAATGCTAAAGATAAGCATATCAAGCCACCGCACATAAATTGAACATATTCGAATTAAACACCATTCCTTTAATTTTCATAAAAATTGGAAAATATAAAAGTACCTAGGTCAATTTTAAATATGTATCAGCAACCAACAAGAGTTATTGTTGTTGTAATTACATACAATTGAAATGGCTATAACTCACTTGATTATTATCCGATTTTAGTATTGAGTGCATAAAGATCTTAGATCAATCTTTGACATTACAATTGAAGAAGTTTAAGGGCACTGTTTTGATTTTATGGGCAAAAATGTAATATCAACAAATCATACTATTTTCAACAAAGTTGAGTGTGTTTCAATTTCTGAGGTATTTGTTGTCCTTGTACTCAGGAAGACCCAACTAAGTGATCGTTTTCAGGTTTTCGGCTCAAAGGTGTCCAATCACAAGGGAGAGATACAGCATTTTGGTGCATTTTGACTCCCCCTGGATCCGTTGATGCATAAAATGACTTTTTTGATACCCTACTCGACTAACTTCGATGAGAAAATGTTTAAGGGTTACCTCGTTATAACGACGAAATCCCCCTTAAGAATATTTTATAAAACTTTAACTTTTGAGAAGCCATCAATTCTGACCTTTTCACAAAGTTCCAGCTTCTATATTTTCCGAAGAAACTTGCTTTGACGCACGGATGGACTGATAGACGAATGGACAAACG
This sequence comes from Odontomyia ornata, assembly GCA_963969285.1. NCBI lineage: Eukaryota > Metazoa > Arthropoda > Insecta > Diptera > Stratiomyidae > Odontomyia > Odontomyia ornata. The sequence goes on along the minus strand of OZ017741.1, from coordinate 134,071,014 downwards.
GACAGACAAAGACCTAATGAAGTGCATCGACCCCTGAACCCCAATAACGTAAATTTTCTGAAATATGTACAAGATGATTACGAGCTGAATGCAATAGAAAATAATGGGTGGCCCAACCATAATGCACGATGTTAATTGTGAGCCACACCTTAACGTCCAGTTTTTCACCCAATTTAATTTGACATTTCTTTGTTTCAGTGTTTGACAAATTTACCCATGAAAGGCTCCACAATTGAGCAGCGCGTTAAGGTTGTTGAAGCCTTTAACAAAAATGGGCGTCCAAATCGAAATGCATTTCGTTCACTTCGTGATTTTTTTGGTTAGCATAATTGATCAAATGTGTCCACAACCACGAGAATTGGGCGCAAATTTCAGCGAACCGGGTCTGCATGAAATATGAAACACCTGTGCATGCTTGCCCAGTTTTTTCTGCAGAAAAAATTGCTGTCGTTTGCGATAGTGTGGCAGAAGAGCCGTCAACCTCGACTCGTCGTCGTGCCAAACAATTGAACATCTCACGAACATAACTGATATGCATTTTAAATAAAGATTTGAACTTACACGCTTCCAAGGTTCAATTGACTCAAGAACTGAAGCCTATCGACCATTTCAAGTGTCAGCAATCCGCCGAATGGTTGGCTGAGCAGACAGAACGGAATGGTAACTTTACAAAGAAAATCATCTTCAGCGACGAGGTACACTTTCACCTCAGTGGATTCGTTAACAAGTAGAATTGCCGCATTTGAGCAAATGAGAATCCACGAGTGATTGTTGAAAAATGAATGCATGCACAAAGAATGACTGTCGGTGCGGTTTACGGGCTGGCGGCGTCATCGGGCCGTACTTCTTCGAAAATGAAGACGGCCTAATAGTTACCGTGAGTGGAGTTCGCTATTGCGAGATGATAATGGACTCCTTGTGGCCAGGAACTGGGGTTATGGACCTGGGCGATATGTGGTTCCAACAGGATGGTGCCACTTGCCACACAGCCACCAAAACAATGGCTCTTTTGCGCGAGAAATTCAATAGCCGTGTTATCTCACGTCGTGGCGATGTAAATTGGCCACCATATTCATGTGGTTTGCGACCGTAGAACTTCTCTCTCTGAGGATATTTAAAAAAAAAGCGTATGTCAATAAGCCAAGAACAATTCAAGAGCTAAAGAATGAGATAATTCAACACATTAACGACATTGAACCTCAAATATGTCTCTGAGTCATTGAAAATATGGACCATCGGATAGAAACATGCCACCGTAGCCGTGGTGAGCATTTGGGCAATATTTTGTTTCACGCATAATTGTTATATATCCTTCTATTATAATAAAAAATATTAACATAATTCTCTGAAATCTTTTTGTTTTATTTACAATAAATATTGTGCATTTTGGTCGGACCACCCTTTACTTGCAGAGTACCTTTTCACCAAAATTCACGTCCACTTCAATGCCTTTAGTTTGGAAACACTCTTAGTTTTATTTTTGCGCTAAATTATTGCAGAATTTTTCTAGCACACATCATATGCAAAATATTTCCGCAGATTTCGCACTTGTAATTGTAATTACTGCCCACAGCTCAATATTTTAGGACTTAATGTTTATCTTTGCATCCAATAGATACTTTTACACTTCATTACATTAGTTATTATCTTGAGAATAGCAAAAAAAGTTAATCCATTCCAGGCGTCACACACAACTTATTTTGATTTTGATAAATTTTAGGATTTGCTTTGAAAATAATCGGAGTTATTTTAAATATAACTTGACCTTACTTACAAGTAATTATACCCTCACGATTTGCAATTTTAAGTTATAGAGTTTCCGTATTAACGAAAATATTTCACTGGACTCAAGATGGTTTTTGATATTGAGTGCTTACACACCAAATATTATGCATATTACCTCAAGATTTGTTAAAAATGCAGTGTGGAAAGTGTAGCTGTGTAATTGCATGAGCATCCATAAATCAGAATAGAAAATTACACCTGCTAGCAATAATGTTTGTTTTTCATATGTGAAGCTTCTTTGTGAGTTTTTTTTATTTAATTGACATCATAAAAGTGAAACGTTAATATACTCGTACTATACTGTTGTATTTGTGAGGTATGACAATGAAATGATTGATGAAATCAGAAATGAAAATCGAAGACTGTTTTTTAGTATATCCAAGGATAAAAAAAGAAGTCATTATCGTTGGCATGTTTTTTTCCAGAGTTTTTTTAAATTGAAATTTTCGTTTTTTAACAGAAACCTTTTTCTATAAAATGAGTATTATTTGAATTCTCTAAGATAAAAACTGACAAAGCTATACGTTTTCGAAGAGAATGTGGATAGCACTTTCACAAAAATTTTAACATGCTATAACCAACAACAAAAAATTTCAAGAAAATTTCTACATTTTTCTTACTTTCGATAAATGCTGAGGATTTACAAATTTCATGGTTGTTATTTCGTGCCTGTTGTATATTTAATATGGAATGGCTCTGGTGTTGATGCAGAAATCACTGAACTTTCTTCACAGATAGAAATTAAGTCTGCGCCGCATTATATACACAGTCCTACTAATACAACATTATTCAATTTTGGCAAGAGCTTAAAGGACATATGACTAATCTGCTGATTTTCAACTACTGTACTCTAACATGGCTTAATGTTTTAATATTAATGAATTGTGTTGAAAATGAATAAAAAAGATTAAATTTGCGTAATCAAATAGTTATGAATAAAAATCTTGAACTACTTACACACTTTCATATAAAGTCACGACAGCATTTTTCATGCGTTGCAACAAAGTCATGTTCACACTTAAAGGAAAGCTTGGTCGAGGAATGTAGCCAATCAACTGATGTCCGCCAATTTTCTCCGCCAAATCGGTAGTGTATTTATAAGTTGTGACACTTATCAATGGCGGGTACTTAAATTTATGCAGGAACCCTATCAAGCAGCTACTGATCGTGAACTCATTCAGAATCAAATCCCACTTAAAATTGTCAGGATAATTTAGTAGTGCTTTGAAGCTATCGGTTTCACCAGAAACTTCGCAAAATTTATACATAAAATCATACAGTATGGAAGCTTCCTGCAGAAATCCGGCACCAACTAAATTCTGCAAGTTCATCTTTTGTTTACCGTAGATGATGTCATATGTTTCTTCCATATCAAAAACATGCACATTCTTCATTGGTTTCTTAGGTTTGTCGACAGCAAGCACAGTGACGTTATGCCCTTTGGCTCCTATAGCTTCAATCAGTCTATAATGCCTAGAAAAAACAATTTAAATGTAAGATTAATTGTTTTAGAAGATTTTATGAATTTAGGCAGATAGCAACAAAAACCATTTCCACAGCAATTATTTCGATCACAAATATTCTCTACACTATAATCCCTGATAGGGTCTAGTAATGTTTGAACTATGCAATGAATATTCATATTTGGTCAGGAAAATACCGTATCGTAGTAGAAATATTTACCAAAGGCTATGACTAGGCGATGCAATCCCGGCCAGGTACAAAACATTTGCAGACTTAATTTCCGAAAACAAATTTACCACCAGACACAAAATTGAAAAGTCTTTGACAAACTTCATAGTGAATGCAGTTGCTTGGAAGCTACTGAATGCAGTTGCTTGGAAGCTACTGAATCGACTATCAAGAAACTTTGCAGAAAACTTGACTAGTAAGATCAAGTGAACGAAATTATCATTATCATTATCAAGAACTTCAACTGAATGTAGAAAACAATTGCACTTATTGAACGCGTGGAGTATTCTCACATATTTAGTGACTGAATTGTCACCGTTACTTACAAATATAATTTACAATCGCATATCATTCTGAAAAGGCAAAATAACTAGCTGTAAGTGGTTACATTGTACACTCCTTAAAGCTTGATCATACTAATCATTCATTCAGGATGGGAAAGTCAATTATGATCTCGAAAGATGTTGAAATTCACTGCACAATAGCTAGAAGCGGTCTGAGAATTGCCGTTATCTAATGATTTGTGAAAAAAACACAGAATTTATTGCTGAAGCAACAAAGTGACAATAGCGGTAGAGTTGATAATATCCACTGGCTACTTAAATTGAGGTAGTGAACGTGACACCAAACATATTATTTGCACGTGATATTTTGTAACGTGACAATGTTAATTTGAAGTGGTTGGCATGCGCACAATAAAAGCAATCATTCTGCAGTACCCTGATGCAAATAAGTGATTTCATGTAACAAATAAAACATAATGTTTGCTAATCTAAGTTTGATTTATTTTTCGACATATGTTTCAACAGCGGCCATCATCTTGCCATTATTTAAAATATCTTGGGGGCCAGATAGGGAGAATAGAATATAAAAGCAATTTCAATCCCATTCCTAAAAAGCAGCCATTGCACCTTTAGATTTGTGCACTAGTGCTTTATCTCGTAGTGAAAATTCAGAAAATAGAATGTGCCGACACAATATTCATATGAAATTTGATGTTGAGGGTACTCTGAATAGTATCATATGAGATCACTGCAGCTTCAACTACCTATTTGAGGGATGGATAGTCATTTTTCGCCGTATCTATGTTTGCCCAAATGTATAGCTCAACTACTAATAGCCGAGGAAAGAAGTGTGACTTTAAATAAATGAGAACAAGTATGGTAGACAAAGTTTCGCTTATGTCAGAAAGGCTTTGTACTAAGCCTGCGATATGCGGACACCAATAATGAATAAACTCAAGAAAAGCTGTAGTGAAGAAGGTGTAAGTTCAAATGGCCGTGCAGGACTGCAGCGATGGTCTGCTGCCTCGGCAGAAGAAGGTGTCAGTATCTGCCCGAGAATGCCCTTGTCGTGGGATGCGTGAATGCGCTGGCAGGCAAGCATTGCGGTGTCGTGGGGCGGGTTCATTTCCTCAGCACAAGGACCCACTACAAAGAATTTCGCATTCACGAATTCCTGAGGTCGAACATAAGCAAGGCAACCGAAGTCGCGAAAATCTTAGGCAACTGCACCAGGGACAACTGACTTGTTCATGGAGCAAGAGAAACTAGTAAAAAGAAGCGGAAGCAGGATAACCTCGTCCTTACCCGGAGAGGCTCATGGCCCACAAATGAGAGAGGGACAACCGGGTGGTGATGGAGCTCCTGCGCACCCACCCAACCGGATTAAAATCCATAATTGTCGCAGTGGCCAGGTATTCCTCTTCTGAGTGGAAAACTCATACAACTTAACTTGCATAAGCCTTCTCATCAGAAGAGAAGTACCCCGGTGACCAATTTATGCCATAGAATCATGCGATTCGATTACATAATCATATGTCATCAAGAGGTACCTTCTTTGGGCCACTCAACCCGCGAAGTCACCTGAAACAAAGAAGTTAATATGTACCTGCCGGCTGGCTCATGTTTTATGGGGAAAGCCTGCCACCGTACACGTACACATTCTCTTATCAATTTTGAATTTCCTTTTCATTTTTTTTTTCTTATCAAAACATATTTTTTATATCTGTATATATAATTCAAATGACATATTTATAAAATTATTAGAGCAAAAATGAAAAAACATGCAAAAAAAATTTGAAAAGAGAGGGTACCTACCCAAACCTCCTCCTACGAGCGCTCGTGTTCGGGGCGGGTAAGGGACTGCAAACTTTAATTTTGGTTTTAATAACCTTATCAATACTATAAAATTTTTGTTTTCTCCGTTTAAAAACTTTAACAAAATTATGACGTTAACTGAAACATGATTCATATTCCATGCACCAAACTGGCCAATTTCCGTTAAAAACTGTTATTATCTTTCGTATCTGGTATGATTATATTATTATTTTTGTTTGATTAAAAGTCCACTGTTCAGGTAACACTGCTCTTTGATCATCACGAACTAATATGCATGGTATTGTTGGTAAAAAACGTTTACCGTTTTATGGTTATCATTAACGCTAGGCAGTAACGTACGCCACATTTACTTTTGCCGAATACGGTTATTTTTATCACGTCACCGAAAGATGGAAATATCACTGAGTAAGCGCATTAATCTTGCTCACACTGAAACGGTTTTCATCACCATGCACTTTTATAGCACATTGGGAATGAGAACTAGTAAAATTGGATTGCTTAAGAAAATATGCTTTTCCTCAGATTATGTTATTTCAAAGTAACAGAACATGGGTCACTCGACTTGCGATAAAGTTTTTCATTATTGTTGACGAATTTTTGCTCACTCGCCATGAACAAGAAACAATTTTTCTTTTCTTCGCGGTAAAACTCTACTCAATCCAAAAGTGCTTTCAAAATCCGCCGGGTAACCGACGCCGTTCGAGACAAAGCAGCAATCCCCTTCTATTTCCGTACGGAACATTCCCACGGTTGCGCTAAACTTTAGGTGCTGTAAATTTTCACTGCACTCCAATCACTTCACGATTTTTCCGGTCTGTATTTATTTATTTGGTAAACGAATTCCGCGATTATTTTTGCGTGTGCTTGTGGTCTCCGTCTCCGTTTTTATCGTCGTCGCGGTCGCCGTGGATTCTTTGCGCGACTTCTTCTGAACATTTTGCCATTCAATTCCATTCTCCTTTTTCACTCCGTATTAGTTTTGTCGTTTTTGCTCCCAATGGAACTCTTCAACCGCGCGGCGGCAATCCACCCTTTTCAGTCCCGCCAACAGACCCGAATCTCCAGTACCAATTATCAAACACTTCATCGAGGAAAATCAAATAACGGAAGCCTTTAAATATGCCTACGACTTAGAAATGAACACTCACTCATTGTTTGCAAACTGCATTCACTCGTATAATATCGTTTGTTTAGCGTTAAACAAGTACAAGCGAATTCAAAGCTTGAAAAAAAATTCTCCGAATTTCTGGCTGCTATCAATGATTTGCATTCTTTGGGTTTTTTTTTTGTGGTAGGGAGGTGAAGGCATTTATGCCCGCCGAGTCTGGCAGTGTGGGACTCCCATGGAGGATACCTTTGGACTACCCACTAAACACCTCCCCTGTCAATCTGAGAACCTAGCCTGGAACCGTTTGACACATTACTTCGGGCCAGGTCTTGTTTTGTTACGCCGTGGGGCGCCTACAAGCTGAGGAGTCCCTTTCCTAGCGGGAGGGGAGAGGGGAAGAGGAATTGCCAGAAGAGCGATCCCCCAGCCCCAGTGCCTCCGGCTGCTGTGAGTTCCTTTTATATTTTAGGACTGCCCGAGCATAATGTGCCACCTGGTTCCATTTGTCAACCGATTCGAGCATCACCGCAACTATATTATCCGGGGTGAGCTCTCCCGTCTCCTTGTAGAGTTCTCTTTGCAGCCTGGCCCATTTGGTACACGCAAAAAATGTGTGACAGGCATTGTCCTCCTCTCCTGGGCAAAACCGACAATCGGGAGACCGTGACTTGCCGATCTTGTGCAGGTAAGACTGAAAACACCCGTGCCCGCTCAAAAGCTGGTTCAGATAGAAGTCAGTCTCACCATGCCTTCGAATGAGGCGCGCAGTCCACCTTCCCTTCGTGCAATTCCTCCAAGACTGCTGCCAATCGTTGAGCGAGCGTTGTCTCTCCTCGCGGACAATCATCTCCCTCGCATCCTCGTTTCGGCGCAGGTAGATAGCGCGGCACTCTCTAGCAAGGAGGGCGACAGGTATCACGCCTGCAATCACTCTCACCGCCGAATCGGAGACTGTTGGATACGAAGATGCAATTCTCAGTGCTCCTCTTCTCTGTATCTGTGCCAATCGTTTCCGGTATACCTCCTTGCTGAGAGCGTCGCCCCATACCTCTGCTCCGTACATTAGCACTGACCCTACAGCACTCATCAAGAGGCGTCTTCTTGATGGGCTGGGTCCCCCTACGTTGGCCATAAGTCGACTCAGGGCCGATATTCACGAAGCAGCCTTCTCAGCCGTTGCCCTGATTTGGTCAGAGAAGCTCATCTTCGAGTCGATCAGTAGCTCCAGGTACTTCACCGCTGGCTTCGACTCGATCTGTATATCTCCAATACTGATAATCCTTACTCTAGGGATTCTCTTTTTTGTCAAGATGACCACTTTGGTTTTCTCCAGTGCTAAACTGAGCCCACGAGCAGTCATCCAGTCCCTCACTTGGCGCATTAGCATACCTAGCCTAAGTTGCGCTTGTTCAACGGTGCGTCCGGCGACCAGAGCCGCAACATCATCCGCATAGCCGACCAAGCGCGACTCATCTGGCATCTCAAGTCTCAGTAGCCCGTCGTAAGACACGTTCCACAGGTCCGGACCAAGGATAGATCCCTGGGCAACACCCGATGTAATTTCCATCCTTCGTTGGCCCTGTGTCGTGTCGTAGAGCAGGCTTCGGTCCTTTAGGTAGTTCCTCAAAAGCTGCATTAGATATTCTGGAACTTGAAAAGAGTTTTCCAGCGTGTCCAGAATATCCACCCATCTAGCGGAGTTGAAGGCATTCCTGACGTCGAGTGTCACCAACAGGACGATCCGTCGCTTGGTGCGACTATATACCTCTGCCTTTTGGACCGCGTTCACCACCTCTGCAATCGCATCAATGGTAGAACTTCCTGCTCTAAAGCCGTACTGCCGCATTCTTTGGGTTGGAGTCATATCCGATGCTTCGACAACGGCCTAGATTAACTTTAATTGTCGCTCGAACTTGTTTATCTTTTGATTTCTCTAAAAACGGACAATGACTTTCGGAATTCAAACGATTTACATGTTCTCCAAAGACAACCCTACGAATATCCAAACATGTTAAGCATGTAAGGTTTTTATGTCTATCTAGAGTAGCAGTTATTAAAACATTATTATGAGGTGGAGCCAAACAAGTTTTATCGGATTTAGGATGGTCTTCAGGTTTATTTTTGCTTGTATTTGCCGAAGCTGAAATAACAATTTCTTTAGTAGGTGAAGGAAATCTAGCGTTTTGGAGGTATGTGAGATCAGCATTCAATAACTGGGAGTTTGTCTGAAGTGCTGCATTGGTTTCAATCATCTGAGAATTATCAACAACTTCTTGAGAAATTTCCTCTTCTATTAAATCCTCTAGAGAACAAATTTCATCGGATACTTGAATATCAATTATGTTTCTAGTTTTCGGTTTGACCGACAAAAATTTTTGTGCATTAGCAAGAAACTCAAGGGGAGAAAAAAAATTTACTGGAGAAAACCGAAGTGGTCATCTTGACAAAAAAGAGAATCCCTAGAGTAAGGATGATCAGTATTGGAGATATACAGATCGAATCGAAGCCAGCGGTGAAGTACCTGGGGCTACTGATCGACTCGAAGATGAATTTCTCTGAGCAAATCAGGGCAACGGCTGAGAAGGCTGCTTCGAGAATATCGGCCCTGAGTCGACTTATGGCCAACGTAGGGGGACCCAGCCCATCAAGAAGACGCCTCTTGATGAGTGCTGTAGGGTCAGTGCTACTGTACGGGGCAGAGGTATGGGGCGACGCTCTCAGTAAGGAGGTATACCGAAAACGATTGGCACAGGTACAGAGAAGAGGAGCACTGAGAATTGCATCTTCGTATCCAACAGTCTCCGACTCGGCGGTGAGAGTGATTGCAGGCGTGATACCTGTCGCACTCCTTGCTAGAGAGCGCCGCGCTATTTACCTGCGCCGAAACGAGGATGCGAGGGAGATCGTTGTCCGCGAGGAGAGACAACGCTCGCTCAACGATTGGCAGCAGTCTTGGAGGAATTGCACGAAGGGAAGGTGGACTGCGCGCCTCATCCCGGATGTGAGACCGTGGCTAAATCGAAGGCATGGTGAGACTGACTTCTATCTGACCCAGCTTTTGAGCGGGCACGGGTGTTTTCAGTCTTACCTGCACAAGATCGGCAAGTCACGGTCTCCCGATTGTCGGTTTTGCCCAGGAGAGGAGGACAATGCCTGTCACACATTTTTTGCGTGTACCAAATGGGCCAGGCTGCGAAGGGAACTCTACAGGGAGACGGGAGAGCTCACCCCGGATAATATAGTTGCGGTGATGCTCGAATTGGTTGACAAATGGAACCAGGTGGCACATTATGCTCGGCCAGTCCTAAAATATAAAAGGGACTCACAGCAGCCGGAGGCACTGGGGCTGGGGGATCGCTCTTCTGGCAATTCCTCTTCCCCCTCCCCTCCCGCTAGGAAAGGGACTCCCCAGCTTGAAGGCGCCCCACGGCGGTCCAGAGGTATCCTCCATGGGAGTCCCACACTGCCAGACTCGGCGGGCATAAATGTCTTCACCTCCCTACCACAAAAAAAAAAAGGGGAGAAAATTTAGATGGAGATTTTCTTTTAAATGATTTTAAATTGTTTTGTTTCATAGCGCGATTTAAATTTGGGAGACTAACACAGCTTAATATAGTAGGAAGCTTTGCATTTTCTGTAGAACTCTTTGTCTTTGTGTCTTCAACGGGATTAGTTGTTGTGCCAGAGTTGTTATCTTGTACTTCAGGAGATGGAGGTACTTCAGAAGAGCTACCGCTAGATGTAATACCATTGTCATTAACTTGATCGATGTTAGACGTTAATGGCGATTGATTCGGTATTGCTGGCAATTCATTATTTTCATTTTGTATTGGAAAGCAGTTTCTAGAATACCCCGTTATAATTGATGGATATGTAACGTCCGTCGGCATAAATATTTCGTTCAACATTGCCTCAGTATTGGTCAATTCGTCAGTTATTGATATAATGGATTGGTCCTTAGTCGGAAGAAGCTCTATTTCATCACTATAATTGGATATATTATGTGCTTCAACTTTGATTGGAGTTTCAACTGACTCATTTCTTGAACCGGCACAAACATTTGCTATTTTCGAAGTATCTGCATATTCCTTTTCAGCAGAAACAGCGGATTCATTTTCTACGTGTATAACTGTTAGATTTTCATCGTTTAAGGTTGTTGATAATATTGTTGATGATGAATGTAGTGAAGATTTAGTGTTGATCGGTTGGATGTTCGATGGTTCATTTTCTGCTACGGAAGAGCTTACAGTGTCCACTGAGGCTGCTCCATGTAGTTTTTGGCCTTCCATTATAGTTGTTTTTTATTCGGCAAGTCAGCAAATCGAGGCTCGTGGTAGGTCATTTATATTTTGAATGTTCATTGTATTTTGATTGTCATGGGTTGTTGTATTAGTATCCGTTAAGATATATTTTTTCATTTAAAGTTTTACTCGCATCTGCAGGAATCACCTTACTAAACGGTCCTTTTGCGCACTTGGAAGATATTTCAGATTCTGTGCAATTCGAAGATGGCAAATTAGAAATTTCTTTTACACCGAGAACGGAAAGAAACCTACGTGAAAAATCCTTTTTACTCTCGGGGCGAACTAAGGCTGCCACAACCGTACCTGCTCGATTACTACAAAGCTTTAACGACATCTATAACAAATATGAGTACATACTCGTTTTAAAAGGGAAACCATTATTTGACCATTTTAACTTGCACCATCAAGTGGAGACTGAGTGAAATCTTAAAGATATTTTTAATTATCCATCTTATCTGCAAATTAGAAAGTTCAATTAAAAGTGTAGTGTCTGGTTCGATGGAAAGCACGAATGGTAAAAAACTGTCCTTTTTTTGCTGCACTCGGAGAGCTTTCAAATTGCTGTTACTTCCGTGAATACGATTGAACTTCATTGGAACTTTCAGACTATAAGGACCTTTCCTTGAACTACTTTAAACCAAGTTTAAAGGTAGCCATATCAAAGCGCAGAGAAAAATGTTGCCATTTCAAATCCTAATATTTTTAGCAAAGTTAAGTGAATGTCAACTTCTAAGGTACTTGTTATTGTCGTACTCATGGAATCCTACCACCAGGAATGTTCAATCATTAAAATGTATGTTCTCAACAAAAGTTAATAGCCTATACTTTAAATGCTAAAGTTTGGCAAAAATAATTTAAATTAACTCAATATTCTTGGTTAAAATGGCCACCATTTTGTTTTAAGATACCTTTTGTAATATCTATCTAGAATAGATTCTCAAAGACGTGCATGATATGCATCCTTCCTGAAATTTCCATGCAAATCGTAAAAACTCGTAGTGTCTCAGTCGATTGGAAGCATATGTTGCTACATAGCCACGTGTTGTTGTTGTACACCGAAAATTTAAGCTACCATAAGTTCGCTAAATACTATTGGACTCTTCTAAGACTTTCAGAGTTTATTAGCTTCATAAATGGTCATGCATATGCAAAATTTCATTGCATTTAAGGGCACACTTACGATTTTATATAAGAAAATATAAAATTGATAAATCATACCATTGCTAACGAATTGTAGCGAATTCGAACCTTTCAGGTGTTTGTCATTATTGTACTCATCTCTCTCTCCCTCCATAATTTTTCAGATTTTTCGGTCAACAGGTGTCCAATCGTGAGGGGAGGCGGGTACACAATTTCTTCTTGTTCTTCCGCTTCCCTGCCTATCCCGTCAATTATATTGCAATTCTGATAACAGATATTAAAAGATCTTATCAAGACCGTTCATTTGATATTTGGAGAAAAAATTTAAGGGCTCACATCCTTATATACGCAGAACTCCCTTAAAGCCTTTGAAAGTTTGTTTGACTATGGAAATTTCATTAACCAGAAACACTTTGATGACTGCAGCTTCTATAGTTTCTGAGGAAACTTGCTGTGACGCTCTCACGGACGGATGGATGGACACGTACCGAGAATAACAGGATACTGTAAAATTTTTTTTACAAAACCTTAAAAGCGTCAGAACATCAAAATGTGGAATCGTTTCACCACTAGCGCGGGGACTCGTAGTTACTCAGCTAGGTGGGAGTCTCGATAGACTGATACTGATTATTGGGGAATTTCAAGAGACAATATCTAGCCTAGTTTTTGCGGTCGTTAACAATCCCCAAAGAACTCTCCCTGAAACTCAACAGCAAAACAACACTAGTCGGGCTACAAATCAATGTGAATAAAACAAAGCGCATGATACAATCCAGAAAAAATACCTCAAATACACTAACATAAGTATCACCCTTGGTAAATACAGTATCAAAAATGCGGGCAACTTTGTGTATTAAGATGCTAAAATATCAAGAACCAGTGAGTAAAGAGATGAAATACGCTAAAAAATACAGTTCGCAAATGAAATATTTCATTCAGTTTTAACAATCTTGAAGATTTACTGCATACACAGGAAAACAAAGCTCCAAGTATACAAATCTGTGATAAGATGTGTATGTGAAAAAAGGGCCCTAACTCAAGTATCTACAAAACTATTAGAGCCTTCGAAATGCTTGTAAGACTTGGTTGAAGAAGATAATTGATTGTTGCTTATATTTTAAAATTGGAGGATGTGGTTAATGGATCGAGACAAATGGAGGCGCTTGTTGCAGGAAGTGACGGCACAAGACGGGCTGTTGTTTTATCCAGAATAAGAGCAATTATGGAGCTGGTTCCAATAACAAATAAATTTGAGACTGAAATTCATTGAACTTTGCTAATAGTAGTAGGATTTAACTTTTTCGCCAGTAAAACTGTATTAGTAACATCAAATTCGATGAAATCAGCCCTTCATGTAGTTGAGTAAAACATCATGTTATTCTATAAGTTTCAACAAAATTAACCGACGTTATAGCCATTTGAATTTCCTCCGATTACAACAATCATATATGATTTTTCTACTACATGGGCTTTCCATCGAGCCAGACACTACACATTCGATTGAATCTGCTTCAAATTTTCAGATAAGGTGAACTACAAAAATACATTCAAGATTCAGGTCAGTCAATAACCTTAGTAATATTGGAACAAAATGCTGGCTGGTTAAAATGGAGTTCTATTAAAGCAAGAATAGATTTGTTTTGCCTGTCATGGAAGTTCTTTAATTAAACCATTCTATTTGTCCACATATTGTAGCTTAAGTACAAAACCCTTCTGACATGAGCGTAGTTCTGTCTATGTAACTTGTTGAAATGTGTTACAAAATCCTGTCATATGCACAAGTGGGTCATAAGTATTCGAATCTACTATATATGATATCCTTCCTTAAAATTTGAAACAATTTTTGCAAGTATCTCCTCATCCCGAAATGATCCATTTCTAATTGGTTCGTTTATAAGATTTTCCATGAGCTCAGCCATATCTTCCATTATCAAACTAATATCATTCATGATGATGCTATCGATATTTGGCGCTGTATTCTTCGCCAAATTTTGGATTGCATTTAATACTTCACTTTGATTCGTTTGATGAATATGAAAGATTGACTTTGATGAGATTGTTCTGATATTCAAATTGCTTGTTTAACTGGCACCGATGTCTTTCATAATTTTATCACCAATCGTTCAAAAAAAAGTTGATTGATGAATTTGATGGATTATGTGGGCACAATTTAGTAGACGGGTGATATAATCCGGGGTGAAGAGTTATCCTTTACCTCATTAATTTTTTTTCATATTTCGTGGAACAATATGCAATAATTTAAATTTACTCAATATTCTTGGTTAAAATGGCCACCATTTTGTTTTAAGATGCCTTTTGTAATATCTATCTAGAATAAATTCTCAAAGACGTGCATGATATGCATCCTTCCTGAAATTTCCATGCAAATCGTAAAAACTCGTAGTGTCTCAGTCGATTGGAAGCATATGTTGCTACATAGCCACGTGTTGTTGTTGTACACCGAAAATTTAAGCTACCATAAGTTCGCTAAATACTATTGGACTCTTCTAAGACTTTCAGAGTTTATTAGCTTCATAAATGGTCATGCATATGCAAAATTTCATTGCATTTAAGGGCACACTTACGATTTTATATAAGAAAATATAAAATTGATAAATCATACCATTGCTAACGAATTGTAGCGAATTCGAACCTTTCAGGTGTTTGTCATTATTGTACTCATCTCTCTCTCCCTCCATAATTTTTCAGATTTTTCGGTCAACAGGTGTCCAATCGTGAGGGGAGGCGGGTACACAATTTCTTCTTGTTCTTCCGCTTCCCTGCCTATCCCGTCAATTATATTGCAATTCTGATAACAGATATTAAAAGATCTTATCAAGACCGTTCATTTGATATTTGGAGAAAAAATTTAAGGGCTCACATCCTTATATACGCAGAACTCCCTTAAAGCCTTTGAAAGTTTGTTTGACTATGGAAATTTCATTAACCAGAAACACTTTGATGACTGCAGCTTCTATAATTTCTGAGGAAACTTGCTGTGACGCTCTCACGGACGGATGGATGGACACGTACCGAGAATAACAGGATACTGTAAAATTTTTTTTACAAAACCTTAAAAGCGTCAGAACATCAAAATGTGGAATCGTTTCACCACTAGCGCGGGGACTCGTAGTTACTCAGCTAGGTGGGAGTCTCGATAGACTGATACTGATTATTGGGGAATTTCAAGAGACAATATCTAGCCTAGTTTTCGCGGTCGTTAACAATCCCCAAAGAACTCTCCCTGAAACTCAACAGCAAAACAACACTAGTCGGGCTACAAATCAATGTGAATAAAACAAAGCGCATGATACAATCCAGAAAAAATACCTCAAATACACTAACATAAGTATCACCCTTGGTAAATACAGTATCAAAAATGCGGGCAACTTTGTGTATTAAGATGCTAAAATATCAAGAACCAGTGAGTAAAGAGATGAAATACGCTAAAAAATACAGTTCGCAAATGAAATATTTCATTCAGTTTTAACAATCTTGAAGATTTACTGCATACACAGGAAAACAAAGCTCCAAGTATACAAATCTGTGATAAGATGTGTATGTGAAAAAAGGGCCCTAACTCAAGTATTTACAAAACTATTAGAGCCTTCGAAATGCTTGTAAGACTTGGTTGAAGAAGATAATTGATTGTTGCTTATATTTTAAAATTGGAGGATGTGGTTAATGGATCGAGACAAATGGAGGCGCTTGTTGCAGGAAGTGACGGCACAAGACGGGCTGTTGTTTTATCCAGAATAAGAGCAATTATGGAGCTGGTTCCAATAACAAATAAATTTGAGACTGAAATTCATTGAACTTTGCTAATAGTAGTAGGATTTAACTTTTTCGCCAGTAAAACTGTATTAGTAACATCAAATTCGATGAAATCAGCCCTTCATGTAGTTGAGTAAAACATCATGTTATTCTATAAGTTTCAACAAAATTAACCGACGTTATAGCCATTTGAATTTCCTCCGATTACAACAATCATATATGATTTTTCTACTACATGGGCTTTCCATCGAGCCAGACACTACACATTCGATTGAATCTGCTTCAAATTTTCAGATAAGGTGAACTACAAAAATACATTCAAGATTCAGGTCAGTCAATAACCTTAGTAATATTGGAACAAAATGCTGGCTGGTTAAAATGGAGTTCTATTAAAGCAAGAATAGATTTGTTTTGCCTGTCATGGAAGTTCTTTAATTAAACCATTCTATTTGTCCACATATTGTAGCTTAAGTACAAAACCCTTCTGACATGAGCGTAGTTCTGTCTATGTAACTTGTTGAAATGTGTTACAAAATCCTGTCATATGCACAAGTGGGTCATAAGTATTCGAATCTACTATATATGATATCCTTCCTTAAAATTTGAAACAATTTTTGCAAGTATCTCCTCATCCCGAAATGATCCATTTCTAATTGGTTCGTTTATAAGATTTTCCATGAGCTCAGCCATATCTTCCATTATCAAACTAATATCATTCATGATGATGCTATCGATATTTGGCGCTGTATTCTTCGCCAAATTTTGGATTGCATTTAATACTTCACTTTGATTCGTTTGATGAATATGAAAGATTGACTTTGATGAGATTGTTCTGATATTCAAATTGCTTGTTTAACTGGCACCGATGTCTTTCATAATTTTATCACCAATCGTTCAAAAAAAAGTTGATTGATGAATTTGATGGATTATGTGGGCACAATTTAGTAGACGGGTGATATAATCCGGGGTGAAGAGTTATCCTTTACCTCATTAATTTTTTTTCATATTTCGTGGAACTTGTCAACATCTGTCTCCTTTTTTTGAAGAAATATGAGAATATAACCCCTTTCAAAAGGCATTCCAATTGGTTTTAAGCTTGTATATGTGCATACTTAAGAGCATGGTTATGATTGTCTTTGGTGGAGTCCACACACCAAGATAGGCGTATTTTATCCGACACTTGCCTCAATAACTTTTTTCGTTACTCTTGGGTTTTCCATTAAGGACATAACAATAAATAAATAAATTTCAATAAACCGATTGTGAGGCATGCTGTGTCGCTAATGGCACCGTTTTTTTGAAACCGCATATCCCTGATGTCAAGTTCATTCAAAACAAATAAATAAATCTTCCAACATAACGTAACACAATAATCTTCCAACATAGCACGATAGCACCCTCTATTGACGACAACATGACGGTCGTTTTCATCCGCAAAAAAGTCGGCCTAATCACATCTCCGGCACGAAAACCACGCCAAATAGTAATATATTGCGGGTTCGACGGTGTCTCAAGAAGCACATGTTGGTTTGTTGCGGACGAATTATGCATATTTTGTTTATTGAAATGAGCTTTATCGCTGAAGATGATTTTTCGAGAGTAGTAATTAATAGTAATTTTTAATAATTTCCAAACGTTGCTGGTTCGTGAACTTTACCATGGTTAAAATGTCGACCTTAACTAACGGTTTGACATTGACAGCTTATTAGAACAGTTTAAGGGTACGTTCATATACAGATACGAAATTGTTATGTCCCTAATGCAAAACTCAATAGATGCATGTTTGCGATACCTTATCTTTTTCTTGATGCTTGGATTTTGTGTTTATATTTTTGAAGTTCATTAGTTTTACATTTCTCCATTTTGTGCACAAGCTCTTATTTGTTCAAGCTGATTGATTTCCAGAACACAATGATCCAGCACCTGTCACTTCTTGAATTTATATTTCATTTTTCAGCATATTTTTATCATTGGTTATTACGTGTATGATCGAGATAGGTATTCAAAACAAGCGAGTGATTTTGTAATTATAAACGATGACCACCCCATTTGTTCCCAGGGTATCCTTGTAAATCCTTGGTTCTGTAATAACATCAATGTTTGCGTCAGCTGCTGCATAGAGTATTTACTAGCGAAAATCAATCTTGTGCCTTGAGATGATTGGAGTCACAATAAGTTACGATCTTCATTTTTTGCCTGCGCAGCTTATTTCAGATAATATTATACCATACTAAATAATATTATATTATACTGACTCCACTATAAACGGTCGCAAGCCCAACTGAGACAGGAGGAGGGATCTCCATGTTTCCCCACCCATAGCTTTCATGATTCCTCACTCTAAAACCCACTCACAAATGGTAGCAAATCGTCTCGGAGTACCACATTGGGTTTTCTGGTTCCCCAATGACGGGTCACTAAATGCCGAAAAATTCCAATAACTACAAATACACCTGCAGCTCTGCTGCTTAATCTTACTAACATTCCCCTCCTTTGTCGTGACGTTAGAGGGTGAAAGCAAGTCTTTCGTGCCTGACAAAGGAATTAAAAGTGATAACTCGCAACTGAAAACAGGACTATGGCATTGGGTTCCGGAATGTCAGATCACTAAACTACCCTGGCACTATTAAGTCGCTTCAACAACAGGTCTGTCAGCATAAACTAAACATACTGGCAGTCCAGGAAATGAATTAGACTGGGAGTAATATTCATGTTATGAGATCTCACACAATATTCAAAACTGGGATGTTTGCTGGAAAGCGAGAATTCGGGGTGGCCATCATCGTGTATAGGGAGTTCAAATCGCACGTTAATGATTTCAATGTAAGAGTGAAATTCTTTAAAATTTGGTTGATGTAACGTTCTACAATCACCCAAAAAAACTCATTGACTCATTGTCTATAAGCGACAGAAAACTCAACAACTCTAAGGTTGGCAATGAGTCATCTCATCGGGGAACAACTGGAGGATATAGTCTCCACGATGAAACAAATGAAAACGGCCAGCGCCTGATTACTTTGCATGCAGCAAGATTCTAGCCATACGTTCAACTTGCTTCCCACATCAACGTATTCATAAAATAACCTGGGTATCACCAGATGGCAACACACCAAACCATATCGAACATGTTCTAATTCAACAGCATGGGGATCGAGTTTACTTGATGTCTCTACATACCAAAGACCCAATTATAACTCAGATCACTACTTGATCGAATTTACCTATCGATCTCATATTTCAAATATTCGGCGAAGACAAGCCCTCCACAAAATCTCCACATCAAAAGGCTCCAAACGGCACCTGTGGCAAAAATTTTAGGAAGACCGTCAACAACCAGGTAGCTCCCATCCTATCAGGTACATTTCTGAAAACAAGCAACGAACTATGGGTGGAAGTGAAAGCGACAATCAAGCTCGGTGCAAGAGAAATGATTGGTTCAATGTGGAGTGTCAGAATGCGTTGGGCAAAAAGAATCTGGCAGACGGAAAAATCGAGGAGGGCCCACAGGACCCAGATGGCATTTTCGCGAAAGTGAATAGCATATTCCGTAAGAAGTCTCGAGTCTAGGAATTGAATCTTGATGTCACTACTGATGAGATCAACCTTCTCGATAGGGCTGGCATCGAAATTGATAGTACCATTCCGGATAGAAATGGAAGCAGGATTATATGTGAGGTATTGTATAAACTTGCCCTGATCGGAACACATTTTGAATTCGAATATTTTCAGACCTGAACGGCCAATCAATTATTCATTTCAATGGAACATTAACTTCTGACCTCATACCGAGCATGAATCTTATTGATTATTTTGTTAGCTATGAAAACTTGTGTTTCATATTTCGCAGGATAAACAACAAGCAATCATGTGGTACCGATGGTATTCCAAATGTAGTCCTCCGACATTTGCTTGAGGTTGCTTTTAGGAATTATTGCATATTGTTCAATAATATGTTGAGCAAGTCATATTTCCCAAATGAGTGGAAAAAGGCTAAGGTATTTCCGATCTTGAAGAAAGGAAAAGAATCTTCATGCCCCAAAAGCCATCGCCCAATTAGCTTGCTGCATAACATCAGCAAGGTGATTGAAGTGATACTCAACAGAAAATTAAACGCCCACAATGAGAAATATGAGTTGACGCCGAATTGCCAATTAGGTTTTCGTGCCAGGCATTCGACCATACATGCAATTACGAAAGTAGCCTCAGACATCTGTTGGAAACTAAACAATAGAAAATGTGTTGGAGCGTGTCTCATTGATATGGAAAAAGCCTTCGATACGGTGTGGTTAGATGGACTAGTTTTTAAACTCCTTCGGGACAAGTCCCCCAGCCACCTTGCCGCCATGATGTGCAATATGTTATACGAGAAATCGTTTGTTGTAACTGATGGAAATCTAACAACAATGCGCGAATTCAACGTCTTGAATGGTCTACAGCAGGGAACAGTTACTGCGCCTCTGCTCTTCTCAATATTCATTCGGAAGCAATTGGATGGCTTTAATTTTAACGTCTCCTCAACGCAATCATTGTTAGTGTTTTCTGATGATCTAATCATCTATACGGCAGACCAAAAAGCTACAATAGATCAGAGCAATTTCCAAAAAATGTTCTATGATGTGCAGCTGTGCCGTGACAATTGGTGAAAAAACATCAATGCGCAGAAGTGTGAATCAATTTTGTTTCGCTACTCTGCAGGGGGTCAGTCAAGGCCTGAAATGTAATTAGAAGGATTTCCACATTATGGCTGGCGAGGGTAGTTCAGGGCGGCTTCCTCATAAATTCTGTGTTCAATACCTGGGTTTTAATCTGGATCAGTATCTGTACTATACTAATCATGTCAAAATCATGCTCAGTAAGGCACAAAAAGTGATGGCCCTACAAAGACTCTTTCATTCCAGATACATCGATCAAAAGGTCAAAATTATCTGTCACAAGACCCTGGTTAGATCAGTTCTGACATATGGATGTCAGATCTGGTACAACCAGAGTGCTACTACAATGGAAAAATTAAAAGTTTTCGAAAGGAAATGTCTTCGTGCATATTCTGGTTTGTATAGAAAGCCTGAGACGGATTGGAAGCATTATATATCGAATGGAAGAAGTTATCAAACTGCTGAAGCTACAAAAGTCGATATTTTCATATTGAAACTTCTTCGGAATCATATCGCAACATCTGTAACTGTCAGTGAAAGCCCCTGAATTTCACAGCCGTTCTACCCTACAGACGAATTTATTGCATTTTGCCTCGCTTCTGGCTTCGTTCCTCCAGAAGCATTCATGTATTTGGACATGAATCGATATGTTTTTGATTCTGACGGCCTCCCAGTCATACATCACATATACCGACGTGTCACCGATAAGAAGATAAAATATCCTCCGAATTTGAGTTCACGAGACCAGTAATTCCAATGTAGATACTCATTTGCTAGATTCGTTGAAGCTGATCATGCTGAGACGGCGCAATCTAGGTATTTGTGGCTGAATGATAATGTCTCAATTAATCGTGCTTATTTTTCAGTTTTTGTGTTTTTCGTTACTTAGTTTTGAGTTTCAGCTCATTATTGCTACATTTAGTGCTGTTGTTTATTTGTGTTAAAAACTAGGGATAGGTTAGGTATATGTTGTATTTATTCTATTAGGTTTAGAGATAAGGTTAAACGCGTACGTTAGGAGTATTATGGGGGAGTTTTTCAGTATAAAATAAAGTTTTTTGATTGAATTTTAAAAGAATTAGGTTATTACATATTAGGTGTAGGATCAAAGTTCACTATTGTGTTAAAATTATGAATGATTTTAGAATTGTGTTGGTTGGTTTTTTCTCCTTTTTGCAATCAAATCATAAAATATGCAATAACCTTAATTAATTTAAATTTGCTATAGTTTTTTTTGATAAAATTTGTTAAACTGGTAACGTATAAATTTAGAGAGCTACTTGAGCCATTCAGTTTTTGTATTATTATTGTTTGGAATTTGCTTTATATTCTTTTAAAATTTAGAACGGTTAGTATTGAATAAAGCGCTTTTAAATTTGGCTTTGACTTTGAGACCAGGATTTAGAAAATATGGGCACCATATTTCAAAAATCTTCTTAATCCTCCACAAAGCTTCAATATAGTTGAGCTTATAGATATTTCTGGAGAGCTTACATTGGCCGCAACTACTTTGGATGAAGTTTGTTCCTCCACCGAAGCCCAAAAAAACAATATAGGACCTGGCATCAATGAAATTCCAGTGGAGCTCACAAAATATGGTGACAGCAGTGTTCAGAAAGCCATCCATAAAATTATCCAGCACATTTGGTAACAAGAAAATAAAATCAAATCATGCATTATATTATTATTAGGGAGTGTCAACGTGGTTTCAGAGCAGATCGATTGACGATAGGTCAATTGCTTACAGTCAAGAAAATACTTGAGAAATGCTGGGAGCTCAACAAAGACGTACGCCAAATTTTTCTTGACTCTAAGCAAAATATATGACAGTATTGACCTTAATGTAGTGTACCACATAATGCTTTGCTTTAGTACCCCAGTCAAATCAGTCCCTCCTACCAAATGACAATGACGTCAACAATCTCTCAAGGTCGCATCCATAACCAACTCAACGACGCATTTTAACCATACATTGCGCGGGTAGCCATTAAGTGTCTTGAATTGTAGTTCAAATTTGCTTTATTTATCGTGGTGTTATGATAATTTTAGATAAAGCATTAATTCAATAATCCCGTTTAATGACCGTGTCACTGATTAGTTAAAACATTTGCCTAAATTTTATTAAATACCTTTAGGTGTTTTTCTAGTACAGATAATGCCAGTAAAGCATTATTTATTTGTAATCAAATAAAATTTAGTTTACAAGTAGGTTCACTTTCATAGCTACAGAGAAATATGTTGTTGGAGCGAGCAATTTCGTCAAAAATATTTGAACAGTCTGCAACTGACAGATATGATTCTCTTGAGGAGATATTAAATTTAGATGTCTTACTATTACCAACAAAGTTGATTGGATTTCGTCTTTATTTATTAATGTTGTACTCATAAAAACAACCTTGCTGTAATCGAGCAGCACGCCTAGACAAACTGCTCGAGGGAGCTTCACGAAAAGAAGCGATTTCATAATAATACTAACGCAGTAAGTGTGGCATAATTTGATATGCAACTTAATAATATTATAAGTACTAACCCAAAATAAACACCACCATCATCAATAAATATTTTCTCCAACCCTTGATCAATGAGCATATAAGAAAATTTCAATTGTCTGATAAAAATGCTGAGATCAATAAAAACGCAAATTTACTTATCCCAGTAAGTTTCTAAAGCGGACACAATGAAATTAGAATTGAATTTCTAAATCATTTCAGAAAATTGTGAACAAAATAAATAAATAACGGTAGGCGAATAAGTGTAACAATTCCAACATTCCATTTGCAACTGAATCTTCCGTTACCGCTATGACTAGAACTTGAGCAAGTGAATGAAGAAAAAGCCGGCCGTGAGTGGATGTGGGTACCGGTATGATGGATGGAAAGAATGACTGTCAAGTGAAGACAGCAGGAGCGAATTGGTCGAAGAAAGAACGGGTTTTAAGCGAGATCGAGTCGCTACGTACGTGATTTTCCGAATAGATTTCCCGATCGAAGATACCATTTTCGCGTTATTGAAAAGGAAGTGTGTCGTTGCTGGATGTTCGTGTGTGATTGGAGCGTAGCATTCATGTTTGGTTTCTGTTCATAGAGTGGCTAGCAATTGAAGCTGGTATACGAGATGTGACAATTTAGTAATGAGACTGATTTGAGTGCCGCGCTTGTGGTAAACCTGTGACCTTGAAATTCCCTTCCCCTTCTTAGTATCCTTCCCCTCTCCATTGATATATTTATCATTACTCTAGCTTGTTTAGTTCGCCTGCTGTGTCGTGTTAAGTAGAAGTGTGTTGGTGGTGCTCGTCACGATCATGGAGAATCGAAATCAAGAGCAACGCGTCGCGATAAAATGTTGTGCCCGATCGGGCGAGAAAGCTTGGGAAACGCTAAAATTGTAAAAGTGCATGGTGATAGTGCTCTTAGTCGTGCCCAGGTGTTTCAATTGCATAAAGAGTTTAAGGAGGGGCGTCAAAGCGTGAAAGACGAAGCGCGGAGCGAAAGACCAGTCGAGATGCAGACTGGCCCAAATGCGCAGCATGTGCGTGCCCTAATCCGTGAAGATCCGCGTTTCATAGCTCGAACGTTAGTCTCGGAACTGTGTATGAACTGTGAAATAGCCAGACAAATTTTAACCCACGGCAAAAAAGGTTCCAAAGAACCACACCACACCGCCCTCAGCATGTCCCAGTATTTGGCCTCTAAAGGGATCGCTGTGTTGCAACAGCGACCTTATTTACCCGATATGTCACTCTGTGACTTTTTTTGTTCCCTAGAACGAAATTGGTGGTCAAAGGAACACATTTCGAGTCAATAACAGACATCCAGAAATGTTACGAAGCATGGAAAACGCGCTCGAACCGTTGTATAGCTGCACAACGTGACTACTTTGAAGGAAGTGGCAGAGTTGTAGAATGATTTTTAAGTATACGGTTTTCATGGAATCATTCTCATTACTTAATTGGCGGCTTAGTTTGCATTTAAAAGTTCCCTTTAAAATTGCGCGCCGTGCTCTGTTTTGTTCCATGGCACTTGCTAGTTCACTGAAACAAAGTCTCACTTGTTCTATTTAGTGGCAGAAGTCGTCGTTAATTCCGCCGAACATCAAATGAAACGCCTGCACCCGGCAGCCAAGAGAAGTTACGAAAACAGTGTAGTCACAAAAGTGCAACAGTTAGCGGAATGCCGCTCAACAATTGGGATGTTAACTCGTACGAATACCGGGTATTGAAGGGTCTGCAAGGACATTCATTCTTACTATTTTATCTAACAACCTGTTGAGGACCTGAAAAATTTGTTTTGTTTTGTTTGATCAACCTAAGTACGACGATGTTGTTAATTGAGGTCTTATTATTTTTTTTTTTAAATACGCCCTTAATTAACAACATCTTTTTAAGAATGTTTTCTTTCCCAAGTGACCATAAAGTTTAGTCATAGTAAATACTAATTTTGAGATTTTTTTAAGAATTGTTGTTAGCGCTCATTAGAAGAGTAGGTAAGTGCCCTTTTGGTTTCTTTTTTGCACATTATTAGATATAACTTTTGTTCCTTATCTTGGGCGTTATTACATATAACTTTTGTTTTTCTTTTTGCACACTATTATATACAACTTTTGTT
Organism: Odontomyia ornata; assembly: GCA_963969285.1. Taxonomy (NCBI): domain Eukaryota; kingdom Metazoa; phylum Arthropoda; class Insecta; order Diptera; family Stratiomyidae; genus Odontomyia; species Odontomyia ornata. The sequence goes on along the minus strand of OZ017741.1, from coordinate 134,045,835 downwards.
CCTTTTTTCACTTTATTACACATAAATTTTATATCTTCTAATATTATGTTAAATAATAATAAAAATAATGAAATGAAAAGATACAGAAAAACTCGATATTTTCATTTCGCTTGATCTTTGACCGGTAATGTGGGGCCCGCTACGTTGGCTGGTTCCTCCCCTCATGAGCTAGCCAACTGGTGAGCTCTTCTCTTTTCTGTTGTTGTTACAGGCGCTCTTGCAGGGTAGAGTGGCCTTCCACAGGGGTTTTTCATTTATGGTAAAGTTTTATATGATTCCGTCATATAACACTTTGACATAAATCTGAAACATTTTTATTTTCCATTTAAACGAAACATTTATATGAATTACTTTTGTATGATTTTTTGATTTAAATGAAAAATAAATGGCCACGTCTACAATGGATCTTGATCCAGATGGGGGGAGGAGGTGCGAGGGGCACCGCTTCCACCAGAATGCCCCACTCTTATTTGAGGGCCGTAAATGTTAATTGTAAAGACGGAATCTTCTCGCGTCCTGTGCACGTTAATCAAGCTCGGTCAGTCGTGTTTCAATAGTTCATCCCTATGTCAGGTTGCCTCAGCCTCGACACCGTCAAAACGAGACGTTCGTATCATATAATTCGTGAATGCGAGATTTTTCACAGTGGGCCTTTGTGCTGGGGAAAACCCACTCCACGATACCACAACACTAAATGGCTAGCGCATTCACGCTCACTGAGGCAGTAGTCCATCGCTGCCGTTTTTTACGGACTTATGAATATCTTTAAAAACACTACAACCTCCAGGATTTTTTTTCAGATTACAGCTATCCAAAAAACAGGGAGATAGGACAATTATTTTTTTTACATTTCCCCTTATCCTGCACTGCATGAAGCCTATGCCATTGTTTGAATACCGTTTTTGCAAAGTTCTTATCAAGAGCTTTCATTTCACTCTACCCACGACTTCCTTTTATTAAAAAAAACTGGTTAGAGGTCCCCGTAAAATAGTGGGACACCATCCTCTAATCTCTTTTTAAAAAATGTGTCAAAAAGTCATCACTTTTGATTTACCTCCCAAGTTTGGTGTCTGTAGCTGTTATAGTCTCAGAAAAAACTGCCCTGACACACAAACGAGAGGACAGTCAGACAACACCAATCTCAGTTAATAAAAAAAATTTGTAAATATGATTATTAGCCATAGTAATAACAGTAATTCCTATGTTTAAGTTGCACTTTGATTTAATTTTTCTATCTTTTTTTTACTAAAATAGCGCCTGTCGGTCTGTCTGTCCGTCCGTCCGTCCGTGTGTCTAAGCACTCTTTCTCGCAAACCGTATAAGCTGCAAACATACAATTTTGTATATAGGTGTAAAGTGATGCATTCTCCAAGGTTTCACTCCAAAAAAACAATTTTACAAGGTGCTTAAGGGGGGGTCTCCTCATACAGGGGAGTGGCCTCTGAAAAAAAATCATCAAAGGTAGCCAATATGGGTATCAAATGAAAGTTTTCAATGAAAATTATCAAAATATGGCTTGAACTGGTATTTTTTGCTATGGAAAGCGCACAGGAAGGGGAAATACACGAAAAATTTGTGCCCCCTCTGGAGATAGGTGTTTATAAGCACAATAACAACAAATACCTTAGATGTCAAAATTCACTCAACTTAGTTAATAATAGTATGAAAATCGAATTTCACATTTTTTCCAATAAAATCATATGGATACCCTAAAATTTTGATGAAAATCCAGTCATATTTAGGGAAGTTATTGCCATTTGAAATTTCTCCAAATACAACAACAATAACACACGATTTTGGTATTTTATGGACTTTCGATTGAATCAGATACTGCAGTTTTGATTTGATCTTCTTGAAATTTTCAAACAAGATCAATCAGTTAAATATTTTTTTTGGAATTTATGATTTGAGTGATTTTTGTAAGTTTGCAACAAAGTGAAGACCGTTGAAACTACAGAAGCAATGTATTTTCTTAGAAACGTGCACATCTCTTTGACATATTTCTTGCTATTCGTTGCTGGTGACTGCATTTCGCACGTTGGGTACGAAACCCTTCTGACATGACCGTAAGTCTGTTTACCCAACTTGTTTACTGTTGAATGCAGGTGCTCAATAATTACATATTGAAAATAATTAAAGCCGCTGACATTATTCGCTTTAAATATGCTTTCCGTGATATTTAAAACATATTTTATCCAATTTGGAATAGTATAAGGCTAAACAAAATTGGATACCAAGAATACTGCCATAAAAATAATGATGAATAGTTAAGAAGATCATCAAAGGTCACGAGGAATTATAAGGAAAACTTTTGAAACAATTTTCCTTTTACTTGGCGACGATAACGAATATTTTTCAATTGAAACTGCTACTGTGCTTCCAATTGCAACATATATTCCCTAATGACTGCAGCAAGTATGATTTCCGGTACAGATGAATTTGCCTCGATTGTTTCAAGCACTTCGAATCCCGCAAGTATATTGAAACAATAATGAAATTTTTGTTCGTGTGATGCGCTATTAAATATTGTTTGCAGTGATTATATTTTAACAGTTTTGCAAGCAAGCAATAAATCAAGAATCATCAAATGCTGAAAACTTTACGTTCATGCAGCTAAACGTAACCCAGTAGTAGATAGATGTTTATAGCTCCAAATTAAAAGCTACCAGAAAACTGCAATGATCATTCACTATAATTTGCAATTTTAACTAATCGCAACCTTAAACCTTAGTCTGTTTTTCCAGAACAGCGCAAATGACAACAATACTCATTGAAAGTCTCATTCAACAAATTATGTAATACCCGTCTGATTAAATTTTAATCTACGACGATATCTAAATACTCGCACTTTTCATACATTTAGGTAGAAACAAAAATTCTAGACTGCCAGTCAAAGTTTGTTCACGAAGTCTGAATTATAATATATCACGCGTTGTTGTCCAATGGCTGCTGATTACAAAGTGATAATAATTTCCTTATTAAGCTTCGGAGTCGTTGCAAAGAGTGCAAATATTTTGTTTCTAGCAAGCGTGCCATCTCCGAGTCATGGTTTATGGTAAATATTGTAGCAATTAGATAAATATTTGTTAGAATCTTCATTGGGGTCGTCTGTAGCCTGACCTTGAGTCGAGGTCTCGAGCTGGTGGGAGATGTATGTAAGTCTGAGCTG
>OZ017741.1:134012666-134037666 GCA_963969285.1 Odontomyia ornata | reverse complement strand
AAGCCACACCAAGTCATCTTGCTGGAAGCCAGTAGAATTAGCCTTTGGATCATAACTGGTCTTCATGCGGTCAGTAGCCGATTCGAGGTGTTTTCGCACTGTCCGATGTATCTTGTTCAACCGTTGTCTTAGATCACTTGCGTACTCCGAGACCGTTTGGGGTTTCTCAGGGGGTATCGGCTGGCAAACGAATAGTCTTTCCACAAATGACTTGGTTGGGGCTTGGCCCGTCGATGCATGTTCAGCAGCTCTATACGCCATTAAAAATAGTGGGATATGTCGGTCCCAGTCCCTTTGGTTCTCGTCAACCATTTTGGCCAGGTGTTTTTTGAGCGTGCCGTTAAAACGTTCGACCATTCCATCGGATTGGCGATGCAGCGGTGTTGTCCTCGTTTTCCGTATTCCGAGCAGCCCGCACATTTCGCCAAAAACTAGTGACTCAAAGTTTCGGCCTTGATCCGAATGTAGTTCGCCAGGTACGCCGTACCTACTGACCCAATTTAACACTAGCTGTTCGGCTACAGTAGTTGCTTCCTGGTTGGGAATGGGGTAGACCTCGGGCCACTTGCTGAAATAATCGGCAACAACCAGTGTGTATCGATTTCCCCATTCAGATTCAGGAAAGGGTCCTGCGATGTCAACAGCAATCCTTTCAAATGGTACCCCCACGTTATAGGTTTGCATTTGTCCTCTCAGTCGTCGCTTTGGACCTTTGACGGAAGCGCAAACTGTGCATCTGCGACACCAGTCCTCTACGTCTTCTCGAGCGTGGAGCCAATAGAACCTTTCCCGCAATTTCGCTAAGGTCTTGTTAACACCAAGATGGCCTCCCGAGGATCCTTCATGCATTTCCTTTACCACATCATGGATTCGGCTTTTGGGTAGTATAGTTTGCATCCTATAGGAGCTGCCATCCGCCGTTTCCCATTTCCGCTTGAGTACGCCACCCTCTACCTGAAGGGAGTCCCATTGTGTCCAATAGCTTTTCAGGGTTGCGCCATGCATTGAAACGTCTTTCCACTCAGGTCGCCCAGGCGTCTCCTTCCATACGAGCAATGGTCCGATGTCTTCATCGGCTAGCTGGGCATTTCGAATCTCCTCCGATGACCAACCTTCATCGAATTCGGCCGTTATCAGTCGCAGATCAACGGGCGGTTCCTTTTCCTCAATCCGTCGGCAATGCTTGCAGTTAGCTGGACACGGGCGACGAGATAGGGCGTCAGCATTTCCATGAACTCCGCCCTTTCGATGAACAATTTCGTAGTCGTATGACTGCAATCTTTCGATCCATCTCGCAACTTGTCCCTCGGGGTTTTTGAAGTTAAGTAGCCATCTCAGCGATGCATGGTCCGTTCGAAGAACAAATTTCTGGCCATATAGGTACTTGTGAAACTGCTTGGTGGCCTCTATTATAGCCAATAGCTCCTTCCTGGTCACACACTCGTTCCTCTCACTATTTGAAAGAACTCGACTGTAATACGAGAGGACTCTTTCTTCGCCATTGATCTGCTGGGAGAGTACAGCTCCAATACCGCCGTTGCTTGCATCGGTATCAACTACAAACATTTTCCCGGGTTTCGGATACGCCAATACGGGTGATTCACATAGCTTTTCCTTCAGGGTCTCAAAGGCTGTCTGGCATTGTTCATTCCAGACATACGGACGATTTTTCTCGGTTAGCGGATGGAGACACTTAGCTATTTTGGCAAAGTCTTTGACGAATCTTCGATAGTAGGTTGCCAGACCCAGGAAACTTCGTAGTTGGCGCTTGTTGTTTGGTGTTGGCCAGCTTTTTACGGCTTCAATTTTCTCAGGGTCTGTTTTGACCCCTTCTGCTGATACGACATGTCCCAGGTATTTTACTTCAGCTGCAAAAAGGGTACACTTATCGGGACTAAGTTTCAAATTTGCCAGTCGCAGTTGGGAGAAAACCTCTTCTAAGTTCCGCACATGCTCTTCGAACGTTCTACCGATGACGATGATGTCATCTAGGTACACCAAGCAGGTTTTCCAGGTTAGACCACGTAGCACGTATTCCGTCAAGCGTTCGAAAGTGGCTGGAGCATTGCAAAGCCCAAACGGCATCACCACAAATTGCCACAATCCGGTCCCAACTGAAAATGCGGTCTTCTCTCGGTCCTTCTTGTCAATTTCTACCTGCCAGTAGCCACTCTTGAGATCGAGTGTAGAAAACCATTTTGCGTCGGTTAAAGTGTCCATGATGTCATCGATGCGTGGGAGCGGGTAACTATCTTTCTTAGTGACGTCGTTAAGCTGCCTATAGTCGACACAAAGACGAGTGCTACCATCCTTTTTCTTTACTAGAACTACAGGCGCAGCCCATGGACTTACAGAAGGTTCAATAATGCCTTGTTTTTCCATGTCCGAGATCAGCGCGCTCACTTCTCCTTGTTTGGCTATAGGGAGACGTCTTGGTGCTTGTCGAATCGGCTTGGCTCCCTGTGTATCTATGACGTGAGTCACCAAACTCATTCGGCCTTGGTCATCCGGGCTTGTTGAGAAGATGTCACTGTACTTGGTGACCAGATCAGAGACTCGTTTGAATAGCTGCACCGGCAATTTGACTTGCTTCAATATTGCAGACGTGGATTCCCGGGCTTTGTCTGGGTCTTGCCTCCTTTTGCAATGATGGTCGTGAGTAGCTTCCAAAGAGGTGATGGTGGAAACAGGCTGGCAGCTGCCGATGACTTCTCCCGCTTTGATGCTCGTGGTTGAGTCTGCGGTGTTAAGGACTCTAACCGGCACATATCCGCTCCTTATAGATCTTACAAGGCATCGTCCTACAATCAAACTGCGCAATGCGGACGTCTTCGTTGGCTCTATCAGATAAGATCGGTGGTCTCCAGAATCACCATCAAGCTTGGCCCATACAATGCTTTCGGAAGAATTCGGTACATCAGTGTCAGTACATGCCACTATATTCATCTTGGGAATTTGGACGCTGGGATCCTCCATCAGTACTTCGACATTCTGCCATTTCAATACGCGTTTGCCCAAATCCATGTGGTCGCAGAAAATCCATTCCGAGAATGCAGTCATCCATAATATTCGCGACCAGAAAATTATGTCGGAACATAAGGTCTCCCAACTGTATCTGGAGGTTGACCTCTCCATGAACAGGTGCAGTTTCTCCTGTAGCTGTCCGTAGTGAGAAAATTCTGCCCTTGTGAAGTTGTTGCTGTCTAAATAAGTCTGGTCGGATAATCGATCGGGTTGCACCAGTGTCGATTGTTATGGTGCAGTGTTCTCCGCCAACTTGACCCGGAAGGCATAAGTCCGCTTCTCCACGATGTAGTCTTGACGCGCTGATGGTGGTGCTGGGGACGTTGATCCTCCTAGCCAACCTCTGCCCCACGAAGTTGGCTCTTACATGTTTCCCGACCCCACTGCTTGAAGGGCTTCCTATCTGGGCTCCTGACTCGGTCTGGATCTCCTCCTAGCTGCACACCCTGGACAATAGCTCGGGTTTCTGCGCTTCTTGCAGTCTCTTTGCAGGTGCCCCTTCTCTCCGCAATTCCAGCATCTAGGCGCACCATTTACATGCGGGACTCGCTCCATTTCCACGCGCTCTCACCTGCACTTGTCTGTCACTACCTCACGCACCCGGGCAGTGGTATGAGTCACATTTTTCGCTGCTTCAAAGTTCAGACTATAAGCCAATGCGTCCTTAACCGTTTGCTTTTGAGCTAAACGCACGGCTTGTTGCAATTCCGGGTCCTTTAGTGCGCTGATGAATGCTTCTGTCGCTGCATCATCTCGATGTTCTGGGTCGTAGGCCGGATAAGCCAAAAGTGCAAGTCGCTCAATGTCTTGGGCTAGCTGCTGTAGGGTTTCACCAGACTTCTGCATTCGATGCCTTAGCTGTGACCGATAAATCTGCTTCAGATGATCGTCTCCATAACGCATGTCGAGCGCATTCATTATAGCATTCGGGTTTGAGTGCAATTCAACGGGGATCGTCTGCAACAGCTCGGCAGCTGGGCCTCTTAGAGCAAGAATCAATGCAGTTGCTCGTTCCTGCTCATTCCAGTGATTTATACGAGCGGCTGCTTCGAACTGGGTTTTGTAAATAGTCCAGACCGTTTGCCCATCGAATATTGGTGCTTGCACATTTCTAGATGAGCTTTGCGCTGCGGTTATAATTGGCGCTGGTGAGGCGGTTACTACTGCCTTCGCTGCTTCCAAGTCCTTTTTCACTTTTTCCATCTCATGGTGGACCTGGCTGATCTCAAGGTTGATTCTCTCCTCGACCTAGTATACCTTCTCTTCGACGCATTTAATTTGGCTGTTGAGACTACTGAGCTCTGCTTTTATTTCGGTTGACTGTTTTTCCAGCTTCTGTGCGATGTCTGCCTTGATTTCGAACGCTTGTTGGTCTAGCTTCGCTGATTGTTCATTTAGCTTCACAGCTAAACTGGATGTCTGTTCATTTAGCTGCGCTGATTATTCATCCAGCTTCGCAGTCAGACTGGATGACCAGCATCAACATTTGCATTAACATTTGCATTAGCGCATTTTCTGGCTCCTTCGATTTTGGTGTTTCTACTTCTCCACCTTCTGCGCCTTTTTCCGCATCTGAGAACTCACCCGAATCCAGATTCACGCCTTCTGACTCGATCGCGTCACGCAAGCGTGCAATCAGTGTGGTCTTTGTACCTTGCGTAGCCAGGTTTCGCTGTTCCAACTCTTCCTTAAGGTCCGACATGGTCAATTCATTAATTTTTAAGTTTAAGCTTCGTGGCATTTTTAATTTCTTTAAATTTTACTATTGTGCACTATAAAAATGTTCAAAATTTCACTTTCAAAATTTTTCTATCCCACTTCTGACACCACTGTCGCGTGTTATCTGTTCGCGGCCAATAATAATTTTAATGTTCCGGGAAAGTGAAAACACTACGTCTTTTAATTTAAGTTAAAAGAGTTTATTTTATTACAAAAAGTGCACAATGAGCAATTTAACACTTTCGTTAATTTTAATTTTCACTATTAAAAATCTAACACTTGTCCATAAATTTATTATCGCAATTGTCTTCTAAATTACTTCACTATTACGAAACACACTATCGCAGTTCTTATCGCGGTCGAATGAATGATCCCCCCATTCATTCAGCTCGCCTTTATATAGGGTCTCTACCTATTCACCCATTTCTCGTACAATGGCGAATGTTCTACCGAGAGGTACCTGGTAGATTCGAGCAAATTAATGAATGGAGTGACGTCACTTGCAGATGTTGATCATGCTTGTTGGGTTCTCGTGGGTTCGAGTAAATTCATTTGTTTTCGTTCTTAATGATTATGAAAACAATTGCGACAGTAGCTCGCAGAATTATGTGTACATGTAATTATTTGTACATGTAACACTATATATATATATATATATATATATATATATATATATATATATATATATAATATATATATATATATATATATATATATATATATATATATATATATATATATATATATATATATATATATGTGTATATCTACAAAGCGCCGGGCATCGCTGAGATTCCAGTGGAGCTCATCAAGTGAAAAAGAAACGACAAACTGCATCGGATGTGGAATAAATTAAGAATTGTGCGTAAATACGAGTGGGGGAAAGGAATTTTTGTTTTCGGCCATCGGGAATGAATTTAATGGGTTTGGATTTTAAAGGGGACGGCAAAACGAATAGCAGAAGTAGGAAAATAACATAGAAAAAGAGTGAAGTAAAAAAGAAACAAAGGCGTGAATTTGCTTGCTACCTTAACCACCAACATTGTGTCGAAGGTAGAATCGAAAATGTGAAGTGTGACGTAAATATCGCTTGATTTTAAATAATGCTGTATTGAGAAGGCAGTGTCGGATTTTGAATTTTTTTCGGACAGCGGATCGTAGTGAGCTAAGTGCCCGTCGCGTGTTCTATTATATATAATTATATAATATATATACATATATATATATATATATATATATATATATATATATGTATATATATATATATATATATATATATATATATATATATATATATATATATATATATATATACATAGATATATATATGTATATATATATATATATATATATATATACATAGATATATATATATATATATATATATATATATATATATATATACATAGATATATATATGTATATATATATATATATATATATATATATATATATATATATATATATATATATATATATATATATATATATATATATATATTCAATAAGTTTGTTTATTTGATATCCGCAGGCCAATCCTCTTTTTTCTTTAAAAGCCGTCGGGCCTTGCTTAGTTGTGTGAGCAGACGCGTTTCGACTACTTTGAGTCATCTTCAGTGTCTAAAGGATGTGTTGAAGGGAGCGACTTTATATAGTCGTAGGATGGGTAATTAGCGAATAGGTAATTAGCGGATGGGTAATTAGCGGATGGGTAATTAGCGGATGGGTAATTAGCGGATGGGTAATTAGTGGATGGGTAATGAGGTCAGGAAGTAAATTACTCAATTATACCAGGTAGGTGGATATTATGTTTTTGTTTTTTTGCTTGTTGGCTGTCCGTTTGTTCTGTTTCATCTCGTTTCCGTTTTCGTCTAAGAGTGTGGTCTAGGACTGAGAAAATTGCGTCGGAATTGGTAACAAGTTGTTCGTTGATAATGTCACCGTCTGTCTTTCTATGTTTATAAATTTCAAGCCTTTCTAGGATGTCAAGTCTGGGTCCTTTGTTTTGTTTGTGTAGCAATTTCATAGAGTTTGTCATAGCATCCGGCTCATGTGCGTGGTTTTGTAGGTGCGTCGCATAATTGGAGTCTGTCTTGTTGTATAAGAAAGATCGTAGGTGCTCTTTGTATCTTGTCGTTAGTTTTCGTGTTGTCCTTCCTATATATACCATGTCGCAGTCCTTGCATGTCAGTTTGTATATGCCGCTGCCTTCGTATATCGATGTGTCATTCAGTTTTGGCTTCAGTTTGTTTCCAATGTTGTTGTTCGTTTTGAATGCAGTTTGCAATTTGTATTTCCTAAGGAAGTTTGATAGTTTGTATGTCTCTTTGCCTACGTATGTTAACGATACCCACTGCTGGTCGTTCTTATGAGTTTCCGTCGGTTGGCGTTCCTGTTTTTGTTTGTACTGTGTGACTAGTTTGTCAATGTCGCATTGTTTGTATCCGTTATTATTAGCTATTCTGTAAATGTTGTTTAGTTCGTTGGAATAGTTAGTAGGAGTCATGGGGATGGAGTGAAGCCTCTGCACCATTGATCTGTACGCTGCTAGCTTATGTTGTGCGGGGTGGTTAGATGTGTCATGTATGGTATGATCAGTTGTGGTTGGTTTTCTGTATATTTTGTAGTCCAATCGTGTTTGTTCACGTGTCACAGTTAGGTCCATATAGTTGAGTTGTCCGTTTGTTTCTTTTTCCATAGTGAATTTTATATTCGGGTGAATTTCATTCATATAGGCAAGTAGTTCGTCTTGTTTATTTTCTTGTGAGTCAATAACCACATATCGTCTGTAAAATATTACATTGAATCTTTTGACAACTTTGGGTATAAAGACTTCTTCCAAAGATTGTAAGAATATTTCTGACATTATTGAGGACATTGGATGTCCCATACCCAGACCGTCTTTGGCAATGTATGTGTTGCTATTGAACTTAAAATAGTTCTGTTTGATTGTGGTCTTTATGAGATTGAGTATTTGATCTGTGAATCGTCGGCTGTTGTTGAATGAAAGTTTTTCTTTTAGTATGGCCAGTGTTTCATCGACAGGGATAGACGTATAGAGGTTGGTAATGTCTAATGATAAAAGTTGACAATTTTCAGTCAATTTTAAAGAAGTGGTAGAATTTGCTAGCTCGCGGCTGTTCTTTAATGCGTATTTGTCGTCAAGGTGCACGACATCAGCCATTATCGTTGCCAAGTACCGTGCTAATTGGTATGCAGGAGCTGGGCGGTAGTTGACAACAGGACGGATAGGAATATTGGGTTTGTGGAGCTTAGGTTGTGCTTTAAGGGGTGGTGTGCATGGATTTGGGTTTATGTAGCGTTGCTTAGTATTAGGAGGAATAATTAGTGGGGATTGTATAATGGCAGTACGTAAGTCCGCTTGGAACCTATTGGTGGGGTCTTTGTTTACCAGTTTGTAGCCGTTGGCGTTAATGAAGTCTATTGTTTTTTGTACATAGTCCGTTGTTTTTAGGATCACCGTTGTATGTCCTTTGTCAGCCTTCGTCACTGTTAGTAGGTTATCCGTTAGCTTTGTCTGAATGTGTCTTAATATCTTATGGTCTTCGTGGAAATCCGTTTTGTTTATGCTAGTGCGTATTTTTTGTAGTATGTCTACTGCAGTATGCCTTGCATGTGTCTGTTGTTCCTGCGGCAGTTTGTTAATGGCTAGTTCAGTGTCGATTACTAGTTGTTCTAGGTCTTTGTTGCGGTTTGTATTATGTAAGTTGTATTTCAGTCCCTTATTTAACAGCTCCATTTTTTTTTTGTGTCGTAAAAGGCGTATCTGATAGGTTTACAGTCCGTGGATAGAAAGTTCTGTTCGCTGGTGTGGTCATTTTGTTTTGTTTTTTCATCAATTTGTCAAGTTTTTTCGTCATGGTCTCATATTTAGTTTTGAGCTGAATATCAATGTTTTCCCTCACGTCATTATAAAACTGTAGAAAGTTTTCAGTTTGTATAGTGTTAGTTAATTGTAAGTGTGAGTGTAGTAGTTGTCGGTTGATTTCGTCCTTTTAGGTAAATTTCTCGAGAGAAATTTATTAGGTAAATTTCTCGAGAGAAATTTACCTATTGCGGAGAGCATCATATATATATATATATATATATATATATATATATATATATATATATATATATATATATATGGGATATAACGAAATTTGTGACCACGATAGAGGTTGCAATTTTGCTTCGATTTTCACCAAATTTTCAGGAAAGGTGTATTGGGTAATTATCTCGGTTAAGTTTGTGAACCAGCTATATCGGCCGGGCAAAAACAAAATGGCGGCCATTTTAGACGAAAAATCGTGATTTCTGTTCTGACCAAACTATAGCTCCGATTTGGATGAAATTTGGTACAAAGGTTCATTGCTGTATGTGATGAATCTCACAATAAAAAATCCAAAGTCGGTACGGCAGAAACAAAATGGCGGCCGCTCAAAGGTCAAAAAACGTGCAAAATTTCGTTGTTGTAATAGTGGTCAAAGCTTTCAACAGATTTTCATGAAATTTGATAACTTGATAGAAATTATAAGTATCTAAGGAATTACGTGAAAAAATTGGAGGTCAGGTTGCAAAAAACAAAATGGCGGCCAGTTAAAGGGCAAAATTTCAAAGGCTTTTTAAAGTCGCAATTTTAATCCGACATATACGAAATTTGGTTTCAAGATAGAGATTATTTAGGCCTACAATCTTTGATATTTTGGTGATCATGCATGAGCAACTTTCAAAATGGCGGCCGTTTAAATATGCGTTTTTTTCGGGTTTTTGTGGCCCTCTAGCGGTCACATTTTCCAGCGGATTTTGATGAAACTTGAGATTATGGATCTCTGTACTATGTTCTTGTATTATGCAGGAAATTATTAAAATTGAATGAAAAATAAAAAGTCGAAAATTTAAAGCCTAATATTTTTAGCTGCCATTTTCTTTAAAAATTGAATTATTTTGCCCTGTCTAGAGTGAAACTTCTATTTGAACGAGATAGTACATTGATTGATGAGTTCCTAGCATACAAAGATTTAAAATAATCCAAAATAAAATGCATGCATTCAAAATGGCGGCCCCCAAAGGTCAGAAGGCAAGCGCAATTCGCTATTTTAGTGCCAACTGAAATAATGAATATTTTTCATGATAACGTTTTAAATGACTTTACTTGATAGAATTTATAAACCAGACCATTTTTAAGATATTGTAAAATTTTTTTAACAATCCCCTAAAAAAATTATAAAATCGCGACTTGTCTGTCTGTCCCTCCGTTTGTTCGTGCGTCAAAACAAGTTTTCTCGCAAACCACATGAGCTAGAATGAGGAAATTTTCTACGTAGGTCAAAAGTGGTGCCTCTTGAAATTTGCAGTGCAAGAAAATATTTTAAGGTATTTTAAGGGGGGTCTCCCCATACAGGTGGGTGGCATACAATTTTTTTTTATTTCTGTAGCAGCCAAGATTCTCAACAGATTCCGTTGAAACTTGAAATTATAAGTTATTAACGCAAGTTAACTTAATTTAATTATGCGAATCGAATGACAAATGAAAAAGTCGAAAATTTACAGCTTAATATTTTTAGCAGCCGATTTCAATAAAAATTGAAATGACGGCCCTCATAGTTCAGAAAAAAATTGAAAATGTATATATTAATGGCAACGCAAGTGCTGATTAAACTTTCATGGAAATCTTTTGAAATTAACTATTCGAGCTATTTAAGCCTTTGTGTGGTTACCACTGTGAACTGTGTAAACAGCAAATGCGAGAAGGGCGAAACCGGTATTTATATGTTCACAATAATTTATGATCCGCCGATTTTCAATATGTAATCCATACGTATGCAACTCAATTTAATTAGCAAAATATTTGCGCCCCGATAAAAGGTCTCTAAGAACGAACGTGGCCAGATTTTTTTTATGTTAATGAATACCCATGAGGTACTACGAAAATTGCAGAAAGAAGTTGAGTAGTATGCAAGACAAATTTTTTTTCGAAGCTTTATGCTACATACGAGAAATTTACCTTTCCGGCTGGTGCTGCCAACGGGGATTTTTAGGTAAATTTCTCGAGAGAAATTTACCTATTGCGGAGAGCATCATATATATATATATATATATATATATATATATATATATATATATATATGGGATATAACGAAATTTGTGACCACGATAGAGGTTGCAATTTTGCTTCGATTTTCACCAAATTTTCAGGAAAGGTGTATTGCTAATTATCTCGGTTAAGTTCGTGAACCAGCTATATCGGCCGGGCAAAAACAAAATGGCGGCCATTTTAGACGAAAAATCGTCATTTCTGTTCTGACCAAACTATAGCTCCGATTTGGATGAAATTTGGTACAAAGGTTCATTGCTGTATGTGATGAATCTCACAATAAAAAATCCCCGTTGGCAGCACCAGCCGGAAAGGTAAATTTCTCGTATGTAGAATAAAGCTTCGAAAAAAAATTTGTCTTGCATACTACTCAACTTCTTTCTGCAATTTTCGTAGTACCTCATGGGTATTCATTAACATAAAAAAAATCTGGCCACGTTCCTTCTTAGAGACCTTTTATCGGGGCGCAAATATTTTGCTAATTAAATTGAGTTGCATACGTATGGATTACATATTGAAAATCGGCGGATCATAAATTGTTGTAAACATATAAATACCGGTTTCGCCCTTCTCGCATTTGCTGTTTACACAGTTCACAGTGGTAACCACACAAAGGCTTAAATAGCTCGAATAGTTAATTTCAAAAGATTTCCATGAAAGTTTAATCAGCACTTGCGTTGCCATTAATATATACATTTTCAATTTTTTTCTGAACTATGAGGGCCGTCATTTCAATTTTTATTGAAATCGGCTGCTAAAAATATTAAGCTGTAAATTTTCGACTTTTTCATTTGTCATTCGATTCGCATAATTAAATTAAGTTAACTTGCGTTAATAACTTATAATTTCAAGTTTCAACGGAATCTGTTGAGAATCTTGGCTGCTACAGAAATAAAAAAAATTGTATGCCACCCACCTGTATGGGGAGACCCCCCTTAAAATACCTTAAAATATTTTCTTGCACTGCAAATTTCAAGAGGCACCACTTTTGACCTACGTAGAAAATTTCCTCATTCTAGCTCATGTGGTTTGCGAGAAAACTTGTTTTGACGCACGAACAAACGGAGGGACAGACAGACAAGTCGCGATTTTATAATTTTTTTAGGGGATTGTTAAAAAAATTTTACAATATCTTAAAAATGGTCTGGTTTATAAATTCTATCAAGTAAAGTCATTTAAAACGTTATCATGAAAAATATTCATTATTTCAGTTGGCACTAAAATAGCGAATTGCGCTTGCCTTCTGACCTTTGGGGGCCGCCATTTTGAATGCATGCATTTTATTTTGGATTATTTTAAATCTTTGTATGCTAGGAACTCATCAATCAATGTACTATCTCGTTCAAATAGAAGTTTCACTCTAGACAGGGCAAAATAATTCAATTTTTAAAGAAAATGGCAGCTAAAAATATTAGGCTTTAAATTTTCGACTTTTAGGTAAATTTCTCGAGAGAAATTTATTAGGTAAATTTCTCGAGAGAAATTTACCTATTGCGGAGAGCATCATATATATATATATATATATATATATATATATATATATATATATATATATATGGGATATAACGAAATTTGTGACCACGATAGAGGTTGCAATTTTGCTTCGATTTTCACCAAATTTTCAGGAAAGGTGTATTGGGTAATTATCTCGGTTAAGTTCGTGAACCAGCTATATCGGCCAGGCAAAAACAAAATGGCGGCCATTTTAGACGAAAATTCGTGATTTCTGTTCTGACCAAACTATAGCTCCGATTTGGATGAAATTTGGTACAAAGGTTCATTGCTGTATGTGATGAATCTCACAATAAAAAATCCAAAGTCGGTACGGCAGAAACAAAATGGCGGCCGCTCAAAGGTCAAAAAACGTGCAAAATTTCGTTGTTGTAATAGTGGTCAAAGCTTTCAACAGATTTTCATGAAATTTGATAACTTGATAGAAATTATAAGTATCTAAGGAATTACGTGAAAAAATTGGAGGTCAGGTTGCAAAAAACAAAATGGCGGCCAGTTAAAGGGCAAAATTTCAAAGGCTTTTTAAAGTCGCAATTTTAATCCGACATATACGAAATTCGGTCTCAAGATAGACATTATTTAGGCCTACAATCTTTGATATTTTGGTGATCATGCATGAGCAACTTTCAAAATGGCGGCCGTTTAAATATGCGTTTTTTTCGGGTTTTTGTGGCCCTCTAGCGGTCACATTTTCCAGCGGATTTTGATGAAACTTGAGATTATGGATCTCTGTACTATGTTCTTGTATTATGCAGGAAATTATTAAAATTGAATGAAAAATAAAAAAGTCGAAAATTTAAAGCCTAATATTTTTAGCTGCCATTTTCTTTAAAAATTGAATTATTTTGCCCTGTCTAGAGTGAAACTTCTATTTGAACGAGATAGTACATTGATTGATGAGTTCCTAGCATACAAAGATTTAAAATAATCCAAAATAAAATGCATGCATTCAAAATGGCGGCCCCCAAAGGTCAGAAGGCAAGCGCAATTCGCTATTTTAGTGCCAACTGAAATAATGAATATTTTTCATGATAACGTTTTAAATGACTTTACTTGATAGAATTTATAAACCAGACCATTTTTAAGATATTGTAAAATTTTTTTAACAATCCCCTAAAAAAATTATAAAATCGCGACTTGTCTGTCTGTCCCTCCGTTTGTTCGTGCGTCAAAACAAGTTTTCTCGCAAACCACATGAGCTAGAATGAGGAAATTTTCTACGTAGGTCAAAAGTGGTGCCTCTTGAAATTTGCAGTGCAAGAAAATATTTTAAGGTATTTTAAGGGGGGTCTCCCCATACAGGTGGGTGGCATACAATTTTTTTTATTTCTGTAGCAGCCAAGATTCTCAACAGATTCCGTTGAAACTTGAAATTATAAGTTATTAACGCAAGTTAACTTAATTTAATTATGCGAATCGAATGACAAATGAAAAAGTCGAAAATTTACAGCTTAATATTTTTAGCAGCCGATTTCAATAAAAATTGAAATGACGGCCCTCATAGTTCAGAAAAAAATTGAAAATGTATATATTAATGGCAACGCAAGTGCTGATTAAACTTTCATGGAAATCTTTTGAAATTAACTATTCGAGCTATTTAAGCCTTTGTGTGGTTACCACTGTGAACTGTGTAAACAGCAAATGCGAGAAGGGCGAAACCGGTATTTATATGTTTACAACAATTTATGATCCGCCGATTTTCAATATGTAATCCATACGTATGCAACTCAATTTAATTAGCAAAATATTTGCGCCCCGATAAAAGGTCTCTAAGAACGAACGTGGCCAGATTTTTTTTATGTTAATGAATACCCATGAGGTACTACGAAAATTGCAGAAAGAAGTTGAGTAGTATGCAAGACAAATTTTTTTTCGAAGCTTTATGCTACATACGAGAAATTTACCTTTCCGGCTGGTGCTGCCAACGGGGATTTTTAGGTAAATTTCTCGAGAGAAATTTACCTATTGCGGAGAGCATCATATATATATATATATATATATATATATATATATATATATATATATATATATATATATATATATATATATGGGATATAACGAAATTTGTGACCACGATAGAGGTTGCAATTTTGCTTCGATTTTCACCAAATTTTCAGGAAAGGTGTATTGCTAATTATCTCGGTTAAGTTCGTGAACCAGCTATATCGGCCGGGCAAAAACAAAATGGCGGCCATTTTAGACGAAAAATCGTCATTTCTGTTCTGACCAAACTATAGCTCCGATTTGGATGAAATTTGGTACAAAGGTTCATTGCTGTATGTGATGAATCTCACAATAAAAAATCCAAAGTCGGTACGGCAGAAACAAAATGGCGGCCGCTCAAAGGTCAAAAAACGTGCAAAATTTCGTTGTTGTAATAGTGGTCAAAGCTTTCAACAGATTTTCATGAAATTTGATAACTTGATAGAAATTATAAGTATCTAAGGAATTACGTGAAAAAATTGGAGGTCAGGTTGCAAAAAACAAAATGGCGGCCAGTTAAAGGGCAAAATTTCAAAGGCTTTTTAAAGTCGCAATTTTAATCCGACATATACGAAATTCGGTCTCAAGATAGACATTATTTAGGCCTACAATTTTTGATATTTTGGTGATCATGCATGAGCAACTTTCAAAATGGCGGCCGTTTAAATATGCGTTTTTTCCGGGTTTTTGTGGCCCTCTAGCGGTCACATTTTCCAGCGGATTTTGATGAAACTTGAGATTATGGATCTCTGTACTATGTTCTTGTATTATGCAGGAAATTATTAAAATTGAATGAAAAATAAAAAAGTCGAAAATTTAAAGCCTAATATTTTTAGCTGCCATTTTCTTTAAAAATTGAATTATTTTGCCCTGTCTAGAGTGAAACTTCTATTTGAACGAGATAGTACATTGATTGATGAGTTCCTAGCATACAAAGATTTAAAATAATCCAAAATAAAATGCATGCATTCAAAATGGCGGCCCCCAAAGGTCAGAAGGCAAGCGCAATTCGCTATTTTAGTGCCAACTGAAATAATGAATATTTTTCATGATAACGTTTTAAATGACTTTACTTGATAGAATTTATAAACCAGACCATTTTTAAGATATTGTAAAATTTTTTTAACAATCCCCTAAAAAAATTATAAAATCGCGACTTGTCTGTCTGTCCCTCCGTTTGTTCGTGCGTCAAAACAAGTTTTCTCGCAAACCACATGAGCTAGAATGAGGAAATTTTCTACGTAGGTCAAAAGTGGTGCCTCTTGAAATTTGCAGTGCAAGAAAATATTTTAAGGTATTTTAAGGGGGGTCTCCCCATACAGGTGGGTGGCATACAATTTTTTTTATTTCTGTAGCAGCCAAGATTCTCAACAGATTCCGTTGAAACTTGAAATTATAAGTTATTAACGCAAGTTAACTTAATTTAATTATGCGAATCGAATGACAAATGAAAAAGTCGAAAATTTACAGCTTAATATTTTTAGCAGCCGATTTCAATAAAAATTGAAATGACGGCCCTCATAGTTCAGAAAAAAATTGAAAATGTATATATTAATGGCAACGCAAGTGCTGATTAAACTTTCATGGAAATCTTTTGAAATTAACTATTCGAGCTATTTAAGCCTTTGTGTGGTTACCACTGTGAACTGTGTAAACAGCAAATGCGAGAAGGGCGAAACCGGTATTTATATGTTTACAACAATTTATGATCCGCCGATTTTCAATATGTAATCCATACGTATGCAACTCAATTTAATTAGCAAAATATTTGCGCCCCGATAAAAGGTCTCTAAGAACGAACGTGGCCAGATTTTTTTTATGTTAATGAATACCCATGAGGTACTACGAAAATTGCAGAAAGAAGTTGAGTAGTATGCAAGACAAATTTTTTTTCGAAGCTTTATGCTACATACGAGAAATTTACCTTTCCGGCTGGTGCTGCCAACGGGGATTTTAGGTAAATTTCTCGAGAGAAATTTACCTATTGCGGAGAGCATCATATATATATATATATATATATATATATGGGATATAACGAAATTTGTGACCACGATAGAGGTTGCAATTTTGCTTCGATTTTCACCAAATTTTCAGGAAAGGTGTATTGGGTAATTATCTCGGTTAAGTTCGTGAACCAGCTATATCGGCCGGGCAAAAACAAAATGGCGGCCATTTTAGACGAAAAATCGTGATTTCTGTTCTGACCAAACTATAGCTCCGATTTGGATGAAATTTGGTACAAAGGTTCATTGCTGTATGTGATGAATCTCACAATAAAAAATCCAAAGTCGGTACGGCAGAAACAAAATGGCGGCCGCTCAAAGGTCAAAAAACGTGCAAAATTTCGTTGTTGTAATAGTGGTCAAAGCTTTCAACAGATTTTCATGAAATTTGATAACTTGATAGAAATTATAAGTATCTAAGGAATTACGTGAAAAAATTGGAGGTCAGGTTGCAAAAAACAAAATGGCGGCCAGTTAAAGGGCAAAATTTCAAAGGCTTTTTAAAGTCGCAATTTTAATCCGACATATACGAAATTCGGTCTCAAGATAGACATTATTTAGGCCTACAATTTTTGATATTTTGGTGATCATGCATGAGCAACTTTCAAAATGGCGGCCGTTTAAATATGCGTTTTTTCCGGGTTTTTGTGGCCCTCTAGCGGTCACATTTTCCAGCGGATTTTGATGAAACTTGAGATTATGGATCTCTGTACTATGTTCTTGTATTATGCAGGAAATTATTAAAATTGAATGAAAAATAAAAAAGTCGAAAATTTAAAGCCTAATATTTTTAGCTGCCATTTTCTTTAAAAATTGAATTATTTTGCCCTGTCTAGAGTGAAACTTCTATTTGAACGAGATAGTACATTGATTGATGAGTTCCTAGCATACAAAGATTTAAAATAATCCAAAATAAAATGCATGCATTCAAAATGGCGGCCCCCAAAGGTCAGAAGGCAAGCGCAATTCGCTATTTTAGTGCCAACTGAAATAATGAATATTTTTCATGATAACGTTTTAAATGACTTTACTTGATAGAATTTATAAACCTGACCATTTTTAAGATATTGTAAAATTTTTTTAACAATCCCCTAAAAAAATTATAAAATCGCGACTTGTCTGTCTGTCCCTCCGTTTGTTCGTGCGTCAAAACAAGTTTTCTCGCAAACCACATGAGCTAGAATGAGGAAATTTTCTACGTAGGTCAAAAGTGGTGCCTCTTGAAATTTGCAGTGCAAGAAAATATTTTAAGGTATTTTAAGGGGGGTCTCCCCATACAGGTGGGTGGCATACAATTTTTTTTTATTTCTGTAGCAGCCAAGATTCTCAACAGATTCCGTTGAAACTTGAAATTATAAGTTATTAACGCAAGTTAACTTAATTTAATTATGCGAATCGAATGACAAATGAAAAAGTCGAAAATTTACAGCTTAATATTTTTAGCAGCCGATTTCAATAAAAATTGAAATGACGGCCCTCATAGTTCAGAAAAAAATTGAAAATGTATATATTAATGGCAACGCAAGTGCTGATTAAACTTTCATGGAAATCTTTTGAAATTAACTATTCGAGCTATTTAAGCCTTTGTGTGGTTACCACTGTGAACTGTGTAAACAGCAAATGCGAGAAGGGCGAAACCGGTATTTATATGTTCACAACAATTTATGATCCGCCGATTTTCAATATGTAATCCATACGTATGCAACTCAATTTAATTAGCAAAATATTTGCGCCCCGATAAAAGGTCTCTAAGAACGAACGTGGCCAGATTTTTTTTATGTTAATGAATACCCATGAGGTACTACGAAAATTGCAGAAAGAAGTTGAGTAGTATGCAAGACAAATTTTTTTTCGAAGCTTTATGCTACATACGAGAAATTTACCTTTCCGGCTGGTGCTGCCAACGGGGATTTTTAGGTAAATTTCTCGAGAGAAATTTACCTATTGCGGAGAGCATCATATATATATATATATATATATATATATATATATATATATATATATATATATATATATATATATATATATATGGGATATAACGAAATTTGTGACCACGATAGAGGTTGCAATTTTGCTTCGATTTTCACCAAATTTTCAGGAAAGGTGTATTGCTAATTATCTCGGTTAAGTTCGTGAACCAGCTATATCGGCCGGGCAAAAACAAAATGGCGGCCATTTTAGACGAAAAATCGTCATTTCTGTTCTGACCAAACTATAGCTCCGATTTGGATGAAATTTGGTACAAAGGTTCATTGCTGTATGTGATGAATCTCACAATAAAAAATCCAAAGTCGGTACGGCAGAAACAAAATGGCGGCCGCTCAAAGGTCAAAAAACGTGCAAAATTTCGTTGTTGTAATAGTGGTCAAAGCTTTCAACAGATTTTCATGAAATTTGATAACTTGGTAGAAATTATAAGTATCTAAAGAATTACGTGAAAAAATTGGAGGTCAGGTTGCAAAAAACAAAATGGCGGCCAGTTAAAGGGCAAAATTTCAAAGGCTTTTTAAAGTCGCAATTTTAATCCGACATATACGAAATTCGGTTTCAAGATAGACATTATTTAGGCCTACAATTTTTGATATTTTGGTGATCATGCATAAGCAACTTTCAAAATGGCGGCCGTTTAAATATGCGTTTTTTTCGGGTTTTTGTGGCCCTCTAGCGGTCACATTTTCCAGCGGATTTTGATGAAACTTGAGATTATGGATCTCTGTACTATGTTCTTGTATTATGCAGGAAATTATTAAAATTGAATGAAAAATAAAAAAGTCGAAAATTTAAAGCCTAATATTTTTAGCTGCCATTTTCTTTAAAAATTGAATTATTTTGCCCTGTCTAGAGTGAAACTTCTATTTGAACGAGATAGTACATTGATTGATGAGTTCCTAGCATACAAAGATTTAAAATAATCCAAAATAAAATGCATGCATTCAAAATGGCGGCCCCCAAAGGTCAGAAGGCAAGCGCAATTCGCTATTTTAGTGCCAACTGAAATAATGAATATTTTTCATGATAACGTTTTAAATGACTTTACTTGATAGAATTTATAAACCAGACCATTTTTAAGATATTGTAAAATTTTTTTAACAATCCCCTAAAAAAATTATAAAATCGCGACTTGTCTGTCTGTCCCTCCGTTTGTTCGTGCGTCAAAACAAGTTTTCTCGCAAACCACATGAGCTAGAATGAGGAAATTTTCTACGTAGGTCAAAAGTGGTGCCTCTTGAAATTTGCAGTGCAAGAAAATATTTTAAGGTATTTTAAGGGGGGTCTCCCCATACAGGTGGGTGGCATACAATTTTTTTTATTTCTGTAGCAGCCAAGATTCTCAACAGATTCCGTTGAAACTTGAAATTATAAGTTATTAACGCAAGTTAACTTAATTTAATTATGCGAATCGAATGACAAATGAAAAAGTCGAAAATTTACAGCTTAATATTTTTAGCAGCCGATTTCAATAAAAATTGAAATGACGGCCCTCATAGTTCAGAAAAAAATTGAAAATGTATATATTAATGGCAACGCAAGTGCTGATTAAACTTTCATGGAAATCTTTTGAAATTAACTATTCGAGCTATTTAAGCCTTTGTGTGGTTACCACTGTGAACTGTGTAAACAGCAAATGCGAGAAGGGCGAAACCGGTATTTATATGTTTACAACAATTTATGATCCGCCGATTTTCAATATGTAATCCATACGTATGCAACTCAATTTAATTAGCAAAATATTTGCGCCCCGATAAAAGGTCTCTAAGAACGAACGTGGCCAGATTTTTTTTATGTTAATGAATACCCATGAGGTACTACGAAAATTGCAGAAAGAAGTTGAGTAGTATGCAAGACAAATTTTTTTTCGAAGCTTTATGCTACATACGAGAAATTTACCTTTCCGGCTGGTGCTGCCAACGGGGATTTTTTTATGTACAGTGTTCTTATTTCGTTTTTAATGCGGATCATCTGTGCGCTACGTTGTGTGTTACGTGCAGCGATTGTGTTTTGTTTTATCACGATTCTTGCAAATGCTGGTGTAATGTTGTTTTTCAAGCACTGTTTGTTGAACTTTTAAAGAAAAAAGAGGATTGGCCTGCGGATATCAAATAAACAAAGTTATTGACTACAACACTGCCAGCCAGGCAAAACTGTTGCGTTCATTCCACAACCGTACCCTGAAACTTCATCAAACAATAGCAAACATATGGTTCAACAAACAGTGCTTGAAAAACAACATTACACCAGCATTTGCAAGAATCGTGATAAAACAAAACACAATCGCTGCACGTAACACACAACGTAGCGCACAGATGATCCGCATTAAAAACGAAATAAGAACACTGTACATAAAAAAGGACGAAATCAACCGACAACTACTACACTCACACTTACAATTAACTAACACTATACAAACTGAAAACTTTCTACAGTTTTATAATGACGTGAGGCAAAACATTGATATTCAGCTCAAAACTAAATATGAGACCATGACGAAAAAACTTGACAAATTGATGAAAAAACAAAACAAAATGACCACACCAGCGAACAGAACTTTCTATCCACGGACTGTAAACCTATCAGATACGCCTTTTACGACACAAGAAATGGAGCTGTTAAATAAGGGACTGAAATACAACTTACATAATACAAACCGCAACAAAGACCTAGAACAACTAGTGATCGACACTGAACTAGCCATTAACAAACTGCCGCAGGAACAACAGACACATGCAAGGCATACTGCAGTAGACATACTACAAAAAATACGCACTAGCATAAACAAAACGGATTTCCACGAAGACCATAAGATATTAAGACACATTCAGACAAAGCTAACGGATAACCTACTAACAGTGACGAAGGCTGACAAAGGACATACAACGGTGATCCTAAAAACAACGGACTATGTACAAAAAACAATAGACTTCATTAACGCCAACGGCTACAAACTGGTAAACAAAGACCCCACCAATAGGTTCCAAGCGGACTTACGTACTGCCATTATACAATCCCCACTAATTATTCCTCCTAATACTAAGCAACGCTACATAAACCCAAATCCATGCACACCACCCCTTAAAGCACAACCTAAGCTCCACAAACCCAATATTCCTATCCGTCCTGTTGTCAACTACCGCCCAGCTCCTGCATACCAATTAGCACGGTACTTGGCAACGATAATGGCTGATGTCGTGCACCTTGACGACAAATACGCATTAAAGAACAGCCGCGAGCTAGCAAATTCTACCACTTCTTTAAAATTGACTGAAAATTGTCAACTTTTATCATTAGACATTATCAACCTCTATACGTCTATCCCTGTCGATGAAACACTGGCCATACTAAAAGAAAAACTTTCATTCAACAACAGCCGACGATTCACAGATCAAATACTCAATCTCATAAAGACCACAATCAAACAGAACTATTTTAAGTTCAATAGCAACACATACATTGCCAAAGACGGTCTGGGTATGGGACATCCAATGTCCTCAATAATGTCAGAAATATTCTTACAATCTTTGGAAGAAGTCTTTATACCCAAAGTTGTCAAAAGATTCAATGTAATATTTTACAGACGATATGTGGATGACTGTTTCATTGTTATTGACTCACAAGAAAATAAACAAGACGAACTACTTGCCTATATGAATGAAATTCACCCGAATATAAAATTCACTATGGAAAAAGAAACAAACGGACAACTCAACTATATGGACCTAACTGTGACACGTGAACAAACACGATTGGACTACAAAATATACAGAAAACCAACCACAACTGATCATACCATACATGACACATCTAACCACCCCGCACAACATAAGCTAGCAGCGTACAGATCAATGGTGCAGAGGCTTCACTCCATCCCCATGACTCCTACTAACTATTCCAACGAACTAAACAACATTTACAGAATAGCTAATAATAACGGATACAAACAATGCGACATTGACAAACTAGTCACACAGTACAAACAAAAACAGGAACGCCAACCGACGGAAACTCATAAGAACGACCAGCAGTGGGTATCGTTAACATACGTAGGCAAAGAGACATACAAACTATCAAACTTCCTTAGGAAATACAAATTGCAAACTGCATTCAAAACGAACAACAACATTGGAAACAAACTGAAGCCAAAACTGAATGACACATCGATATACGAAGGCAGCGGCATATACAAACTGACATGCAAGGACTGCGACATGGTATATATAGGAAGGAAAACACGAAAACTAACGACAACGATCTTTCTTATACAACAAGGCAGACTCCAATTATGCGACGCACCTACAAAACCACGCACATGAGCCGGATGCTATGACAAACTCTATGAAATTGCTACACAAACAAAACAAAGGACCGAGACTTGACATCCTAGAAAGGCTTGAAATTTATAAACATAGAAAGACAGACGGTGACATTATCAACGAACAACTTGTTACCAATTCCGACGCAATTTTCTCAGTCCTAGACCACACTCTTAGACGAAAACGGAAACGAGATGAAACAGAACAAACGGACAGCCAACAAGCAAAAAAACAAAAACATAATATCCACCTACCTGGTATAATTGAGTAATTTACTTCCTGACCTCATTACCCATCCACTAATTACCCATCCGCTAATTACCCATCCGCTAATTACCCATCCGCTAATTACCCATCCGCTAATTACCTATTCGCTAATTACCCATCCTACGACTATATAAAGTCGCTCCCTTCAACACATCCTTTAGACACTGAAGATGACTCAAAGTAGTCGAAACGCGTCTGCTCACACAACTAAGCAAGGCCCGACGGCTTTTAAAGAAAAAAAAAAAAATATATATATATATATATATATATATATATATATATATATATATATATATATATATATATATATATATATATATATATATATATATATATATATATATATATATATATATATATGAATATATATATATATATATATGAATATATATATACAATCTACATATATATATATATATATATATATATATATATATATATATATATATATATATATATATATATATATATATATATATATATATATTTATTTATACATATGTATATATATATATATATATATATATATATATATATATATAAATCTATATATATATATATATATATACATATATATATATATATATATATATATATATATATATATGTGTGTGTATATATATGTATATAAATATATATATATATATATATATATATATATATATATATATATATATATATATATATATATATTATATATATATATATATATATATATATATATATATATATATATATATATATATATATATATATATGTATATAAATTTATTTATATATATATATATTTATATATATATATATATATATATATATATGCATATATATATGTATGTATGTGTATACATATATATATATATATATATATATATATATATATATATATATATATATTTATATATATATATATATATATATATATTTATATATATATATATATATATATATATATATATATATATATATATATATATATGTATAAATAAATATATACAGAGATGGCCAAGAGTGATCGGACAATACAAGAAACAAGCAATGAAATACTTTTACGAGCATAAGCTTTGAAATGAAATAAAAATTTTTCCCTTATATAAAAGTCACTTGTATTCTCAATTAATTGCACAAAAAAATAAAACAGAAATAAAAAGAATTTCACAAGAAAATTAACAACTAATTCAAATTCACATTGCATCAAGTGGACAAAAGTAATCGGACGTTCAATTGTAATACTTTTCTTTCTGATGATTCCATTAGAACATAGGCTTTTAATATCTAGTTGCGTATCCTTTTTGTTTTATAACTTCTGTTAACCTATTGGGCATAGACTGTACCAACTTACGGGTAACGTCCGGAGTAATGTTGTCCCATTCTTCTAATAACACCGTCTTCAGCTGACTTTTATTAGTAATGTGATGGTTCCTTATTTTTTTATCCAGATGATCCCAAAGATGTTCGATGGGATTTAGGTCTGGGGATTGCGGTGGTGTTTTTAATTGACCAGGAGTGTTGAAAAGGAGCCACATACGAACATCATGAGCTGTATGCTTTGGGTCATTATCTTGCTGGAACAAATAATGACCATCAAGACCCAATTTTCGTGCACTTTTTTTCAAATTTTCTTTCAAAATCGACAAGTAACCTAGTTTGTCCATAGGTTCGTCAATGAAAACAAGTTCTCCTACACCGTTGGCAGCCATGCAACCCCAGACCATTACACAGCCACCTCCGTGTTTTACTGTATGTTGAATGTTTTTGGGATGAAGCTCACTATTTTGAGTTCTCCACACCAACAACCTGCCGTCGGAGTGGTAGATATTAAACTTACTCTCATCAGAGAATATTATACGAGTCCAAAAGTCGAGCGGCTTGCTTTTAAATTCTTTTGCAAAGCATAATCTTTTCTTCTTATTAACTGTGCTAATTAGTGGTTTTTTTCGAGGTACTCTCGCTTGATAACCAGCACGGCTGAGAGCTCTACGAATAGTCCGGGCACTAACATTGGTACCATTTACATCTGCTAATTGATCCTTAATACTTCTGGACGTTGTAGTCGGATTCTTTTTAACAATTCTTAAGATTTTTCGTGC
>OZ017741.1:133927666-134007666 GCA_963969285.1 Odontomyia ornata | reverse complement strand
TGCTGGAATTGCCATCAAACCGGACACCGGTTCATTTCATGCCGAGCAGAGCGAAAGGTTTTCTGTTACGGTTGCGGCAAGCCGGGCACTTACTTCCCGGACTGTTCGGAATGTGTCACGCGGAAAAACGGCCAAAAGAGTACCCGACCACCTCAGCGGTACTCGAAGCCCCAGCAGTAGCTCCTCAGCCGGCCGCTCACCCCAATAAACCTGACGTTAACCCACCAGCCATGACCACTATGACTGCAGATGTTCACTCTCTTCCGGAGACCCCACCAACGACAATATTAAAGCGACCACCGCAGTCACTGCCAGAAGCACCCCGGCAGCCTCAATTACGCACTTTAAAACCTTATCATGTTCGACTGCAGGAATATCGGGTGGCTCGAGAGCGAATATTTGCTTCTGAAGTAGTCACTTCCCGCCCGCGCACGACAAAATGGTCAACCCGTCGTTGGCGGAATTTCCGCAAGAGAGTGCGCATCTGCCGTCAAACCCTAAACTCTTGTAACATCTCGGAGGTTGCTGAGAATGAGATCAGACCTTATCATCCAATTAAAGTGTTGGGCGAAACCGTGTTTGCATTGATCGACACGGGTGCCAGTATCAGTTGTCTTGCCTCAAGCTTTGGCTCGAAGGTGCTCCAAGACTATCCGAACTTGATTAAATCCTGGCGCACTGAAATCAGTACAGCTGATGGCACCAAACACCCTATACGAGGTAAACTAACCACAACCGTGACGTTCAGGGGTCAGACGAAGGATTTTACCTTCTACATTATTCCGTCTTTGACTCAGAATGTGTACCTTGGCGTTGATTTCATCCTTCGCTTTGGACTGGCCTCAGATTTATCCACAGATTTGTCTTTAAAAACCAGAAATGTCAACGAAATCGCTTCTACTCCCGATAGGCATGACCTGACGCCTAACCAACGACAACGCCTGGAAGCATCCATCGCTGCTTTCCCATCTTATGCTACCCAAGGTCTTGGCCGCACCACCCTAGTCTCACACGCCATCGATGTTGGCGATAGTAAACCGATTAAACAGAGACACTACGCCATCTCACCGGCCATGGAGAAATTGGTGTATGCGGAGCTAGATAGGATGCTCGAGTTGGGGGTCATAGAGGAGTCCCAAAGTGCCTGGTCATCGCCGGTAACCTTGGTGGTGAAGCCAGGTAAAGTCCGCCTCTGTCTTGATGCCCGTAAGGTAAACGCGGTTACCATCAAGGACGCGTACCCTCTTCCACTCATCGATGGAATACTAGGTAGACTGCCGAAAGCCAATTATATCACCAGTCTCGACCTAAAAGACGCCTTCTGGCAAATTCCACTCGATGAGGGCTCGAGGGACAAGACCGCCTTCACAGTGCCTGGACGACCATTACATCAGTTCGTCACAATGCCCTTTGGCCTGTGTAACGCGCCGCAAACGATGACTCGGTTGATGGACAAGGTCATCCCACCTCACCTGAAACACCAAGTGTTCGTGTACCTTGATGATCTGTTACTCATCACGGAAACGTTCGATCAACACCTCCTACTTCTACAAGAAGTAGCCCTGCACATCAGTAAGGCGGGACTCACCATCAACGTACAGAAAAGTAAGTTTGTCATGAAAGAAGTCCGATACATAGGACATGTCATAGGACATGGCACTATCAAAACGGATCCAGACAAAACTCGTGCGATTGATGAGTTCCCCTTACCAAAAACTGTGAAGCAGCTACGACGCTTCCTTGGTGTTTGCGGTTGGTACCGAAGGTTTGTTCGGAATTATGCAACAGTTTCAGCGCCCCTGTCAGACATGTTGCGGAAGGGGAAGTTCGTTTGGACCGAACTCAGCCGAAAGGCATTTGAAGAGCTTAAACAAGCCCTCACATCAGCTCCTGTCTTGCACAGCCCCGACTTCACGAAGCCCTTCTCCATTCATTGTGACGCAAGTCAACATGGAGTAGGAGCCGTGCTGGTGCAATTGACCGACGAAGTAGAGGAAGCTCCCATCGCCTTCATGTCCAATAAGCTGAATTCGGCCCAAAGAAACTACACTGTTTCCGAGCAAGAATGTTTGGCAGCGGTAATGGCTGTGAAGAAATGCCGAGCTTATATCGAGGGCCACCAATTCGAGATCATCACGGACCACGCGTCACTACAATGGGTTGAGTGGCTCAAGCAGAGTGCCTTTTTATGGCATAGATTTATGCAATCCGATTGTATAATTCTATGACATAAATTGTTCACCGGGGTACTCCCCTTCTGATGGGAAAGTTCATATAATTCAAGTTGTATGAGTTTTCCACTCAGAAGAGGAATACCTGGCCACTTCAACAAGCTTTCAATGGATTTATTCCGGTTGGGTGGGTATGAAGGGGCTCCACCACCACCCGGTTGCCCCTCTTTCATTTGTGGGCCATGAACTTCGTCGGGTAAAGACGAGGTTACCCCAAGTTTGCCTTTCTTCTCAGGTTTCACTTGTTCTAGTAACAAGTACGTCTCCTTCGGTGAGGTTATCTACAAGTTTGCGACTTTGGTCGCCTGTCTTTTTTGACCTGAAAGCAATTCGTGAATGCGAAATGTTTTGTAGTGGGTCCTCGTGCCGGGGAAACGAACCCGCCCCACGACACCGCAATGCTATCCTGCCAGCGCATTCACGCGTCTCCGGACGAGGGCATTCTCGGCAGAAATCGACACCTTCCTCTGCCGAGGCAGCAGACCATCGCTGCAGTCCTTTACGGACTTTATTGAAAACTCTTATTCACTACAAATGGCGCACAACGTGGGGCCCGAAAAGCCCGGCTGTATCATCAGTCGTGAGCACGAGACAGTCCATTGTCTCTAGGTGTCCCCACAAGGTGTTAGAATTTTTGGCGGGTAGATAACTCCCGAGGGTAATTGCACTGATCGTGCCCCAGCAAATAGTAACTGTCGAACTTGTGTTGTCTTCGAACATCAATATCGTTTGGTCCTGCTTTTGATTTAAACTTTGGTGGTTTACCACCATTGTATAACTAGTAAGGCCAAATGATATTAGAGTCCCTTTTTGTGTTCGGAGGTTATTATCCCAACAACTTTTTGCGGAGGATTCTGATCCGCTCCCCAAACCAGCGGTGCCTAGGTGTCTTAAATTACATGGATTTTGATTTCGTGCGATTGGCTGATTAGCTATTCCATGACTATCCATGACAAGACACGCGCTGCTTGTGGATTAGAATCCAACCCTGGGCTGACAAGTTGCAACTTGAGAAATTTGCTAAGGAGGGATCACTTCTGAACCCTGATTTTCATGGTGCCACAAGAGAGTGTCCCTGAAACGCTTTAAAAGGATTGTGCCATTGGTTCCATACTTGGGAGGAAGGACGGAAAGGAAAGACCGAGTATTTTTTTTTTGAAAACTAATAAAACTTTTTGTCATACCTTGCGTTTTTTTTGTGAGGTTCTTGTATAGTTCGCCACTTTCGGCCACTTTATGTGTTATTTTTTTTCCTTATTAATATATACTTATTTCCTTTATAGCATTTTACTATTCTATTATTATTAGCGTCACCATTGTTAGAATGTCGACCAAACGCACGCGAGACAAGCGCAGGTTGCGTTCGGAAGCAGGGCCCATGGCATTATGCGTCATCTGCCAACAGGCGCGAAATGATGGAACGTCCGTACAAACGTTGGCGTGCGGACACGAGTTCCACGAAGCCTGTTTGACCCAGCATTTACTAGTCAGCCGGACTTGTCCTCTATGCCGACAACCAGCCACCTCAGTGGAGCGACCTTCCAGCCACCTAGAGCTTCCAGCTGCTCAAGGGGCGGTGCCCAAATCAAAGGAGCGGCGGGAGCAGGTTCCAACAGCGGCTGATGAGCCTGACTTAATGGGCCGAGCTGAAGCAGTTCCGCCTGCGGAAGAGGCGAGACCCACTGTGGCTGTGGAAGCCACAGTTTTACAAGACCTAATGGCGCTCATGCAGGACCTGTCCACCCGGGTAGTCTCGCTGGAAAGCCAGAAATAGAATCCAGCGCCACCTCAGCCAAGAACGCCTCCGATGTGGGATTCGGACCCAAATCCGTGGGATTTTCCGGTAGACTCGCGGCGCGATCCCGAAGGAATCCGGCCAGGTGCAGCAATGAATCCGTTGGCTCCAGTGTACCGGCCCCGATTGAGCCAAGCACCGCCACCAAATCAGGCTCCAGTGATTCCGCCGGACCAATGCTTCCATCCACACGATATGTATCGGCTGAAGCCGACACAGATCCCCAGCATCATCCAGGGATGGAATCTGCATTTCAGTGGGGAACCCAATACCATAACGGTGGAAGTCTTCATAAGTCGGGTGGAGTCGCTGATTAAGCAGATGCTAGCAGGAGACCGCACGGCGCTCTCAGGATACTTGCTAATGCTGCTTAGGGGAGCAGCACTTGAGACATATTGGCGAATACATTCAGCCCCACCATCCATACGCTGGTCACGGTTGAAGGAGGTACTCCGCATGGAATACCCTACGGTCGACATGGACGAATTAGTAGTGGACAAGATGAATGCTAGATGGCAGCGTCCGGACGAGTCCTTCCATCAATATCGAGCCGATATCCTTCGGCTGAATGACCAGTTGTCAGAGCCGTTGTCTTCTACCCAAATACTGCGCCTGCTAAAGCGCAATCTAAGGCCGGAGATTCGTCGCCATATCGTGAACTCCGATCCACAGAGTATGGAGGCCCTGCTGAGAACTGTGCGTCGTATAGAAGGGTTTGAGGAAGATCTACGGGACCGGCCATACTTACTAGCTAGGACGGGTCCTCGACGAGGAATCGCGGAATTGGCCCCAGATTATACCACCATGGATCTGGAGGAAGATTTGGACCCAGACCAGCTTGCTGTAGCCGCAGTGGGAAGTCTTACGACATGCTGGAATTGCCATCAAACTGGACACCGGTTCATTTCATGCCGAGCAGAGCGAAAGGTTTTTTGTTACGGTTGCGGCAAGCCGGACACTTACTTCCCGGACTGTTCGGAATGTGCCACGCGAAAAAACGGCCAAAAGAGTACCCGACCACCTCAGCGGTACTCGAAGCCCCAGCAGTAGCTCCTCAGCCGGCCGCTCACCCCAATAAACCTGACGTTAACCCACCAGCCATGACCACTATGACTGCGGATGTTCACTCTCTTCCGGAGACCCCACCAACGACAATATTAAAGCGACCACCGCAGTCACTGCCAGAAGCACCCCGGCAGCCTCAATTACGCACTTTAAAACCTTATCATGTTCGACTGCAGGAATATCGGGTGGCTCGAGAGCGAATATTTGCTTCTGAAGTAGTCACTTCCCGCCCGCGCACGACAAAATGGTCAACCCGTCGTTGGCGGAATTTCCGCAAGAGAGTGCGCATCTGCCGTCAAACCCTAAACTCTTGTAACATCTCGGAGGTTGCTGAGAATGAGATCAGACCTTATCATCCAATTAAAGTGTTGGGCGAAACCGTGTTTGCATTGATCGACACGAGTGCCAGTATCAGTTGTCTTGCCTCAAGCTTTGGCTCGAAGGTGCTCCAAGACTATCCGAACTTGATTAAATCCTGGCGCACTGAAATCAGTACAGCTGATGGCACCAAACACCCTATACGAGGTAAACTAACCACACCCGTGACGTTCAGGGGTCAGACGAAGGATTTTACCTTCTACATTATTCCGTCTTTGACTCAGAATGTGTACCTTGGCGTTGATTTTGTCCTTCGCTTTGGACTGGCCTCCGATTCATTCACAGATCTGTCTTTAAAAACCAGAAATGTCAACGAAATCGCTTCTACTCCCGATAGGCATGACCTGACGCCTAACCAACGACAACGCCTGGAAGCATCCATCGCTGCTTTCCCATCTTATGCTACCCAAGGTCTTGGCCGCACCACCCTAGTCTCACACGCCATCGATGTGGGCGATAGTAAACCGATTAAACAGAGACACTACGCCATCTCACCGGCCATGGAGAAATTGGTGTATGCGGAGCTAGATAGGATGCTCGAGTTGGGGGTTATAGAGGAGTCCCAAAGTGCCTGGTCATCGCCGGTAACCTTGGTGGTGAAGCCAGGTAAAGTCCGCCTCTGTCTTGATGCCCGTAAGGTAAACGCGGTTACCATCAAGGACGCGTACCCTCTTCCACTCATCGATGGAATACTAGGGAGACTGCCGAAAGCCAATTATATCACCAGTCTTGACCTAAAAGACGCCTTCTGGCAAATTCCACTCGATGAGGGCTCGAGGGACAAGACCGCCTTCACAGTGCCTAGATGACCATTATATCAGTTCGTCACAATGCCCTTTGGCCTGTGTAACGCGCCGCAAACGATGACTCAGTTGATGGACAAGGTCATCCCACCTCACCTGAAACACCAAGTGTTCGTGTACCTTGATGATCTGTTACTCATCACGGAAACGTTCGATCAACACCTCCTACTTCTACAAGAAGTAGCCCTGCACATCAGTCAGGCGGGACTCACCATCATCGTACAGAAAAGTAAGTTTGTCATGAAAGAAGTCCGATACCTAGGACATGTCATAGGACATGGCACTATCAAAACGGATCCAGACAAAACTCGTGCGATTGATGAGTTCCCCTTACCAAAAACTGTGAAGCAGCTTCGACGCTTCCTTGGTGTTTGCGGTTGGTACCGAAGGTTTGTTCGGAATTATGCAACAGTTTCAGCGCCCCTGTCAGACATGTTGCGGAAGGGGAAGTTCGTTTGGACCGAACTCAGCCGAAAGGCATTTGAAGAGCTTAAACAAGCCCTCACATCAGCTCCTGTCTTGCACAGCCCCGACTTCACGAAGCCCTTCTCCATTCACTGTGACGCAAGTCAACATGGAGTAGGAGCCGTGCTGGTGCAATTGACCGACGAAGCAGAGGAAGCTCCCATCGCCTTCATGTCCAATAAGCTGAATTCGGCCCAAAGAAACTACACTGTTTCCGAGCAAGAATGTTTGGCAGCGGTAATGGCTGTGAAGAAATGCCGAGCTTATATCGAGGGCCACCAATTCGAGATCATCACGGACCACGCGTCACTACAATGGGTTGAGTGGCCCAAGCAGAGTGCTCTTTTATGGCATAGAATTATGCAATCCGATTGTATAATTCTTTGACATAAATTGTTCACCGGGGTACTCCCCTTCTGATGGGAAAGTTCATATAATTCAAGTTGTATGAGTTTTCCACTCAGAAGAGGAATACCTGGCCACTTCAACAAGCTTTCAATGGATTTATTCCGGTTGGGTGGGTATGAAGGGGCTCCACCACCACCCGGTTGCCCCTCTTTCATTTGTGGGCCATGAACTTCGTCGGGTAAAGACGAGGTTACCCCAAGTTTGCCTTTCTTCTCAGGTTTCACTTGTTCTAGTAACAAGTACGTCTCCTTCGGTGAGGTTATCTACAACTTTGCGACTTTGGTTGCCTTTCTTTTTTGACCTGAAAGCAATTCGTGAATGCGAAATGTTTTGTAGTGGGTCCTCGTGCCGGGGAAACGAACCCGCCCCACGACACCGCAATGCTAGCCTGCCAGCGCATTCACGCGTCTCCGGACGAGGGCATTCTCGGCAGAAACCGACACCTTCCTCTGCCGAGGCAGCAGACCATCGCTGCAGTCCTTTACGGACTTTATTGAAAACTCTTATTCACTACAGATTCCAGTGGAGCTCATCAAAGATGGTGGCAGTAGTGTTCATCAAGCTATTCACAAAATCACCCAGCACATTTGGCAACAAGAACATATGCCAAAAGAGTGGAGCCAATCAATTATATTCCCTATCCACAAAAAAGGTGACAGGCTACAGTGCAAAAATTATGGTGTCGTATAACTAGTTTGTACAGCGTACAAAATTTTCTAAAATATTAGAAAATAAAATCGGATCAGTATAATTGAGGAGTATAAAGGTGATTTTTGAGCAGGTAGATCGACGATACACCAATTATGCACTGTCAAGCAGGTACTTGAAAAATGCTGTGAGTTCAACATAGACGTACACCAAATTTTCGTTGTTTTTAAGCAAGCGTACGACAATATTGATCGTAACGTACTGTACCAAATAATGCTTTGCTTTGGCATCCCAGCCAAATCAGTCTGTCTTACCAAAATGACAATGATGTCGATAATCTCACAAGTTCGCATCAATAACCAACTCACCGATGCCTTTGACACAAATATTGGACTAAAGTCGGGAGATGGCCTGGCCCTATTGCTATTCAATTTGGCTGTGAAGTACGTAGTTAGGAAGCTACCTATCGATACGCGAGGTACATTACTATACAAGTCGAGCCAAGTAGTAGTCTATGCAGATGACATCAACATTTTGTGACGGTCATTAACACCTGCCAAAGAACGTTTCTTGAAACTCGACAGCAAAGCAAAACTAGTAGGGCTACAAATCAATGAAAATAAAACAAAGCTCATGACGCAGTCAAGAGAAAAAGACCTCAAACACACAAAATATCGCACTTGGCGAGTACAGTATGGAAAATGTGAGCAAATTTGGGTGTGTTGGCACCAAAATAATGAGAACCCGTAATGAAAGGGACGAAATACGCCGAAGAATAGTGCTCGCAAATACAATATTTTATTCAGTATTGACGTATTGAAGACCACCTACATACACGGGAAAACAAAGCTCCAAGTATACAAATCTGTGATAAGACCTTTGTTATGCTATGGGTGTGAAACATGAACCCTAACTCAAGCATCCGCGAAAATATTCAACGCCTTTGAGTAACGGGTCCGGAGGTGAATAATTGGAGCGAAGCTAGACGGGGACCAATAGTGAATTCGATGCAATCATGAGTTGTATGAAATTTTTTGACGAACCGGAGGTCTCAACAATTGTAAGACTGCGGAAGCTACAATGGCCTGACCACATGAATCGTATGGATGAACTACGGATACCCAAAAAAGTACTCGTTGGGAAAACTGAAGGACGGAAACCAGTGGAGAAATCGAGGAAACGCTGGTCTGACTTGGTCGACGGAGATAGTTCATCGCTGCTCGGATTTCGAAATTGGAAGACGCGGTCAATGGACTGAGACAGTTGGAGGCGCTATGTGTAGGAAGCGAGGGCCCGAGCGGGGCTGCAGTGCTGAGAAGAAAAGAAGAAGAAGATATATATATATATAAAAATATATATATATGTATATATATATATATATATATATATATATATATATATATATATATATATATATGTAAATATGTATATAAACATATAAACATATATATATATATATATATATATATATATATATATATATATATATATATATATATATATATATATATATATTTATATATATGAATATGTAAATATGTATATATACATATATATGTATATATATATATATATATATATATATATATATATATATATATATATATATATATATATATATTATATACATATATAAATGTACACACACACACATATATATATATATATATATATATATATATATATATATATATATATATATATATATATATATAAACATATTGTTACGACCGCTCAGTCGTGTCGTGGGTTTTCCGGGACTCCCTCTGCTCGTGCTGATCCACCCTGCACAAAAAAAACTAACACGAAGGAATAGGACAGGAAAGAGGGTGGTCATTTTAATAAATGAAAAATATGTCTTAAAGAGGCATGGCCGAGAAATTCTAAAAAAAAAAGTCACAAATTTTAATTTCGATAAAAAAAAACCCTATAAAATTTTATGTAAAAAAAAACAGTCAATAAAATATTTTATAAAAGAAAAAAAAATGAGCTTGATAATGTCAATCAACTGTGATATAAATATAATAAAACCAAATAGGTACCCACTCTTTCCTCGTTGAACTCCGAGCACTCGGCGAAAACAAATATGAGTGTGGGCCCAATTTAAATTTAGTTTTAAATTAATTTGAAACTTAGCAAACAAAATCAATAGAACACGCGACGGGCACTTATCTCACTATGATCCGCTGTCCAACAGTCTCTTCTGCGTAATTCAATTTGAGAAAAAAATTCCAAAATCCGGCACTTTGCCTTTTCAATATAGCATTATTTAAAATCAAGCGATATTTACTCCACATTTTCGATTCTACCTTCGACACAATGTTGGTGGTTAAAGTCGCAAGCAAATTTACACCTTCGTTTTTTTTTACTTCACTCCTAAAACATCCGCTGTTGGTTCGTTTTTTTCTATGTTTTTTTCCTACTCTTGCCTTTCGTGTTGCCGTCCCCTTTAAAACCCAAACCCAGTAAATTTATTCCCGATGGCCGAAAACGAAAATTCCTTTCTCTCACTCGTATTTACGCACAAATCTTAATTTATTCCACATCCGATGCAGTTTGTCGTTTCTTTTTCACTTTTTCACACCAAAACTTCTGCCACTAAACTTTGCAATCATTGAAATTGTTTTTCACTTCTTCTTGCCCCGAATTAAAAATTAACAACTTTTTCCTACACTGCCAAAAGCACTTCCCCTTATTTTAAAGCAAAATACTACTGCCCCAAACCCAAGAACCGAATTCCCCAATCCCTTCTTTCCCAATTACCGCTGCCGCATCTGGGTTACTTAATCGAAGTTCATTACAGTTGGATTTCTTTACCCACACATCTTTTCGCATATCGACATCTGCAACAATTTCCATTTTGCATATATGGCGATCTGCATAACCATGATAGCGTTGGGTTGGGTGCCAATCATCATGTATATATACGGAAACAATTGCTTTTGCCAATATTCTAAAAAGAGTGTTTTCCTGCACTCGGGGAACGTGAACCCAGGGTCCCAGCAGACCCTCGGTCGAGAATCTACGCTGCTACTAACGGAACCACCTTCGGTTGATCTCCCATTCATCGAACTAGCAACTTCAACTATGCATCTTTCTTGATGGCCATGAAAACGAAATTTCTTAGCAGGGAAACGTGAATGAATTTTTTGTTAGTATGAAAAATAACATTTGTTAGTGGGAGCTAATGAATAAAATTAGTTAGTATGAAGGAAGGAATTAGGTTTTGCTCGGGAAAATGTATCGGATGAAATTTTGTTAATGGGAAATTTTGAATGGAGTGTTGTTAGTGGAAAAATTAAGATTATTATTACATTACTATTTTTTTTTGTAGTTAAAAATAGAATAGGAGAGTTAAAAATGATAGGAAAATCGGTAAAATGTTAATAAAAATAAATAAATACACAGAGGAAAAGGTATGATTGCACAGAGGCAAAGTTATGAGTGCCCAAAGGAAAGTGGAGATGTTACGGCGGCAATTTGAAGTTGTGAATGGGAGAAAGCCGGTACGCCGAGATTCGCAACAATAAATAATATATATATATATATATATATATATATATATATATATACATATATATATATATCCTATATATATATATATATATATATATATATATATATATATATATATATATATATATATATATATATATATATATATATATATATATATATATATATATGTATGTGCCCTACTAGTTTTGCTTTGCTGTCGAGTTTCAAGAAACGTTCTTTGGCAGGTGTTAATGACCGTCACAAAATGTTGATGTCATCTGCATAGACTACTACTTGGTTCGACTTGTATAGTAATGTACCTCGCGTATCGATAGGTAGCTTCCTAACTACGTACTTCACAGCCAAATTGAATAGCAATAGGGCCAGGCCATCTCCCGACTTTAGTCCAATATTTGTGTCAAAGGCATCGGTGAGTTGGTTATTGATGCGAACTTGTGAGATTATCGACATCATTGTCATTTTGGTAAGACAGACTGATTTGGCTGGGATGCCAAAGCAAAGCATTATTTGGTACAGTACGTTACGATCAATATTGTCGTACGCTTGCTTAAAAACAACGAAAATTTGGTGTACGTCTATGTTGAACTCACAGCATTTTTCAAGTACCTGCTTGACAGTGCATAATTGGTGTATCGTCGATCTACCTGCTCAAAAATCACCTTTATACTCCTCAATTATACTGATCCGATTTTATTTTCTAATATTTTAGAAAATTTTGTACGCTGTACAAACTAGTTATACGACACCATAATTTTTGCACTGTAGCCTGTCACCTTTTTTGTGGATAGGGAATATAATTGATTGGCTCCACTCTTTTGGCATATGTTCTTGTTGCCAAATGTGCTGGGTGATTTTGTGAATAGCTTGATGAACACTACTGCCACCATCTTTGATGAGCTCCACTGGAATCTGTAGTGAATAAGAGTTTTCAATAAAGTCCGTAAAGGACTGCAGCGATGGTCTACTGCCTCGGCAGAGGAAGGTGTCGGTTTCTGCCGAGAATGCCCTCGTCCGGAGACGCGTGAATGCGCTGGCAGGCTAGCATTGCGGTGTCGTGGGGCGGGTTCGTTTCCCCGGCACGAGGACCCACTACAAAACATTTCGCATTCACGAATTGCTTTCAGGTCAAAAAAGAAAGGCAACCAAAGTCGCAAAGTTGTAGATAACCTCACCGAAGGAGACGTACTTGTTACTAGAACAAGTGAAACCTGAGAAGAAAGGCAAACTTGGGGTAACCTCGTCTTTACCCGACGAAGTTCATGGCCCACAAATGAAAGAGGGGCAACCGGGTGGTGGTGGAGCCCCTTCATACCCACCCAACCGGAATAAATCCATTGAAAGCTTGTTGAAGTGGCCAGGTATTCCTCTTCTGAGTGGAAAACTCATACAACTTGAATTATATGAACTTTCCCATCAGAAGGGGAGTACCCCGGTGAACAATTTATGTCAAAGAATTATACAATCGGATTGCATAATTCTATGCCATAAAAGAGCACTCTGCTTGGGCCACTCAACCCATTGTAGTGACGCGTGGTCCGTGATGATCTCGAATTGGTGGCCCTCGATATAAGCTCGGCATTTCTTCACAGCCATTACCGCTGCCAAACATTCTTGCTCGGAAACAGTGTAGTTTCTTTGGGCCGAATTCAGCTTATTGGACATGAAGGCGATGGGAGCTTCCTCTGCTTCGTCGGTCAATTGCACCAGCACGGCTCCTACTCCATGTTGACTTGCGTCACAGTGAATGGAGAAGGGCTTCGTGAAGTCGGGGCTGTGCAAGACAGGAGCTGATGTGAGGGCTTGTTTAAGCTCTTCAAATGCTTTTCGGCTGAGTTCGGTCCAAACGAACTTCCCCTTCCGCAACATGTCTGACAGGGGCGCTGAAACTGTTGCATAATTCCGAACAAACCTTCGGTACCAACCGCAAACACCAAGGAAGCGTCGAAGCTGCTTCACAGTTTTTGGTAAGGGGAACTCATCAATCGCACGAGTTTTGTCTGGATCCGTTTTGATAGTGCCATGTCCTATGACATGTCCTAGGTATCGGACTTCTTTCATGACAAACTTACTTTTCTGTACGATGATGGTGAGTCCCGCCTGACTGATGTGCAGGGCTACTTCTTGTAGAAGTAGGAGGTGTTGATCGAACGTTTCCGTGATGAGTAACAGATCATCAAGGTACACGAACACTTGGTGTTTCAGGTGAGGTGGGATGACCTTGTCCATCAACTGAGTCATCGTTTGCGGCGCGTTACACAGGCCAAAGGGCATTGTGGCGAACTGATATAATGGTCGTCCAGGCACTGTGAAGGCGGTCTTGTCCCTCGAGCCCTCATCGAGTGGAATTTGCCAGAAGGCGTCTTTTAGGTCAAGACTGGTGATATAATTGGCTTTCGGCAGTCTCCCTAGTATTCCATCGATGAGTGGAAGAGGGTACGCGTCCTTGATGGTAACCGCGTTTACCTTACGGGCATCAAGACAGAGGCGGACTTTACCTGGCTTCACCACCAAGGTTACCGGCGATGACCAGGCACTTTGGGACTCCTCTATAACCCCCAACTCGAGCATCCTATCTAGCTCCGCATACACCAATTTCTCCATGGCCGGTGAGATGGCGTAGTGTCTCTGTTTAATCGGTTTACTATCGCCCACATCGATGGCGTGTGAGACTAGGGTGGTGCGGCCAAGACCTTGGGTAGCATAAGATGGGAAAGCAGCGATGGATGCTTCCA
Source organism: Odontomyia ornata (assembly GCA_963969285.1). Lineage (NCBI taxonomy): Eukaryota > Metazoa > Arthropoda > Insecta > Diptera > Stratiomyidae > Odontomyia > Odontomyia ornata. The sequence goes on along the minus strand of OZ017741.1, from coordinate 133,993,622 downwards.
GGCGTTGTCGTTGGTTAGGCGTCAGGTCATGCCTATCGGGAGTAGAAGCGATTTCATTGACATTTCTGGTTTTTAAAGACAGATCTGTGAATGAATCGGAGGCCAGTCCAAAGCGAAGGACAAAATCAACGCCAAGGTACACATTCTGAGTCAAAGACGGAATAATGTAGAAGGTAAAATCCTTCGTCTGACCCCTGAACGTCACGGTTGTGGTTAGTTTACCTCGTATAGGGTGTTTGGTGCCATCAGCTGTACTGATTTCAGTGCGCCAGGATTTAATCAAGTTCGGATAGTCTTGGAGCACCTTCGAGCCAAAGCTTGAGGCAAGACAACTGATACTGGCACTCGTGTCGATCAATGCAAACACGGTTTCGCCCAACACTTTAATTGGATGATAAGGTCTGATCTCATTCTCAGCAACCTCCGAGATGTTACAAGAGTTTAGGGTTTGACGGCAGATGCGCACTCTCTTGCGGAAATTCCGCCAACGACGGGTTGACCATTTTGTCGTGCGCGGGCGGGAAGTGACTACTTCAGAAGCAAATATTCACACTCGAGCCACCCGATATTCCTGCAGTCGAACATGATAAGGTTTTAAAGTGCGTAATTGAGGCTGCCGGGGTGCTTCTGGCAGTGACTGCGGTGGTCGCTTTAATATTGTCGTTGGTGGGGTCTCCGGAAGAGAGTGAACATCCGCAGTCATAGTGGTCATGGCTGGTGGGTTAACGTCAGGTTTATTGGGGTGAGCGGCCGGCTGAGGAGCTGCTGCTGGGGCTTCGAGTACCGCTGAGGTGGTCGGGTACTCTTTTGGCCGTTTTTTCGCGTGGCACATTCCGAACAGTCCGGGAAGTAAGTGTCCGGCTTGCCGCAACCGTAACAAAAAACCTTTCGCTCTGCTCGGCATGAAATGAACCGGTGTCCAGTTTGATGGCAATTCCAGCATGTCGTAAGACTTCCCACTGCGGCTACAGCAAGCTGGTCTGGGTCCAAATCTTCCTCGTCGAGGACCCGTCCTAGCTAGTAAGTATGGCCGGTCCCGTAGATCTTCCTCAAACCCTTCTATACGACGCACAGTTCTCAGCAGGGCCTCCATACTCTGTGGATCGGAGTTCACGATATGGCGACGAATCTCCGGCCTTAGATTGCGCTTTAGCAGGCGCAGTATTTGGGTAGAAGACAACGGCTCTGACAACTGGTCATTCAGCCGAAGGATATCGGCTCGATATTGATGGAAGGACTCGTCCGGACGCTGCCATCTAGCATTCATCTTGTCCACTACTAATTCGTCCATGTCGACCGTAGGGTATTCCATGCGGAGTACCTCCTTCAACCGTGACCAGCGTATGGATGGTGGGGCTGAATGTATTCGCCAATATGTCTCAAGTGCTGCTCCCCTAAGCAGCATTAGCAAGTATCCTGAGAGCGCCGTGCGGTCTCCTGCTAGCATCTGCTTAATCAGCGACTCCACCCGACTTATGAAGACTTCCACCGTTATGGTATTGGGTTCCCCACTGAAATGCAGATTCCATCCCTGGATGATGCTGGGGATCTGTGTCGGCTTCAGCCGATACATATCGTGTGGATGGAAGCGTTGGTCCGGCGGAATCACTGGAGCCTGATTTGGTGGCGGTGCTTGGCTCAATCGGGGCCGGTACACTGGAGCCAACGGATTCATTGCTGCACCTGGCCGGATTCCTTCGGGATCGCGCCGCGAGTCTACCGGAAAATCCCACGGATTTGGGTCCGAATCCCACATCGGAGGCGTTCTTGGCTGAGGTGGCGCTGGATTCTATTTCTGGCTTTCCAGCGAGACTACCCGGGTGGACAGGTCCTGCATGAGCGCCATTAGGTCTTGTAAAACTGTGGCTTCCACAGCCACAGTGGGTCTCGCCTCTTCCGCAGGCGGAACTGCTTCAGCTCGGCCCATTAAGTCAGGCTCATCAGCCGCTGTTGGAACCTGCTCCCGCCGCTCCTTTGATTTGGGCACCGCCCCTTGAGCAGCTGGAAGCTCTAGGTGGCTGGAAGGTCGCTCCACTGAGGTGGCTGGTTGTCGGCATAGAGGACAAGTCCGGCTGACTAGTAAATGCTGGGTCAAACAGGCTTCGTGGAACTCGTGTCCGCACGCCAACGTTTGTACAGACGTTCCATCATTTCGCGCCTGTTGGCAGATGACGCATAATGCCATGGGCCCTGCTTCCGAACGCAACCTGCGCTTGTCTCGCGTGCGTTTGGTCGACATTCTAACAATGGTGACGCTAATAATAATAGAATAGTAAAATGCTATAAAGGAAATAAGTATATATTAATAAGGAAAAAAAATAACACATAAAGTGGCCGAAAGTGGCGAACTATACAAGAACCTCACAAAAAAAACGCAAGGTATGACAAAAAGTTTTATTAGTTTTCAAAAAAAAAATACTCGGTCTTTCCTTTCCGTCCTTCCTCCCAAGTATGGAACCAATGGCACAATCCTTTTAAAGCGTTTCAGGGACACTCTCTTGTGGCACCATGAAAATCAGGGTTCAGAAGTGATCCCTCCTTAGCAAATTTCTCAAGTTGCAACTTGTCAGCCCAGGGTTGGATTCTAATCCACAAGCAGCGCGTGTCTTGTCATGGATAGAGGAAAAGGTATGATTGCACAGAGGCAAAGTTATGAGTGCCCAAAGGAAAGTGGAGATGTTACGGCGGCAATTTGAAGTTGTGAATGGGAGAAAGCCGGTACGCCGAGATTCGCAACAATAAATAATATATATATATATATATATATATATATATATATATATATATATATATATATATATATATATACATATATATATATACATATATATATATGTATATATATATAAATATAAATATATGTATATATATATATATATATATATGCATATATATATATATATATACATATATATATATATATATATATATATATATATATATATATATATATATATATATATATATATATATATATATATATATATATATATACAAGCAGCTCGCAGTAAGCGAAGAAAATCACAGCAAAGAAGATTCACAGAGAATGAAATAGCAGCATTCTAAATCATTGTGAAAAATCACAGCAGAAAATCACAACAGAAAATCACTGCCAACAAAATCACTGCCAGCCAAAATCACAGTGAAAGAAATTCAGGAAGAGAAATCTGTGTTTTCCTTTACTGCTGTTCCAATGGCTTTGATTTTCCGCTAGGTTCGAAAATTTGAGCTTAGGTGGTTGCCTGGCTAACAAGCAATTTTCATACATTTGTGGGAATAAAACTTGTTGTGAGGTGAGCTATGATCTTCATAATTTTGTAGGGTTCGATAGTATACCATAGATATACATACATATGGTTGCATATTGTTCTGCGAGGAACAAAATAAAATCTGCATGTGTAGCGTTGTATGACATGATCTCGGCACGGTGGCTCAGGTTGATTTTGATGGCATGTTGTTCTTTGCAGATATAGGGCATTGGGCAATTTCTAATGATTCTTTTATTTTTTAATGCGTGTTCGAATTTTTTCAAGGTTTCGTTACATTGCATTTGTTGTGTGACGTTAGATGAGAATAGTGCAAGAAATTCAAGTTATCAAAAATTATATATTTTATTGTTCTATGTACGGTTTTGTGATAGATTATTGAAAGTATCACCTTTTAAAAAATTTGTGTTTTGCTATTGCCCTCTTTGGTGCCGTTATAATTGTGTTTGTGTTATTCTTTACGTGCATGGAACATAGGTAAATGCAAGTAACTTACACTTTTATAACTTCGATTTCTAAATTACAGCTAATTTTCACGATATAAACAATTGAAAGGAAACGTCACTGAAACAAAAATCTAGCGACATATGGGAACTTTACACTCGAAGTGAAAATAATTTCGCTTTGTGTAACATTTGTAAAAAGAAACTTTCGTACAAGACTTCCAACTCAAATTTAAGGAAGCATATGATGGCGAAACATCCTACGGTTTTAATAAACAGATCGGAGACCCGTAGGGAAAACAATCAAAATGATGACCAAGTTCCCTCGGTTAGCATGACTGGCACGGGGACAGGACTTTCAAGGCCTATTACCAGGAACAAAAACTTACAACATATTTTCCAAAAAATACAGGAAAGCCGTCTATTAGTGACATCAACGAAAAACTACTTCAGCTATTTATAACTGATTTGCAAAGTTTTCGGATTGTAGAAGATAAAGGCTTTCAAGGATTCGTAAGTGCCATGAACCCTTCATACAAGCTCAGAAATAGGAAAAAATATTCCTCCACACTTATTCCAGCTCGATATGAAGAATGCCTTAGTGATTGGCGGAAATTAGTAAGTACTGTTAAGGCAATATGTGTAACAACAGATTGTTGGACTTCCGTTAATATGGAAAGTTTTATGGCGTTGACTGCGCATTTTATAAATAATGGTTTTGAACTAAGGTCGGTATTATTCTAATGCTCACTTATTAAAGGATAACACACCAGTGTAAATTTGGCAATTGAATGGGGATTGCTTGATAAAATAGTATTGGCTATTTCCGATAATGCTAGCAATATAAAAAATGCTATAGTTAAAGAATTAGGTTGGAATCATTTTGGATGCTTTGCGCATACAATAAACTTGATTGTAAGAGATTCACTATCGAATCCTAAAATTGCTGATCTTCTAGGAGAAGTAAGAGCAATTGTAGGACATTTCAAACGAAGTTCTCTTTTAACTCAAAAATTGTTGGCTACCAAAAGTGAGCTAACCCAAATTTAGAGCCACTAAAACTTTGACAGGATGTCATTACAAGGTGGAACTCCACATTTAATATGCTGGAGCGTTTTACAAATTAGGGAAATGCTTTAAAGAGTACAATTGCTATCCTAGATAATACAAATATATCAGTTCTATCCCCGACAGAGTGGATACTTTGTAAAGAGCTTTGCACAACGCTACTCCCATTTGAAAAAACCACAAAAACAATTAGTGGAGAAAATTATGCGACAGGCTGAACGGTTTGAAAGATGTCTGCAACAACCTTTCGAAAAAATGTCTTGAGGCAATCGTACATTGTGCAATTAACAAGCTGAATGAAGGACTGCATGCTAGGTTCAGCCGTGTGGACGAAAACATACCATTAGAAACGGCTTCATTCCTTGACCCACTGTTTAAAATGATGGCATTCGCCAGTGAAGATAGAGCTAAACAGATCAAAGCTTACGTGAGATCCTTGGTACAGCTAAAATAGAATTGAGGCATAATGATGAAGCAGCTCAAAATATGTGCCTGGGTCTCGATGAAAGTGAAATGGACGAAGATGAAGATCAATTTTCCATATGGGGATCTTTAAAAAACAAAATGCAAACAAAATCTCAATCACATAACAATGCTACTAGTGGCGCAATAATTGAAGTACAACACTATTTGGTAGTTGATATTTTGTCAAGGCACGGAGATCCATTGAATTTTTGGAAAGAACAAAGCTTCAATTTCCCTAGTCTCAGTGCCGTGGTTCAAGATATATTCTGCGTTTTAGCAACGTCCGCCCCTTCCGAAAGACAGTTTTCTAAAGCTGGCTTAGTAATAACACAAAGGAGAAATAAATTAAATGCAAAAAAAGCTGAAAAAAATATTTTCCTTAATAGCAACTATTATCGTTGCAAAAAATAGTATCTTTAAATGGAATTTAATACTATATTTAATAAAAAAACATAATTAAGAAAATTTTTTTTCAGTTTCATTCAATTTTTATTGTACTTTGGATATAATAAAGTATATAATTTTAGTTTGTTATACGAAGGCTTTATTAAAATGAAAAATGATGATTATTATTTAAAGTTTGATTAGAAGTTTTTTTATTGTAATTAATTGCTGTAAATAAAATAAATAACACAATTTTACTTTGGATTTTGAAACAATATACTCATTTTCTCTAGTCATAAGACGAAAAGCTGAGATCACTGCAGTGATTAAAAATCCCTGATAAAAATCACAGTGATTTAAAAATCACAGTTACTCTTACACCGGTTAATGTAAAATCACCACATTTTCCAACACTAATATATATACATACATGTAGGATCGTGCCTGGTAACACTCCACCGCAAATGTCACCAAGCCAAACACATGCACCAATTCAGCTTGTTCCCTGCACTGAACTGTACCCATTACAATCATTCTGCCGGTTGGTTCTCTTTGTTCAGTTTTGGGCGACGAGCTTTCTTTTCTTTTCTAAACGTGGACGTGGACGAAGGTAAAATATCACAGCTGAAAAGAAGTCAGAGGCTCAATAGTAAATATCACAGAAAGTATTATTAAAATATCATCGAAGGTATTATTGGGGTGTCACGGGAAGTATTATTGAAATATCATTGAAAGTGTTTTGTCAAAATATTACAGAAAGTGTCTCATTAAAATATAATTATGTGTTATTTGAATCTTGTCTTTTCTCTTCACATTCCTCCTAATAAAACTAAAAGACCACATATGGGGGCTCAACCGGGATGTGAAGGATGTGAAGCAAGGAATCAAGTTGTATTCCTGTAAATTTGCAAAAGCAAAAATATGAAGAGAGGAAATAAAATTAAAACTGAAAAATGTTTAAATGAAATTGAAAAAGAAATCATGAAAGGAAAACTTAAAAATCTTATATTCTCATGAATCGTGTAACAGAGTAATGAAGTTTAATTGCTAAAAGTGAAAATGTTATATTGTTAAAAGTGACAAATTCATTAGTATCATTGCATTATATCGTTAGAAAACATGAATCTATTTTCTTTTCCTTTCTCATTGGTATTACGGTATCGGAATTTAGAATCCCGTTGTATGCGCGCGTGTCAGTAATTACAGTGACTTAAAAAATTATTCATTCGCAGAAATTTAGAAATTGCGATTAGAATTACAGTGACTTACGAAATTATTCATCAAAAGAAATCGAAAATTTGTGAAAGAATTACAGTAACGTATAAAATTTTCCCCGATTGAATTTTTTTAAAAATATTTTAATAAGAAAATTTTAAAAACAAAAAAAAAGAAGAGAACAAACGCAAATTATTCACGATGGGTGGGCGAAGAAGAAGTAATAGACAAAACAGCAACGTCGCGATTGATTTCGAATCTGAGTCACGTGTTAATTCATCGCAAATTCCGGATTTTGAGATGAACGGGTATTCTATTAAATTCAATTTTTCGGACATTGAGACTATTCTACGAGAATTTTCTGGAGATAATACTATCAGTGTACGAAATTGGATCGCCGAATTTGAACAATACGCCGATACTTTTCATTTAAATGATTTGCAAAAGTTTATGTTTTGCAAGCGCTCGCTTTGTGTTGCAGCTAAAATGTTTATAGATTGTGAGGCTAAACCGATGAATTATTATGATTTGAAAAATGCACTATACCGCGAGTTTTTTCCTAAATTAAGTAGCGCAGACGTCCACCAGCAATTAAAAGAAAGGAAAAAGAGGAGCAATGAAACGGTGCGCGAATATCTATATGTCATGATCGACATCGCATCGCAGGCAGACGTGTATGAACTTTCCGCAATAACTTACGTTGTCGACGGTATTAAAGACTATTCGAATAATAAAGTAATTCTATATGGCACGAAAGCGGTCAGTGAGCTTAAAGAAAAGTTATATATTTACGAAAAAATGAAAAACGAACAAAATAGACAAACGGGCGGAAAGAAATTTACAGAAGAATGAAAAACAGAACTGCAGATCAAGGAGATATTGGTTCAATTGTGGATCAATGGAACATGAGTGGAGTTTCTGTGCCCAAAAGGGAAAATGACCGAAGTGTTTCAGATGCAATAAGTTTGGCCATAAGAGTATTAATTGTCCGGGTGAAGGCACGACGAATGTAGGTTGAGGGTTCGCACATCATAGTAAAAAGTGGTATGTACGTTAGAACGAAAATTGACGATTTCCCAATTGATACCCTAGTCGACACTGGAAGCGATATCTGCGTCCTAAAAGAATGCAATTTACAATCAACTAGCCCAAAATATTTCTCCAGAACGTCACAACTGAGAGTAGCAAGGCTCGGGGCAAGTGTCACAACAAAAGGATCCTTTCTAGCTAGGATACAAATGAATGAACATATTTTTGAAAAAAAAGAGATTTATATTGTTAATAACAACCACATGAAACCAGATTTTATTTTAGGCATGAATGTACTGTAATTAGCAGTAGTGCAGATAGAAAACGGCGAGGTAAACATCAGCAAGAAGAAAACCACGATTAGAGAGGGCAATACAGAAAATGAAGATGAGACGGCGAAAGCATGTTTCTTAGCCGAAATCGATGTTACAGCTGAGCTCTGCGACAATCTCCCCGACTTAGCACACCTAGAAAATAATGTTAAAGAAGAAGTACTTACGTTGATTCGGAATTACAAGTCTGAAACTCCTGTTGAATCGCCGATCCAGATGAAAATAGTCCCGATGGATGAAGGTCCAGTATACCAGTCGCCTAGAAGATTTCCTCCTCGCGAGCATAAAATAATAGCAGAGCAGGTTCAAGAGTGGATCAGGAATGGTATAGTCCAGGAGAGCGCTTCTGATTATGCTAGCCCAGTTGTATTGGTGAGAAATAAAGACTTTTCAAATAGACTTTGTATCGATTTCAGAGCAGTCAACAGGAAGATACATAAAGATAGATACCCCTTGCCAGTGATAGAAGACCAGATCGATTGTTTACAAGGAACTTGTTTGTTCACGACTCTAGATTTAGAAAACGGGTTCTTCCACGTTGGTATTGAAGCAGGCAGCCGAAAGTACACCCCCTTCGTTACCCGACAAGGGCAGTTCGAGTTTCTGCGCATGCCATTTGGTCTATGCAACTCCCCAAGCGTATTTCAGAAGTTCATCAACTATATTTTAAAAGATCTCATCAGCCAAGGAGTAGTGATAGTTTACATTGACGATATAGTTATACCAGCATCGCCAGTCGAAGAAGCCGTGGCAAGGCTGAAGACGGTATTAGAAGTTGCTGCTAAAAATGGGTTGTGCATAAAATGGAAGAAGCGCCAGATCTTAAGAGAAGAAATCGAGTATCTCGGATACGTAATTAATCGAGGAACATTGAAACCATCACCATCTAAGGCGAAAGCTGTCACAAATTTTCCCCAGCCAGCTACTGCCAAGCAAGTCAAAAGTTTTCTTGGCCTAACTGGCTATTTTCGCAAATTTATACAAAACTTTTCACTGATTGCTAACCCGTTAAGCGATTTGTTGAAAAAAGAAACGCTAAATTCAAATTCAATACTGATCAAATAAATTCTTTCAATAGGTTGAAGCAAGCTCTTACCACGGAACCAACGTTAAAGATTTTCAAGTACGGTGCTTATACAGAACTCCATACAGATACCTGCAAATATGGTTATGGCGCAATACTTCTACAGCAAGGAGACGAAGACAACTCACTTCATCCGGTGTACTACTTCAATAAGAAGACTTCCAAAGCTGAGCAACAGTACAGTAGTTACGAGATCGAGGTACTCGCAATCGTGGAGGCAGTGAAGTAGTTTTGCATTTACCTATTCGGTCAACATTTTAAGCTAGTCACTGATTGCAAAGCTTTCGAAATGACTTTGAAAAAACGTGACCTGATCACTAGGGTAGCACGCTGGGCCTTACTTCTAGAAGATTATGACTACGAAGTGGAGCACCGTTCTGGGTCGAAGATGTCGCACGTAGACGCCCTCAGCAGGAATGCAATTGTACTCTGTGTAGCACCAGAAAATGACTTCCTCAATAAAGTCAAAGAATCACAGAGGAAAGATGAAAGTTTGAACGCGATTATAGAGCTGTTGAAGCAGGGACCATATAACGATTACGTTATACATCACGATATTTTATGTAAAAAGACTGAAAATAAATTCCTTTATGTTGTGCCAGAAAAAATTAAGAGTTCCATCATCCGAAACGCGCATGAACAGTGTCATTACCACCACAAGAAGATGTCAGAGATCATTCAGAAGAAGTTTTATATCCCAGATTTGAAACGCAGGATTGATGCGTGCATAGCTGATTACGTGAGATGTATCCTGTCGGAGAGAAAAACGGGTAAACCAGAAGCTTTACTGAACCCAATCCCAAAAGGTGATCGACCTCTGGAAACTTTACATTTCGAACACCTTGGTCCACTTACGATGACAAAAAAGGGCTACCGTCATATCTTGGCTATAATAAATGCTTTTACCAAGTTCTGTTGGCTCTTTCCCACCAAAACATTGGGAGTAGAAGAAGTAATCCAAAAGTACGAAATAGTAGCTGAAACAATTGGATATCCGTCACGAATCATTACAGATAGAGGAGGGGCCTTCCAATCCAACACTTTTCATGAGTATTGTTGTAACCATGATATTAAACTCTACTTCATTACAGTTGGTTTACCAAGAGGGAACGGCCAAGTAGAGAGGTTGCGCTCAACAGTGATAGCCGCGCTCACTAAACTTTCGCTGGAAGATGCAGAGAAATGGTACCCACACGTAAAAACACTGCAGAGAATTCTCAATAGTACGTTCCAACGAGCGATACAAATGTCTCCGTATGAGCTGCTAACAGGAACTGCGATGAAAGGTATAAAGGACGTTCAACTTATGCGGATAATTGAGCAAGAATACGCGAAAAGCTACTGTGAAGAACGTGAACACTTACGATAAAAGCCCAAGCAAGATATAACAAGGATTCAGGAGGAGAACCGACAATAATTCGACAAACGACGCAGAAGAGCTTTACAATATAAGGTGGATGACGTAAAGGCAATCGAAAGGACGCAGTTCTCTCCAGCTTCAAAAATCAAACCAAAATTTCTGGGACCTTACAGAATCCTACAAACGAAAGAGTTCGATGGATACGTTGTTGAGAAAATTGGTAACGGTGACGGCCCTAAAACTACAACAACAGGTGCAGACAAAATGAAGTATTGGTGCGAAGAAGACGACGAGTTTATCGAGAATAACAGTGAAGATGAAGGCAACCTCACAGCAGGAGATAACGACAGAGACAAAGACCAAAAGGAGAATGAAGTAAGCGAAGAACAGGATCATTCTTCAGGGGCTGAAGAACAGTCAGGAATGGCCGAGATGTAGGATCGTGCCTAGTAACACTCCACCGCAAATGTCATCAAGTCCAACACATGCACCAATTCAGATTGTTCGGTTGGTTCTCTTTGTTCAGTTTTGGGCGACGAGCTTTCTTTTCTTTTCTAAACGTGAACGTGGACGAAGGTAAAATATCACAGCTGAAAAGAAGTCAAAGGTTCAGTAGTAAATATCACAGAAAGTATTATTAAAATATCATCGAAGGTATTATTGGAGTGTCACGGGAAGTATTATTGAAATATCATTGAAAGTGTTTTGTCAAAATATTACAGAAAGTGTCTCATTGAAATAGAATTATAAGTGTTATTTGAATCTCGTCTTTTCTCTTCACATTCCTCCTAATAAAACTAAAAGACCACATGCATACATATACAGCTGGACAAAATTATAGGCGTGGATCCCCAAAACACGTCAAATGTAGGGAAAAAATTAGACAATGTGCTCTGTCAAGTGAATAACACCCTTTTCGAGCCCCCAGAATAAAACTGCTTGCTGGCAAATATTGCGGCTTTTATCTTATATATATATATAGATATATATATATATATATATATATATATATATATATATATATATATATATATATATATATATATATATATATATACTCGTATATATATATATATATATATATATATATATATATATATATATATATATATATATATATATATATATATATATATATATTGTTACATGTACAAATAATTCTGCGAGCTACTGTCGCAATTGTTTTCACAACCATTAAGAACATCAACAAAATGAATTTACTCGAAACCACGAGAACCCACCAAGCATGATCAACATCTGAAAGTGAGTCACCGCTTCATTCATTAAGCTGCTCCAATATACCAGATACCTCTCGGCAAAACATTCGCCAATGTACGAGAAATGGATTGAACGGCTAGAGATCACATGTAAAGGCGAGCTGAATAAATGGTGGGATGATTGATTCAAACGCGATAGTAAAAACTGCCATAGTGTGGAGTGCGAATTGAAAAGCGATCGAGTAATAGTAAATTGATTTTCGTTGATTGTTAAGTGAAGACAATTGTTAGAGAAATTCATAGACAAAGTGAAGTGTGCATTTTTAATTAAATAAATTAACTCTTTTAATTTAATTTAAAAGACATTGCGTTTTCACTTTCCCGTAACATTAAAATTATTGGCCGCGAACCAAAACACGCGACAGTGGTGTCAAGAAGGGAGAAAGAAAATTTTGGAAGTGAAAACGTTTAAAAATTTTTAAAGTGCAAAATAGTGAAAATTAACGTGGAAACTGGTGGAAAAATAGCTGAAACGATAAAAATGCCAGGAAACATTCATTTAAAAATTGATCAATTGACCATGTTGGAGCTCAAGGAGGAGCTGGAACAGCGAAATCTGGCCACACAAGGCACAAAGGCCATACTGATTGCACGCTTGCGTGACGCGATCGAGTCGGAAGGCGCGTATCTGGATTCGGGTGAGCCCTCAGATGCAGAAAAAGGCGCAGAAGGTAGTGAAGTAGAAACACCAAAATCAAAGGAACCAGAAAGTGTGCTGATGCAAATGTTGATACTGATGCAGCAAGAGCAGCGACAATAGTCATCTAATTTAACAGCGAAGCTAAATGAACAATCAGCGCAGCTGAATGAACAGTCATCCAGTTTAACTGCGAAGCTAAATGAACAGTCATCCAGTTTAATTACGAAGACGGGCCAACAAGCGATCGAAATCAAGGCGGATTTGCAAAAACAGTCAACCGAAATAAAAACGGAGCCCGGTAGTCCCAACAAGCAGCGAAGGCAGCAGTTACCACCTCACCAGCCCCACTTGCAACCGCAGCGCAAAGCTCATCCAGAAATATGAAAGCGCCAATATTCGACAGGCAAACGGTCTGGAGTATTTACAAAACCCAGTTTGAAGCTGCTGCAAGGACAAATCACTGGAGTGAGCAGAAACGAGCAACTGCACTAATTCTTGCTCTAAGAGGCCCAGCTGCCGAGCTTTTGCAGACGATCCCCGTTGAGTTGCACTCAAACCCGGCTGCTATAATGAATGCGCTCGACATGTGTTATAGAGACGATCATCTGAAGCAGATTTATCGGTCATAGCTACGGCATCGGATGCAGAAGTCAGGTGAAACCTTACAGCAGCTAGCCCAAGACATTCAGCGACTTTCACTTTTGGCTGACCCAGCAGACGACCCAGAACATCGAGATGACGCAGCAACAGAAGCATTCATCAGCGCATTGAAAGACCAGGAATCGCAACAAGCCATGCATTTAACTCAAAAGCAAACGGTTAAGGATGCATTGGCTTATAGTTTGAACTTTGAGGTAGCGAAAAATGTGACTCGTACCACTGCCCGGGTTCGCGAGGTAGTGGCAGATGAGTGCAGGTGTGAGCGCGTGGAAATTGAGCGAGACCCACATGTAAATGGCGCGCCTAGATGCTGGAATTGCGGAGAGAAGGGGCACCTGCAAAGAGACTGCAAGAAGCGACGAAAGCCGAGCTATTGTCCAGGGTGTGCAGCTAGGAGAAAAGCTAGACCGAGTCAGGAGCCCAGAATGGAAGCTCTTCAAGCTGAGGGGTCGAGAAACGTGTAAGAGCCAACTTCGTGGGGCAGAGGTTGGCTAGGAAGATCGATATTGGACAGTTACGAATTCATTTTATTGAAAAAAAAAATAATATAGAAAAAAGATAAATTGAAATTTTAGCAATTTTTTTTCATTTGGTGATATTTCAGGTTAAATATCGGTGGCTTTCTTTACTTTGCTATTACAGAAATAATTGTGTGTGGCATAAAAAAAGCAAATTGATCTTTAAAGTAAATTACGGAAAATGCAATGAGCTTATATCAACAATTATGAGTCTACGAATGGGAACATACTAGAATATCTTTAGTAGTTTACTCTCATTAATAAATGGTAAGTAGAATTAATACTTAACAAGCTAAAGTTAATCAGAGAATGTTTGTCATTAAATTTACCATTCAAAAGACATTTTATACATATTCGACAAGTTTCACTCTGCTTACTCCAAAATATTCACCAATTATTTAAATATACTTTTTACAAAGGAAGTTAACAAAAAAAATAAAATTTATATAAAATTGTTGATGCACTAGAGGCTTCTAAATTGTACATTAAGCGGGTCAAAAAATCGATCTTTATTTTTGAAACATCGTAACTACGAGTATAAATAAATCCGAATCATCATTGTTGCTTATTTATTCTAGAAAGAAGTTCATTGAGATGAGAAAAATGTCATTACTGTATGTTAGGTGTATTCTCGTTTCCCAAAGCCCATTAATATATGGATATATAAATTAATGTGTCTATAGAATTTGAAATGTATATAAAGAAATTGCAATGTATGTATAAAAAAAATTATTGAAATCGATCAAAAAGGGTACTTACCGAGCCTTTCCGACGACGAGCGCTCGTTGACGAGGTGGGGTGAGTAAGTCCTGGCTTTCAGACTGGGCATCTCCGGGTATATTATCTAAATTACTGGGCATGGGACACTCACAAAAAATTATGATAATTATCAATTTTAAAAATTCTTGCCAGAATAATTTAAATCAGAATCGCCAGATACAGTCACTACAGGTAACAATTCGGTAAAACGCTGCTGCAACCTTTGAAAATTATGTTGAATCTATGCAGGGTAAAGCCATTAGGTTTGATATAAACATTCCGCGAGCAATCGTTTGGATTCCATGCGTGATAAAATGCCCATTTGTGAAGCTGCGAAACTGGGTCGTCAGCTTCTAAGAGAGCCATTTGTTTGTCGAACTTGCGAATGATTAATCGAGGTAGCGCCATTCCTATCACCGAGCAAACTAACTTTACCGTCGATCCATGATGAACGTAACCATCTCGAATCTGGAATTCTTCAGATTCGCTTTCATTATCATCAAGCAAATGAATTGTAAATGCACCCCATTATGTAGAACTGGCGTTGAAATGTCCACTTTCTACATGCAGATATCGGGTCGATACAGTCTGTGATCTCAAACGACTAAATAGAGCAACATTTGTCCCGCTGGCTATGCATAGGTCAGCATTTTTAAGAGATTGTTTTTTTCTTCAATGGCTTTGAAATGACTTCTATTCACTTTGAATTGAAAACACCAATATCATGTCCATTCCCGTAGAACATCTTCACCGATAGCATGAAATGTTTTCGTTTGTCTGAATCTGATATGTACTGTGTTTTCGCGGCGCCATACTGTTTTCCATTGTTTAGATTCAACTGATGTATATCTTGTGTATATCCTCAACATTTCCTCCTGACGTCGACGCCAGCCATTGCCAAATAGATAAATGCATGGTGGCGGGCAGAGGAAACGTTTTTTGTTGCCATAGGATTTTTTGAGCTACCTTTGCATGTAAGATGACAACGACCATGCCATTTCGTTCCCGCAAATAGCGCTCCATCGCCTCATGGCTCAATCTTTTATCCTCAATGGGTGGCCGATATACCGTAGGAGTTGGAAGTGGGCCACCGGCGGCCCCGGTCACGACTAGAGAGCCGCTACTTATGTGGGGTATAAGGGCTCCGTGATGTATCGCCGGTGGACTGCGAGTACGGGCCAACTCCAAAGTGAGGCATACCCTGATGGCCTCTATGCGCATCCAGATCGCAATTTAAATTGCAAATTCCGCTTGCATGGTCTTCAAGCATTTGGACAGAAAGAGCACACTTCTACCTTGCGATGCTGTAGGTAATCAATAAATCCGGTGGATCATCTGTGGGCAGCATAGTGATGCCGTGATTTTTTTCAACATTTTTTGTAAGTTTCTTGAGCCGTTCCTATGCACAACCTGCTCGATTGCTACAGGGCAGCAAATTTTCTCGCGATCCCAGGGCGACAAGGATTGCGAAAAAGAAGCTGAAGGATCTTCAGTTAGAGACTCGGTTGTCTTTGGAGTCGGAACGCGGAGTGAGAGGAATAAAATTAAAAAACAACATTTGACCGACGAACAGACTGACACGTATATTTGGGACGGACAGAACAGACGTGGCTAAGTATCTACCGGCGCAGGCCCTTTACGTGGTATATCCCAACTTCTTTTCCCGATGGGTCAGTTATCAGATAACGATTGGGTCCTACTACCTTCTGTATACGGCTTTTCAAGAAGCGCCGGTCCAGCTTGGCATTTGGCGGAAATTGCGCCGGAAAACCTCATCTCAATCTTTAAAATTGGAAGGTCTTGACCTGAGGTTGTACTGTGCCTCATTTGCACATCCCGTGGCCTTAATCTTCCGTCCAATTTGTTGGCGGGGGTCTCCTAAACGCTCGTGGGGCTCCAGCACAACGATGGGGTCTCCCAAACACTTTAATTGCCATAACAGCCTGCATGATTTACCATGGCTAATCATGTGCTGTCCGAAGGCGGCAAAGTAAGGTGCGACACCAGTGACGGAATGATATGATGATCGCAGGGCGCATGTGATGGCGGACAATCTGGGGTCTGAGTTGGGTGAACGTAAGAACGTATCGCGGCTAACAGTGTGCGATTCAACCGTTCGGAGGCGTTAGACTGAGGAGAGTATATGGGCGTCAGTTGGTGTTCGACGCCGTACTGTTCGAGTAGGCCCTTAAACTGCCGAGACCTGAACTGTACTCCGTTGTCCGAGTACACACTCTCTGGAACCCCGAACACGTGGAATACCCGGCTCTCTAGGAATTTCACGATGGATGGAGTCGTGAACTTACGAATAGGTTCCACCAGTGGGAATTTCGAGAGCTGGTCTAGAACAACTATAGCTCCGATGTGTCCCATGAATGATCGAGGATATGGACCGAGTAGATCTATGTAAAGACGTTGGAATACGCATTCTGGGACGTTGAGTTGACCCATAGGAGGTCGAAGGGGCTGGTTGGGCGCTTTAGTGCCATTACAGATCTCACAGGCGCTCACGTAGTCTTTGACTTGGGATGCCATTTTAGGCCAGAAGAAGTATTTCTTGAGTCACCGTAGCGTCCGACCGTAACCTCCGTGGGCACTTAATGGATGGTCATGTGCGCAGAGGATCAGATGTTGTGTCATTTCCTCCGGTACCCAGAGTTTCGAGGAATCTTCTTCCTGCCATGGATCACCAGTGGCGTATTCATTTTGTCTATAGACGTAGCGGTCTATCACTTTCAAATCAGGCAGCTGTGATGGTTGGGTCCCGATGGTTTGCCTCAACTCTTTGTAGCTGTCTGATTCGAAATGTGGGCTGTCCAAATCTATCTCGATGGGGTCCTCGTCAGTTATTGTCAATTTGGCTCCCTCTGGTGAAAACATTCGTGAGAGAGTTCCGACGTTTGATGGAAAGTTTAAGAGCCCATCTGGCTAGGCGTCCATGTAAGTCTGCTTGGTTCATCAACCATTGTAGCGAAGCGTGGTCTGTGATGATCTCGAATTGGTGGCCCTCAATATAGGCTCGGAGTTCCTGCACAGCCATTACCGCTGCCAAACATTCCTGCTCGGACACAGTATAGTTCCTTTGGGGCGACTTCAGCTTATTGGACATGAAGGCGATGGGAGTTTCTTCTCCCTCATCGGTCAATTGCACCAGCACGGCTCCAATTTTATGTTGACTTGCGTCACAACGAATGGAGAAGGGCTTCGTAAAGTCGGGGCTGTGCAAGACCGGAGCTGATGTGAGGGCTTGTTTTAGCTCTTCAAATGCCTTTCGGCTGAGTTCGGTCCAAATAAACTTCCCTTTCCGCAGCATGTCCGACAAGGGCGCTGAAACTGTTGTATAATTCCGAACAAACCTTCGGTACCAACTGCACACACCAAGGAAACGTCGTAGCTGCGTGACTGTTTTTGGTAAAGGGAACTCATCAATCGCACGAGTTTTGTCTGGATCCGTTTTGATAGTGCCATGTCCTATGACATGTCCTAGGTATCAGACTTCGTTCATGACAAACTTACTTTTTTGTACGTTGATGGTGAGTTCCACCTTACTGATGTGCAGGGCCACTTCTTGCAGGAGTAGGAGGTGTTGATCGAACGTTTCCGTGATGAGTAAAAGATCATCCAGGTACACGAACACTTGGTGTTTCAGATGAGGTAGGATGACTTTGTCCATCAGCCGAGTCATCGTTTGCGGTGCGTTACACAGGCCAAAGGGCATTGTGACAAACTGATATAATGGTCGTCCAGGCACTGTGAAGGCGGTCTTATCCCTCGACACCTCATCGAGTGGAATTTGCCAGAAGGCGTCTTTTAGGTCGAGACTGGTAATATAATTGGCTTTCGGCAGTCTCCCTAATATTCCATCGATGAGCAGAAGAGAGTAAGCGTTCTTGATGGTCACCGACTTTACCTTACGGGCATCTAGACAAAGACGGACTTTACCTGGCTTCACCCCCAAGGTTACCGGTGAGGACCAGGCACTTTGGGACTCATCTATAACCCCAACTCGAGCATCCTATCCAGCTCCGCCTGCACCAACTTCTCCATGGCCGGTGAGATGGTATAGTGTCTCCGCTTAATTGGCTTACTATTGCCAACGTCGATGACGTGTGAGACTAGGGTGGTGTGGCCAAGGCCTTGGGTAGCGTAAGATGGAAAAGCAGTGATGGATGCTCCCAGGCGTTGCCGTTGGTTAGGCGTCAGTTCATGCGTATCGGGTATACAAATGAGTTTGCGGACATATCTAGTATTTAAAGACAAATCTGTGAATAAATCGGAGTTCAATCTAAAACGAAGGACGAAATCGACGCCAAGGTACACATTCTGAGTCAGGGACCGGATAATGTAGAAAGTAATATCCTTCGTCTGACCTCTGAACGTCACGGTTGTTGTCAGTCTACCTCATATAGGGTGTTTGGTGCCATCAGCTGTACTGATTTCAGTGCGCCAGGGCTTAATCAAGGTAGGATATTCATGGAGCACCAAGATAACTGATACTGGCACCCGCCAAACACCTTAATTGGGTGGTAAGGTCTGATATAATTCTCGGGAACCTCCGAGATGTTACAAAAGTTTAGTGGTTGACGGCAGGTGTGAACTCTCTTGCGGAAATTCCGCCAACGACGGGTTGACCATTTTGTCTTGCGCGGGCGAGAAGTGACTTCTTCGGAAGCAAATATTCGCTCTCGAGCCACCCGATATTTCTGCAGTTGAACATGATATGGTCTTAGTATGCGTATTCGAGGCTGCCGAGGTTCTTCAGGCAGTGACTGCGGTGGACGCTTCAATACTGTCGATGGCGAGGCCTCCGGAAGAGAGTGAACATCCGCAGTCATAGTGGTCATGACTGGTGGGCTATAGTCAGAGTTTTTGGCGTGAGCAGCTGGCTGGGGAGCTACTGCGGGGGTGGAGCTGTCAGTAGACAGGACGGCGTGCCGCTCCGTAACTGAGTCTGTCGCGAGTGCTGCGGGCTGTCGTGCGCACTCGCTTGCAAGTTCTTTGACTTCTTGCAATTAGTGAATTGAGGCGCATAGGTATCTGGCTTCCCACACGGAAAGCAGAAAATGCATAACTCTATGGCATAAATTGGTCACCGGGGTACTTCTCCTCTGATGGGAAGGCTCATGCAAGTTAAATTGTATGAGTTTTCCACTCAAAAGAGGAATACCTCGCCACTGCAACATTTATGGATTTTGATCCGGTTGGGCGGGTGCGCGGGGGCACCATCACCACCCGGTTGCCCCTCTCTTATTTGTGGGCCATGAGCTTCATCGGGTAAAGACGAAGTTACCCTCAGTCCGCCCATTTTCACTTGTTTCACTTGTTCTCTGAACAAGTCATTTTCTCTCGGTATGGCTGCCTACAATTTTTGCGAAATTGCTTATATCTCTACCAGATGTTCAATTGTTGGGCACGAGGCTGAAGCCCTCTGCCACATTTTCGCGAGCAACAGCAATGTTTCCCGTAGAACGAACTGGGTGAGCATGCACAGGTAATTTCACATTTCCTACAGACCCGGTTCGCTGAAATTCGCGCACAATTCTATCGATTGTGGACACATTTGGTCGATTATGCTGACCAAAAAAACACGCAACGCATTTTTATTTGAACGCCCATTTTTGTAAAAGGCTTCAACAACCTTAACGTGCTGCTCAACACTGAAACAAAGAAATTTTAAAATTAAGTTGGGCGAAAAACGTGACGTGAAGGTATGAATCACAATTGACATCGTGCATTATGGTTGAACCACCCTTAATATATATATATATATATATATATATATATATATATATATATATATATATATGTTTATATATATATATATATATATATATATATATATATATATATCTCTATACATATGTATATAGGTATATACATATATATATATACATATATATATATATATATATATATATATATATATATATAAAAAAAAAAAAAAAAAAAAAAATTCTGGAAGCGGTGCTAAGTCAATCTCCTGATTTCAACATAAAAATTTCCCACATGTGCAAAACTGATATGGCGCCACTTCCAAAAAAATTAATTCATTCTTTACAGGCCATTTTGATGTCGGTTTTCTTTTTATCTCAAAAAGTTTGTGTATTGTTTAGTTTAATGAAAGCAAATACTAGAGAATTTTACATTTTGTCAGAGGACAAGTGGGGCTACCCGGCTAAACGTACGTGGATGACGCTAGCCCAACTCCCCTAGTGCTATAAGAACATTTATTCCTGATTTTTTAGTAATTTGCATTTGTAGTAGTCAGCCTACTTGTAGCCAGTTGGTGTGAGCTGTTAGCCAACTTCGGCAGAATGCAAATGTTTGCACGGCGTAATATATTCGATGTTTCACATGAAAAAGGTACAAATCACACTTCTTACATGCTAAAATTCACCTTGCACTTTACACTGTGCACCTAAAAGATTTAGATTAAACAAATGAAATACACGTTCAACCCCTTCCACTGATAGCTAGCATGAGGAAGTAAACAAATTACTATTCTTTTAAGTTTGAACATTAATAAAACATGAACGGATGTATGAACTAAAATGAAATACACTTCAGAAGAAATGATACGATGCTCTCCGTGGACACAATTGAAATCCGCTTCAAAACCGTACAAAACCCTGAAATTACGTCGGCACTTCTGCATTTCTCCATACACCGCCACATAAACTAGGTAGCAGAGTCAGTATACATATGGTTATGTATATGGTAGTAGGGCTTCCTGGTTCATGGGTTGTTAGCCTTTAGTAAGTCTTTGATTGTGACTCATCAGAAGTACTCCGTCAACCATCTTGGGTGCGTTCAATGCACGATGCAAATTTTTTAGCCTTTTTGGAAGTGCCAGAAGGACATAATTCTTACAGTTCTTGCCTATGAGCACCATGTTGCAGTCCATAAATGTCAGTGCGAATATACCGTTATTTTCTTAGACTGAAGTATGATTCTGATTTGCCTTGAGTTTGATAGTTACGTTATTATTGGTCTTGAGCACCACTTTACACCTACATACAAAATTTGATATATCCAGCTTAAGTAGTTTGCGAGAAAAATTGCTGTGACACACGGATTGACGGGCAGATATGATACGATTTTAGTAGGGTTTTGTAAAATAATTTTACAAAACCCTAAAAAATTCTACTCGAATGTAGCTTTTATGAGAATTGTCAACTATTCTGTAAGCTATCAGCTATGATTGAGTAAGATTTGTTCTTTTAGAATATTTACAGTTTCGTCTACAAGTACATACGTAGGTATCAAGATTGGGAAGATTTAGCAATAGAAGGCGGGAGTTGTTTGTCAATTTTTGAGAAGTACTTGATGCGGCTAGAACTTGGCCGCTTTTTAAGGTACATATGTCATCAAGATGTACGACATCATCTAATTTCATTTTCAGATGCTTTGCCAGCTTGTTTATGAGCGCTCGGCGATAGCTTACAATTATTTCGATGGGGGTATTCAGTTTGTTGAGGTTTGAGAATTAGGATCGAAGTATGTAGTGGTGTTTGGTATTCGGGAGAAAATGAGTATTGCTTATGCCATACTGGCTTAAAAATCTATCTGAAATTTATTTTTTATTGCCTTAGTTTTTAGTTTATACTCATTCGCGTTCAAAAAATTATTGTTCTATCGTACTTTCTATGTTTTTTGAATGTACGTTTACGATTCTATTCAGGAAAATGTAAAATAAGCGTGTACTATTACTAACAAAATCTGATGAATTTAGACTTCTGGGTTTTTTTTTGTTGCACTCACAAAGCCCTACTTTCCTGATTCATTTCAGATTTTTTGATTAACAAGTGTCCAATCGCAAGGGTGTCATGTGAAAATTTTATGCGTTTTCCTCCCCCTGTACAACTAAAGCCTTACGATGCTCGTTCAGACTTGTTTTGAAGAAATCTTTTTAAGACTGCACCATGTTTAACTACCTTTGATGTGAACTTTTATTTAAGGGTCAGGTCTATATGGGGGGAAATGATTTTCAACCTTTAACTCTCAAGAGGTAGATTCCGACCTTTCCACTAATTTTAATGGCGGTAGTTTCAGTATTTTTGGTGGAAATCAGCGGTGATACGTAAATGGATGGATAGGCAGATACTGGTTGTAATAATAGTAGGGTTTTGCGTTTTAGTACAAAATCCAAAGCAAATTGAATATATATAGAAGTCACATAATAGGAAGAGATACCTTCAGTTTGCTTATCCATATATTGTATATACCACATATATAAAATTTGAAATATATTTCATTCTATGCTGTGTGAAAAAACGGCCAAATAGACTAATAACACACAAAGTACGATTTTCATAAAATGTTAACCTATTTTTCGTTATTTTTTTAGGAACTACCGGCTTGCAGAAGCACTTGCTGCAAACGGCCACAATATCACCGTCCTTTCGCCAGATGCACCTAAACCACCCATAAACAATGTACACGTAATTATCATGACTGATATGTACAAACGAATGTACGAAATGTACGATGAGCTTGGCGATGCTGCATTTTATAATCCTTCATTAATTCAGAATATTTACTTCTACATTGCTTGGACCAAAAAAATATGCCAAGTGTCAGTGGAGGGTGACGCATTTCAAACACTCCTAAACTATCCAGATGATTTTAAAGTGGACTTGATCATACATGATTTTACTGGAGGAACCTGCATGCTAGGCTTTTTGCATAAGTTCAACTATCCACCTTTGATTGCGGTTTCAGCTTATAAATATACATCTGATCTGGTTGAGATAGTTGGTGGCCATCATTTTTCAGCCTACATTCCACGAGTACTGGCTGACTTTACTACAAATATGACCCTTTACCAGCGCATTCAAAATACGTTTGCTACAATATATGAAACATAGTATGTTATTGCCTTTGACTTTAGCCAAATCTCTAATAATAAACTCAGTTGTCGTAGGACGATCGTAGAACCAACCTTTTATGGCATGGTTTCCCCGTATTTCAAAAATCTTCCTCGAATTTCAGAGTTAGAGCACAAAACGACAATTGTGCTTTTAAATACAAACCCAGCAACTGATTATCCCCTTCCTCTTCCGCCCAATGTGATCGAGGTAGGGGGACTACAAATAAAGGATGCAAAGCCTCTCCCAAGTGACATAAAAAATTTCATAGAAAGCGGTAAAACTGGTACGGTTTTGATAAGCTTTGGAACGAATATTGACAGTTACATTTTCAATGAGACACAGCAACAGATTATTGTTGATGTGGTGAAAGAGTTGCCTAACTACAATTTTTTGTGGAAGTTTGAAGCTGATGTTAGTAGAGGCAAAGTTCCGAATTTACGGGTTGTTAATTGGGTTCCTCAAAATGACGTTCTAGGTAAACGTTTCCATATATTGGCTTATAACATTTTATCGCAGATATTAATTTCAGCTCATCCTAGACTCAAAGCTTTTGTTACCCACGGCGGTGGCTTGAGTACTCAAGAAGCAACTTATCATGGAGTGCCAATGGTTGCAGTGCCATTTTTCGCTGATCAACAATTGGTAAGTTGAGCAGTTATAAATGTATTTAAAATTAAGCATGAATTATTTCTTGAGTATTTTAGAATTCTCTTGGGTCTGTTGAGGCTGGAGTTGCACTGAAGGTAGATGCATACCAACTGAATAAAGAGCGTTTAACAGCAGCGGTTAGCACTATTCTAGAAAGCAAAGAATTCTCAGCGCGAATCAAACTACGCTCAATGAGATTTAAAGATCGCCCTATGAAACCAATCGACACAGCTGTGTGGTGGGTGGAATATATTTTGCGCGATCCCAACCCCACACATTTACGCTCTCCAGTACTCGATTTAGGCCACTTACGAGCTAATTGTATTGACTTACTTTTGTACGCTATTGCTGCTTTACTTGCTTCGATAATTATTCTTCGGTCCCTAATAGGGCAATCAGCAGCGTTGTTCAAGGCAAAAGATAGGAGGAATAAGTTGAAAACAAATTAAATTTTGATGGTTTATAGTGATTTCCGTTTAGTTAGAAAAACAGATGCAAATGTATGAACATATGGTCAAATATATTTACTGTAGCCTTTGCAAGATACTTTATTTCAACGAGAACAGTGTTGACTAATAAAAATGCATAAAGTATAGATGACTTGGTTTAAAATATTTTCTACTGAAACAAGCATATGCGTTGGTCAAGAAATATAACATTACTGATTTATAAAAATTATTCATAATTGTTGCGAAACATTTATGAGGCCTTCAAATAGTACAACTGAACACTTTAAATGAATGAGAGAATATTAGATGTTATTTAAATGATGCTTAACAATTAAAAAACAAAGTGCGAATGTAAATCATAAATTATTACAATAATTAATGGCCCCAAAATGACTCTATATTTATTAGTATTTAAATGAAATGAAATTTTTCATTTGACATTATCACTAGCTCATCATAAAAATGAACAGTTGATATAAAAATTAGTTAAACAAGTTGAGTAAGCAGGAGAGTGCTCCTACCAGGAGTCTTAGTAATCATCCTAGGGTTCGAAACAAGATTTCTAATAGTGTGAATCAATGACTTGAATTATTCATACAGTACTTGGAGAAGAAGTCGTTCAAATTTATGTAAAAGATACAGAGTTTATATGATAAGCATATTGCAGCCGCCATTTTAATTCCTCTTAAATAATTTTCTGAATGCTCGACCGAAAGATCTGAGAGTTTCATGGAAATTCAAAGAAAATAAAAGTGCCTATGACGATTTGAAATATGTATCATCCATCAATATGTGTTATTGTTGTTGCGATTGCATAAAATGAAAATGGCTATAACTCACTTGATTATGATCCGATTCCCATTATGTTTGCATTATGATCTTATATTAGTCTATATAATTCCAAAATTTAAAGAAATTCAAAGTTACCATTTTGATTTTATACGCAAAAATGTAAAATCTGCAAATCATAGAGTTATTAACAATGTTGAGCGAATTAAGATTTCTAAGGTATATATTAACCTCGTACTCAAAAGGACCCATCTTTTCGATTATTATCTAATTGCGAGGGGGGACTCACCAAATTTCGGTACATTTTCCCTCTCTCTAGACCCCTGATGCATAAAATGACTTTTAGGTAAATTTCTCGAGAGAAATTTACCTATTGCGGAGAGTATCATATATATATATATATATATATATATATATATATATATATATATATATATATATATATATATATATATATATATATATATATATATATATATTTATATATATATATATATATATATATATATATATATATATATATATATATATATATATATATATATATGGGATATAACGAAATTTGTGACCACGCTAGAGGTTGCAATTTTGCACCGATTTTCACCAAATTTTCAGAAAGGGTGTATTGAGTAAATATCTCGGTTAGGTTTGTGAACCAGTTATATCGGCTAGGCGAAGACGAAATGGCGGCCATTTTAGACGAAAAATCGTGATTTCTGTTCTGACCAAAGTATAGCTCCGATTTGGATGAAATTTGGCACAAAGGTTCACTGATGTATGCGATGAACTTCACAATAAACAATCTAAAGTCGGTACGGCAGAAACAAAATGGCGGCCACTCAAAGGTGGAAAAATGTACAAAATTTTTTTGTTCTAGTTTTGACCAAAGCTTTCAACCAATGTTAATGAAATTCGGTGGTTTCATAGAAACTTTAAGTCTATAAAGAGTTTTGTAAAAAACCTGGAGGTCAGGTCGCAAAAAACGAAATGGCGGTCAGTTGAAACTCAAAACTTCAAAGGTTTCTTCTTCTTCTTCTTAGCACTACAGCCCCTTTCGGGCCTTCGCTTCCTGCAAACAGCGCCTGTCTCGGTCCGTTGACCACGTCCTCCTATTCCGGAATCCGAGCAGCGATGAACTGTCTTCATCGACTGAGTCAGACCAGCGTTTCCTCGGTTTCCCCACTGACCGCCGGCCTTCAGTTCTCCCAACAAATACCTTCTTGGGTATCCGTTGTTCGCACATACAATTCATATGTCCAGCCCATTGTAGCTTCCGCAGTCTTACAATCCTTGAGACCTCTGGTTCGTCAAAAATTTCATACAGCCCATGGTTGTATCGAATTCGCCATTGGTCCCCGTCTAGCTTCGCTCCAATTATTCGCCTCAGGACCCCTCGCTCGTAGGCGTTCAATATATTTGCGGATGCTTGGGTTAGGGTCCATGTTTCACACCCATAGCATAACACAGGTCTTATCACAGATTTGTATACTTGGAGCTTTGTTTTCCCCTGTATGTAGGTGGTCTTCAAGATCGTCAAAACTGAATAAAATATTTTGTTTGCGAGCTGTGTTTTTCGGCGTATTTCGTCTCTTTCATTACGCGTTTTCATTATTTTTGCGCCTAAATACACAAATTCGCAAACATTTTCAACACTGTATTCGCCAAGTGTGATATTTTGTGTATTTGGCGTATTTTTCCTCGACTGCGTCATGAGCTTTATTTTATTTTCATTGATTTGTAGCCCTACTAGCCTTGCTTCGCTGTCATGTTTCAGGAACAGTTCTTTGGCAGTTGTTAGGGACCGTGACAGAATATTGATGACGTCTGCATAGACCACTGCTTGGCTCGACTTGTATAGTGATGTTCCTCGCGTATCGACAGGTAGCTTCCGTATGACGTACTCCAGAGCCAAATTGAATAACAATGGGGCCAGCCCATCTCCCTGCTTTAGTCATCGGTGAGTTGGTTATTGATGCGGACTTGAGAGGTTGTTGACGTCATTGTCATTTTGATAAGAGGGACTAATTTGGCTGGGATGCCAAAACCAAGCATTATTTGGGACAATACGTTGCGATCAATACTGTCGTATGCTTGCTTGTAGTCAACGAAAATTTGGTGTACGTCTACGTTGAATTCCCAGCATTTTTCAAGTACCTGCTTGACTGTGAACAGTTGGTCTGTTGTTGATCTACCTGCCCTAAAACCACCTTGATACAACCCAATAATACTGTTGGCATATGATCCGATTTTATTTTCTAATATTTTAGAAAATATTTTATACGCCGTAAAAAGCAATGTTATGCATCTATAATTTTCGAACTGTAGCTTGTCACCTTTTATGTGGATAGGGAATATAATTGATTGGCTGCACTCTTTCATCATATGTTCTTGTTGCCAAATGTACTGGATGACTTTGTGAATAGCTTGGTAAACACTACTGCCACCATATTTGATGAGCTCCACTGGAATCTCATCAATGCCCGGCACTTTCTAATTCTTTTGGGCTTTGATGATGGACTTCATCCAGAGTTGGTGGGGCCAATGGAAGCGCTCCGCAGACATCTAAAGGCTCCGATGTTCTGGAGCTGTGCGGAAGATTATGGAGGTTCTTGAAATATGATGCCCATCTTTCCTTAATCTTGGTTTCATCAGCGATTATATTGCCACTGTCATCACGACAAAGCGTGGTTTTGGGCTGATAACCACGTTTCAGGCTTTTCACTACTTTATATGCTTGTCTTGTGCTATTGCTCGCCAAACCTACATCTATACTTCTCAATCGGTTGTCATAGTATTTTCTTTTCTTAATCATAATTATCTTATTCGCTACTCTTCTGAGATTTTCATAGTGTTTCCCCTCGTCCTGGTTTTCCAGCCTACGTATTCTTTGTACGCCTGATTCTTTTTATCTAACGCTTTCTGGCACTCATCATCGAACCAATCATTCTTCTTGCACCGGGCTTGATGTCCGATCGTCTGTTCTGTCACGGTTCTGATAGCCGCTTTCACTTCCATCCAGAGCTCGTTTCTCGTCTTTAACGATGCATCTGATAAGATGGGAGCCAGCTGGTTGTCGAGGGTCTCCGATGTCAAATTTTTGTATCGGGCTGGTCTACGCTGAATATGCCTTTGACATACGACATCGATAAGTTAATTTGATCAAGTAATGATCTGAATTACAATTGGCTCCTCGGTATGTACGGACGTCAAGTATGCTCGAGGCCCAACGTTGTTGAATCAGAACATGATCGACCTGGTTTTGTGTGTTGCCGTCTGGTGATACCCAGGTCATTTTATGAATGCGTCGATGTGGGAAGCAATTTGAACGTATGACCAGATTTCTGCTACATGCAAAGTCAATCAGGCGCTGGCCATTGTCATTCGTTTCATCATGGAGGCTATATCCTCCAGTCGTTCTCCGATGAGATAGCTCATTGCCAACCTTCGCGTTGAAATCACTCAGAATAATTTTTGTGCCGTTTGTGCGCAATGAGTCGACCAGTCTTTCCAGGTGATTGTAAAACAATTCCTTCGTTTCTTCATCTTTTTCTTCGGTCGGGGCGTGAACATTAATCAGCCAGATGTTGAAGAATTTCGCTTTTACACGGATCGCACACAACCGTTCATTGACTGCTTTGAAATCAATACTCCCTATCCACAATGAAGGCCACTCCAAATTCTCGTTTTCCAGTAGGCTTTCCACTTTTAAATATTGTGTGCGATCTCATGTCTTGAATGTCGTTTCCAGTCCAATTCGTTTCCTGGACTACCAGTATTTTTAATTGATATTGACTGGCCTGTTGTAAAAGATCCTTAACAGCGCCAGGGTAATTGAGTGATCTGACATTCCAGGATCCAACGCCATAGTCCTTTTTTCGTTTGCAAGGTCGTTGCCGTGAGTCCAATTCATTCCGAGGCCTATCTGCAGGTTTCAAGACAATTAAAGGTTTTCTAGTGACGAGGAATTAGCCCGTCGCCCAACCTCTATTCTGGCGACATGGTTATTACATCAATTCCGTTATCAGGCGCGGAAGATTCGCCTTCACCCTCCTACGTCCTCACAAAGGAGGTGTAAGTAGGATTTAGTAGCAGAGCTGTAGATGTATTCATAGTTATGAGCATTTCTCGACATATAATGTTACATTCTTGGGGAACCAGTAAACCCAATGTGCACCCCGAGAGCATTTACTACCGTTTAATTGGGGGGGTTTGGGATGAGGAATTGTGGAAACTATGGGTTGGGGAAACAAGGAGTTCCCTCCTCCTTTCTCAAACGGGCTTGGGACCGTCTATGGCAGAGTTCAAAGGCTTCTGAATGTTGTATATGAACCTTGGTTTGAGATAGGAATTGCTAAGATCTAGAATCTTTGATGTTTTGGTGATCATGCATGTGCAAATTTCAAAATGGTGGCCGTTGCGTTAATTGCGCGTTTTTTTCAGGTGTTTGTGGCCCTCTAGCGGTCACATTTTTAAACGGATTTTGATGAAACTTGAGATTATGGATCCCTGTACTATATTCTTGTATTATGCGAAAAATATTATAAATCGTATGAAAGGTAAAAAAGTCGAAATTCTAAAACCTAATATTTTTAGCTGCCATTTTCATTAAAAATTGAATACTTTTGGCCAGTCTAGAGTGAAACTCCTATTTGAACGAGATTTGGCACATTGATTGATGAGGTCCTAGTACGCAAAGATTTCGCTTAAAAAATTTTGAAAATCTAGATAGATAGACGGATAGACAGGTCGCGAAATCAATAGGCCTTTGTAAGAAATTTCTTCCAAAGACATAAAAATGGGGAGAAATTAACCACTATATAATGAAATTGAGTATAATCAAGGCACTAAATTTAATTTTTACTCATGTCTTAATTGCTCTACATTGAATCTATAAATTGCAGTCCGTATAGTGTAGTGGTTACAATACTCGCTGCGTAAGCTGAAGATTTCTAGTTTCAGTCTAGTTGGTATCAGCGAGATTAGTTCCGAGTGATTCTTCGACCGAACTATAAGCTCGTTCAGTTATGGTACGTACTGGTTTAAAACCAGAAAACGAATTTCAACTTCTGAGGTATTTGTTATTTTTATACTCATAAATATCTGCCATGATAATTTTTTCAGATTTTTTAGATCACAGGCGTCCATTCGCGAGGGAGGAAACACATTTTTCCTGTATTTTCCCCTGTGCGCCCACTGAAGCAAAAACGGTCAGTTTAAGTACTGTTTTCAAAAGCTCTCATAAAGAACTTTCTCTTGATACTCATATCGGCTACCTTTAATGACATTTTTTTTTTCAGGGGCACTCCTCTGTAATCATCGATGCTTAGCCTATTTTTTCGAATCCTAGAATGGTTACAAAACCCTTTTACTAGGAGCTCTCTCCTGCCTCTTTGACTTTTTCACATATGAGTATTAATTGTAGGTACTCATCTTCAGTCATTCATTAAATTGAAGTTGGGGAAAAATAACTCAACATTTTTCAATCTTCGCATTTAAAATAGCCACTATTTTGTTTTACGATAACTGATACCACTAACTGAACCGATTCTCAAAGATATTCATGATACCTATCATTTCTGAAATTTTCTTGCAAATCCTAGCAAGCTGTAGTGTCAGAGTCGGTAAAAAGCGCATATTGTTCCTTATCTATATGTTTCTGGCACAGCGCAGATTGTTCCATAGTAATACATGAAAATTCAAATTGCTATAACTTCGCTAAATACCATTCGAACTTTATGAAAATTTCAGAAAAGATCAATTTTATAAATGGTCATCTGTGCGCTGAATTTTATTGAATTTAAGAGTACCCCCTTTTTTTTTTGTGGTAGGGAGGTGAAGGCATTTATGCCCGCCGAGTCTGGCAGTGTGGGACTCCCATGGAGGATACCTTTGGACCACTAAACACCTCCCCTGTCAATCTGAGAACCTAGCCTGGAACCGTTTGACACATTACTTCGGGCCAGGTCTCGTTTCGTTATGCCGTGGGGCGCCTTCAAGCTGGGGAGTCCCTTTCCTAGCGGTAGGGGAGAGGGGAAGAGGAATTGCCAGAAGAGCGATCCCCCAGCCGCAGTGCCTCCGGCTGCTGTGAGTCCCTTTTATAGTTTAGGACTGCCCGAGCATAATGTGCCACCTGGTTCCATTTGTCAACCGATTCGAGCATCACCGCAACTATATTATCCGGGGTGAGCTCTCTCGTCTCCCTGTAGAGTTCCCTTCGTAGCCTGGCCCATTTGGTACACGCAAAAAATGTGTGACAGGCATTTTCCTCCTCTCCTGGGCAAAACCGACAATCGGGAGACCGTGACTTGCCGATCTTGTGCAGGTAAGACTGAAAACACCCGTGCCCGCTCAAAAGCTGGGTCAGATAGAAACTCAGTCTCACCATGCCTTCGATTTAGCCACGGTCTCACATCCGGGATGAGGCGCGCAGTCCACTTTCCCTTCGTGCAATTCCTCCAAGACTGCTGCCAATCGTTGAGCGAGCGTTGTCTCTCCTCGCGGACAACGATCTCCCTCGCATCCTCGTTTCGGCGCAGGTAAATAGCGCGGCGCTCTCTAGCAAGGAGGGCGACAGGTATCACGCCTGCAATCACTCTCACCGCCGAGTCGGAGACTGTTGGATACGAAGATGCAATTCTCAGTGCTCCTCTTCTCTGTACCTGTGCCAATCGTTTTCGGTATACCTCTTTGCTGAGAGCGTCGCCCCATACCTCTGCTCCGTACAGTAGCACTGACCCTACAGCACTCATCAAGAGGCGTCTTCTTGATGGGCTGGGTCCCCCTACGTTGGCCATAAGTCGACTCAGGGCCGATATTCCCGAAGCAGCCTTCTCAGCCGTTGCCCTGATTTGCTCAGAGAAACTCATCTTTGAGTCGATCAGTAGCCCCAGGTACTTCACCGCTGGCTTTGATTCGCTTTGTATGTCTCCAATACTGATCATCCTTACTCTAGAGATTCTCTTTTTTATCAAGATGACCACTTCGGTTTTCTCCAGTGCTAAACTGAGCCCACGAGCAGTCATCCAGTCCCCCACTCGGCGCATTAGCATACCTATCCTAAGTTGCGCTTGTTCAACGGTGCGTCCGGCGACCAGAGCCGCAACATCATCCGCATAGCGGACCAAGCGCGACTCATCTGGCATCTCAAGTCTCAGTAGCCCGTCGTAAGACACGTTCCACAGGTCCGGACCAAGGATAAATCCCTGGGCAACACCCGATGTAATTTCCATCCTTCGTTGGCCCTGTGTCGTGTCGTAGACCAGGCTTCGGTCCTTTAGGTAGTTCCTCAAAAGCCGCATTAGATATTCTGGAACTTGAAAAGAGTTTTGTAGCGTGTCCAGAATATCCACCCATCTAGCGGAGTTGAAGGCATTCCTGACGTCGAGTGTCACCAACAGGACGATCCGTCGCTTGGTGCGACTATATACCTCTGCCTTTTGGACCGCGTTCACCACCTCTGCAATCGCATCGATGGTAGAACGTCCTGCTCTAAAGCCGTACTGCCGTGGAGATAGGTCCCCAGCAGCACGAATCGCGTCAGTGAGTCTTCCCTTGATGAGTTTCTCTAGCACTTTCCCAGCCGTGTCTAGCATGCATAACGGGCGGTATGCAGACGGCGATTCGGGATTTCCCTTCCCCTTGCTGACCAGCACGAGCCTCGCCACCTTCCATCGTACCGGGAAAACCCCGTCCCGTAGGCAAGCGTTGAATGTGCTGAGCAGCAAGTCAGGACAATGGTGATAGACGAGCTGCAAAACCTCAGCTGGAACACCATCTGGACCTGGAGCCTTCCTCGCTTTCAGGGAGAGGACTGCCTCCTCCAGTTCCAGCTGTGTGCAGAGTGGGCACTCGACTGCTGTTTCACCATAGACAGCGTCAACACGGACGGGATGGGCGGGGAAGAGTCCCCGCACTATCGCGTCCATCTTTTCCGCGTCATGTATACAAGGCTTCCGTAGGGCACCAAGTTTCCCCATGACCAGCTTGTAGCCAAGGCCCCACGGATCCCTATTAACATCGTCCATGAGGTCTTGCCAGCATCGGGCCTTGCTCTTGTTAATAAGCCTGCGAATATATTTCCTGCCGGACCTGTATGCTGCTAGCCTAGTGTCTGCCTCCTCCCGTGTTCGCGCCCGCTGGGCCTCTCGCCGAAGTTTGTGACACTCGCTTCTTTGTTCGGCGATCTCGTTTGACCACCAGAGTGTTTGACCACCAGAGTACCCTTAAGACTTTATTCAAGAAAATATAAAATCGATAAATCATACTGTTGCTAGCATTGTTGAGTGAATTTCGACTTCTCACGAATTTGTTGTTGTTGTTGTACTCATAAAGGCCTACATTCAAGATTTTTTTCAGATTTTTAGGATGAAAGATGTCCAATCGCGAGGGGGGTAATCGAAAAGTTCGTACATTTCCCCTTCCTCTGCCCCCCTCGGTACAGTTGGGGCAATTTTAAGACTTGTTTTGAAAAGATTTCATCTAGACCTTTCCAATGACACCCTATTCAATTGAAAATGGTGTAAATTTTTTTTGAGGGGTCAACTCCTCATGTGGGGAGACCCCCCTTAACCCCATTGAAAAAATTTTCCACCATTGAACTTTCAGGAAGTCACCACTTTTGACGTTTCTACAAAGCTTCATGGCTGTAGCCTCTACAGTTCCGAAGAAAAAGTACTGTGACATACAGACGGACGGACGGATTGACGGACGGACAGACGGACATAGGTTGTGATTGAAATAGGGTTTTGTATTTCAGTACAAAACCCTAAAAAAGATGAACTAAGGCTAGAGATACAGTCCTTCAAAGATCTATTCTAGAAAGGGTTGAAGCATCGTTGCCGCGAAATCAGGTGCAGTAGAAAGCAAAGGCGAAGGAAAGCGTATAGCAAGCTATTGGCACCAACGGGAGTCAAAACTATTTTGCAGCGCTTGACGGATTAACCGAAGAAATGAAAGTTAAAGAAAATATGAAAGGAAATTCTAATAAAGATAATGATGTAGATTTGATTCAGTATCTAAAAAATAAACAATTTGAAGTAGCAGGAGAGTGCCCCTGCCAGAAGGGTCTTGTGAAACAATTAGTAAATCAAACAATATGTTCTACATATCAAAACTTGACTTGTATACAGATTCCATAAATTGAATTCGAACAAGTTGAGGAAACAGACCTACGCTCATGTCAGAAGGGTTTTGTACCAAACTTCTCAGAAATGCAGTCACCAGTAATGAATAACCTCAAGAAATATGTCAAAGAGATGTGCACGTTCAAAGGAAAATCCATTGTTTTTCTACTTTCAACCGTCGCCATTTTGTTGCAAACCAATAAAAATCACTCCAAACATGAATTCTCAAAAATATTAATGTTATTGATCTTATTGGAAAATTTCAAGAAGATCAAGTCAAAACTACAGTGACTGATTCGATGGAAAGTCCATAAAATACCAAAATCATGTGTTATTGTTGTTGTAATTGGAGAAATTTCAAACGGCTATAACTTCCGTGTATATCATTCGATTTTCATCAAACTTTAAAAGTTTAAGAAACCTTAGCAGGAGTACGTAAATGTCGAACTTCGTTCAATTTAAGGGTACCGACGCGATTTTATTGGAGAAAACGTGAAATTCGGATATCATACTATTATTAACAAAGTTGAGTGAATTTCGACTTCTAAGGAATTTGTTGTTGTTGTATACATAAACACCTACCACCATAGTTTTTTTCAGATTTTTTGGATCACAGGTGTACAATCGCTAGGGGGGGGGGACACAAATTTATCGTGTATTTCACCTCCCTGTGCATCCCCCAAAGCAAAAAGTATCAAATTAAGACCTGTTTTGAAAAGTTCACATCATTTTTTTTCCGGGGGCCACTCACCTATATGGGGAGACCCCCCCCTTAAATATCTTATAAAATTTTTTGTAGTTGAATTTTAAAGAGGGCACCATTTTACACCTGTACATAAAATTTGATGTTTCTAGCTTAAGAAGTTTGCGAGAAAAAGTGCTGTGACACACGGACGGACGGACGGACAGACTGACAGACAGGTCGCGAAACTAGTAAATTATTTTACAAAACCCTAAAAACTATATCCTGATTATTATGCATTGAAATTCGCCGCTATTTAGTTGCAAGTGTTTTGAACCCGTTGCTTGATTAACCATGATAACACATCAATATTACAAACCATTTCTAAAATTATTATCAAAATTCTTACATATTTGTAGTGTCTAGGTCCGTTGTGTATCTCCCTAGTATCACATGTTTATGTGGTTGTAAATATTAATGTGCTGTTTATAATTCAATTATTGTGGTATTTTCAGGATACATACAACTGCTATTAGAAAATTCAATTATAGGTTTTGAGAAATTTAAGGGTCCGATTTTGATTTTATAGGCAAAAATGTAAAAATTATAATATGTAGTATTCATAACAAAGTTGATCAAATTTTGACTTTTGAGGTGTTTGTTGCCCATGTGCTTTTAAAGATTAACCTCTGTGATTTTTTTTCAGATTTTTCGGGTCAAAGGTGTCACACACAAAATTTTCATACATTTCCCCTTTCCCTGCATCCCTCAAAGCAAAACTTGTCATTTTAAGACCTGTTTTGAAAAAGTCTCATTAAAAACTTTCATTGGATATCCATATTGCCTATATTTGATGAAATATTTGTATTCAGGGGCCACTCCTCCATATGGGGCCACCCCCCTAAAACACGTCTTAATTTTTTTTTGTTATGAAGTTTTGAGGAAGGCGCCACTTTACACCTACTTACAAAGTCTTATGTTTCTAGCTTATATAGTTTACGAGAAAAAGTGGTGTGGCACATGCACGGACTGACGGATAGACAGACAGGTCGTGATTTAAGTAAAGTTTTGTAAAATCATTTCACAAAACCCTGAAAAGGAGAAAAACCAACTCGCAGGTCTACTGTTTCCTCAGAGAAAACTAGTAACAAGCAGAAAAAGTTCTGCCTATAAATGTACTCGGATGAAGCAAATGAGATAAGGTTCGGCTCTTGGAAGCAAATGAGATAAGGTTCGGCTCTTGGAAGCCAAAAACAAATTAAGCAATTTTGAGACCAAAGTGCAAATGCAGAAAAACTATCTACTGAAATGAAATCACTGGGTAACTCTTAGTCAGCTAAAGATGCGCTAAATTTTGGGGAGATCCTACACTTTACCTATACTCCAAAAAGCGAAAAAATCAGACCTTTTCGTTGAAAAGTCTGGACTGCGGAAAGTATATGGTTGATCTCCTTTAGATGCTCAAGGAAGCTGCACACAAAATTGAATTCATTGCCGTCATAGCTTTTGCAACATACATATTTATCAATCATCAAAAAGATGAATTTACCATTTTATCTGGTATAAACTTCAAAGAAAAGCAGGGAAGTGTCCTTCAACGAAAGAGGTGCTTGAATTTCAGAGTGGTGAGGTCAGAACGCCTCGAGGAAATGATTTGGTCATTTGGCTGTCAACTGCACCAGACACTTTTGGTGTAAGAAATTAATGCCCCTGCTGAATGCAAATTGGCTCAGACTTAAAGAAAAAATGTACTGCATTAACTCCGGTGTATTTGGTCCTCCAACATAATATCGAGGACGCCCCCGGTATCAAGATGTAAAAAGTTAATTTACTCTAAAACAAACCCAGGTATACGACGGTGTGATACCTTTCAACTTCGTCAAGCCTGGGTTATCATTTGCACTTGCTGCTAGAAGACCAGCAGATAATACTGTCAATAATGTAAACAATGAAAGTAGCGAAAATGAGGCGCTACTTGAAATTTACCAATAACTAAATCCTTTATCAGAGAGAATCCATAAACAAAATGCAAAAGTTAACTTTGTTTTTCAACGTTTACATCTTTCAAATTTTACTCTACATAAACGTGACCTTCTCTTTGAATTCATTGTTAAGTAAAAGCCTGACATCACGCTTCACACAGAGACCCACCTCTATTCATGGTACTCTATGATATTTGCGAGTGACTTGAATGCCCGGCATACATCACGGCTGAACGATAATAATAATTCAAGAGCTGTATTCCTGAAATCGTTGATAACAGACACGACAACGAAATTGAATACCGTTGCAATCTATAGGGGTCGGAGTTCCCAAAATATTCTATGACAAAGTCATATCTGTACTCCTGCATTGATGACACAAGACTTGAATTCAGCTTTAATAGTCCCCAACGGAAACTGTAGGTGCTTCCTTACGATAGCGACCATACCGCACTCGTAATGGAAATCAATTATCAAAGGCATGATGTCTTTCTCATTCCAGTTCAACATGAAAATCATTGGTTGAATTTCAAATAATGGATTGGAAAAAGATTCATTGGAAGATGAATCAGGATTCTCAGAAGCAATTTCCTCCTGATTATGGAAATACATGCTCAATTCTTCTTGGTAACAGAAATCTAACAAACGATGAAATATATCTCTATTTGTTGAAGCTTGTGAAGCTACCATTGGAAACTATTGAGAAAGTAGTTCTCAAGGTTATTAACCATCGCAAGGTCAAAAAGATTGTAAAACCTTCTTCTCACACGTGTTGAAAATATACATCGGTGATTTTTGAGCTACAACTAACGTATCCCTCGTTGGCTTTGTTAAAACTACACCTGAAGAATGCATTGAACTTAATCTGTTCATACTTCCGGAGTGAGCCCACAATTAATAGGTGAAAAACTGAGAAATATCAGCCCACAAGGTCAAGATTGCGTTTTCAGGAATTTGAACAGCTTCTTCCGTAAGAAGTCTCGAGTCCTGGTATCGAATCTTGAAATCTGTAGTGAAATGATAAATCTTCTCAAACGGATTTGTATTGAAATTAATAGTACGACTCGGGATAGAAACGGAAACAGGATTATATGTGATGGGTTGCAGTAACTTGCCCTGATTGGAACACATTTTGAATTGGTGTATCAACTGAACCCTGAGAGAGGGAATGGTCTATTTTCAGTCGCTAAAGCAAATATTTCCGTCATAAAATTAAGCCTGAATGGCAAATCAAGCCTCCATTGCAATGAAACATTTACATATGACCTCATACCGAGCTTGAATTTGATTAATTATTTTCTCAGCTATGTGTGTGTTTCATTTTCGGCAGGACAAACAACAAGAAATCATGTGCTATTGACGATATTCCAAATATAGCCTCCAACATTTGCCTGAGGTTGCTAGTAGAAATTATTGCATACTGTTCAACGACATGTTGAACAATTTCCAATCTTGAAGAAAGAAAAAGAATCTTCATGCCCTAAAAGCTATAAGACACAGGATTTATGTGGAACTCATACTGAGTTACCCTCACCAGCCATAATATGGAAATCCTTCCAATTACATATCAGGTCTTGACTGGCACCCTGCAGCGTTGTCTGAGCCAAAACTGTATCTCACTTCTGCCCATTGATTTTCATTCGATAATTGTGGGTCTAGAGCTGCACACCATTAAACAGTTTTGTGACTTTTTGATCGGCCATGTAGATAAACAGATCATCACCAAACGTTACCAATGATCGCGTTAGCGAGACATTAAAATCAAAGCCATTCAATAGCTTGCGCATGAATACTGAGAAGAGTAGAAGCACAGTGACTGGTCTCTGCTGTGGACCATTCCAAATCTTGAAATCGTAGAACATTGCCAGATTGCCATCAGTTATTACAAATAGTTTCCCTTCAACATATTGTCCATCATAGCGGCAAGGTGTCTGGGGAACCTGTCCTGAAGGAGGTTAAAAATCAGTGCGTATAACTACACCGTATCGAAGACAATAAGAAGACACGCTGCAACGTGTTCTCTATTCTTTAATTTCCCATAACTGTCTGAGGTTACTTTCGTTATCACATGTATAGTCAAATGCCTGGCACAATAGCTATATAGACAATTTGGCATCAACTCATATTTGCCAATGTGAGCGTTTAATGCTTTTTTTAGTATCACCTCAAACACCTTACTGATGTTAGGCAGCAAAATCCTAAGATCGGAAATACCTCGGCATTTTTCGACTCATTTGGAGAATATGAATTGCTCAACATATTGTTGAACAATATGCAATAATTCCTAATAGCCACCTCAGGCAAATGTCTTAGGACTATATTTGAAATGCCAAAAGTGAGACGCAAATCTTCAAAGCTAACAAAATCATCAATAAGATTTAATCTTGGTATGAGGCCAGATGTTAATGTTCCATTGAAATGAAGAATTGATTCACTATTAAGGCTTGATTTGAAGTCGGAAATGTTTGCTTTAACGACCTCTGAAAAAATTCGAATTTTTATATCATGGTTTGGTTTATGCACCAATTCAAAATGTGTTCCAGTTAGGGCAAGTTACTGTAACCCATCACATATAATTCTGTTCCCAGTTCTATCCGGAGTTGTACTATCTATTTTGATACCAGCAACATCGAGAAGATTTATCTCATTACCAGCGACTTCAAGATTCGATATCTTGACTCAAGACTTCTTCCAGAATAAACTATTCACTCTCCTGAAAACGCAATCTGCGTTCTTTGGGCTGATGTTCCTCAGTTTTTCCACATATTGATAGCTGACCTCACTTCTGAAGTATGAACGGGTTAAGTTCCGGACATTCTTCGGGTGTAATTTTAACAAATCCAACGAGGGATAGTTGTATTACAAAAATCGCCTATGAATATTATTGATGCATGTGATAAGAACGCTTTTCAATCTTTTGACCTTGCAATGGTTGATGTTTCATATCCTAACATCTTGTCCCGATGTTTAATCTGAGAAACTACTTTCTCAATCTTTTCCAACGTCAGCTTCTCTAACTTCGACCCAGAGAGATCTATTTGTTGCTTGGAGAGCTATATAAACCTCTTTAGTTGGTTAGTTATGTTATGTGTTTTTACTGGCTGAAATCTTTGTAGACTTCATCAAATTCATTGATAATTAATCTAATACAAGACATTCGACTAGGGTATTTTCAGATTCAGCTTGGAGGGAGGTATTGGTGTAAAGCTAGTGGGATTTTTGGTGGATAGGTTACGCATCGGGATTGCTGCTTGCGGACGAGGTAGTCGTGTTCGGCAACGCTGCAGTAGGTATCTGGTCGCAAAGCAGATTATTATGAAGCATATGGAGAGTGATGCCAGACTGGCCGAAATGGTGGCCATATGTGCATGCCGGCACCTGGTTATTAAGGGGGCCAGGTTATTGAGGGGTTCGTTGATATCCATGGGGGTATGTGTGTTTGTTAAGAGCTAGCAGGATCAGGTTTTGGATGTTAGTAGCTGGATCTTGCTTCTGTTATTGGCGGTTTTTAAGTGGGTCAAGTCTAGTCCCAATATTTTAGAGCTTATTTGAGGAAAGAAACCAGGTTGAATGATGTTGGAGGGATGAGTGTTCTCAGCCTCATTGTGGACCACTCAGTCATTTCATCGAGCAAGGCATGGACTATGTAGGGCAAGTATTCCTTGTCCGGCAAGGGTATGGCTGGTGATGTTAGAGTTGCACTGTACATGTATTGGCGTCTCAGACTGCGGAAAGTAATTTCAGGCGTTATGTCGGTATTTATATGAGATGGGCTAACATGTATGGGGGATGGTGTTGTTTCACTTGAGGGGATTGTGCAATGGTGATATTATTTCGTTAGTGGCGGGCAATGGTTGAATAATTGGTGTGAGTAGGAGAGTTTGATGTACTTAAACGGGTTGTTTTCTGGGTTGGAGTAGGAATTGTTGGGTGGGGATATTGCTGCTGATTAATGTAAAGTCGATGGATGGTAAGTATTGTTCATAGTGATGGGATACGTATGCATGCGGTAAAGTTGCATAGGGGGAATTCGGAATAAAAGAAGCTGGATGACCACTAAAAATTTGTTTCCCGATTTGAAGTAGAGGATGAATTTTTTCGGTTTTAGGCTACTATTGATATGTCGATTCGCATCTGTTGTCTTATTTCGATTTCAAGTATCTGTGGCTCCAAAGGAAGAAGTCGCAACGTGTTAAATCAAAAGATCTTGGTGGCCAATTGTGACCATCTTTTCGAGATAACACGGTCCGGAAACTTTTCCTGTAAAAGATCAATGATTTCGTTGCGTGTGTGGCATGTAGCGCCGTTGTGGTAAACGTTGTCCAGATCAATACCATCCCATTCCGGCCATACAAAATCATTAATCATCTCTCGATAGGGCAATCCATTCACATTAACTGTTGCTCCAGCCTCGTTTTCGAAAAAGTAAGGTCCAACGACTCCGCCGGACCATGGACTGCACCAACAAGTCACACGTTGAGGGTAGAGAGGCTTTTCAACAATAAAAGTAATTTAAAATGCTATCGGAGCCATCCGAAATAGTGATCGATATCCGCGCGACGTTAGATAAGCTTCAAATGTAGAGCAAATTTGTCGTATAGATTTACATTAAGTTGATGTGGAAAGGGTGAAATGATCCAATTAAAAAGTTTAGCTAATAACTCTTGGGTTTTCCGAGCCCCACATGCGACAATTTTGCTTGTTGACGAAGCCAAATGTTCACCATTTTTATAGTGAATTTTAATGCATTGTTGAAGCGTATATTGTCCCATTTTTATTAATGGTAACTTACCGAAATAGCAAGCTATTCAAAATAACTCCTCTTATTGGGAAACCCTTTAGATATAACAGCTCCCCCAGTTGATGCCGCAACTTTGCCTGCTGGCCTCCCCTACGTGGCTTCGAGGGATGTTCGGTGGTGTCTCGCTTCTGCATAGCTATGGGCTCTTGTTTCCGCTGCTGCTGAGCCCTATATTCTTGCAAAGCGATGGGCGGGGGGCCGATAGGGGTTCCGCCGTCAGAACGGCATGTGAGGGGGCCTAATGGTTGTCTGTGGAACTGTAGCTCAAGGGGCTTCTGGGCGGGGCGGGGCAGCCGCAGAACACTCCTTGATTCCTCTCGAGCTGACGGGAGTCTGCAAATAAGCATAATCGGGGGCCTTGAGGATGGAGGCGGATGGGCTCGTTGAAGCCGCTTAGCATCGACCAGGCCTGAGGAGTGCCGAGGAGCCGATGTAACGAATGAATGCCCAGAACCAGGCGTAAGCCAAAAAGTCATATTCGATAGTGGGGCCGGTGGTGAACGGCGACCGATGAAGACCGGCCACTCATAAGCCGAGGCGCCAATGCAACGATGCTGGTGGGCCAGGCGTAAGAAAACGGACCGAATTTGGTTGAAGTTGATTGTGACCAGGCTAAGGCCGACGCGAACTTTTGTCTTCGCTTGTACGGAAAACAAAGAAAGCGATTACTCCGCTCCTTGCAATCTTAAGCACGTAAATAACTGACGCTGCCGATCGGAGTTCCACATTTCATTTCTACTGACCGTATTCTCCCCAATTAATTTTCTTTTAACGAACAGCGCTCAGCACTCGATGCCGGTTAAAATGCTGAGCTTGCATTTTTCCTCAACTAAAGTTTTTCCTAAAAGGTTTTTCTTGTTTATTTACGTCTTTGAGATAGCGAATCGTCTGCTATGTAACATGACTATAGGGCCCTAAATAAAATTTGTTGCTTGGAGAGCTATATAAACCTCTTTAGTTGGTTAGTTATGATAGGTGTTTTTACTGGCTGACTTCATTAAATTCATTGATAATTAACCTAAGACAAGACATTCGACTAGGGTATTTTCAGATTCAGCTTGGAGGGAGGTATTGGTGTAAAGCTAGTGGGATTTTTGGTGGATAGGTTACGCATCGGGATTGCTGCTTGCGGACGAGGTAGTCGTGTTCGGCAACGCTGCAGTAGGTATCTGGTCGCAAAGCAGATTATTATGAAGCATATGGAGAGTGATGCCAGACTGGCCGAAATGGTGGCCATATGTGCATGCCGGCACCTGGTTATTAAGGGGGCCAGGTTATTGAGGGGTTCGTTGATATCCATGGGGGTATGTGTGTTTGTTAAGAGCTAGCAGGATCAGGTTTTGGATGTTAGTAGCTGGATCTTGCTTCTGTTATTGGCGGTTTTTAAGTGGGTCAAGTCTAGTCCCAATATTTTAGAGCTTATTTGAGGAAAGAAACCAGGTTGAATGATGTTGGAGGGATGAGTGTTCTCAGCCTCATTGTGGACCACTCAGTCATTTCATCGAGCAAGGCATGGACTATGTAGGGCAAGTATTCCTTGTCCGGCAAGGGTATGGCTGGTGATGTTAGAGTTGCACTGTACATGTATTGGCGTCTCAGACTGCGGAAAGTAATTTCAGGCATTAGGTCGGTATTTATATGACCTGGGCTAACGTGTATGGGGGATGGTGTTGATTAACTTGAGGGAATTGTGCAATGGTGATATTATTTCATTAGTGGCGGGCAATGGTTGAATAATTGGTGTGATTAGGAGAGTTTGATGTACTTAAACGGGTTGTTTTCTGTCAGAAGTAGGAATTGTTGGGTGGGGATATTGCTGGTGATTAATGTAAAGTCGATGGATGGTAAGTATTGTTCATAGTGATGGGATACGTATGCATGCGGTAAAGTTG
This sequence comes from Odontomyia ornata, assembly GCA_963969285.1. NCBI lineage: Eukaryota > Metazoa > Arthropoda > Insecta > Diptera > Stratiomyidae > Odontomyia > Odontomyia ornata. Next base: position 133,949,887 of record OZ017741.1, on the reverse strand, counting down.
CATAGGGGGAATTCGGAATAAAAGAAGCTGGATGAACACTAAAAATTTGTTTTCCAATTTGAAGTAGAGGATGAATTTTTTCGGTTTTAGGCTACTATTGATATGTTGATCCGCATCTGTTGTCTTATTTCGATTTCAAGTATCTGGAACTAAAGTGACCATCTGTGAACGGGAGTCCCACACTCTGTGCATAAATAGCATTCACCTCCCTACCACAAAGAAGGCACTTGAAACATTGAGGAGATGTCGCTTTTCGCCGTGTCCTACAGACAATCAACCCTATTCGTACCTATGGTTTTCAGGTGTCAGCCTTGCTTTGATCCTGTCCACGCTAGGGAACTCGAGTGAGGCTATAGCTGCACTTTTGCCGAGGACTTTCTTCACTTCGTCGCAGAATGCTTCCCTATTCTCAACCTTTGCTCTGGATTCGACCAGTATGTGGCCCGACCGCGTTGGTTGTACTGCTTTAATGGCAGTGTTAGTGTCTTTGGGCCTTACGTTTCCCCTGATGTCCCGCAGCACCTCTGCGTAGGATTAACCATCTTGGGGTTTTATGAGCAGTGCCTTCTACTGGGGTCTTCATTGGGGCTTCTTTCTCTCCTGTTTTTCATCGGGTCTTTTTTCTTACTGGGAGTCCGTGCGAACTTTACTTTGTGGCACTTTTTGAAGGAGTTTCTTACCGCTTTTAGGCCTTAACGATTGTAAGATTCCTAATGCTGCAGTAGCCTGTCCTCATGAATTGTATGGATGAATAACGGATACCCAAAAAGGTATTCGCTGGGAGAACTGAAGAGCGGAGACCAGTGGGGAAACTGAGGAAATGCTGATTTATTTCAATCGACGATAGCAGTTCATCGCTGCTCCGGTTTCAAAATTGTAAGACGCGATCAAAGGTCCAAGACTGTTGGAGGCACCTTTTGCAGGAAGCGAATGCCCGATAGGGTCTGTAGCGCTACGAAAAAGAAGTCCGCTATACAGTGTTCGTTACGTAAGCTGAAGGTCCCTGGTTCAAGCGCATTGATGGCAACGAGGTTTGTTTGGAACTATTCTTTGGATGGACCATGATCCTGCTTGGTTATGATATCTGCTGGTGCAAAATCAGAACGTATCGCAGCTGTATGGACGGATCAATGGCCAAAATGTGGTACTGACCATATCACCTTCTTGAGTGCCAATGCAAACGCCCAAAAGGGGCTGTAATGCTAAGCCATACAAAACAACAACAACACATCACATAGTACCACATTAAGTGAACATTTTGTGGAACTTTTCAAATTTCAGACAATTCAATTAGAAATATGTTATGGTCAATTTTTTCGCTTTAGCACAACAACCCCTCTTGGGCCTTCGCTTAGAGATAGTTAGAGTCACTCATTACCTTGACCGAATATTTCCTTACTCAGGAAGGTGATATGGTCAGTATCACGCTTTCGCCGTATGTGCGTTTACCCAGCTGCGACACGTTCTGATTTTGAACTAGAACATGTCATAACTGAATGGCCTTATAGTCCGTCCGAAGAATTACTCGAAACAATTCTCGTTGTCGCGAAAGGGATTTGTACGAGGGACCTTCGGCTTACAGAGTCAGTGCTCTAACCACTACACCACGTGGATGGTTATAGTCAATTATTTTGTTTTAAAAAATGAATACATTTTGACCAGCTGGTACAATTGGGTATACCAAATCCGCATCATAGAAAAACTGGTGAAAATGTGTGCTTGGGGAGAGAGGAAAGATAATCTACGTATTTATATTTCATACATAAGTCGATTTAGGAAAAGTCATAAAATACGATATAATCATAAAACATCAAATGAAATTTGAACAATAAAAACATACATAATTGCATTTCACAATGAAACTTTCAAATATGAAATGTTAAAAGATGATCAGCATACAATGCATTTAATTCTATTTAAAAAATAAATGCACAACTAAAAAAACTAAGCCAACAATATATATGATTTCATTTCATAATTATTACAGTACCTAATTTCTTCTTTCTGGAGTTGTATACTTAATGTATCAGAAAAATATTTCCCTAGTTAGTGCTAAACAATCTGAACCGACAATTATAATCTATATACATACTTTAATTCTCCGTCTTATTTTGATCAAGATTGGAAAAAGCATGTAAATATTCATGCCCTTCGATATAACTCCGATTCGTATACTGTTGATAGCCGTTTGTAAACAAAACAACCATGTGTACTATGTATTGTCAACAAAAGTTATACTAAAGCCTCGGTAACAAATTATTGCCAGTCACCGTTACTGAAAACTTTTGAATGCTCGACGTGAGAATTTATTAAGAAACTGGCTAAAAATATCGTGGAAGTTATTTATCACTCTCAAACGTGTAGACACTCGTGATGAGTTTTATCTGGTTGTACTATCATATGATCGAGTCGATTATTAGCAAATCATATCTGTTTTCACTACACGATCGTTTGATTGTTTCCTTATTTATTACTTTCACTGGTTTGCCTCATTGCTGCTGATAAATTTGTGTAGAATCAGAGAATCAATTAACTCTCATTTGTTTGCGTTTAATAGCACATATCCATACCTCTTAATTTTTAAAGAGGCTGAAAGTCTGTTCTTCCAAAATTTACTCATCCACTGAATTACAGCATGATTGATCTTCCAAAGGTCGGGATGCCAAAACATTCTCAAAGAAAGGTAAACATCTGCAAGTCATTATGACTATTCAGAATGAATATTTGCTGGTCATATTGACTTGCTTTTCTTTGAAGCACTTTAAATTTCTCGTATACCGTAGACAACTCAAATAGAATAGATATAATTATCGGCATAAAAGTTGGTAGACTGTCGTCAGATGTTCATGTTTATGTTGAATAGGCGGATCGATAAGAAAAAGCTTAATTTGGCGCCCAGAGTTCAACATAGATAAAATTATTGATTTAAATTGAATAATTTTCGGAGTAAGTTGGAAGAGTCGGTATGGTCGATATATACTTTAGATTTTATATTTCGTAAACATTTTAAGATTTTAAAAGTTTCGTCTACTAGATAGATGGATACGAATTTCATATCCGTAGTTTGGAATGATTTTAGTGTTATTCGATGGGGGAGCAAACAAATCGGGTTGATAACGACAGTTTTGTGAAAAGATTGGAAGAAAATCAATATGTTGTCTCCAAAGACATCTTCGAAAAGTCGCTGTACGCATTTGATAGAGAAAAATTGCCTACTTTCATACACAATTAATTGAAAAACGATGGAGTTTGCCTAAAAATTAATTTAAATTTGACAATAAAATCTTGCCAAACTATGGAAAAGAGTTTCGTACTGGTAGATGAAGTGGATCTGAATACGCTTCTCGTAGAAATCTTATTGGCGGAATCTTATCCACGTTTAAGGAAGAACTGCAGCATGCAGTAAGTTACATATGTATGGAGTCAAAAATCACTCGCCTAATGGATTGCGGGAAGAAAGATGTTAGTTTGCCGCGTGAACCGAGTCGCAATAAATTATATTGCGATATTAGATTTACTTAAATGTATAGCTTTCGCCAAAGTGGAGAAAAAGTTTGTTTAACTTTCCTGCGTTTTTGAAGCTCGGTAATATAATCGTAAATCAGTGGGGAGGAAGTTCGACTTACTTGTATGTAGGAAACGTTGAGCCGATTTAATTTAGAATTCCGAATTCTTGGCAGATGGCTTTATTTCGTCTAGAGAAATACATATCTTAACCAGTAAATTTAGCTAAGAAATATGCTCATTGTCATTTGAACTAAAAATTATTATGTTTTCTAAATTGACATATATGAATTCTAGGCCTCTTAGTGCTACGTGCATGAACTTTTGAAATGTTTGAGCGGTATTTCATAAGCCGAAAGTAATTCTAGTGAATTTAAACAAGCTGATTGGCATAATAATGTTTATTTTATGAATGTCTTCAGTTACAATAAGGATATCGTGATATGCTTGGACAAGACAAATTTTCGAAAAACAGTAGATAAAATAAAGAATCTTGAATTTATGGGATTGGATATCTATCAGGCTCTTACCGCATATAATCTAGTATAATCTCCACATAGTCTCTTATCTGCAAGGTAAACGAAGATGTAGCCGGTCTGCATTTTCCTGTATTGCGTATAAAATGCAACTCTGTTTCAACCATTTTAAATTTCTTTTGATTCTCCAGGAAGAATGTGGAGGAACACTCTGAGTAACCCATGGTGCAAAACTCTAAAGGAGCGGCACAACCAACAGTGCAAAACTCTAAGCGGATGTCCTGCGAAGGGTAAATAGAGCCGAGTGGGGTACAAACTGCCATTGAATAAGTGCGCAGTCTAACGGTCTCTTGCTGAAAATTGGCCAGAGGCAATGAACAGAGCAGGGTTCTCGTAGGAAGCCTCTCTACCCTAATATCTGGGACATTGACTGTGTCACGGAAGATACTTAGGTCGAAGGCGCCATTGAACGTGAGTTTCCTTGCTTTTTTGGGGTTAAAATAAAACACACCAAAACACCCAGCAGGAGGCAATGAATGCCCATCGCTAGCTTTCTGAAAAGGAAACACAATGAATTCAAAGCCAACGTTAAAAAAAAATGGTTCGACTTTCTGTGGAATAACACAAATAGCGGTACTGTTTCATTGTTTTAAGGATCTGTTTTAGGAGGGCTCATGCCATTTACGCACTAAATGAGGGGCTCGCATGCTCACGAGTGGCTAGATTACCTATAAACACCTCCCATGGCAACCTGAGAACCTAGCCTGGAATAGTTTTTCACATTACTTCGGGCCAGGTTTCGTTTTCCAATGCCATGAGGGCATTCAAGTTGAAGATCTTTCCTCCAGCGGGGGCGCTTTTTACCGACTCAGGTACTACAGCTTTGCTAAGATTTGCATGAAAGTTTCAGGAATGATAGGTATCAAGAATATCTTTGAGAATTGGTTTAGCTAGTGGTATTAGTTATTGTAAAATAAAATAATGGCTGTTTTAAATGCGAAGGTTGAATAATTTTGAGTTATTTTTCCCCAACTTCAACGTTTAAGGTGCATGCTTTGAACACTTGATTTAATTTAATGAATGACTGAAGATGAGTACCTACAATTAATACTCATAAGTTAAACAAGTCAAGGTGACAGGAGAGAGCTCCTAATAAAAGGGCTTTGTAATCATTCTACCGTTCGAAAAAAATAGGCCCTAAAAAAAAATTTCATCAAACGTAGCCGATATGAGTATCAAATGAAAGTTCTTTATGAGAGCTTTTCAAAACAGTTCTTGAACTGACTGTTTTTGTTTCAGCTGGGGCTCGGGGGGGTGAAATACACGAAAAATATTTTTCCCACTCACTATTGGACACCAGTGATCTAAAAAATCTGGAAAAAATTATCAAGGCAGATATTTATGAGTATACCAATAACAAATACCTCAGAAGTCAAGATTCGTTCAACTTTGTTAATAATAACTTAGAATTTAACATTTTCTCCAATAAAATCTTATGGATGCCTTTAGACCCTACAATCGATATCCATTTAAGTAGAATTACATACGATCCCAATAATCTGTAAGTTTGATGAAATTCGTATCATATTCACGGAAGTTATATCCATTTGAAATTTCTCCAATTACAACAACAAAAACACACTATTTTGGTATTTCATGGACTTCCATCGAATCAGACACTGCAGTTTGGATTTGATCTTCTTAACCTTTTCAGATAAGATCGATGACATAAATACTTTTGGGATTTCATGATTTGAGTGATTTTTATTAGTTGAAAATAGAGAATTAATGGATTTTCTTTTAAACTAGCATATGTCTTTGACATGTTTCTTGATTTTATTCGCTGCTAGTGACTTCATTTTGTAAGTTGCTTACAAAACCCTACTGACATGAGTGTAGGTCTGTCTACCCAACTAGTTCTTTTTATTTTTATACCTCCATTTCCTACCACTCTCTCTATCACTCTTTCTTCATCGCACAATGCTCGAGCGATCTGCATTTACATGACGTCGCTTCGTCCTTTGTGTCACCAAGACAATGTTTAATACTTCGGTATAAGGGGGCACACAAAATAATGTGAACTAATCCTTTCATGAATATCTAGTCCAAATTCGTGATCACCTCTCAGAGATAAAAAAAATTCAATATAATACGACACATTCAAAAAAACTCTGAGTAACTGTCTCTTCTGTATTTCGCCGATAGGGTCGAGAATGCCCCAAAATACCGAGCTTATTAAAGCAGAACTTCAGGTCCACGGTTCAATTAAAAAGTGAGTTTGCTTCTGGTAGATTGTTGTACATTCGCAGAGCTTCATTCGTTGCATCGTTCTTTAGCCGATCCATTCTGGCAAAAGGTATTACAATTTGATCTGCATTCCTCGCATTATATGGGTTGGCCTGTGATGCCTTAATTAATCGTGTTCGGTCCGATCAAGTAGTTTTTAAATTTTTGTAGATATACTTAGCTTTCTTCATTATAACAATTTGACTTAATACTAAGGATTTTGCTAGCTGGTAAACCAAACTCGTTTCAGTAAACATTGGCAGTCTCAGAATGCTTTTATACGCTTTGGTCAGCAGCCTGGATTTACAATTTAGATGTTGTTTTGCCGATTGACTACAAATAAGTACTCCATCATGTAATTTTGTCAGCTCAACTACATTCAGAACAAGTTTCTTTATGTGCTTTGGAAAAACCTCATATCTTCTTAATAAGCCTATCCTTAAGCTATTTATATGTGGCAACCAGGTCATACGATAGTCTATGATAAGACCAAGATATTTCTTTTTTAGCACTCTTTGCAATTTTTTGCTGTTAATATTTAGTTCGACATCTATGTCCCTTTTGTTTTTTTCTTTTTGCTTAAAGAGAATAAATTTAGTTATATAGTGTTCAATACTAGTTTGTTTTCGGTTAATCACTGATGAAATTTTCCTAAATCCTCGTTGATAGTGTTTTGTCTCGTTGATAGTGTTTTGTCTCGTCCTAAATAAAGTAGAACTGTGTCATCAGCATATAATATGTGATATCCAGTCAGCCTACATGTATTTAGATTATTTGTGTATAGCAGGAACAAAGTTGGGCCAAGTATTGAGCCTTAAGGAACTCCTGTTTTCGTAGTTGTTTAGTCGCTCAGGACATTGTTAATGAAAGCTCTCTGTGATCTTTCCCCCAAGTAACAACGGCTTAGGACTACCTTGAATACCATACGATTCAAGTTTACAAAGCAAGACTTCGTGATCAACTGTGTCGAATGCTTTTTTCAAATCCACAAAAATTGCGATGAAATAATCACCTCTATCAAGCCCTAGATTGATGAAACGTGTGACAGAATGTAGCGCCTCGAAAGTACTCTTGTTTTTTTGAAAACCAAACTGATGTTGGCTTAAAATAGAGTTTTCAACTAAGAAAGATGTCAATCGATTGTTTATCATTTTTTTCAAACATCTTACTAAGCCCCGTAAGCAACACAACCAGGTTGTAGTTATTCAGGTCAAGATGATCATCATCATTAAATATAGGAACTATTTTTTCAAGTTTTTCTTCTTCCGGAAATGACCCATTCGAATATGCACGTTTATAAAATTTGCCATAAGTTCAGCTATATCCTCCTTGATTATACTAATCTTACTCATCCTGATGCTATCTTGATTTCTTCATTCAATTCCGATAGGTGACGATAGTAGACATTCGAATCAATAGTTTGGTTTGAATCAAAAGTTGGAAGGAACTCAAAGTAAACCCACCACACAGAAAGCATAATCTTCTTTTGGTAAATAATTGGCTTTGGATATCGATTGTAGGGGCTTATCTTTCTTGGTCCATGATTGTTTTAGGACTACATTATCGTAAAGAATCCATTTTTCATCACCTGTTATGATTATTTTTAGAAATGTGTTGTTTTCATTACGACTCAGCAAATAATTCCATATGCTCATGCATTTGGTGAGGTAGATTTCCTCTAATTCGTGAGGAAACGAGACATCCAATTGGTTACGTAAATAACTTAGCTATTGTAAGTGCCCGTAAATAGTTAAATTTGATATGTCGAACTTCTCTCCTACCTCTTGAGTTATTATACGCTGGTTAGTTTCGATTACCGCCTCTATTTTGTCATCATCAGTAGTGGTTGGACGACCAGTATGTGGTGCATCTTGCACATTAAAATTTTCAGAACGAAAACGAGCAAACCAATTCTGACACGGCGTTCAGTAAGCCATTCCTTACCATAAGCTTAACAAAATTTCGTTCGAGCTTGCACCGCATTTTTAGGGTTTTGTAAAATAATTTTATAAAACCCTTCTAAAATCGCGTCCTGTCTGTCCGTCTGTCCGTCTGTCTGTCTGTCCGTCCGTCCGTCCGTCCGTCCGTCCGTCCGTGTGCCACAGCAGTTTTTCTCGGAAACTACTTAAGCTAGAAGCATCAAATTTTGTATGTAGGTGTAAAGTGGTGATCTCTTCAAAGTTCAACTACTAAAAATTTTTATGAGGTATTTAAGGGGGGTCTCCCCATGTAAGGGAGTGACCCCCCGAAAAAAAAAAAATTTCATTGAAGGTAGCCGATATGGGTATCAAATGAAAGGTCTTGATGAGAGCCTTACAAAACAGGTCTCAGTTTGGCAAAGTTTGCTTCGAGGGGCGCACAGGGAGGGAAAATACACGAAAAATTTGTGTCCCCCCCCTCGCGATTGGACACCTTCCATCCGAAAAATCTGAAAAAAATCAAGAATGTAGGCCTTTATGAGTACAACAACAGCAAATACGTGAGAAGTCGCAATTCACTCAACTTTGTTAGTAATAGTATGATTTATCGATTTTATGTTTTCTTGAATAAAATCTTAACGATACCCTTAAATTCAATGAAATTCAGTACACAGATGTCTTTTTATAAGATTGATCTATCCTGCAAGTTTCATAAAGATTGCATCATATTTAGCGAAGTTATAGCGATTTGAATTTTCCTGTATTACTATGGAACAATATGCGCTGCATTTATTACTATGGCAACATATGGCTATGGAACAACATGCGCTTTTTACCGACTCAGACACTACAGTTTTGTTAGGATTTGCATGAAAATTTCAGGAATGATAGGTGCCATGAATAACTTTGAGAATCAGTTCAGCTAGTGGTATTAGTAATCGTAAAACAAAATAGTGGCTGTTTTAAATGCGAAGATTGAATAATTTTGAGTTTTTTTTCCCAACTTCAACGTTTAAGGTGCATGCTTTGAACACTTGATTCAATTCAATGAATGACTGAAGCTGAGTACCTACAATTAATGCTCATAAGTGAAACAAGTCAAGGAGGCGGGAGGGAGCTTCTAACAAAAGGGCTTTGTAACAACTCTAGGATTCGAAAAAATTGGCTATTAATCGATGATAACAGTACAGGAGAGTGGCCCCTGAAAAAAATTCATCAAACGTAGCCGATATGAGTACGAAATGAAAGTTTTCATGGGAGCTTTTCAAAACAGTTCTTAAACTGTCAGTTTTTGCTTCAGTGGGGGCACAGGGGGGAAAAACATGAAAAATGTGTTTCCTCCCTCGCGAATGGACATCTGAAATAATTATCGAGGGAGATATTTATGAGTATAACAATAACAAAAACCTCAGAAGTCGAGATTCTTTCAACTTTGTTAATAATAGTATGATCTTCAAATTTCATAGTTTCTCCAATAAAATCGTCATTGACATGCTTTTTGACTTGATTCAATCTGGTGACTGCATTTTGAAAATTGAATACAAAACCCTTCTGTCATGAGCGTAGGTCTGTTTACCCAGCTTGTTAAAATTACAATTGGATTGTCCACTTTCAAGTTCATTTCTAACCCACTTTTTGTTTACTAATGACGCCAAATTTTTGACTGAAGACTGTCTTAAGTCCAATATTTAAACAAATTGGGTAGACAGAACTACGCTCGTGTCAAAAGTGTTTTGTGCTCAACGTACAATATATGGATAAATAGAATGATTTAATTCAAGAAAAACTTTTATGATATAGACAACAAATATATTCATGCTTAAAAAGAACTTCATTTTCACCTGCCAAAATTTTCTTCCAATATTACTAAGATCACTGAATGAACTGAATCTTAAATGTATTTTTATTATTCATCTTTTCTGAAAATTTGAAGAAGATTCAATCAAAAGTGTAGTGTTTGGTTCGATGGAAAGCCCATGTAGTAGAAAAATCACATGTGATTGTTGTAATCGGAGGAACTTCAAATGACTGCAACGGCAATAAATTTTATTGAAACTTAAAGAATAAAATGATATTTTAAAGAACTACATAAATGACTGATTTCATTTAATTTAATGATACTGATACAGTTTTACTGACAAAAATGTGAAATCCTACTACTATTAGCAAAGTTAAACGAATTTCAGCCTCAAAGTTATTTGTTAGTGGATTTAGTTCCATGATTTTTAGGGTCTCTGAAAAAAAAAATTTCCAATAACCTAGTAGGATCCCATATTATCTGTCCGTCTGTCAACCCATCCATCCATCTGTCTATCTGTCCAATCGTCGGTCCGTCTGACCACCTGTTCGTCTATTACAAGAAATTTCTTCCAAAACTATAGAAGCTACAAAGCGCAAACTTTGTGAAAAGGTCATAAGTTGTAATCTCTCAAAAAATTAGGTCTTATCAAATACCCTAAAAGCGGGTTACTTTGATCCTGTGATGTAAGTTTGACTCAATCCGGGAAAAAGTTTAAACTGCACGCCTAGGCATAATCGCATGAACAAACGTCTTAATTCTTGCTCTAAGATATAGTAGGCAGTATTACTGATAGCGAGGTGCTGTTTTATCGACCATTAGTTAAGTTCATTCTTTTCAGTGCCGTGATAACATTTGATAATTTTATCCAGTAAATTTCGCTCCTACTAACTTTTACCAGAAACTGTATATTTTGTTAAGTTTCTCATCTTAATTGTCTATGTCATTCTTATGCATATGTTCACGAGTATGAGGGTAGTCCCAAAAGTACCTGATCTGACTTATGAATACAGGTAATTTAAAAAAAAACAATTACTGCGATTGACAATACCACCTTTCAACAACTTAATGTGAAAAATTCATAACGGTACGTTTGTCATTATTTTTTTTACAGACATACAAAGTGAAAGCTCTCAGTGAATTTGTAAATATGTAAAAAATCGGGCATCGTTAAGTGATACAATACTATCATTCGAATGCTCTAAGTCCAACCGATATCAAAGTCGAGTTGGATTATACTCTGGGAAAGTCTGCTCCTTCGTTTACAAAGGTCAAATATTGGGTAGCTGAGTTTAAGCGAGGTCGTACCATCTGCCAAGGTGAACACCGCAGTGGTCGACTAAGTGAGGAAATTACGTCAGAAAATGCGAAGAAAATCCACAAAATGGTATTGGATGACCGGCGACTGAAAGTGCGCGAGATAGCAGATATGGCAGACATTTCAAAAAGTGGAATGCATCGCATTTTGACCGAAAATTTGGATATGAGAAAGCTCTGCGCAATATGGGTGCCGCGTTAGCTCACAATGGAGCACAAACACCAACTTGAGGATGTTTTCATCGAGTGTTTGACAATGTTTCGCAGCAATAAACCCGAGTTTTGCATCGATTCATAACCATGGACGAAACATGGTTCCAAAATTTTACACCTGAGGCCAAGGAGCAGTCAAAGCAGTGGGCTGAAAAGGGAAAACCAACTTCAAAGAAAGCAAAGACAGTTCAGTCAGGTGGCAAGGTCATGGTGTCCGTTTTCTGGGATGCGCTTGAAATAATATCTGTTGATTATCTCGAAAAAGGAAAATAATCAATCAGCATATTATGCAGCCTTATTGACGTGTTTGAGTGATAAAATCAAGAAAAAATGGCCCCATCTGACGAAAAAGAAAGTGTTGTTTCATCACGACCACGCACCAGTCCACACGTGCGCCATTGCGATGGCTAAAATCAATGGGTTGAAGCTCGAATTGCTTCTTCAGGCATCCTTTTAGCCAGATCTAGCTCCCTCGGATTATTTTCTTTTTCCGAATGTGAAAAAATGGCTCGGTGGCAAAAGATTTGCCAACAATGAAGAGGTAAAGTTTGCGGTTAATAGCTATTTTGAGAAGCTTGGCGGTTCCTACTATAAAGCGGGTATCGAAGCTATTGAACATCGTTGGGAAAAGTGTATCGAGCGAAAACGAGAATATGTTGAAAAAAAAAATTTTCGCAATTTTTTTAACTGTTTTCTTTGTTGGGTCGAGTACTTTTGGGACCGACGTCGTATGGTCTTAGTAAGGTAAAGAATATTTTCACATTTATTGTTTTATACATTTAAGAAACTAAAATTCGGTATACTTAAACCCCATTTTCGGGTTATTTTGGCTTATGGACCAAAGTAACCTATTAATATTTCGCTTATAGATAAATGCAATTATCTTTCTTTTTTTTTGAGTTTTGTCATAAATACAATTGATCAGCAGCATTTCACATGCCGTGTTAGTACCATGAAAAGCCGGGTAGTCGTTGGTACATCAAATATAGTATAAAAATGTCCAGCCGCTCTAAGATCAAAAATTCTGACACAAGGAGCTACCTCCAAAACGTACGATATACCCAGAAGTACGATTAAAAATAAATTAGTTAAAAGATATGGCAATGTACCGGGCAAACTGACTGTTTTTACAAAAGAAGAGGAAGAAACGTTTGTGACACATATAACAGCGCTATCTGAATACGAATTTCAACTAACAGACTTTGGATTTATTAAGGATTATCTTGAATCTCAGGGCCGAATCGTGACAACATTTAAATACAACATTCCAAGAAAGGACTGGCTAAAATTCTTTCTCTTACGAAACAAAATATTATCTCGAAGGCTGTTTAATAACATCAAACGGGTTCGTGGTCAGGTTACCGAAGCCGTAATTGCTGAATTTATTGAAAATATTGGCGAAGTAACAGAAAATAATCCATCTGAAAACATCCATAATTATGATGGGACTAATCTCCGCGATGATCGAGGAAAAAGAACGGTCTTATGTAGAAGAGGAACAAAGTGCTACAAAAACAGCTTTACTGTCATGTTTTGTGGGAAAGCTGCTGGCGAAACAGTTCCACCCTACGTTATATGTAAAGCAGCAAATCTTTGTACAAACTGGACTGAAAACGGTCCAAAAGGGACCCGCTATAATAGAACAAAAAGTGGATGGATGGATCGCGTCACGTTTGAAGATAGTTTCTCAATCATCTCTTGCTAATACTGAAGAAAAAAGAAGGGCGAAAAGTTGCCATTGGTGAAAACCTCGCATGCATATCAACAAAACGGTCTTGTCTGAATTTGAAAAGAATGACATCTGTTTTGTGTGCTTGCCCCACATGCTACTCACATTCTTCACCCATTGGCTGTTGCTTGTTTTCGTCCTTTGAAGTGCAAATGGCGACAAATATTACTAAATAGGAAGAACAGCTAAATGGGAAGAAAATTGCCGACGACAACTAAAGATCAGTTTCCAAATCTGTTAAAAAATTCATTTAATTTATTAACATCAACCAAACAAGATTTAATTTCCGATTTTAGAAAAACTGGCATATTCCCCATAAACAAAGAAGAACCCTCGGCAAGGCTATCGAGATAAGAGTGTATTTTAAATCCAGAGTTTATAGCCAACAATTTCTTGGAAAAATTTGAACAGTCCCAACTCGATACGACTTGCCCTGAAAAGAAAGCTAGAAATAAGAAACTCTCTCGCATCTTAAAGTGACACTGAGGCCGCTATTACTCTGGCTTCCTGCAAGAAGACCACATATTACAGTTTGATGACTCTGAAGATGATGTTCCCCTGAGCAATTTCATTCAGCTACAAAGGTTAAAACAAGCTGAACCGGACGTAATGACAGTCGAAAAAGAGTAAGAGCTATTGCTAGAAACTAAAAACAGAAAAATGGCCACGCAAAGATCTCCTAGTGTTGAGGAAAATAACTCTTTTCTTCAAAGTGTTTATGTATGCAGTGCTGACAATATAGTTGCCGGGAAATCACAGAACTACCATGGTCAGGTTTTGCCAATGTGTGAAGAAGGTGCATTTTGTAGGCTGCTTAAAGAAAATCAGACCATTCTGGTGCTGGCCAACAATTAAAGATGAACAAGTTTACAGTTGGAACCATATAATTTGTTGTTGCAGGAACTGATTTGATGGAAAGTGCACAAAATACCAATATCATATGTTATTGTTGTCAAGCCTTACGCTCAAGTTTTTGACACTTCCTTCCATTTTTGGCAATTCTAATCGACCACCAGTACACCGGGAGCTTGCCGTACTAGGCTGATGGAACATAAAAGCGCTGCAAATGGTCGTATGATGCTCGTTGTTGAGTTTACCATGTCTTGAGCTGGCAGTTCTTGCGTCGCCTGCAAATCACCCTACAGTGGAGCAACTGCCGTTACAATATGCCAATCAATTGTAGAATGTCAAGAGCATGAATGTCGGGAGACAACATTAGTGCTCTTGAGTACTGATGGTCACTAGCTGAGTAGTTTTCTAATACTCTTCAATTATCTTCTGTAATAAGGGCTCCGAGGCAAATATCACGTCTAGTTCGGTTGTTTCACAGCCAATACGGTGAAAAGCTGGCGTACTTTCGATGTTAATACGACAAATGCCATCCAAGCCACAATTTATTGGATTCATTTTACCCGCGGATATGTTAACAGCGTACCCTATTCGATTGTTTTAGTGTTGAAGTCTTCCCCAATCAGCACGTCGCCATCTCTGTTTGAGACAGCGGCCTCCAAATCACTAAGTTTGACTCGGAAAGATAATTTTGGCTCATTTGGTGTTCGGTACATACTAAAGAAGGTGGTCCCTGAGCACTGATTCTACACAAAACCCCCCCGCCCGCCTGCAGGTCTTCACCTGGAGATCAATATTCCGAACCCAGATGGTGGTAATACCAGTTTTATCAGGATACCATGATGCAGAAACTTTGTCGTGGTGTCGCTCATTCAGCAGCTTTCATGTACCTCGTAAACTGCTCAAGCATATTTCGGGTTGTCGAACTGCTGTGTTGGTTTACCTGTCGGATGCGGGTCATTATAGTTCAAATTTTGCCTTCTTTCATTTACTATTACACCAAGTTTATAACATAGGGAGTTCCTATCGGATCCTTTGCATACTTGTGTGCTGTGACCATAGCCAAGACATTTCAAGCATTGAAGATTCACTGCTCCTCGCCGTACCTTGAAGGCAACCCTCCCTATTCTTATTTTTGCTCTTATTCAGAAGTTGTTTGGCGTCCTTTTGGGCAATTCAACAATTGTCATACATTGCCCCATTGGTTTTCAAGTGTCAGCCTTGCTTTGATCCTGCTGACCCCAAAAGTTCACTTCTGATGGGCCTCTTCTACCTCGGTCAGGCCCATGATGCATTAAATGACTCTTATTTCGTTCGTTGTCATCAGCTCGTTGCCGAGGAGTCACAGTATACTTCTTTATTGTCAGCCTCTGCTCCAAATTCAACCAGCATGTGATCCGAACTGATTATTCATACTTCTTTAATAGCAGTGTTGGTGTCTTTGGGCCTTACATTTCCCTTGATATCCCAAAACACTTCTGCGTAGGATCGGCCACCTTCGGGTTTTACGTGCAGTGGTTGCTGCCGGGGTCTTCATTGTGGCTTTTTAAAAGTTTATTTAAAAAAAAAATTTAACAATGCCCTACCAAGATTGGAACCTGTTCGTCACTGCATCACAGCAAGTTTTCTCAGAAACTGTTGAAGCTATAGTTATAAAGTTTTGTGAAGAGCTCAGAAGTTTTTGGCTGAGAAAAGTTCTGTGGTGAAAAAAATTCCAAGGTTTTAAGGGTTGATGATTTCAACCCTAGAAATTTTCATTCGACAAAGATGGTTGAATAGTGGATCAAATGAAGGATCTTTAAATATGCGTTATTAAAATTGCAATATAGATGATGGGGTAGACTGGAGAGTGGAAGAATATGAAAAAATTGTATCCAGTCCACTTGAAATTGGACACCTGTTGATAAAAAATCTGAAAATTTCAAAGAGGTAGTTCTCTATGAGCAAAACCTTAAAAAATAGAGGAGAAGTTGAATTTTGCTCAAATTTGATAGTAATAGTATGTTCCTCAATTTCACGTTTTCTTGTTTGAAATCATAAGGACAATCTTAATTTCAATGAAGTTTTATATCTAGTTGAGTACTTGTAAGCTAGAAACTAAACAGAATTGGAATTGGAATTGGTGGAATTTTCATAAGAATCGTATAGTATTTGACGAAGGGATGGTAGTTTAAATTTTCTGTGTTTGGACAACAATAATACGTGGCTATCGATCAATTTGCGCTTTAAATCGACTCAGAAACTACAGGCTTGCTAGGATTTACATGAAGATTTCACGGAGGGTTTAGATCATGCACAGTTTTGAGAATCTATGCGACGAGTCACATTAGCTATCCTAAAATAAAATGGCAGCTGTGTCAAATAAGAACATTGAGTAAATTTATGTTATTTTTCCATAAATTGAGCATTGAAAGTACAGGCTATTAAGTCTTAGAAGATGAATTTATGCAACTTTGTTAATAATAGTAGAATTTGTGAATACAACATTTTTTTCAGTATATTCGTACGGATGCTCTTCACTTTAAATTTAAGTAGTCTCACAAAAGGCCCTTACAGCCTTGAAGTTTTAATAATCATATCGCATTCACGAAAGTAATGGCCGTTTGAAAGTGCTTCAAAAACAACAGTAACAATGTACGGTTTTTGCACCATTCGGGGTTTTCACCACACAAGACACTTGGCTTTCTGATTTCCAGATAAAATGAATAATCAAAGCACCTTTCAAATTCCATTCAGTCAATGGTTGGCAATAAAATGGCAGTAGGTTAAAATCGTGTACCCATGGTTTTTCTTTCAAAGTGAGTTTGTAATTGTTGTAGATATCGTTGAAGGTTTTCTTAAGTTTACTCACTATTGAGGTTTGCATATTGTAGGTTGAGTACAAAACCGACTTTCTTTGCTCTTGTTGTCAGCACTGGCTGGAAGCTCTAACCTAGCTTTCCACGCCCATTAAATGCCTCTTCCTTCCTTTTGTATACCAATCTCCCTCAACTTGGTTTTCTGCGCATGGCCTTTAGGGTTGGCCGTCACTTCTTCTTTAGCTTTCTGCTCTTCTTCGGCCTTTGAGTCCTCTCCAGCCTTTAACCAGCTCTTCCTGTAATGTCATATGTGGTCTAGGAGCTTTTTAATTCAAATTACGATTTTTTACACTTTTGTTCACTTTTGGCGTGGCGCTTGTAGGTCTTATCCTTTTTAAAGATCTCCCACATTTCGGATTACCCTTTTTTTATGTCACTGGATGGCAATCGTACTTTGGGAACTACTTTCTTGGGAGAAGTCGTCGGCTTCCATTCCTGAGCAAAATACTTCAGCCACATTTTTGGCGATGACGGTGAAATGATCGCTCTTTTCTTTTTCTACCATTATCACTTTGTGAGATTCAAGATGATTCACTATTTTTTCGGCATTTAGGGCCCTTGTTTCCATTGCCTCGGTAGCGATTGCAACAGAAACCATTGGACTTTTGGTATTCTTTATATTTTTCCCCAACGCACAAACATCTGGTACATCCGCTTCCAGTGTGCTATTGACATCATTGCTGCAACCGCTGGTTGTATCGTCATTGCTGAATTTTTTACTTATTTTTTTATTTAATTATTTTTAGGTTTTTTAGTTGATATTACTTCAGTTTTATTGGGTTCCTCCATTGAAACAGCTATCCCTATTCGTATGTTGTCGCTTTTTTGGTCCAATGGTTATCTTTGCAGAGTATGGAGGCCATGCGAGTGTTGGCACAAGACATCATGGGGACAAGTGCTCAGAGCCAGACCGGCATTGATCAAGAGTCCATCTCAACCGAGCCTAGACCATCGCCCCCGTGGTGCAAACTGGGAACTTACTCCAAAGATTGGCAATATTTTACCGGGACGGAGACGGTATGATAGTTAAATTGGAGTCATTCACGCATGAGTGTCACCTTGGCGCTACCGTGCAAAGCACCTAGATCCAAATCATCGTATCCGCCAGCCCCAAGTATCAAT
Organism: Odontomyia ornata; assembly: GCA_963969285.1. Taxonomy (NCBI): domain Eukaryota; kingdom Metazoa; phylum Arthropoda; class Insecta; order Diptera; family Stratiomyidae; genus Odontomyia; species Odontomyia ornata. Next base: position 133,931,816 of record OZ017741.1, on the reverse strand, counting down.
TCTTGGTCGCTAATGTGGTTAGCTCAGATGGATGAACAGACGGACATACAGGCGGCAATTTTAGTAGGCTTTTCTAAAATGATTTTAAAGTCCCATGAGAAAAGAAATAATTCCCATTAACTACTCACCCTTGAATCTGAGATTTTTCTGATGAGTGTTGAACAAGTAAATGCAAAAAATGTTGTTGTCAATGCTTTTGTTGACTGGTATCGGCAGGCTAATTCGCTATTTTCTTGAAAAGCCGTCGGGCCTTGCTTTGTTTTGTGAGCAGACGCGTTTTGACATTTGGACTTATAAAGAAAAAAAAACAAACAAACAGATTTGACTTACCATACAGTCTTTTTTTAAAGAAATCATTCTTGAAAGTGGTTTGAAACAATGCCCCCGCACTAGTACGTAGTTTCCTATCACATTGTGTTTTCCCCGAAAAAGATCAGCTAGTTATGATGATTATTTGTCTTTTTAGGATTTCGTAAAAAAATTTGTTGTACAATACTCTATTCAAATCGGCACCTGTCGGTCTGTCTGTACATCAGGCCGTTACGGCAAGCTTCCTCAGGAACTGGAGGCGCTGAATTCAATAAATTTTGTGTTAAACTCAGAACTGGTTGGTTAATGAAAGTTTCATGGTCGAAAAAAAATTTCAACGTTTTAAAAGATGGTCTACTTGTGCAAGGATGTGACCCCGTAACATTTTTTTTGACCGAAGTCAGTCAAGTAGGGTATCAAAAGCAAGGTCAAGATGAGATCTTTTGTAATTTTATACTTGCTATATCGATAATTGGCTTGGCAGAGGAAGTCGAAGAATACCAAAAAATTGAGCCCCCTAGCGATTGGACACCTGTAGGCTGGGAAATTTGAAAACATTCATGGAGGTTGGTCTGCATGGGTACAAAATTAAATAATACTTTGAAAATAAAACCACATAACTTTTTTAATGTAAGTGCGATCTATAAGTTTCACATTTTCACCAATAAATATGTAAGTTATATGAGAATATATCTAGATTCATTCAAGTTATTGCTATTTGGATTTTCATAGATCACCACAACAACAATGAGCGTTTTTCCGACTGTGTAAGCTTTTTGTCAAACCAACAAATGGTCATTTCAACTAGAGTAAAAGATACGCATCATAGAATTGTTTCTTGAGTTTGTACATTAGTTCCTTAATGAAAATGTCTGCATTTCGAAATTTCAGTACAAAACCCTTCTGACAGGAGGATACGCCTGTCTACTCGACTTACACTGATATAGTTTTGGAAGCGATCACTGTGGTATTGTTAAAATAACATGATTGTAGTACTTTTCAAGCACCTGATTATTAAAACGAGAATAACATAATGTATTAAGTTTACCAATAGGATAATAACCGTGGCTGATTCGCAAAAGCAGATAATTTATTGTGTATATATAGGAAGTTTTAGTTTAACGCAATTTCGACTAATACCTTTAAGCTGTATATAGTAACGTTATCTTGAAAAATTTTCTCAATAAATTGATGATGAGTGGTCGATGCCTGGATTAGTCTTATTCGGTAATTTGAGCGCTGATCACTCGCAGAGGCGCGATTCACAATTACAATATATACAATGGCTAGAGTTTCGCTCGTTTTGATTTGTTTGATTGCGTTTAACTCGGCGGTCGTTAAAAGTGCAAATATTTTATTTCTCTCAAATGTGGCATCACCTAGCCACGGAATATGGTAATTAATGAATATGTATTACTCAAAATGAATAAGTGAAGTTTAAAATATTTGTCATTTATAAAGTCAAGCTCAAAACTAATGACAATAGAGTAGAGTCTAAGTAAATCATTAAATTTATGTTTTTGTGTTGATTGAAGAATATTTCCGATTAAGCAATCACCAAAGTGATTTAAGAATCTTTCGGACTTGGAAAATATTCAAAGCTGGCATTCTCATCTGATTGAAAGTTCGTACTTGTTGTTTTTTTTCTTATTCGTATTTAGGAGGTGAATGTCATTTACATCTTGAGTGTTGGACTACCATGCTCGCGAGCGACTGGACTACGCGTGAGCGTGGGAGCGTCACTTGTGTTCTATTTAGGAATTTTTTCGAAGTTCAATAATTAAAACATTTTTATAAAGTGAAGAAAGTGCTGGATATTTTAAATTCTGGTCGAGAAATCAGGTTTCATTTAGATTTTCACAAACAATCAAAAAAATTATGTTTTGGAACTATTTAGGAAAACTCCACAAGTTACTTAATAGGCAACCGTTCAGCCAAGCCCCATCAGTACGTGAACTGGGAACTGGTTAGGCAAGTCCCATTAGTTTCTTAGTTAGCAACTGTTCAGGTAGGCCCTGTCATTTCCTAAATTACAACTTTTTCGAAAAGTGAAGAAAAAGGTAGATATTTTAAATTCTGGCCAAGAAGCTGTGTCTGGATATTTCATTAAAAAATTTTGGTTTAGGAACTATTCAGTAATATTACATTAAGCTCAAATGCGGAAAACCCCATCAGTGCCTAAAGCTGGTCTGTGTTTTTTTTAGTCGTAGGGAGGAGAATTTCATTTACGTACAGAGTTTGATACTTCTATGCTCGCAAGCAATTGCTCTACCCAATAAACACCTCCCCTGTCAACCCGGGAACCCAGCCTGGAAGCAGCCTTCCCAGCCGTTGTCCTGATTTACTCAGAGAACCTCTTCTTTGAGTCAATTAGTAGTCTTGAGTACTTCACCGCTGGCTTCAATTCGATTAGCATATCTCCAATACTGATCATCCTTGATCTAGGGACTCTCTTTTGTGTCAAGATGACCACTTCGCTTTTCTTCAGTGCAAAGCTGAACCCACGAGCAGTCATCCAGTCTCTCACTCAGCGCATTAGCATACCTAGCCTAAGTTGCGCTTGCTCAACGGTGTGTCCAGTGACCAGACCCACAACATTATCCGCATAGCCGACCAAGTGCAATTCATCTCCAGTCTCAGTAGCCCGTAGTAAGACACGCTTCACAGGTCTGTTCCAAGGATAGATCCCTGGGCAACACCTGATGTAACTTCCATCTTTTGTCCGCCCTGTGTCGTGTCATAAAGCGAGCTTTGGTCCTTAAGTTAGTCCCTCAGAAGCCTCGTTAGATATTCTGGAACTTGAAAAGGGTTTCTCAGAGTATCCACAATATTCACTTATCTAGCGGCGTTGAAGGTGTTCCTAGCGTAAGTGTCACCAACAGAACGATCCATCGCTTAGTACGGCTATATGCCTCTGCCTTTTGGATCGCACTCACCAGTTCTTCTTGTGGTGTGTCCTGCTCTAAAGCTTTACTATCGAGGAGATGTGTAACCAGCAGCATGGATTGCGTCAGTGAGTCTTCCCTTGACGAGTTTCTCTGGTACGTTCCCAGCAGTGTCTAGCATGCATAACGGGTGGTGTGCAAGTAGCGATCCGGGTTTTGCCTACCCCTTGCTCATTGGCACAAGCCTCATCACCTTCCATCGTACCGCAAAACCCTGTACTGTAGTCAAGCGTTGAAATGCTGAGTAGCAAGTCAGGGCAATGGTGATAGAGGAGTTGCAACACCGCAGCTTAAGCACCACCTAGACCTGGAGCCTTCCTTGCTTTCAGTGAAAGGACTTCCTGTTTTAGTGCCGAGTGGACACTCGATTGCTGGTTCACCATGGACAGCGTCAACACGGACGGAATGGGCGGAGAACAGTGCCCGTACTATCTCGTCCATCTTTTCCACATCATGTATGCAAGGTTTCTGTAGGGCACCAAGCTACCGCACAACTAGCTTTTAGCCAAGGCCCCACGAATCCTTGTTCACATTATCCACTAGATCTTGCCAGGAGCAAGTCTTGCTGTTGAGAGACATTTCCATGCTGCGGGTTTTTACGACACAGAGAAGCGATGCAAGCAGTCGTGATAATGTTCATAGTTGAGTTCACCACGTCTTGAGCTGCCAGTTCTTCCATTCACTGCGAATTATCCGGAAACGGGGCACCTGCTGTGAGCACCTCAATGAATCTCTCGACGTCTATCCCTTGGATGTTCTGCCCGATTGTAAAAAGCCGAGAACACGAATGTTGGGAGATAAAATCACTGATCTCAAGCAGAATGCAATGATGATTACTTGCTGAGTAGTCCTCTAATACTCTCCAATCGTGTATCCTTTGGACTAACGTCTCCGAG
>OZ017741.1:133900166-133922666 GCA_963969285.1 Odontomyia ornata | reverse complement strand
GTACTGTGCCTCATTTGCACGTCCCGCGGCCTTAATCTTCCGTCCGATTTGTTGGCGGAGGTGTCCTAAACGCTTGTGGGGCTCCAGCGTAAGGACGAGGTCACCCTGCTTCCACTTCCTTTTACTTGTTACTCTTGTTCCACGAACAAGTCAGTTGTCCCTTGTGTAGTTACCTACACTTTTTGCGACCTCGGTCGCCTTGTTTTTGTTCGACCCCAGAAATTCGTGAGTACGAAATTCTTTGTAGTGGGTCCTTGTGCTGGGGGAATGAACCCGCCCCACGACACCACAATGCTAGCCTGCCAGCGCATTCACGCGTCCCCAGACAAGGGCATTCTCGGCAGATACCGACACCTTCTTCTGCCGAGGCAGAAGACCATCGCTGCAGTCCTTCACGGACATCTGAATTACTCTTTCACTACAGTATCATTTCTTTTAAATCCTCTGAATTGATTTTCAAACGCGAAAGAGCATCTGCGTTAGTATTTATTTTGCCTTGTTAATACGCAATATCGAAATCATAGTCCATGAGACCTAAGCGTATTCTGGTTAATTTTGGAGACGGGTTTTACTAAAATGATGCAGTATTTGAAACCCAAACTGTACATTATGTGCTGTTTTGTACTAAACTAGAGATTTTGATCCAAAAATTTGATATTCGCCATTTAATTTTCAAATGTAATACATTATGTACTTACTTATGGAATTGTTTGCAGCTACATGAATGTGTTGCATATTTTTGATAATAATTTTTCTGAAAAATTATTGGAGAAGAAGAATGTTAGAAGAAGGTGGTTTCGACGTGTGTACTAATTCTCTTCAGGCCATCACTCTTAGATACACACTGGTGATGGCGACCACCATGCTTAGAGGTGAGAGAGTTAATTTTAATTCTTCCTACTTATGCGAATTCAATATGTTTTTGTATCTGCAAGTTATGTTCAAGTTAAATTTCTCTTGTAAGCACCTGTATTAGCTAAACTTAATTGGATCATTTCACCCTTTTCACATCAATTTAATGTAAATCTATACGACAATGTAGAGCAAATTTAATTTTTCAATATTTCATTTGTTTTCCTTTGAACTTAAGCACCTCATTTAGTCTTCTAGGCTTCGACCTTTGGCACCTCATTTAGTTTTCTAGGCTTTTCGTAACATCGGGAGAGATTTGGCTCCATTTTTCCTTTATAACTTTCTTTAAGTCGGCTTTGCTTGAAATGACCCTTGGTTTCACTTTTCTGTCAAGGTGTTCCCACAGATTCTCGATCGGGTTAAGATCTGGGGACTGCGGCGGATGATCAAGTGTCTTAGGAGTCCGGTACAGTAGCCACTCTTTCACAATTTTGGATTTATGCTTTGGATCGTTGTCGTGTTGAAAGATCCAATTTCCAGGCAAGCGTCATTTTTCGACGCTAGGGGCAACATTGTCCCTCAAAATGGCTAAATAATCCATTTTGTCCATGGTGGAGTCAATAAAAACAAGATTACCAACACCAGTTGCCGCCATACACCCCCATACCATAACTGAACCGCCAACGTGCTTAACAGTGTTGGTAACAATCTTTCCTTTGAAGGCTTCATTCTTTGCACGCCATATTTTTGGGGGCGTTTTCGCGCCGAAAATTTCGAGTTTGCTCTCCTCTGTATATAATACGTTTTCCCAAAAAGATGGAGCCTAGTTTTTTTATTTTTAGCGAAGTCCATACGCTTGATCTGTTTCTGGTATTCTTCCGTGTAGGCATTTTCTGTGGTATTCTTCCATGTAGACCATTTTTAATGAAGCGCTCTCCTGAATTAATTAGCACTTACTAGTTTGCCTGAAGCCTGCGTTATGTCTTCTGACAATTTAACTGCACTTGAGGCTGGATATGCCCTTACTTCTCTTACTACAGTTCTAACTTCAGTACCACTAAGCCGCTTTGGGCGTCCAGATTTCGATAAATCTTCAACGAGATGATGTTTGGCATACCTATCAATAATTTCTTTTAATGTGCAGTGGTTTCTGCCCACGATTTCGCCAATTTCACGCAAGGATTTACATTTTTCTTTTGTCTTTTATAATTTTCCGAGTATCAGGCGATGTTTGCTTTCCCATAGTGAAACTATTTTCTTTTACGTCTTTATTTTTAATATTAATTAGAACAAATGCACTTAAAACAACTTTTGGGGAAGTAAAAACAAATTTGTCACCAAAAGTTAAAGTTCTTCCCCGAAATATAAAAGAAGCGAAGTAAGTGTTACCACTGTTTACTTTTTTTGACGCGTAAAATCTGATGCATTTCCACTTTGGTGAGATTTGTGCAATGTTGCCACTTGTTTTGATTTCATGTTTAATAGTTATCAATCTCATTAATATTACTTTTTGTTTATTTTATTTTTTTTTGACGCTCACTATATATATATATATATATATATATATATATATATATATATATATATATATATATATATATATATATATATATAGTTTCCGAGAAAAACTGCTGTGACACACGGACGGACGGACAGACAGGACGCGATTTTAGTGGGGTTTTATAAAATTATTTAACAAAACCCTAAAAAGAAACCACCACCAACAGACACAGACCCATAAACAAAAATTCCCAAATATCAATAGTCAAACGCCAGAAATAACATAAACCACAATACTAAATGCAAATATCTTAATATATTTACTCTAAGGAATGGAATTTGCAAATATCAACTCAAAATTGTAGGACCGATGTGTAATACATTTAAAGGAAATACATTTATTATAACAATTAAACTATTAAATATGTAAACATCTATTATTCAACTAAGCTCTTCAATGTGTAAACATTTATTATAAAACTATACCACTTATACGTAAATTTATACCACAGCTAAATATTATATTAATATCGACAAAAATAATAGTAAAAGCATACCTCACCCTCCTTGAACAAGTTTTCCAAATGATTTCTTATTTGAAATATGTATTATGAAGAATGTACAGTTAGGCTAGAGTTTATTTTGTATAGATTTTTTAAGTAGAGTAAACCAAGCTTTGATTAAGTAAGTAAATTAAGCTTTAATATGTATTAGTAAATCTTTAGCTTAGGGTATTTGTATAAATAGGGTAAGGCTAGTGTAAAAATAAATAGATTTCAGTCAGACTTAATACCGGCGCGATTGCCTTTGTCTAATATGCTTTTTAGTCCGGCCTTAAACGCCTACACTATATGCGTACCTAAACGCTTTAAAATTACTGGGTGAATATAAATTTTTTCAGTTGTCACGTCGTATTGAGCACCTCACAATAATATATATATATATATATATATATATATATATATATATATATATATATATATATATATATATATATATATATATATATATATATATATATATATATATATATATATATATACATATGTAAATATATATATATATATATATATATATATACATATATATATATATATATATATATATATATATATATATATATATATATGTAAATATATATATATATATATATATAGATATATATATATATATATATATATATATATATACATATACATATATATATATATATATATATATATATATATATATATATATATATATATATATATATATATATATATATATATATATATATATATATATATATATATATATATATATATATATTATGTATATATATATATATATATATATATATATATATATATATATATATATATATATATATATATATACATATATATATGCATATATATATACATATAGATATATATATATATATATATATATATATATATATATATATATATATATATATATATATATACATATATATATATATATATACATATATATATACATATATACATATATATATATATATATATATATATATATATATATATATATATATATATATATATATACAGTTTATTACGAACCCTTGCATGTAACGGACAAACTTAGCAGGTCCCATCTAATTTCCCGATTCCCACTATTTAATTCGGCTAGAATGAACATTCGTTTATAGTGAACGTAATATTCGCAATATTGGGTCATAATTATCGGATATAACAAATTTTTGGGTAATCATTATCGGATATAACGAACTTCTGGGTCATCACTATCGGATATAATGAACTTTTGGTCAAACAATTAGGAGAATACCCACATATCAATAATTCAGCGCTGGTTTATATGTTTGCGTAATAAGGGATTTCCCATTATGCATAGTTGGAATTCAGATGGCTATTGCAAGCCTGAATGACCCTGGCAGATCGCAGTTGATACCGCCGTTGTTTTAGCGTTATATCTTTGTGACCTCCTATTTTTACAGCGGGACCAAATACATATAAAGTATAAGTGAAAAGCAAATGGTGGTTTCCCTAAAAGAAAAAGTTAACATAATTCGCGAAATTCAAAGTGGAAAAAAACAAAGCGATGTGTTTCGTGAGAAAAATATAAGCAAGTCGACAATTGTGACAATGTGGAAAAAAAAGGACGAGTTGCTTCTTGCCTTTGAAAGTGTAAATAGTGGGACCAAAACAAAAATGCGTTAATCGTTGCATGATGATGTGGATAAATTGCTCCTGAAATGCTTCACACAACGAAGATTGTGTAATGTAACAATTATTGGGGCTGCCTTAAGGGCAAAAGCAAAAGAATTTAGTCGAAAAATTAATAAAGAATTTGTCTGCAGTGAAGGCTGGATCGATAGGTAGAAGACACGCCATAGTTCGCAGGATCCGTAGACACAAATGTTGTGAATAATTAGATATGCACTTTTTGGCCTACAATTATAGAGAGATTTGGCGACGATGACATTTTTAACGCTGACGAAACCGGTATTTTCCACAAGTCGGGTCCCGATAAAACTTTGAAAGTTAATGGTGAAAAGTGCCAAGCTGGCAAATTGGTAAAGGGAAAGTTTACTGTTTCAGTGTGTGCCAACATGTCCGGCACGGAAAAACGAAAACGACTCGTTATCGGGAAGTCACAAAAGCCCCGGTGTTTCAAAAAGATTAAAAGGTTGCCTGTTGATTATTGTGCTAATAGTCGAGCTTGGATGACATCCGTAATTTTCATCAACTATGTACCCGAATGGGACTAAGAGCACTATTAGTTGAAAACTGTCCTGCGCATCCAAAAATTCGGCAGCTGAATTCCGTAAAGCTGGTGTTTATGCCACCGAACACCAGTTCAAAATTACAACCCATGGATTAGGGTGTTATCCGTTCGTTGAAAAGTCATTATCAAAGCGCACGTTTGTTGAACATTGTTCAAAGCATTGATGCTAATACATTCCTTGATTAATGGTACATGCCTTAATGTCGCATTACTTGATGCGGTCAATCTTTTGCACAAATCTTGGCACAAAGTATTTACTGAAACAATAAAAAATGCACATAAACATGCACGACTATTGGTAACTAACAGTAATGATGAATTTGATGAGGAGGATTTGTTACCATTTAATGAATGGCTATTAAGAAGCATTCAAGCAGCAATACATATGAACAACCTCAAGATTTCTATGACCCATTCGATTACCGCACTACGGGTGAAAGCCTTTTAACCTCGACATTTTTAACGGATGAGGAATTAACATAGTTGCTGATATTCAAGCCATCGAGAATAATGGAAGCTCTGATAGTGAAACTGAGGACGAGTTAACTGAAGGTCATGGTGCACCACAAAATATTTTAAATAAATTGGTAGAAATTGAAGCTTATACAGACACGCTGAAAATTCAAGAGTTTCAAACGAAAATAACAGACTATTTTAAGTAACGAATTTACGTATTCATGGACATTTGATACTATATTTCGGATTAATTGGAAATCGAGTTTGCGTTTTGGTATTATCTTGAAGTACATAATATACATGCATATTTATTTTGTTCATTAATGAAAATATTACTATTTTGCTTTAAATAAACTTAGGGAAAAAATATTTCTTGGGTTTTGGTTTAATATTTGGATACAACGAGCTTCGGTTATAACGAACTAATTCTCACGGTCTCTAGAGGTTCGTTCAAATCGAGGTTGACGGTATATAAATATATATATATATATATATATATATATATATATATATATATATATATATATATATGTATATATATATATATATGTATATATATATATATATATATATATATATATATATATATATATATATATATATAATAGGGGTACCAGTTAATTCGTGGTTAATTCGGTTTTCTAACAGATGGCGTAACTTGATTTTTATTCCAGTGATTCAACTTTCCAAATATGTGTTGGAAAGCTACTGTTATATAGTTTCAGAATCAGTATGTGCCATTTAGCTGAAGCGTAAACAACAATCCTTCTTTTTACTCTGAAAATGTCGAATTTTTGTCGAATAAAGTGTTTATGCGGGGAGTACTTCTTCATTGAAGAAAAAGGATGCCGAAAGTCATCGTATTTTGGTGGAAGTGTATGATGTGCATGCTCTAGCTAAGCGTACGTGCCAGAAGTGGTTCGCACGGTTTAAAAGTGGCAATTTTGACTTGGAGGACGATGAATGGCCCGGACAGCCAAAAAAGTTTGAAGATTACGAACCGGAGACATTGCTCGAACAAGATCCATCGCAAACTTGCAAAATCACTTGGCGTCGCTCAACAAACCGCTTCCGACCGTTAAAAGCAATTTTTCACAATAAAGCTCCAATTTTGGAAAAAACCGAAACTCCTATTATAAATATATGTTGTCCCGTGTTATGGTTTGCGGCCGATAATCTTAATGTTCCGGGAAAGTGAAAATGCACTGTCTTTTAAATTAAGTTAAAAAAGTTTCGAAACCTGCAGATAGGCTTCGGAATGGATTGGAATCACGGTACCGACCTCGCAACAGAAAAGGGACTATGGCGTTGGATCCTGGAATGTCAGATCACTCAATTATCCTGGCGCTGTTAAGGACCTTTTACAACAGGCCAGTCAATATCAATTAAAAATACTGGCAGTCCAGGAAACGAATTTGACTGGAAACGACATTCAAGACATGAGATCGCACACAATATTTAAAAGTGGAAAGCCTAGTGGAGAACGAGAATTTGGAGTGGCCTTCATTGTGGATAGGGAGTTCAAATCGCACGTTATTGATTTTAAGGCAATCAACGAACGGTTGTGTGCAATCCGTGTAAAAGCGAAATTTTTCAAAATGTGGCTGATTAATGCTCACGCCCCGATGGAAGAAAAGGACGAAGAAAATAAGGAATCTTTTTACGATCACCTGGAAAGACTAGCCGACTCATTGTCCACAAACGACACAAAAATTATTCTGGGTGATTTCAACGCTAAGGTTATCAATGAGCTATCTCATCGGGGAACAACTGGAGGATATATTGTCCACGATGAAACAAATGAAAACGGCCAGCGCCTGATTGACTTTGCATGTAGCAGAAATCTAGTCATATGTTCGACTTGCTTCCCACATCGATGGACTCATAAAATGACCTGGGTATCACTGGATGGCCACACAAAACCAGATCGATCATGTTCTGATCCAACAACGTTGGACCTCGAGCATACTAGACGTTTTCCCGGTACGATGGAAGGTAGCGAGGCTCGTGCTGGTCAGCAAGGGGAAGGGAAATCCCGAATCGCCGTCTACATACCGCCCGTTATGCATGCGAGACACGGCTGGGAAAGTGCTAGAGAAACTCATCAAGGGAAGACTCACTGACGCGGTTCTTGCTGCTGGGCACCTATCTCCTCGGCAGTACGGCTTTAGAGCAGGACGTTCTACCATTGATGCGATTGCAGAGGTGGTGAACGCGGTCCAAAAGGCAGAGGCATATAGTCGCACCAAGCGACGGATCGTCCTGTTGGTAACACTTGACGTCAGGAATGCCTTCAACTCCGCTAGATGGGTGGATATTCTGGACACGCTGGAAAACTCTTTTCAAGTTCTAGAATATCTAATGCAGCTTTTGAGGAACTACCTAAAGGACCGAAGCCTGCTCTACGACACGACACAGGGCCAACGAAGGATGGAAATTACATCGGGTGTTGCCCAGGGATCTATCCTTGGTCCGGACCTGTGGAACGTATCTTACGACGGGCTACTGAGACTTGAGATGCCAGATGAGTCGTGCGTGGATGATGTTGTGGCTCTGGTCGCCGGACGCACCGTTGAACAAGCGCAACTTAGGCTAGGTATGCCAATGCGCCGAGTGAGGGACTGGATGACTGCTCGCGGGCTCAGTTTAGCACTGGAGAAAACCGAAGTGGTCATCTTGATAAAAAAGAGAATCCCTAGAGTAAGGATGATCAGTATTGGAGAGATACAAATCGAATCGAAGCCAGCGGTGAAGTACCTGGGGCTACTGATCGACTCGAAGATGAGTTTCTCTGGGCAAATCAGGGCAACGGCTGAGAAGGCTGCTTCGGGAATATCGGCCCTGAGTCGACTTATGGCCAACGTAGGGGAACCCAGCCCATCAAGAAGACGCCTCTTGATGAGTGCTGTAGGGTCAGTGCTACTGTACGGAGCAGAGGTTTGGGGCGACGCTCTCAGCAAGGAGGTATACCGAAAACGATTGGCACAGGTACAGAGAAGAAGAGCACTGAGAATTGCATCTTCGTATTCAACAGTCCCCGACTCGGCGGTGAGAGTGATTGCAGGCGTGATACCTGCCGCCCTCCTTGCTAGAGAGCGCCGCACTATTTACCTGCGCCGAAACGAGGATGCGAGGGAGATGGTTGTCCGCGAGGAAAGACAACGCTCGCTCAACGATTGGCAGCAGTCTTGGGTGAATTGCACGAAGGAAAGGTGGACTGCGCGCCTCATCCCGGATGTGAGACCGTGGCTTAATCGAAGGCATGGAGAGACTGACTTCTATCTGACCCAGTTTTTGAGCGGGCACGGGTGTTTTCAGTCTTAACTGCACAAGATCGGTAAGTCACGGTCTCCCAATTGTCGGTTTTGCCCAGGAGAGGAGGACAATGCCTGTCACACATTTTTTGCGTGTACCAAATGGGCCAGGCTGCGAAGGGAACTCTACAGGGAGACGGGAGAGCTCACCCCGGATAATAGAGTTGCGGTGATGCTCGAATCGGTTGACAAATGGAACCAGGTGGCACATTATGCTCGGGCAGTCCTAAAAGATAAAAGGGACTCGCAGCAGCCGGAGGTGCTGGGGCTGGGGGATCGCTTTTCTGGCATTTCCTCTTCCCCTCTCCCCTCCCGCTAGGAAAGGGACTCCCCAGCTTGAAGGCGCCCCACGGCGTAACAAAATGAGACCTGGCCCGAAGTAATGTGTCAAACGGTTCCAGGCTAAGTTCTCAGATTGACAGGGGAGGTGTTTAGTGGGTAGTCCAAGGGTATCCTCCATGGGAGTCCCACACTGCCAGACTCGGCGGGCGTGAATGCCTTCACCTCCCTACCACAAAAACAAAAAAAAAAATACTAGACGTCCGTACATACCGAGGAGCCAATTGTAACTCAGATCATTACTTGATCAAATTAAACTTTCGATGTTGTATGTCCAAGGCATATTCAGCGAAGACCAGCCCGATACAAAAATTTGACATCGAAAGGCTCCAAACGGCGTCTGTGGCTGAAAATCCTACGGAGACGAGCTGCGAGCTCTGGATGGAAGTGAAAGTGGCTATCAGGACCGTTGCAGAACAGACGGAATGATTGGTTCGATGATGAGTGCCAGAATGCGTTAGATAAAAAAAATCAAGCGTACAAAGAATACGTATGCAGCAAAACCAGGACGAAGAGAGAAAACTATGTAAATCTCAGAAGAGTAGCGAATAAGATAGTTTAGATTAAGAAAAGAAAATACTATAACGACCAATTGAGAAGTATAGATGTAACTTTAGCGAGCAATAACACAAAACAAGCATACAAAGTAGCGAAAAGCCTGAAACGTGATTATCAGCCCAAAACCACGCTTTGTCGTGATGGCAGTGGCAATATTATCACTGATGAAACCAAGAATTTCAAGAACCTCCTTAATCCTACGCACAGCTCTAGACATCGGAGCCTGTAGATATCTGCGGAGCACTTCCATTGGCCCCACCAACTCTGGATGAAGTTTGTTTCATCATCAAAGCCCAAAAAATCATAAAACGCCGGGCATTGATGAAATTTCAGTTGAGCTCATCAAATATGGTGGCAGTAGTGTTCATCAAGCTATTCACAAAGTCATCCAGTACATTTGGCAACCAGAACATATGCCGAAAGAGTGGAGCCAATCAATTATATACCTTATCAACAAAAAAAGTGACAAGCTACAGTGCATAAATTATAGAGGCATATCACTACTTCGTACGGCGTACAAAATATTTTCTCAAATTTTAGAAAATTAACTCGGATCATACGCTAACAGTATTATTGGGGAGTATCAAAGTAGTTTTAGAGCAGGCAGATCAACAACAGACCAATTGTTCACAGTCAAGTAGGTACTTGAAAAATGCTGGGAACTCAACATAGACGTACACCAAATTTTCGTTGACTTTAAGCAAGCATACGACAGTATTGATCGTAACGTACTATACCAAATGATGCTTGGTTTTGGCATCCCAGCCAAATTAGTCCGTCTTACCAAAATGACAATGACGTCAACAACCTCCCGAGTCCGCATCAATAACCAACTCACCGATGCCTTTGACACAGATATCGGACTAAAGCAGGGAGATGGGCTGGCCCCATTGCTATTCAATTTGGCTCTGGAGTACGTCATACGGAAGCTACCTGTCGATACGCGAGGTACATTACTATACAAGTCGAGCCAAGTAGTAGCCTATGTGGATGACATCAACATTCTGTCACGGTCATTAACAACTCTGTCACGGTCATTAGGAACTCTTCCTGAAACTCGACAGCGAAGTAAAACTAGTAGGGCTACAAATCAACGAAAATAAAACAAAGCTCATGATGCAGTCGAGGAAAAATACGCCAAATACACAAAATATCATACTTGGCGAATACAGTATCGAGAATGTTATTGAATTTGTGTATTTGGCGCCAAAATAAAAACGGGCAATGGAAGAGACGAAATACGCCGAAGAATACAGCTCGCAAATATTATGTTCTATTCAATATTAACCATCTGGAAGACCAGCCGCATACACAGGAAAACAAAGCTCCAAGAATACAAATCTGTGATAAGACCTGAGTTATGCTATGGGTGTGAAACATGGACCCTAACCCAAGCATCCGCAAATATATTGAATGCCTTTGAGCGACGGGTCCTGAGGCGAATAATCGGAGCGATGCTAGGTGGGGGCCAATGGCAAATTCGATACAACCATGAGGTGTATGAAATTTTTGACGAACCGGAGGTCTCAAGGATTGTAAGACTGCGGAAGCTACAATAGGCTGGACACATGAATCATATGGACGAACAACGGATACCCAAGAAGGTATTCGTTGGGAGAACTGAAGGCCGGCGGCCCGTGCGCAAACCGAGGAAACGCTGGCCTGACTCGGTTGACGAAGACAGTTCCTCGCTGCTCGGATTCCGGAATAGGAAGACGCGGTCAACGGACAGAGACAGATGGAGGCGCTGTTTGCAGGAAGCGAAGGCCCAAAAGGGGCTGTAGTGTGACGAAGAAGAAGAAGAAGAAAAGAATTTATTTACTAAGAATGTACGATCATTAATTTCACTACTTCACAGATTGCTTTTTAATTTAATTTTCACTGTCTATCAATTTATACTTCAACTGTCTCTATCACGAAAATCACTTCGCTATCAATCAATATCACCTTTAATTTACGCTCAACTCTTACCACAGTATTTACTGTTACCCTTTCCCATTCGTTTAGCTTGGCTTTATCTATGGTCTCCAGTCGAATGTTCTGACGAGAACTACCTCGAATATTCAAGCAATTCTGAATACCCGCAGTGACGTCACCTTCAGCTATTGATCATGGGTCTACTTGGTTCATTCTGCTGCTTTCGGGTCATTCTTTATTGATCATGAGGTTATTAATAGTTGCGACAACAATAGTGAAATTAGCTCGCAGAATTGTTTGGACATGTGACACTGCCTACCCTTCAGTTCTTTTCGCCCCCAAAAAGATGTATCACCAGATGTAGTTAAGTCTCCCTGAATGTAATATGGGGCAAGACGGTCCAGGTACACGGTTTGCATTTTTGACTCCTGACTTGCGGTGTTCCTGTATGCGATATACGACGTCGTTGATTCGTTTTGCAACTTGGTAGCTGGTGCTTATGCCACCAAGCATCTAATCATGCTGCAATTGCGGAGACCTACTCTTCCGCTGTTTTGGATTGTATAGCAACACCAAGTCAGCTTACCGGAAGCCAGTAGAATTCGTCCTTAGATCATACCTGGTCTTCATGCGGTCAGTAGCCAATTTGTAGTGCTTTCGCACTGTCCGATGTATCAGGTTCGACCGTTGCCTTAGCTTGGTTGCATAATCCGAAATCGTTTGGGATTTCTCAGGGGGTGTTCCGAACTTTATATGAGCTGGCAGACGAAAAGTCTTTCCTAAAATGACCTTGCCTGGGGCTTTGTCCGTCGATTTATGTTCGGCAGCTCTATACGCCATCAAGAATCATAGGATATAACGGCCCCAGTCCATTCGGTTCTCGTCAACCATCTTGGCCAGGTGTTTACTGAGTGTTCCGTTGAAACTTTCGACCATTCCATCGGATTGGGGATGCAGTGGTGTTGTCCTCGTTTTCGATATTCCCAGCAGCTCGCTCATTTCGTCAAAAACGAGTGACACAAAGTTTCAGCTTTGGCCTGAATGTAGTTCGCAAGTTACGCCATACTTACTGAGCCAACTCAACACTAGCTGCTCGGTTACAGTAGTTGCTTCCTAGTTGGGAACAGAGTAGACCTCGGGCCACTTGCTGAAATAATCGGCCACAGCGTGTCTCGATTTCCTCATTCGGATTCAGGAAAGGTCCTTCGATGTCCATAGCAATCCTATCAAACGGGACATCCACGTTGTAGGTTTGAATTTGTGGTCTCAGTCGTCGCTTTAGATCTTTGACGGGAGCGCAAATCGTGCATCTACGACACCAGTCCTCTATGTCTTCTCGAGCGTGGAGCCAGTAAAACTTTTCCCGCGATTTTGCAAAGGTCTTGTTTAAACCAAGGTGGCCTCCCGGGAACCCTTCATGCATTTCCTTAACCACATCGTGGATTCGGCTTTTGGGAAGAATAGTTTGCATCCTATGAGAGCTGCCATCCACCATTTCCCATTTCCGCTTGAGTACGCCACCCTCTAGCTGAAGGGAGTTCCATTGTACCCAATAAGTTTTCAGGGTTGCGCCATGCATCGAAACGTCGTCCCGCTCAGGTCGCCCAGTTGTTTCCTACCATGCGAGTAAGGGTCCAATGTCTTCATCGGCTGACCAGGTGTTTCGAATCTCCTCCAAAGAACAACCGTCGAATTTGGCCGTTATCACTCGCAGATCAGCGGTCGGCTCCTTTCCCTCAAACCGCTGGCAATTCTTGCATTTAACTGGATATGGACGATGAGATAGAGCGTCAGAATTTCCATGAACTCCACCCTTCCGATGAGCAATTTTGTAATCATATGACTGCAATCTTTCGATCCATCTTGCAACTTGTCCCTCGGGGTTTTTGAAGCAAAGCAACCATCCCAGCGGTGCATGGTCTTTTCGAAGAATAAATTTCTGGCCATACAGGTACTTGTGGGATTGCTTGGTGGACTATATTATAGCGAATAGCTCCTTCCTGGTCAGCAGTAGTTCCTCTCACTTTTTGAGAGAACTCGACTGTAAAGTGAGAGGACATTTCCTCCGCGATCGATCTGCTGGGAGAGTACAGCTCCAATCCCACCGTTCATTGCATCGGTTTGAACTATAAACATTTTACCGGGTTTTGGATATGCCAGTATGGGTGATTCACACAGCTTCTTCTTCAAGCTGATGGAGACACTTTGCTATTTTAGCAAACCTCCGATAGTAGGTCGCTAGACCCAGTAGACTTCGTAGATGGCGCTTGTTGTTTGGTGTTGGCCAATTTTTCAAGGCTCCAATTTTTCCAGGGTCTGTTTTGACCCCTTCTGCTGATACAACGTGTCCCAGGTATTTCACTTCAGCTGCGAAAAGGGTACGATTGTCGGAAAAAAGTTTCAAATTGGCCAGTCACAATCGGCAGAAAACCTCTTCTAGGTTCCACACATGCTCTTCGAACGTTCTCCCGATAACA
This sequence comes from Odontomyia ornata, assembly GCA_963969285.1. Lineage (NCBI taxonomy): Eukaryota > Metazoa > Arthropoda > Insecta > Diptera > Stratiomyidae > Odontomyia > Odontomyia ornata. Next base: position 133,908,481 of record OZ017741.1, on the reverse strand, counting down.
ATGATGTCATCTAGGTACACCAAGCAGGTTTTCCAGGTTAAGCCTTGTAACTAGTATTCCATAAGACATTCGAAGGTGGCTGGAGCATTGCAAAGCCTAAATGGCATCACCGGAAATTGCCACAATCAGGTCCCAACTGAAAATGCGGTCTTCGCTCGGTCATTCTTGTCTATTTCTACCTGCCAGTAGCCACTCTTGAGATCGAGTGTAGAAAACATTGTTACGTCGGTTAAAGTGTCCATGATATCGTTGATGCTTGGAAGCAGGTAACTATCTTTCCTGGTGACGTCCTTAAGCTGCCTATAGTTGACACAAAAACGAGTGCTACCATCCTTTTTCATTGCTAGAATTACAGGCGCGACCCATGGACTCGCAGAAGACTTGATAACACCTTGTATTTCCATGTTCGAGATCTGTGTGCTCACTTCTCCTTGTTTGGCTACAGGAAGGCACTTTATATATATACATATATATATATATATATATATATATATATATATATATATATATATATATATATATATGTATATATATATACATATATATATATATATATATATATATATATATATATATATATATATATATATATATATATATATATATATAAATACTTATATATATATATATATATATATATATATATATATATATATATATATATATATATATATATATATATATATATATATATAAATACTTATATATATATATATATATATATATATATATATATATATATATATATATATATATATATATATATTTGTGTGTTGCCATCTGGTGATACACATGTCATTTTATGAAAGCATCGATGTGGAAAGCAAGTTGAACTTATGACTAGATTTCTGTTACATGCAAAGTCAATCATTTATCCTTCAATCATTCCCTGATGAGATAGCTCATTGCCAACCTTAGTTTTGAAATCACCAAATATTATTTTTGTGTCAACTAGTCTTTGCAGGTAATTGTAGAAATTTTCCTTCATTTCTTCGTCTTTTTCTCTAGTCGGGGCGTGAAAATTTATCAGCCAGATTTTGAAGAATTTCGCTAATATATATAAATATATATAAATATATATATATATATATATATATATATATATATATATATATATATATATATATGTATATATATATATATATATATATATATATATATATATATGTATATATATATATATATATATATATATATATATATATATTATATATATATGTATATATATATATATATATATATATATATATATATATATATATATATATATATATATATATATATATATATATATATATATATAAACACATATTGTCGTGCGTTATGGTTCGCGGCCGATGATTTATATGTTCCGGGAAAGTGAAAATGCACTGTCTTTTGAATGAAGTTAAAAGAACACAATCTAAATTTCACTGTCTATCAATTTTCAATTCAAACTGTCTATTACTAAAATCACTTCACAATCACTCAATATCGCCTTTAATTTTCGCTCCAAACTTATCGCAGTTTTACGACCGCAGTTTTATTATCGCGGTCTTACTATATCTCCCATTGATTCAGCTCGATTTTATATAGGGTCTCTAGTCATTCAATCCATTTCTCGTACATTGGCGAACTACCTAGAATATACGAGCAATTCTGAACGGTGCAGTGACTTCACTTCCAGATGTTCATGCTTGGTGGAATCTTGTGCTTTCGAGTACATTCATTTGTTAATCATGAAGTTGCAAAAACAATTGCGACAGTAGCTTGCAGAATTATTTGCACATGTAACAATATGGGTACATATATACTCGTATATATATATATATATATATATATATATATATATATATATATATATATATATATATATATATATATATATATATATACGAGGTGTGCTCAAAAAGTATCGCGAATTTTGAATTTTCGCGGGTTACGTATATTCGTATTTCGATTTTTTTGTGGCGTTATGTTGGTACTCATGTCTGTCACTTATGCCGACAAGCTCGGCCATTTTGAATGTTCACTTAATTGCTGATAGCTGCTTTACTTGCACGTGTTTTCAATCGTCTTCGATTTTTACTTATTCAAAAAAATGGATCAAAGAACGTGTATCAAATTTTGTGTGAAAAACGAAATTAAGTGCGCGGATGCATTCCGAATGTTGACTGTGGCATACGGAGAAGCTACCTTGGACCGAAGCAACGTTTATCGGTGGTACAAAATGTTTTTAGAAGGCCGAGAAGATGTGAACGACGAAGAGCGTGCCGGACGCCCGAGCACTTCAACAACAGACGAAAAATTAATGAAGTGGAGAAAATGGTATTGGCCAATCGTCGAATCACCGTTAGAAAAGTTGCTGAGTACCTAAACATATCAATTGGCTTGTGCCATTCGATTTTTATCAACGATTTGGGCATGAGATGGGTCGCCGCGAAATTCGTACCAAAATTGCTCAATTGCGACCAAAAACAGCAACGCATGAACATTGCTAATGAGATGTTAAACTCTGTCCGCGACGAACCAAATTTGCTCCAGAGGGTCATAACTGGTGACGAATCGTGGATTTATGGTTATGACGTGGAAACCAAAGCTCAATCATCTCAATAGAAGCTGCCGCATGAACCAAGACCGAAAAAAGCGCGCCAAGTTCGGTCGAATGTGAAAGTTTTGCTGACAGTTTTCTTCGATTGCAGGAGCGTGGTGCATTATGAGTTCTTGCCACAGGGAAGAACGGTCAATAAGGAATATTACCTGCAAGTTATGCGCAATTTGCGCGAAGCAATCCGCCAGAAACGCCCGGATTTGTGGGAGAACAAAAATTGGCTTTTGCACCACGATAACGCCCCTGCTCACACATCGTTGCTTGTGCGCGACTTTTTGGCCAAAAACAACACACTGATGATGCCGCAGCCACCGTATTCCCCAGATCTGGCCCCCTGTGACTTTTTCTTGTTTCCTAAACTGAAGAGGCCCATGAAAGGACGACGTTACGCTACGCTTGACGAGAAAAAGACGGCATCGAAGGAGGAGCTGAACAAGATTAAAAAAATGATTTTTTGAAGTGCTTCGAAGATTGGAAAAACCGTTCGCACAAGTGTATAATATCTCATGGGGATTACTTTGAAGGGGACAAAATAGATATACATGAATAAATAAATAATTTTTGAAAAAAAACAAAATTCGCGATATTTTTTGAACACACCTCGTATATATATATATATATATATATATATATATATATATATATATATATATATATATATATGTATACATATACATCCATATACATGTAAATATATGCATATAAATATATATATATATATATATATATATATATATGTATGTTTATATATATATATATATATATATATATATATATATATATATATATATATATATATATATATATATATATATATATATATATATATATAGATATATATATATGTAAGTTAATTTAAAAAATGCCGGTTTTTGTTAAAAAAATATTTTTAGGGCTGGAGCCCGTCTTTATTAAACGAAATCAAAATTAGAACTAACTTAAATCTAACAATAAATTGTCTTACATGCTAATGCATGGGAACTGCAGCGTTAGCGGTTTCATGTTTTTCCATGAAGTTGGAAACTGCATCGATCACGTTGCATATGTTGCAGCCCTGGCGTCAGCAGAATTTGCACCGTGAGAACGTGCTAACTCGCCCACCTTTAGATACGATAGTCCTCGATCGTTTAGAAAAATTTGATGTCAGTGAACCTGACATTCTTGCTTGATGTTTGTAGGTCAGTTTCCAATGATAATGATGATGTTGCAACGGATGGTGTTTGCTCTGGCGCTATTGATGGAGATTTCTCTGGCGCTTGCTCGACGTTGATTTTTGTAATTGTTTTCGTTGCCTTGTGTTTGATTATTTTCCAGATGATCAGGACCAGGAAGTAAAGCCCGATGATGGTGAGTATGCTGTACGTAGCCGCTTGGTGGATGTTGGTTTCGGAACGCATCAATAAGATCTCGTTTGTGTTGTTTGTATGGAGATCTTTCATTAGCTCCAGTGAAAGTACCTCCTGGTATGAATTAATTTCTGAGGAAGGCTGTAATATAGGTGGCAAGACGTTCATCACTGTCATCTCACGGTTGGTAAATGTCCTTCCGTTGATTGAAATACTGGTGTTCTGTATTTTCAAAAGGTATGTTCCATTTAGTTCGTGGACTATTTGTTCTGCTTCGATTATGCCGGTAAATTGGTTTAATAGAATGGTGCCAGGTGCGATTTCTTCTACAGTTGGTATGTGCGCGTTGCTGGTCCTATTGCATGTTGGTGTCAGGCTTTTCAGCAGGTTTGGTACGCAGGAAGTGTTGGTTATATCAGAAATTTCATTTGATTTACATATTGACAGGAAGTTTATTTCTTTACAATTATTTATTACGCCAAATATTTTTTCGTTATTTTTCAAAATTCTATTAAATTTGAGGTCATTTATTACATTGTTTTTCTTAACTGCTTTTATCAATAATGTTTCATATGTGAGGCTCGTGGTCAATGGAATGTTAACGATATATAGGATAGTTGACATGTTTGTTATTATTTTTACTTCTGCAAAATCTAAGGCCTCTTCTATTGTTGAATAAGGGAGTAATTCTTTATCCAATATTTCGGTTGCAATTTTAATTTCAGATTTAGATAGGATTAAAGAGTTTATGATTCCTAATTTTGCCCAATGTAAAGCCAAGTTTATATTTTTCAGTTCTTCTTTTAACAATGAAAGTCTATATTGGACATCTAATATTATTTCGTAATTTGTTTGACTGTTTTCTTTGAATAGCTGCTGAAGTTTATTTGCAATCATAGTAATGTTATTGATTCTGTCGTTGTACAATCGGTTAATAACGACCTGTCTATTGTTGTTTTCAAGTAAATTATTTATTTTATCCCTTATTGTAATAAAATCCTCGTGATCGGGATTACCTGCAATCCATTTCCATGTGGTGCCGATAAAATCAAGTGATCTTGAAATCCTTTTGGGTTTTAAATTTTTTAGAAGTTCTCGAATTTGCTGAAGCTCATAGGATAGGTGCGATGAGGAAGGGTAGTGCCTAACTTCCGAAAGATTAAGGATCGGTTCGATTCGAGAAATGAGATGTTCATACTGATTTATGTCAATAGTGTGAATCAACTTAAAGTTTCCGTCCTGAATTTTCGCTCTTCCTGTATGGAGCGAGACGATTTGAGAATTGGAGAAATCCAAAATTTCAACCTTGGCATGTACTATGTAGAGTAATGGTCTGAAAGAAAGTTTTAGTTGCGTATATGGCTTTTATGAATAATTTTTCCGGATTCAGTCAAAACGGTGGAGTTTCGGGTTTCTTTAACTATTTCCTGTCTGTACCTAGCTGTTAGTTTAGAGCCTTTTCTTTTGTTCATTTTAACGTAAATTGTTTGTCCCGTCTCATAGTCCTTAGTGGGTTGTCTCGTCTTGTTATGGTTTGTCATGTCCTTTTCTTGTTTCAGTTTAAGTTTTTCAATATTTGAAAGACGAATTCTTTCAAGTTCATTCGGGTCTATATTGGGGATTCGACCAAAGTGTAACTCGAGTGGTTTTTTTCCGGTAGTGGAATGGATTGTGCAATTGTACTCGTGCACGGCTCGTTGTAAAAGGTTTTCGAAAGTTCTGGGGGGTCCATCTTTTTTAAGGCATCTCATTATCTCAGTTAAGGTGCTGTGCCAACGCTCGACCTGCCCGTTGACTTCGCTCTTATATGGAGGGGTTTTGTAGACCTTGATTTTGAGGTCGTCCTCCATTAGTGCCGTTATTGAAGCTGATCTCAAAGAGCTCTCGTTGTCGATGACGACTACTTCCGGCACACAAAAGAAGAAGAGCAAGTCTGTGAGGGGCTGTTTAATGTCTTCGATAGATTTAGAAGAAATTATCTTCGCTTGACCAAGTTTTGAAAACTTATTGACAGCCGTAAGAACTCGGTGCTTCTCGGTGCTAAACAGGTCAATATGTATTGTATGGCCTGGGTACGTTGGAATCGGTGTAGAATTTAATAGAGGTTTGTTCGGATGTCGATCGTATTTACTTTCCTTGCAAATACTGCAAAGTTTAACCAGATTCTTTATCTTGGCCGCCATTTTGGGGAAATAAAAGTTTTCGAGAAGCTGCAAGCGATTTTCCTCAGCGTTGCGGTGTGCCCGTCGGTGAGTTTGCAGGATTTTTTCTTCCTGCTCGACTTCACCAGGAATATCCTCAACAAGTTTTTGGGTGTATCGAATTCGATAACTCCTGAAATGCACGGGATATATTTGTTGTATACGTCCCATAATTTCTTCGCATGTTAATAAGCCATTAAGTGTGTTGGGGTTCAGGTAGCGCTTGAATATATTTATAATGTCTTCATTTGAATACTGAGGTTTTATAAGGGTGTGTCTAGTGTAATTTGGGAAAGGGTTTTGTAATTGATAGCTATCTTCATCGCCAATTTTTAAAAGTAATTGATTTCGAAAGACATTAGCGGGTAATTCAACAGTAGGGATCAGGTTTTGAGAAGAGCTTTCGTCGCTGTGCTCTGTAGGCGTTAGGGAGCTTATATGCGATTCTTTTGGGGGCCGTGAAAGGGAGTCTGCCACTACATTGGCCTTGCCTGGCTTGTATTCCAGTTCGTGGTTGTATTGCTCCAAGATGGACTTCCATCTTTTCATTTTGCTGTTTGTGTTCTTGTTACTCAGCGCATACGTTAGAGGTTGGTGGTCGGTATATATTTTAACCTTACGAGAACCGTAGAGGTAGCCTCGCAATGAGTTGAGAGCCCATATGATAGCAAGCATCTCTTTCTCATTCGTGGCGTAGTTCTCCTCGGTTTTGGTCAACGTTCTCGACAGAAAAACGATGGGTTTGTTGTCCTGTGAGAGGACTGCACCAATAGTGTATTCGAAGGCGTCGGTTGTTAGTTGAAACTCCTTTTCAAAATTTGGGTGAGTTAAAACCACTTCTTTGGATATCAGACAGTTTTTAAAGATGTTAAATGCATGTAAGGCCTTTGAATCGAGGTGGACCATTTTGTTTTTTGACTGACTTTTGGACACTCGTCCATCTTCCCCTCTTAAAAGAGAAGTCAGGGGCTTTGCAATTTTTGCATAGTTCTCGATAAAGCGACGGTAATACCCTGACATTCCTAGAAACGATCGAAGATCTTTCAGGGTCTTAGGAACGGGCATGTCGGCAATTGCCTGAACTTTCTGTGGGTTGGTTTTTATACCATCACTGCTTACGATGAATCCCAAAAATTCTATTTCGCGCTTAAAAAATTCACATTTATCCGACTGAATTTTCATGTTGGAACCTTCCAAAGTTTTGAGTACCTTTCTTAAGTTTTCGAAGTGCTCTGCTTCATCTTTTCCGAAGATGATAATGTTGTCTATGTAAACATAGCAACGTAGTCCTATGTGTTCTCGTAGTATATCATCGAGAGTCCTCTGGAAGATAGAAGGAGCGTTTTTGAGCCCGAATGGGAGGCGTGTGAATTCAAATTTTCCATTGTTAATGGAAAACGCTGTTTTGGGGATGTCACGTTCCTTGAGTGGGATCTGGTGAAATCCACTCTTGAGGTCGACGATGGAGAAGTACCTATTCTTTCCCAAATTGGCCAAAATCTCACCTATTTCCGGTATCGGGTATTTATCCGCGATGGTAACTGTATTCAGTTTGCGGTAGTCAATGACCATCCGATACTTTTTCTCACCAAATGCGTCCTGCTTTTTAGGTACGACCCAAACTGGAGAGTTATAGGGAGATTTGGATGGCCTGATTATTCCATCCTTGAGAAGTTTATTTATTTCCTTTTCAACGACTTCCTTTAAGGCCATTGGATACGGGTACGACCTGGAGTACACAGGATCGTCGGATTTTGTCCGTATCTCTCCTTTGACCGTGGTAGTATAAGTCAGTTTTTCGTCAGGTTCTGTTAGTAATTTGGGGCAGTCTTTCAATACGGTTTTGAGTTTTATGATTTGACTTTTGTTTAGGTGATTTGTTCTAATGTTAATGTTATTGACTGTTTCCGAATCATGTTGTTTTAAAGGGATGAGAATATTTGGATAAAGAGTCATGTAGTTTCCGTTCGTGTGGATTATTGCTTTTAGTTGTTTCAGAGTATCGTTTCCAATGATACCATCGAAAGATATTAAACTTGGCAGTATGAAAAACTGGATTTTATCAGTGTGAGGGCCGAATAAGTTGACGAATGCGTGATGGGTAATTTTGATGCTACCTCCAACGGAAGTAGCGTAAAAGGCTTTTTTATTTTGTAAGGGATTCCGAATGTGTCTTGA
>OZ017741.1:133807666-133895166 GCA_963969285.1 Odontomyia ornata | reverse complement strand
ATGGGGTAGACCTCGGGCCACTTGCTGAAATAATCAGCTACAACCAGCGTGTATCGATTTCCCCATTCAGATTCAGGAAAGGGTCCTGCGATGTCAACAGCAATCCTTTCAAACGGTACCCCCACGTTAAAGGTTTGCATTTGTCCTCTCAGTCGTCGCTTTGGGCCTTTGACGGAAGCGCAAATTGTGCATCTGCGACACCAGTCCTCTACGTCTTCTCGAGCGTGGAGCCAGTAGAACCTTTCCGGCAATTTCGCTAAGGTCCTGTTAACACCAAGGTGGCCTCCCGAGGATCCTTCATGCGTTTCCTTAACCACATCGTGGATTCGGCTTTTGGGTAGTATAATTTGCATCCTATAGGAGCTGCCATCCACTGTTTCCCATTTCCGCTTGAGTATGCCACCCTCTACCTAAAGGGAGTTCCATTGTGCCCAATAGCTTTTCAGGGTTGCGCCATGCGTTGAAACGTCTTTCCACTCGGGTTGCCCAGTCATCTCCTTCCATACGAGCAATGGTCCGATGTCTTCATCGGCTAGCTGGGCATTTCGAATCTCCTCCGATGACCAACCTTCATCGAATTCAACCGTTATCAGTCGCAGATCAACGGGCCATTCCTTTTCCTCAATCCGTCGGCAATGCTTGCAGTTAGCTGGACATGAGCGACGAGATAGGGCGTCAGCATTTCCATGAACTCCGCCCTTTCGATGAACAATTTCGTGGTCGTATGACTGCAATCTTTCGAACTATCTCGCAACTTGTCCCTCGGGGTTTTTGAAGTTAAGTAGCCATCTCAGCGATGCATGGTCCTTTCAAAGAACAAATTTCTGGCCATATAGGTACTTGTGAAACTGCTTGGTGGCCTCTATTATAGCCAATAGCTCCTTCCTGGTCACACAGTGGTTCCTCTCCCTTTTTAAAGAACTCGACTGTAATACGAGAGGACTCTTTCTTCGCCATTGATCTGCTGAGAGAGTACAGCTCCAATACCGCCGTTGCTTGCATCGGTGTCAACTACGAATATTTTTCCGGGTTTCGGATACGCCAGTACGGGTGATTTACATAGCTTTTCCTTCAGGGTCTCAAAGGCTGTCTGGCATTGTTCATTCCAGACATACGGACGATTTTTCTCGGTTAGCGGATGGAGACACTTAGCTATTTTGGCAAAGTCTTTGACGAATCTTCGATAGTAGTTTGCCAGACCCAGGAAACTTCGTAGTTGGCGCTTGTTGTTTGGTGTTGGCCAGCTTTTCAGGGCTTCAATATTCTCAGGGTCTGTTTTGACCCCTTCTGCTGATACGACATGTCCCAGGTATTTTACTTCAGCTGCGAAAAGGGTACACTTGTCGGGACTAAGTTTCAAATTTGCCAGTTGCAGTCGGGAGAAAACCTCTTCTAAGTTCCGCACATACTCTTCGAACGTTCTACCGATGACGATGATGTCATCTAGGTACACCAAGCAGGTTTTCCAGGTTAGACCACGTAGCACGTATTCCATCAAGCGTTCGAAAGTGGCTGGAGCATTGCAAAGCCCAAACGGCATCACCACAAATTGCCACAATCCGGTCCCAACTGTAAATGCGGTCTTCTCTCGGTCCTTCTTATCGATTTCTACCTGCCAGTAGCCACTCTCGATCGAGTGTAGAAAACCATTTTGCGTGAACTAAAGTGTCCATGATGTCATCGATGCGTGGGAGCGGGTAACTATCTTTCTTAGTGACGTCGTTGAGCTGCCTATAGTCGACACAAAAACGAGTGCTACCACCCTTTTTCTTTACTAGAACTACAGGCGCGGCCCATGGACTTACAGAAGGTTCAATAACGCCTTGTTTTTCCTTGTCCGAGATCAGCGCGCTCACTTCTCCTTGTTTGGCTATAGGGAGGCGTCTGGGTGCTTGTCGAATCAGCTTGGCTCCCTGTGTATCTATAACGTGAGTTACCAGACTCGTTCGGCCTTGGTCATCCGGGCTTGTTGAGAAGATGTCACTGTACTTGGTGACCAGATCAGAGACTCGTTTGGATAGCTGCACTGGCAATTTGACCTGCTTCAATATTGCAGACGTTGATTCCCGGGCTTTGTCTGTGTCTTGCCTCCTTTTCCAATGATGGTCGTGAGTAGCTTCCAAAGAGGTGATGGTGGAAACAGGCTGGCAGCTGCCGATGACTTCTCCCGCTTTGATGCTCGTGGTTGAATCTGCGGTGTCAAGGACTCTAACCGGCACATATCCGTTCCTTAAAGATCTTACAAGGCTTCGTCCTACAATCAAACTGCGCAATGTGGACGTCTTCGTTGGCTCTATCAGATAAGATCGGTGGTCTCCAGAATCACCATCAAGCTTGGCCCATACAATGCTTTCGGAAGAATTTGGTACATCAGTGTCAGCACATACCACTACATTCATCTTGGGAATTTGGACGCTGGGATCCTCCATCAGTACTTCGACATTCTGCCATTTCAATACACGTTTGCCCAAATCCAACGTGATTCCATGTGGTCGCAGAAAATCCATTCCGACAATGCAGTCATCCATAATATTCGCAACCAGAAAATTGTGTCGGAAAACAAGGTCTCCCAACTGTATCTGGAGGTTGACCTCTCCATGAACAGGTGCAGTTTCTCCCGTAGCTGTTCGTAGTGAGAAAATTCTGCCCTTGTGAAGTTGTTGCTGTCTAACTAGGTCTTGTCGGATAATCGATCGGGTTGCACCAGTGTCGATTGTTATGGTGCAGTTTTCTCCGTTAACTTAACCCGGAAGGCATACGTCCGCTTCTCCACGATGTAGTCTTGACACGGTGATGGTGGTGCTGGGGACGTCGATCCTCCTAGCCAACCTCTGCCCCACGAAGTTGGCTCTTACATGTTTCCCGACCCCTCTGTTTGAAGGGCTTCCATTCTGGGCTCCTGACTCGGTCTGGATCTCCTTCTAGCTGCACACCCTGGACAATAGCTCGGTTCTCTTCGCTTGTTGCAGTCTCTTTGTAGGTGCCCCTTCTCTCCGCAATTCCAGCATCTAGGCGCACCATTTACATGCGGGTCTCGCTCAATTTCCACGCGCTCACACCTGCACTCGTCTGTCACTACCTCACGAACCCGGGCAGTGGTCGGTGCATCATCTCGATGTTCTGGGTCATAGGCTGGGTTAGCGAAAAGTGCTGGTCGCTCAATGTCTTGGGCTAGCTGCTGTAGGGTTTCACCAGACTTCTGCATCCGATGCCTTAGCTGTGTCCGATAAATCTGCTTTACATGATCGTCTCCATAACGCATGTCGAGCGCATTCATTATAGCAGTGCAATTCATCGGGGATCGTCTGCAAAAGCTCGGCAGCTGGGCCTCTTAGAGCAAGAATTAATGCAGTTGCTCGTTCCTGCTCATTCCAGTGATTTGCCCTTGCGGCAGCCTTAAACTGGGTCTTGTAAATACTCCAGACCGTTTGCCCATCGAATATTGGTGCTTGCACATTTCTGGATGTGCTTTGCGCTGCGGTTATAAGCGGGGCTGTTGAGGTGGTTACTACTGCCTTCGCTGCTTCCTATTCTTTTCTCATGTTTTCCATCTCATGGTTGATTCCCTCCTCGACCTGGCTGATCTCATGGTTGACTCTCTCCTCGACCTAGTATACATTTTCCTCGACGCCTCTAATTTGGTTGTTGAGACTACTGAGCTCTGCTTTTATTGCGGTAGACTGTTTTTCCAAATCTGCCTTCAAATCAGTTGACTGTTTCTCCAGCTTCTGTGTGATTATTGCCTTGATGTCTGCCTTGATTTCGAACGTTTGTTGGTCTAGCTTCGCTGATTGTTCATTTAGCTTCGTGGATTGCTCATTTAACTTCGTTGATTGTTCATTTAACTTCGTAGTTAAATTGGATGACTGTTCATCTAGCTTCGCAGTCAGACTGGATGACATCAGCATTAACATTTGCATTAGCGCATTTTCTGGCTCCTTTGTTTTTGGTGTTTCCTCGTGTCCATTAAGCTCCGCCATGGTAAATTCATTTATTTTCAAATGTTAGCTTCGTGGTTATTTTTATTATTTCTGCTTTTATTTATTTTTCCACCAGTTTCCACGTTAGATTTCACTATTGTGCATTTTTTAAACGTTTTTCACTTCCAAAATTTTCCTTCTCACTTCTCGACACCACTGTCGCGTGTTATTGGTTCGCGGCCAATAATTTTAATGTTCCGGGAAAGTGAAAACGCAATGTCTTTTAATTTAAGTTAAAAGAGTTTATTTGATCACAAATATGCACAATAATCAGTTTAACACTTGCACTAATTTTAATTTTCACTATTAAAAAAATCTAACACTTGTCCATAAATTTCTTATCGCAATTGTCTTCTAAATCACTTCACTATTACGAAAATCACTTCCCACACACTATCACAGTTCTTATCGCGGTCGAATGAATGATCCCCCATTCATTCAGCTCGCCTTTATATAGGGTCTCTACCTATTCACCTATTTCTCGTACATTGGCGAATGTTCTACCGAAAGGTACCTGGTAGATTCGAGCAAATTAATGAATGGAGTGACGTCACTTGCAGATGTTGATCATGCTTGTTGGGTTCTCGTGGGTTCGAGTAAATTCATTTCTTGACGTTCTTAATGATTATGAAAACAATTGCGACAGTAGCTCGCAGAATTATTTATACATGTAATTATTTGTACATGTAACAATATATATACGAGTATATATATATATATATATATATATATATATATATATATATATATATATATATTTTTTTTTTTTTTTTATATATATATATATATATATATATATATATATATATATATATATATATATATATATATATATATATATATATATATATATATATATATATATCTATCTATTTATATATATACATATATATGTATATATATATTTATATATATATATATATATATATATATATATATATATATATATATATATATATATATATATATATATATATATATTGTTTAATACCAATAGTTGTAGCATTTAAAGATATATCGTAATATGTAAAATAATTTCATTTGAAAACAATTTGTAAATTTTCCACTCGGGAAAATCCTTAATGACGCAATTATAACACTCTACATCTAAGTTGCTCTCCGTCGTTAAACCAAATAGGTATCCAGTATTATCTACTTGCATATAACGGATAATTTGGTGTGCGAGTTCGAGACTACCGATTCATTATTCAGTACGGATTGTTTTCTTCAATACAATTTAAACGGTTGATCTTCCTCTGCAGTAACCTTTGCTTAAAAATAAATAAGTTTTGTTCACTTGTTTAATTTATGCGAATTATATTTACAAATGCAAATCGATTCTTCGAATGCTGATATTTCTCGCTCGCATTTTCGCAATACGTAAATTCTTGATTGGAGCCAAATACGTAAATTCTTGATTGGAGCTCAGCTATCATAATTTCTTTCCACGATTTCGTCGACTGCGAGACTTAATTACCAAAAACAATTAACTGTTTACAAATTCGCGTCGGGTCGAGTATATTTGAAGTCTTCGTGTTTACGCTTTCCAATGGAATAGCGGTAGTTGGCCATTAGGTAAACGGCGAAATTCTTTGAATAGTAAACCAAGCAACGAGCTTGCACTCCACTTTCCAATGCTTAACAAATTCAAAAGCTCTTCACCTCAGCAAGCTCCGAGCGCGACTTTCCCATGGAAACGCGACCGTATAGCAACCGGGAAGGAATTCGGGTCGGAGCTGGCTTTTGATCGTATTGTCGAACTTGGACTGGAAGCGTGATAGCGTGCTGCTACGCATAAAGAAAAATCCAAATTTTCATTGCTTTGATGAACACATTTTGACATAAATTTCCATCGTGTTGAAAATCCGTCGAAACACTCCATTCTCTGTATTCTCAGAAAATTTTGTATAGCAATATCCTATATAAACTCAAGGATTCTAGTTAAGAAAATCAGTGTGTGATGTACGCATGTAAAATAAAGAGATAAAACAAATTGCTTTGTTTGTTTTTTGTGTCGAGCGGAAAATAGTTTTATTCCACATTTATCCGCGATAAACCAATCGTGGTCAAAACATTGGTCCGTCGAGCCGGATTAGGCAAAACCGTGAAAAATCCCTTTAGTGAAATATTAGTGGAGCAGCTGCAATCGCAACTATCGTGTCGAAAGGGTAACCGTAATCGAAAGTCACCATTATCCATCGTGTCGAAGCATCGCATCATCACCGTTGGACGAATTGAAAGTCGCCATCATCTATCGTGTCGAAACATCACGTCATCACAGTTGAACGAATCAAAATCAAAAATCGTCGTCATCTATCGTGTCTCGTATTGTGTTATCGTCAGCTTTAATTGTCGTCAGTGGACACATCATTACAGTTGTGCAGATCATCAGTGGCTAATCAACTGCAACCGCTCAGTGGAATCCGATATCATGGACTACATCACAACCGTTTACGGTCCATCTAAGCGCAACATTTTATTAAGGACGGAAGCTATCAACTACAACAAGTAAGTCGTTGGACCATCTACATTTCAAATTTTATTCAACAAAAATCAAATTAAACACTTGAAAATAAAGCGTGCAAAGGCCAAGCGATCATTAACTACTTATAGTCATTTTTTAGAAAAATTTGATCCAACGCGCGATTTTCCAACCCTTGATAAACGTTTTAAAGAAATTGATCAGGATCGCAAATCATTCGAAAGTGTTATGTCAGAATTAGAACTGATCATTGATGATCTTGAAGAATGTGCTAATTATAGAACAGAATTTGAAGAAACGTATTTTGAAACATATACAATCGCTACGAACCTTTTGTCTTCTCGAAACTTTAATAACCATCTATCCACTTTTCAAGAGAATAGGCTCATTGGGAATGAAGTTGAACAATCAAATTCTTCAAATGAGTGTAATTTTAATAGTCATGGCACTTTGCCGAAGATAAATTTACCCAAGTTCAGTGGCTCTTATGACGCATGGTTAGGATTTTGTGATTTGTTTACCTCACTCGTTCATAATGAGAGTCGTATTACGAAAATTCATAAGCTACATTATCTTAAAGGATGTTTATCTGGTGAAGCAGCAGAAGTCATAGATTCCTTAACGTCATCTGCTGAAAAATACGAAGAAGCGTGGAATCTTTTAAAAGAAAGATATGATGATAAAAAAATCATACGAGAAGCTCATATTAAAGCCTTGTTAAATCTTTCACCCTTGTCTGAAAAGTCTCCAGTTAGGCTACTTCTCAATAACATTCAAAAACATCTTCGTGCTCTCAAGGTTATGAAAGAACCCATAGACTCATGGGATTCTATTTTAATTGTAATTATTCGTGAAAAAATTGATGAAATTACACGTAACAAATGGGACGAGTTCAGCAATGACATGTCTCACCCTACTTTGATTAAAATGCAAACATTTTTGACAAAAAGAGCTCAATTAGAAAATTCAAGCAACCTATTAAATTTGAAAACCAACTCGAGTGATATAAAAAATACGGTGAATGGACGTGCAAATTATCGATCGAGACAAGTATATTCTGCTACAACGTCAAAAATCTTATGTAAATATTGTGATGGAGATCACTATATAAAGTCTTGTAGCAAGTTTGGAGTTCTATCCCCTTCCCAGCGTTATGAAATAGCAAAAAAGTCAGCATGGTGTATTAATTGCTTACGCACAGGCCATCGCTCGAATCAATGTAGCGCTGGAAATTGTAGATTATGCAATCAAAAACACAATTCACTCTTGCATTTTGATAAAAAAAATGATTGCAAATTCGACGCGAATGAAGACACTACTAAGGGGCAAAGACAATCGGTCACTACTTTACAAGCTCAAGTTGTGTCTGAAGCTCTATTAGCTACTGCTATGATTGAAGTTGTTAACAAACAAGGTCAATCAAAATTATGTCGGGTTTTTCTAGATGCAGGATCACAAGCACATTTTATTACAGAAACAATTGCATCACAAGCACATTTTATTACAGAAACAATTGCAGATTTTTTGAATCTTGCCAGAAAATCGATCAATGTTTCTGTGACAGGGCTTGATAACATTTCAACAAACGTTACACAGTCCACATGTGCTACGGTAAAATCGAAATGTAGTAATTACCAAAAAAGTATCGAGTTTTTAATTGTCCCTCAAATAACAACTTCAATGCCATCAATGCCAATTAATCGTGCTAACTTGGAAATACCTAAAAATATATTTTTAGCTGATCCCGAATTCTATAAGCCCTCTAATATCGATGCTCTGATTGGAGTTCAATTGTTCTATAAACTTCTATGTGTCGGCCAAATTTCGTTGAAAAATCATCCTAATGCTATTTTACAAAAAACTCAATTCGGATGAATAGTTGCAGGTGAAATAAATAATTTATCCTCCACAAATCAAGTACATTGTCACCTTACGATTCAATCTAATAACCCAGAAATAAATCTTTCGAGGTTTTGGGAACTTGAAGAAATTTCTTCTTGCAAGCCGTTATCGGTAGAAGATCAAGCTTGCGAGAATCATTATGTGAAAAATGTTCAACGCACACCCGAAGGCCGCTACATAGTAAAATTACCTTTCAACGAACATAAATACACACTAGGGGAATCTTATTTAATTGCATTGAAACGTTTTCATTCACTAGAATATCGCTCTAAGAAAGATAATAATTTAAAGACAAATTATTCAGAATTCTTAAATGAATATCGAAAATTAAATCACATGTCACATTGTATTAATGCAACTGAAATTCAGGGCGGTTATTATCTTCCTCATCACGCCGTAATAAAACAAGACAGCATAACTACAAAGATTCGTGTGGTCTTTGACGGATCCGCCAAAACTTCCAGTGGGGTATCTTTAAACGATGTATTAATGGTCGGACCTAAAATCCAAAATGATCTGTTTTCTATTCTTATCCGTTTTCGTTCTCATTTGTATGCTCTTACTGCGGATATCGAGAAATTGTATCGGCAAATTCTTGTTCATCCAGATGATACCATATATCAAAAAATATTATATCGTAATGATGTTCCATCATCAGTCGAACATTATACACTTAAACCGTTACTTATGGGACATCTAGCGCGCCATTTCTAGCTATCCGGACTCTTCGTCAATTGGCTGAAGATGAAGGTCATGAACACCCACGTGCAGCATCCATATTACAACGCGACTTCTATGTTGACGACCTTTTAACGGATGCAAATACGTTCCAAGAGGCTGAATTCATCCGTGACGAATTACAAACCATGTTAAAAAAGGGTGGATTCTGTCTTCGAAAATGGGCATCCAATGAATCATCTTTGACTGCTAATCATCACGAAAATTCAGAGAGCTCGCATATGTCCCTCGATCTCGGCGCCACAATTAAGACTTTAGGCATTCACTGGAATTCTCAGCAAGATAAAATATTTTATAAAGTAAATTTATCAAATCCATCTAAATCTTATACAAAACGTACAATTCTCTCGCAAATCGCTAAATTATTTGACCCTTTAGGACTTCTAAGACCAGTTGTTGTATATGCAAAAATAATCATCGAATTATTATGGAAAGTAGGTGTATCGTAGGATGAATCGATTCCACTAGATTTACATACCTCGTGGTCATCCTATCACGAACAATTACCATTGCTTGAAACACTTCACTTTGATCGTTATTTACTGTTGTCTAATAGTGTTGACATCCAGCTTCATGGTTTCTGCGATGCTAGTGATCAGGCATATGGCGCGTGTATTTTTGTTCGATGTACCAATAACAAGGGTAATGTAAATATAAAATTAATATGCTCGAAATCCCGGGTGGCCCCTGTAAGTTCCGTAACATTACGACGTCTCGAACTATGTGGTGCACTTCTCCTTGCTCGTTTATACACAAAGGTTATACAATCATTATTGTTAACAGTTGATAAAGTATATTTATGGTCAGATTCCATGATAGTACTTCACTGGATAAATACACAGCCTCACCTGTTAAAAACTTTTGTATCCAATCGGATTGCCGAAATCCAACGACTAACTACTTCTTGCATCTGGTCTCATGTTGGTTCTCATGACAATCCCGCTGATCTTATTTCACGTGGCTTAACCCCTAAAGAATTTTTGCGAGTGAGTACTTGGCAACTCGGCCCTCAGTGGCTTCGTAAGGACAAAACCCTCTGGCCTACAACAAAAACCCGATTGAAAGAAATGCCGGAAATGAAATCGCCTAAACATATTAAGGTTTGCATGGAAATTACCTTGAAACAGGAAGACATTACAAAAAAATACAGTTCGATGAATAAACTTGTTCGCATAATAGCATACGTGCGTCGCTTTCTGCATAATGCACAATATAAATTCAATCGGTTAACTAAAGAACTAACAAGTGCTGAACTAACGTTATCTCTAAAAATAATTATGAAACTCGTTAAGTATTCCTCATTTTCCAAAGAAATCAATTTGCTAAAAAATCATAACTCCATTCACGATCGAAGCATACTCGTACCACTGAATCCTTACCTTGACAAGGATGAGATATTACGAGTTGATGGTAGACTCAGACATGCAACTCTACCAGAAGAGCAACGCCATCCCATTTTATTACCCTCACAGCATCATTTCACTCGGCTCATTATTCGAGAAGAGCACATTCGTTTACAACATGCTGGCATTCAAGCCACACTTTACTCGGTAAGACAAAATTATTGGCCACTTGATGGACGAAATGTTACTCGAAAATTTATACATAATTGTATTGCTTGCTTTCGCGTGAAACCAAAAATCACTGATCACATAATGGGTGATTTACCTAAACAACGTGTAACACATACACGACCGTTTTTAGAAATAGGCGTCGATTATTGCGGTCCTGTTTTAATAAAAGAAAAACGGCATAGAAATAGAAACAAGATAAAGGCGTACGTAGCGATTTATATATGTATGAGCAGCAAGGCAGTTCATCTCGAATTAGTGAGTGATCTGACCACAGAATCATTTATTGGTAGCCTTAAGCGTCTGTTTTCAAGGCGAGGAAAATCGGTCGCAATTTATTCTGATAATGCCACGAATTTCGTTGGTGCTTGTAGAGAGTAAAAGGAATTGGATCAAATTTTTGACTCGAATAATCAATCAAACACATTAAAGTCATATCTATATCAAGAAAAAATCGTATAGCATTTTATACCTCCAAAATCACCACACTTTGGTGGAATTTGGGAGGCAGCAGTAAAATCCTTTAAACATCATTTATTGCGCACTGTCGGTAATACATTATTAATATTCGAACAACTTGAAACATGTATAATTGAAATAGAAGCGATATTAAACTCTCGTCCCATATCACCAATGTCCTCCGACCCGAACGATCTCCTTCCCTTAACTCCAGGTCACTTCCTTATCGGTGGTCCTTTGAAAAGTTTTCCACAGGTTGACTATACTACAACACCATCCAACCGATTATCTGCTTGGCAACATGCTCAGCAGATGAAGCAATACTTTTGGACTCGATGGCATAAGGAGTATTTGCACCAGCTCATCAGCCGTGTCAAGCCACAGTCACCGACCAATAATATACGAGTTGGCCAATTAGTAATCGTAAGTGAAGATAACCTTCCACCACTCTGCTGGTCACTCGGGCGCATCACCGCCATACACCCAGGAGATGAAGGAATCGTGCGAGTCGTAACCTTGAAGACAATCAGCGGAGAATACAAGCACACATCCATAAATCGCAAAGGAGTATACTCGTACAAGCTCAAACACATGTATTATATAACTCTTACTTGAACTAGGGTAGTTCAAGGGGGGCAGGATGTTTAATACCCATAGTTGCAGCATTTAAAGATATATCGTAATATGTAAAACAATTTCATTTGAAAACAATTTGTAAATTTTCCACTCAGGAAAATCCTTAATGACGCAATTATAGCACTCTACATCTAAGTTGCTCTCCGTCATTAAACCAAATAGGTATCCAGTATTATCTACTTGCATATAACGGATAATTTGGTGTGCGAGTTCGAGACTACCGATTCATTATTCAGTACGTATTGTTTTCTTCAATACAATTTAAACGGTTGATCTTTCTCTCCAGTAACCTTTGCTTAAAAATAAATAAGTTTTGTTCACTTGTTTAATTTATGCGAATTATATTTACGAATGCAAATCGATTCTTCGAATGCTGATATTTCTCGCTCACATTTTCGCACTTTTAATTTTGTATGGAACCAGTTTTAGTATCCAAATACGTAAATTCTCGATTGGAGCTCAGCTATCATAATTTCCTTCCACGATTTCGTCGACTGCGAGACTTAATTACCAAAAACAATTAACTGTTTACAAATTCGCGTCGGGTCGAGTATATTTGAAGTCTTCGTGTTTACGCTTTCCAATGGAATAGCGGTAGTTGGCCATTAGGCAAACGGCAAAATTCTTCGAATAGTAAACCAAGCAACGAGCTTGCACTCCACTTTCCAATGCTTAACAAATTCAAAAGCTCTTCACCTCAGCAAGCTCCGAGCGCGACTTTCCCATGGAAACGCGACCGTATAGCAACCGGGAAGGAATTCGGGTCGGAGCTGGCTTTTGATCGTATTGTCGAACTTGGACTGGAAGCGTGATAGCGTGCTGCTACGCATAAAGAAAAATCCAAATTTTCATTGCTTTGATGAACACATTTTGACATAAATTTCCATCGTGTTGAAAATCCGTCGAAACACTCCATTCTCTGTATTCTCAGAAAATTTTGTATAGCAATATCCTATATAAACTCAAGGATTCTAGTTAAGAAAATCAGTGTGTAATGTACGAGTATAAAATAAAGAGATAAAACAAATTGCTTTGTTGTCTTTTGTGTCGCGCGGAAAATATTTTTACCATAAAAGTGGCTGGAAATTTTGTGTGCATAACAACAAGAACCTCCGTAGGATTTGAACATAGCCATCTGTCATTTCTGCGATTGGTCTTCTGATCTTGGGCAAAATTTGTTTCGTCGGGAAAAACCGCAACATTTTGGGCGTCGCTGGGTGTTTGATTTTGTTTAAAAGATGTTTTGATTGGAGAACTCTATGTTCCCGTGTTCGTTCTGGCATGAACTGTCCTCTGCGCATCACGTAAGACTTATTCCGAAGGTCTTCGTGGAAAACTCTACGAATAAGGCGCTCAAAAACATGAAGCTCACCCTCATTGGTTTTGATGGGTCCCCGTCTATGATCGCTTGCACTTGCTCTAAAAATTCTGCAGATCAGACAGTGTCAGAACGTTTTTCGTGCTTTTTGTGTTTCGCAACCGATTCCGTATCGCCTCCTGGTTCTTGCAATTCACGGCGAACCTTATACACGAATGAACCGGCGCAATTAAGAAAATTAGAGATCTCTTAATTTGTATGGTTCGCACATTAAGTGACGATGACAGCACGTCTCTTCATTTTTTGAGTGATGTTGTAGTCCGCCATTTCTTATCTGAAAAGGAAAAAAATAAAAACGAATTCGCGAAGTTTTAGCCATATTTATGCATAAAATAGTCAAAATAGTCTGGCCAAAGTATAGCTTCGATTTGAATGAAATTTAGTACAGAAGTTCATTGAACTGTGTGATGAATCTCGCAATAAAAAATCCAAAGTCGAAAACGTGCAACAATTTGTTGATATAGTTAGGAACAAACCTGTTAACCAATGTTGGTAAGACTGAAGTGCTTGGTAAAAATTGGAGAACTGAAGAACCATGTAAAAAAACTAGAAGTCAGGTCTCGAAAAGCTAAATGGCGGCTAGTTGCAGCTTGTAGTTTCAATGGCTTCAACATAAATAATAAATAAATTGAAAGATTTCGTCATTTTAGTGATAATTCATGCGCAAGTTTCAGAAGGGAGGCGGTTCAAATATGCAATTTTTTTAGATTTTGTGGCCCTCTAGTGATCATATTTTTCAACGGACTTTGATGAATCGTGCAACTTCGCGCGAACTTCGTGCAAAAATTATCAAAATTTGATGAAAAATAAACAAGTCAAAAATTTAATACCTAATATTTTACCTGCTATTTTCAATAAAAATTTAATACTCGTGCCATGTCGAGAGTGAAACTCCGATTTGAACGAGATTTGACACATTGGTTGATGATTGAATGCAAATATTTTACGAAATTGTTTTTTTGGGAATTCAAAATCAACATTGCATGCTTTCAAAATGGCGGCTACTAAAAATCAGAGAGCAAGCGTAATTCGCCTTCTCAGTAGCAACTGAAATAGTGAATATTTTTCATGGAAGCGTTTTTAATGGCTTAGCTTTGAAATATTTATTCTACAGACCATTTTTAAGGGTAAAGTAAAATTTTTTTCGAATACCCTGCTAAAATCTCCCGTCTGTCTATTCGTGCATCACAGCAAGTTTTCTCGCAAGGCACATGAGCTAGAGTGATGAAATTTCCTATTTAAGCAAAAAGTAAGTATATAAAGGGGGTGGCTCAAACATTTTTTCACGAAAGGTAGCCAATTGGGTGTCAAATAAAAGGTTTTGCTGAGAACTTTTCACAACATGTTCTAATCAAGAGGAATTTGCAAGGAGAGGTGTATTTTAAGCGGATATTTACGGTAAATTTGTGTCCTGTATCCTCGCGATTGAGCATCTTTGGACAAAAATGTCTGAAAAAAATCACAAAAGTAGGTATTTGTGAGTACAAGGCTAACAAATACCTCAGAAGATTAAATTCAATCAACTTTGTTAATAATAGTGCATCTTATGAATTTTACATTTCCCTCAATAAAATCCAAGGATGACCCTTAAATTTGCTAAAATTTTGTGTCTCAGTGTTTTTATGAAAAATGCTTTTTGAAAGTCTCATAAAAGTTGAGTCGTAAGCAGCGAAGTTAAACGGTTGAAATTTATCAATTATAACAACAATTTCACGTGGTACTGTGTAAATACACGTTCGCAACGGACCCAAACACTATCGATGTGTAAGGGTTTTGATGAAAATTTTAGAAATGTCTTAAAACATTGATATGCTATTATGACTACTCAAGCATTGAGGTCAATAGACTGAAAATGAAATGGTAGCAAATTAAAACACATAATAACCATATGGATAATATTTTTCTGAGCTGAATTCAAAGAATATATGTATGTGTAAGCCAAGTTTTGATATTCAGAAGACATTGTTTGATTCACTAATTATTTTACGATACCATTCTAAGAAAAGTCTTCTGCTGCTTTTCTTTGTCCTTCAACAGTGTTTGCCTTTCAAAGTGGGGCCCAATTAAATGATTATTTGCTTTTAAAAATATGGGTACCTACGAGAAGTTTGGCTTTTCAGCTGTTGATGCCAACGGGATTTTTTAATATTTAGACCTCATTGCCTGAGCATTCATGATAAAATATCAATGTAACAAACAATTTCTAACATTTTCATCAAAATTCCTACATATCTGTAGTGTCTAGGTCCGTTGCAAAGGTATATCTCCCTAATATCATGTGTTAATATTGTTGTAATTGTTAAATATTCAATCGGCTGTAATTTAGCTGTTTATTGCTCGATTTTTGTGAAAGTTTTAGGGCACGTGCAACTGCTATAGATAAACTTAAATTTGAAGGTGTTCTTTTGATTTTATAGGAAAAGACGTAAAATTTATGAAATGTACTATTATTAGCAAAGTTGATTGCATTTTGACCTCTGATGTATTTATTGGATTTTTTGTCAAATCAAAAGTGTCAAATCGTGAGGGTGAGGGGCTCACAAAATTTTTGTGCTCCCTCTTAATTCATCAACATAAAAGATGTTAGTTAAAGATTTGAAAATTTTTCATTTGAACCTTTTATTTGGTATCCATATTGGCTGCCTAGTGTAAACTTTTTTTATTCAGGGGCCACTCCCTTAGATGGAGAGACCCATAAGCTTATAGCTTATGTAGTTTGTGAGAAAAATTACTGTGACACGGACAGACGGATGAACAGACGGGCAAACAGGTTGCAATTTTAGTAGGGTTGTAAAATGATTTTACGAAACCTTAAGAAGTTGCTGGCAATTGTACCATATGCAATTACAATAACAAAAGCATGTGGGACTAAGAAAATATAGTTTTTAGGCAAACATTATCAACACTCCCAAGGTATCAACTTTAAGAATTTAAACTGAAATTAATTTTTCATCATCAGATGTTGACCTGAATATTCTTAAAGATTTAATTAAAACATTTCAAGATCTTGTGAGAGTACCCCCTAGAAAAAGACATTTGAGTAGCGTGGTTAGATTATTCCCTTTAGCAAGCTACAAATTTTAATACGAGAATATTTTTCCCAGGAACTATCGGCTAATAGGTGGACTTGCTGCTAAAGGCCACAATTTGACAGTGCTTTCCCCAAACTCACCCAAAGCCGCCATGAAAAATGTTCATTTGATTAGTATGGCTGACATTTATACAAAAATGCTTGCAGATGGATCTATTGTGAATAGTTTTGTCGATAACGATTCTTTGAAGGTTGTGGATATATATGCAGTACTTATGATGAAATTATGCCAAATTGCGACGGAGACACAAGGATTTAAAACTCTACTGAATTACCCAAACAGTTTCAAATTTGATGTAATCATGTATGATTTCACTTGTGGCTCATGCTTGTTGGGTTTCCTGCATAAATTCAACTATCCTCCTCTTGTTGCTGTTTCAGCATTCAAGTTTAGCCCAGATGTAGTGGAGCTGATGGGCGGGCATAGTTTTCCTGCTTACATTCCTCGAACGCTAGGAGCTTACACCGTAGATATGTCACTGTATCAACGCATTTACAACCTAATTGGCGTCTTGTATGAAATCTAGTAAGTATTCTATTGTTTGTATAAACTACCGTAATGTTTAACACTGGCCTTCCAGCTATCGCCGTACTGTCACTATTCCTGCATTAGACAAAATAATTGCTCCCTATTTCCAAAATGTACCAAGTATTGCAGAAATGGAGCATAAGGCGACCATTGCCCTTATAAATACTCATCCGGCAACAGACTTTCCAGTTCCATTACCTCCAAACGTTATTGAAGTGGGTGGCTTACAAATTGCTGATCCAAACCCACTCCCAGAAGATTTGATGACGTTTATCAATGGATCTACATTAGGAACTGTTTTAATTAGTTTCGGTACAAACGTTAGAAGTATGGATTTTGGTGAACAACAGCAGAATATCATAGTTGAGTTAGCGAAGAGGTTTCCAAAATATAATTTCCTTTGGAAGTTTGATATTGATCCAACAAAAGGAAAAATTTCAAATTTGATGGTTAAGCCATGGCTACCACAAAACGATTTATTAGGTAAAATTTTGATTCGAAAGATCTAATACAATCAGCCTTAAAAATCTTACTTTTGTAGCTCATTCCAAGATGAAGGCATTTGTCACTCATTGTGGTGGATTAAGTACCCACGAAGCCACATATCACGGAGTACCAATGGTTGCTGTGCCATTTTTCGGAGATCAATTCACGGTGAGTAGAAATTTGGCTTGAAAATTTGTTCAAGTTATGTAGCAAAGCTGTAATTTCAGCTGGTTGCTATAATTTTTGGTTAAGATGACCATAATCTCAATGCTCTTATTCTAAATTATCTCAATAATCTCAGTTAGTCCAATGAGTCATTTTTGGCATTATCTTCCTTGCCCACTTTCCTTCATAAATAATATTCCTTTTGTTTTTCAGCTACACTTAAGAAGTCCCTTAAATTGATAATTCAACAAACTGAGGCTCGCAATAATGAACTTCCATGATTCGTTTTAAATTTATTTCTGATTTTAAAGGTCACACGTTAAGTTATCTATGTATATTTTTTGTGTGCAGTTATTTAATTGAGTCACATTGATAATTTTTCTGAATAATTACTCGAGTAGAATAATGCATCGATCTGGTTTTTCGGATGACTCCAATAGCTTCAAATTACAAAACTTATGAGCATTAATAATTTTTCTGAAAAATTATTCGAGAAGAAGAGTGCCGTTTGATTTGAAATTGGAGTAATAGACCCTTTTCTTTAAACTTATTATTAAAGATACCGACGCTTTTCTTTAAACATATTTAATATATGTATAATATAAATTAATACTATTCCTTCAAAGTGTTTGTTGAGTTTGTTCATTATTTTCGCAAGGTAAATGTCTGCATTTCATAAGTCGAAAACAAAACCCTTCTGACAAGGAAATATTTCTGTCTGCTTGATTTGTCTTCATTCTATGCTTGGGAGTTGAAAGCTATTAATACTCCTAGCAAGGGGCTCTCAGATATGCTAATCTGGACCTAAGCAACTAAACTGGAACTGTTCTTTCTCAAACACCTATCTCAATAAGATTTTACAACTCAAAGATATCCAACCACAAGATTAAGAGGAGTAAGCATTTTGCATAACATTTGCTTTCTTCTACGCCCCTCCGCTCTTCTGTCGATCTCTTGTCCGATTGTTACATAACCAGTATACCCTATGTATACTGGTATGAACTGGGAGCTCATTTGATGTGTATCCTATATACATCATCAAGGCTCCTGGGGAAAGAACTCGCTGTTAACACCACTTACCTGCTACTCTATCCATTTGAACTAGAACAACAAAATATGAGCGTTTATTTTAAAGTGTTTAACTTTATTTTTCGGTTCACTTTTCTCGAAACATTTATAAATTACACGTATTAAGTTATGGAAAACCTATATTAATATTGAGTCAAGCATTTTTCTTTTGTTTGGTCATGCTTCACACGTGAGCGCCAGCCTGTACAGGGTATCAGCTAGACGAGCTAATGGTTTGGGGTGGCCACACGGCGTGGAACGCCAAAGGGCCGATCGGGGATCGCGGCGCAAGCCAACACCTCATCCCTTACCATTTCGTTGAAAACTGAACAGCACTTCGAACTCGAACTTGAATCGCGTAATTTAACGTACGGTTAAACTACTGGGTAGCAGCACGCTCTCTTTTGGATTTGAACAAGACTGACTCGAATGCTTTGCCCAAGATCTATAAATACTGTTCTTTCAACCTAAATTCTCTTAAAATTCGCTGAGTAGCCAAACACGTGCGCTCTCGTTCCACGAACGTTTTTCCTCCCCGCTTCATCTCGCTTACTCGGCTGGTGAATATGCAAAACAGGGAAAATTGAGCGAAAGAATGTTTTTCGCTTAAGCTTTCGACTTCGAAAGAGTGGTTTCAGCTTAAGCTTTCGGTTTACTCACAATCTCCTGAGGTGAAATAGTGAAACTGGGGATATTGAGCGAAAGAGTGTTTTAGCCAGACTTTTCAGTTTTCCCACGATCGCTCGTGGTGAAATAGCGAAACTGGGAACGTTGAGCAAAAGAATGTTTATGCCGGAACTTTCGGTTTTGCTCTCCGCTTACCTCACTTCGAAGCACCCCGTTCGTTCATGATGAAAATATCGTTGCGGGTTGAACTTTCTCGTTTATTTAACTGCTCGTTTATTTACTTGCGCATGTGTTTCTATGGCTAATTTTCATTGGCAAAGTGCGAGTACATAGGTGTTGTTTGCTTGCTACTATTGCAGCTATGAAGCGGGAATATATCCGAGCATGTTATATGTGCTCGCTCGCAACACGATGATTTAGTAAGTTATCATCTAAAATTTCGTTCGATGGAAATTCAAGCTCTGTCTCCTTCAAAAAAAGGCCTTACTGTTAAGGATGACCTCCAGTTATCCAGAATCTCCCTGAAAAATCTTATAAATATTTTTAATTCAGAAAATTAAACATGTTGGGTTGGCAGAACATCTCAGAAGGTTTTGTACTCAAGATACGATATGCAAACTCCATTTGTGAATACTCACAAGAAAAACGTTAACGACATCTTATATATAGCAACCACATATTTGCTTTAAAATAAAACGCTATTCCTACTCCATTTTAATCACCCACTACTTTTTTGTAATATTTGAAATGGTTGGAATTAATTAAAACATATACATACGAGACACTAACATACATAAACAATAGAAAATACTCAATGCTTAAACAATATCGAACGTATGCTCAGGCAGTGGTTAGGGGTGTACTAACCGGCTAGCCAGTGGGTATGTTAGAATTAAAACACCACTCGTAAACCAAAACTAACTAAGTCGAAGCGCTGACAATGCCCCACATAGTATTTACTTGTCATTGAACAGCCTTGGATTGGACTGTGTAAACAGTGCGACTATCGCAACGTATTAAAGCTATTCTTTTGGCAAATAGAATGTTAGATCATTGAAAAGACCGAGTGCACTGCCACAACTTCTTGATGAAAGAAAGAAATACAGAATCGACATCTTCAACATTGATATCATCTTTCAAAGCCGGACTTTATGCTTTGAAGGGCACTGCCTCGAACAAAGACAGCAACGCGCTCGTTTGGGGAAACTATACCGCTAAAGCAATCGAATCGGGAATGCCTCGAATAGACCTGCGGGTAAAAAATGGCGGCTAGGACATCACTTACCCTACCAAGCACAGAAAATACACCAGCTTTTGGCTGCGAAGGAACCATATCAGACGTGACATTAGCCTCACAGTCTTTAGTATGGAGAATACACAATTGTAAAGTATTATATGCCTACTCAGCCAATTATCATCTGTGCATTCTGCTTGAGATTCGTGATGTTGTCTCCCGATTGCTGTGCTCTCGATTTTCTACAATTGGGTGGAACATCGGAGGGATGGACGTCGAGAGGTTCAGGTGCAGGTGTCCTGCCGCAGGAAAATTTGCGGGGGACGAAAAAACTTACAGCGCAAGACGTGATGAACTCAACTATAAGCATCATCACAATTGCTTGCAACAATAATATGCCCCGTTGAAAACGCCGGCACGGCAAGCCCCCAGTGTACTGGTGGTGAACTGAAATCACTGAAAAGCGTAGGAACTGTCGCAAGCTTAAGCGTGAGGCTCAACCAGCACGAAACTGTGACGAGGCATGCAACTAGGTAGCAGCATATAAGTCGGCCAGGAAATACCTTCGCAAATTGATTAACAACAGCAAACCTTGCTGCTAGCGAGACTTAGTTGACAATGTGAACATGGATCCGTGGGGCCTTGGCTATTAGCTAGTTTTGCGGAAGCTTTGTCCCTTACGGACGTCCTGCATAGATTATGCAATAAGGATGCACGAGATTTCGTGAGCAGTCTTCCCCTTCAAAGCCTGTTTTATTTATTTACCAATCAAATAAGGTGTTCACAAAAAAAAATACAGATACATTTTCTTATAAAGAAAATCTTAAGAATTTTTTTTCAAATACATATAACGTCAATAACAATTTAAAATTATAACATGTATCATAATATCACATTTTCATTACTTTAAAGTGAGGAAAAAGGATTGAAAGAGTAGGAATCAGGACCAAATCAACTTGGAAACGGCTGTTTTAAGCTGGAATCTAAAGATGGTTTGAAAATAAAGATGACCTACCCTGTTGAAAAATTTGCAAAATTTATTTATTGGCTCGTTTTCACCATAGATTGTGGAAAGTTTACTTTCGACCAATAAACGAGAATGTCAAGTAAATCTCGCTTGTTTGTTCAATATTATTCTGTCAGAGAGGTACAAAACTTTAATAGTACCTCTAAGGGTTTCAAAAGCAAAGCAAGACTGGATTCCAAAAAATACTGGCGTATTCGAGAATCGAGTGCACTATTGATGTGTATAAAGTTTTTGCCACCCATAGATATTTAAATTCTTTAGCACGCCATTTGATTAAGTCTAGAACTTATTAGCTCTGCTGAGAACTTTTAGTGTAAATTAAAGTGTAGTTTCTTATCTAAGAGGACACCAAGATCTACTATGCGATCAGCTCTGGAAAGCGTTATATTGTTGAGGTGATAATCATTGAGCAGGATTATATTTTTATGAGAAAAACTAATCACCTGGCATTTCTCAAGGTTCAGATACAAACAGATATTATTAGACTACTCTAGGAGGGAGTTCAGTTTATCTTGTAAGAACAGTTAATTACTTTGAGATGCTATAATGTGGTATAAGTTTAGACCATCCGCATAAAATAAATGTGGTATGTCCGACAACACTTCAGACATGACACAGGGCCAATGAAGGATTGCACCGTTTGTTGCCTAGGGATCTATCATTTCTCCAGACTTTTGGAACATGTCGTACGAGTGGCTGCTGAGACTGGAGATGCCATATGAGTCACGCTTGATTGGCTATGCGGATGATGTTGCGGCTCTGATGCACCGTTGAACAAGCGCAACTTGGGCTAGGTATGTTAATGCGCCAAGTAAGAGACTGAATGACTGTTCGTAGGCTCAGTTTAGTACTGGAGAAAACCAAAGTGATCATCTTGACAATAAAGAAAATCCTTAGCGTCCGAATAATCAGTATTGAAGACATTCTAATCGGAGCGAAGCCAGCAGTGAAGTACTTAGGGCCATTGATTGACTCAAAGATGAGTTCCTCTGAGAAAATCAGGGCAATGGCTGAGAAGGCTGCTACAGGCGTTTCAGCGCTGAGTTGACTTATGCCAAACGAAGGAAGACCCAATCAATAAAAAAGATGCATCTTGATGAGTGATGTAGGTTCAGCGCTGCTGTACGAGCAGGAAATCGGGCGACGCTCCCAGTTAGGAGGTCTGCTGAAAACACTTGGCATAGGTACCAAGAAAACCACCAGTCTCTGATTCAGCAGAGAGAGTTATTGTAGGCGTGATACCTGTTGCCCTCCTTGCTAGAGAGCACCATGCTATTAACTTGCGTTGAAACGAGGACGCAAGAGAGACGGTTGTCCGTGAGGAGAAACAACGCTCACACTACGATTGGCAGTAGCCTTGGATGAGTTGCATGAAAGAAAGATAGACTACGTGTCTCATCCCGCATGTGAGACCATGGCCAAATCGAAGGCATGGTGAGACTGACTTCTATCCTACCCAGGTTTTGAGCGGGCATTGGTGTTCTCAGTCCTCCTACACAAGATTTGTTAGCCACGGTTTCCCGACTGGAGAGATAGACAATGCCTGCCACTAATTTTTATCATGCACAAAATGAGACCAGCTGGATAAAACTTATACAAAGAGAAGAAGAGCTGACTTTGGATAATGTGTTCATGGTGATGCTCAAATCGGTTGATAAATGGAACCAGGTGGCACATTATGACTGGGTAGTCCTAAAAAAAAGGGACTCACAGCAGCTGGAAGCGTTACGGCTGGCGGATCGCTTGTCTAGCAGCTTCAAGGTGCCTCACGGCATAACAAAATGAGACTTGGCCCGAAATAATGTGTAAAACAGTTCCAGGGTGGGTTCTAGGGTTTGAAGTGGAGGTTTTCAGTGAGTAGTCAAGTCACTTGCGAGTATGGGTGTCTTACACTCTGTGCGTAAAGTACATTCATCCCCCAACCATAAAAAAAACATTAGCAGTAAAAAAGCGAACATGTTGTTGCAGTTCCGCTGGCCTTCACTCTATTTTCCCATCCCTTGAAGGAAAGCTTTGAACTGCTGTAAATTCCTCAAAAGATAAAGGACTGTGACACGTCATCTTCAACGTATTTTTTGGAAACCATATCGAAGCTGCATCGCAGTTTTTTCTTTGCGTCAAAATATCCTAAAAATGAATTTCATGCCCTAAGCCAACGTTCGCAGCCAAACGATCCGGGAGTATATTTGACCAGTAGGATAAATAGACTGCAGTGTTTCTATTTGCATATGTATAATATATACATACATACACATATATATATATATATATATATATATATATATATATATATATATATATATATATATATATATATATATATATATATGGCATTTACATATGTATATATAAATATATACATATCCATATATATATATATATATATATATATATATATATATATATATATATATATATATATATATATATATATATATATATATATATATAAGGGTGCGTACGGTGTTTGAGGACATGCATAAATGTGACTATACCTTCGCGATTTTTTTTTTTTATTTATTTTGTTTTTCAGATAAGAAATGGCGGACTACAACATCACTCAAGAAATGAAGAGACATGCTGTCATCGTCGCTATATGTGCAAACCATACAGATTTAGAGATCTCTAATTTTCTTAATTGCGCCCGTTCATTCATGCAAAAGGTTCGCCGTGAATTGGAAACACCGGAAGGCGATACGGAATCGGTTGCGAAACACAAAAAGCCGAACAACGTTCTGACACTGTCCGATCTGCAAAATTTTTAAGAGCAAGTGCAAGCGATCATAGACGAGGACCCTTCAAAATCAATGAGGGTCCTTGCGAGTGAGCTTCATGTTTCTGAGTGCCTTATACGTAGAGTTGTCCACGAAGACCTTCGGTATAAGTCTTACGTGATGTGCAGAGGACTGTTCATATCGGGACGAACACGGGAACAGAGAGTTCTCCAATCAAAACGTCTTTTAAACAAAGTCAAACACCCGGAGGCGCCCAAAATGCTATGGTTTTTTTCGACGAAAAAAATGTTGACCATGATCAAAAGACTAATCGCAGAAATGACAGATGGCTATGTTCAAATCCTACGGAGGTTCCAGTTGTTCTACACACAAAATTTCCAGCCACTGTTATGGTTTTAGGTGTTGTCAGTAACGAAGGATATGTTATGCCACCACACTTTTTTACTCAAGGACTTCGAGTGAACTCTGCTGCATACTTCGAGGTTTTGGAGACGGTAGTGAAACCCTGGATAGACAATGTAAGCGGAGATGGACCATACATTTTTCAACAAGACTCTGCTCCTTCACATAAAGCGATGGCGGCACAAGATTGGATTGCCGAAAATTTTCATAACCACATAACACCGAACCTATGGCCACCTAGCTCACCAGACCTTAATCCTTTGGATTATTACGTATGGAGCGTAGTTGAGCTTGAGACCAATAAGCGTCCTCATAATACCACTTCTTCGCTGAAGACTGCTATTAATTCCGTTATGGTCAATACGAACAAGAAGCAATTTTATAGAATAACTTTATAGCCATATATTGATTTAATGTTGTATAAAAAATTCCTGAAATTTTGTTAAGTTTTGTTCAAAATACAAGCCAATTAATTTTACTCTCAAGTTGTCCTCAAAGATCGTACGCACCCTGTAGTTCCCATGACTGAATATCGAAACAATATGGAAGGATATTAATCACCAACCATAACAAGGTTGAAAAGATTGAAAAGCCATCTTCTCACACGGGTCAACAATATTTATCGGCGATTTTTGGGCTACAATCATGACTCGTTTGCTTGTTCGAAATTAAAGAATCTCCGGAACTTAATCTGTTCATACTTCAGAAGTGAGGTGAGCAATCAATAGGCAGAAAAACGAAGAGGTATTAGCCCAGAGGAACCAGATGGTGTTTTCGTGAAAGTGAATAGCATATTCCGTACGGTGTCTCGAGTGAAGCTCGTTAGTGATGAGATCAATCTTCTTGATATGGCTGGTATCGAAATTGATATATATATATATATATATATATATATATATATATATATATATATATATATATATATATATATATATATATATATATATATATATATATATATATATATAATTTATATATAAATATGTATATATATAAATATATATATATATATATATATATATATATATATATATATATATATATATATATATATATATATATATATATATACACGGTTATCCATTTTGTGGTAGGAAAGCATATCCCTGCCATATGACACCTGTCAAAATTAAATGTCATCCAGAGTGTATGTTTTTTAGCTGAAAGTTTGCCATTTAAAGATATGGATCGTTTAACAGTCAAAGAACGCGTTAACATTATTAAATTTTATTACGAAAATAGTGATTCTGCTGTATCAACATTTAGGGCTTTACGAACCGATTACGGTCAATATAATCGACCTACACAGCAAACAGTTTCGAACACATTGAGAAAATTTAAAGAGACTGGATTGGTTGTTGATAGTGCAAGGCCTGTGCATCATTGCAACATTTGTTCTGATGAAAATATGGCTGTCGTTGCTCAAAGTGTGGAGGAAGATCCGAGTTTGTCGATTCCCCGACGTGCTCCACATTTGGGCTTGTCTTACGGCTCATTGTGGTGGGTTTTGCATTTGGATTTGCATCTTTATCCATACAAAATCCAACCCACTCAAAAACTCAAGCCTCAAGACCATACACAACGCAGAATGTATGCGAATTGGGTGATTGAACAACAGGTCATTGATAACGATTTTTCGAACAAATTTTTTTTTAGTGATGAGGCTCATTTTTCACTCAGTGGTTACGCAAATAAACAGAATTGCCGCATATGTGGCTCTCAAAATCCTCAAGTGATCGCAGAAAGGCCTTTGCATCCAGAAAAAAGTGACCGTTTGGTGTGGATTATGATCTGGTGGTGTTATTGGCCCGAAATTTTTTGAAAACGATCAAGGAAGAGCCATTACAGCCAATTCTGACCGCTATGGACGGATGTTAAGCGATTATTTTTGGGGGGAATAGAAGATTATGATCTGGAGAACATGTAGTTCCAACAGGATGGAGCCACAAGCCACACAACTCAGGCTAATCGAGCACTTTTGCAAGAGAAATTTCCAGGACGCGTAGTTTCGAGATTGAGTGATGTCGATTGGCTCGCAAGATCCTGCGACGTAACGCCTTTGGATTTCTTTTTATGGGGCTCTGCGTAAGATCGTGTTTACGCGAACAATCCTCAAAATCTTGAGCAATTGAAAACCAATATTCGTGAAGTTATGGCCGAGATATTGCCGGAAATGTGCCAAAAAGTCTTTGAAAATCACCTCAAAAGGATTGAGGCCTGAAAGAGGTCCCGTGGAGGACATTTGAATGATGTTGTGTTTCACGTATAATGGTAAGGTTCAGTCTTTATATTGAATAATTAAGTTGGGTAAACAGACCTACGCTCATGTCAGAAGGGTTTTGTATTCAATTTACAAAATGCAGTCACCAGATCGAATCAAATCAAGATACATGTCAAAGACGATTTTATTGGAGAAAATATGAAATACAAAGATCATACTATTATTAACAAAGTTGAACGAATCTCGACTTCTGAGGTTTTAGTTATTTTTATACTCATGAATATCTCCCTTGATAATTATTTCAGATGTCCATGCGCGAGGGAGGAAACACATTTTTCATGTATTTCCCCCCTGTGCCCCCACTGAAGCAAAAACTGACAGTTCAAGAACTATTCTGAAAAGCTCCCATGAAAACGTTCACTTCAAACTCATATCGGCTACGTTTGATGAATTTTTTTCAGGGGCTATTCTCCTGTACTGTTATCATCGATTCATGGCCAACTTTTTCGAATCCTAGAATGGTTATAAAACTCTTTTGCTGGGAGCTCTGAGTATTAATTGTAGTATTAATTGTGGGTACTCATCTTCAGCAACTCATTAAATTGAATCAAGTGTTCAAAGCATGCACCTTAAACGTTGAAGTTGGGAAAAAATAACTTAAAATTATTCAATCTTCGCATTTAAAACAGCCACTATTTTGTTTTACGATTACTGATACCACTAGCTGAACCGATTTTCAAAGATATTCATGACACCTATCATTCTTGAAATTTTCATGCAAAACTGTAGTGTCTGAGTCGGTAAAAAGCGCATGTTGTTCCATAGCCATATGTTGCCATAGTAATAAATGCAGCGCATATTGTTCCATAGTAATACAGGAAAATTCAAACCGCTATAACTTCGCTAAATATGATTCAATCTTCATGAAACTTTCAGGATAGATCAATCTTATAGTCATCCGTGTACTGAATTTCACAGAATTTAAGGATACCTTTAAGATTTTATTCAAGAAAACATAAAATCGATAAATCCTACTATTGCTAAAAAAGTTGAGTAAATTGCGACCTCTCACGTATTTGTTGCTGTTTTACTCACCAAGGCCTACATTCCTGATTTTTTTCAGAATCTTCGGATCACAGGTGTCCAATCGCGAGGGGGGGACACCAATTTTTCGTGTATTTCCCCTCCCTGTGCGCCCCTTGAAGCGAACTTTGCCAAGGAGGCAAAGTTCGCTTCAAGGGGGTGTTTTGAAAAGTTCTCATCAAGACCTTTCATTTGATACCCATATCGGCTACTTTCAATGAAATTTTTTTTTCGGGGGGTCACTCCCCTATACGGGGAGACCCCCCCTAAAATACCTTATAAAACTCGTTTTGTAGTTGAACTTTGAAGAGAACACCACTTTACACCTACATACAAAATTTGATGTTTCTAGCTTAAGTAATTTGCGAGAAAAAGTGCTGTGACACACGGACGGACGGCCGGACAGAGACGGACAGACGGACAGACGGATAGACAGGACGTGATTTCAGTAGGGTTTTGTAAAATTATTTTACAAAACCCTAAAAATGTTGCTTCCATCTGAATATGTTAACGAATCAACTCTGAAATTTGCAATCACTCAGTCCTTATCAGTTCTTCGGGGAAGTTTATAAATCCTATGGGTAACGTTTACGTCGAAGGATGTAAGAGGGATCCTTTACTAAGCTCATTGGTAAGCATAGATGAATTTGGAAGAGAAAAGCATCCTGAAATGTTCCCTCTAACTATTGTTGAGTTGTATTTATGCCACATTTAGAAATAATTTATGGGTTATTTCCGTTAGAAATTACTGACCCGTTTATGCAGAAAATTAAAAATACTGATCATTTTTATCATCCGTTATCAGAGGACTCAAAATCTCCATCAAATCCTTGAGGAGTGCCAACTAATTGACACTTTTCGTGCCAAAGATTATTTAAATTCAATTTCTTGACATCAATGTATCATATTCAGCTTTTAATATCTACAGAGCCCTTGGAAGGATTACAATTCTATTCCGAAAGATTTTAGATCAATATTTTGCCCTTCATTTAAAACCTCTACAATCAAAGTCCTTACACCCATCGATCAGTTATGCTGAAAAATCGGGGTGAAAGTCGGAAATTTTTTAGTTTTAATGGTAAAAGTCCTTTAGCGTTACTTGCATTTCTTATCCTTTAAACGGGACTTAGCTGGAAGAAAGACCTATCATTTACCAAAAACAGGACTCTTCTATCTATATCCATTTACAAGTTATGCGTAAACATAAAAAGCAAACAAGTTGGGTAAACAGACCTACGCTCATGTCAGAAGGGTTTTGTACTCAAATTCTCAGAAATGCAGTCTCCAGCAATGAAAAACGTCAAGAAATATGTGAAAGAGATGTGCACGTTTTTAAGAAAATCCATTGTTTTTCTACTTTCAACGGCCGGCATTTTGTTGCAAACCAACAAAAATCACTCAAATCATGAATTACCAAAAATGTTAATGTTATTATTCTTGTTTGAAAATTTCAAGAGGATCAAGTCAAAACTGCAGTGACTGATTCGATGGAAATGCCGTAAAATACCAAAATCATGTGTTATTGCTGTTGTAATTGGAGAAATTTCAAATGGCTATAACCTCCGTATATATCATTGGATTTTCATCAAGCTTACGTAGTTTTTTTTTTTCGTAGTAGGGAGGTGAAGGCATTTATGCCCGCCCATGGAGGATACCCTTGGACTACCCACTAAACACCTCCCCTGTCAATCTGAGAACGTAGCCTGGAACCGTTTGACACATTACTTCGGGCCAGGTCTCGTTTTGTTACGCCGTGGGGCGCCTTCAAGCTGGGGAGTCCCTTTCCTAGCAGGAGGGGAGAGGGGAAGAGGAAATGTCAGAAGAGCGATCCCCCAACCCCAGCACCTCCGGCTGCTGTGAGTCCCTTTTATCTTTTAGGACTGCCCAGCATAATGTGCCACCTGGTTCCATTTGTCAACCGATTCGAGCATTACTGCAACTATATTATCCGGGGTGAGCTCTCCCGTCTCCCTGTAGAGTTCCCTTCGTAGCCTGGCCCATTTGGTATACGCAAAAAATGTGTGACAGGCATTGTCCTCCTCTCCTGGGCAAAACCGACAATCGGCAGACCATGACTTACCGATCTTGTGCAGGTAAGACTGAAAACACCCGTGCCCGCTCAAAAGCTGGGTCAGATAGAAACTCAGTCTCACCATGCCTTCGATTTAGCCACGGTCTCACATCCGGGATGAGGCGCGCAGTCCACTTTCCCTTCGTGCAATTCCTCCAAGACTGCTGCCAATCATTGAGCGAGCGTTGTCTCTCCTCGCGGACAACCATCTCCCTCGCATCCTCGTTTCGGCGCAGGTAAATAGCGCGGCGCTCTCTAGCAAGGAGGGCGACAGGTTTCACGCCTGCAATCACTCTCACCACCGAGTCGGAGACTGTTGGATACGAAGATGCAATTCTCAGTGCTCCTCTTCTCTGTACCTGTGCCAATCGTTTTCGGTATACCTCCTTGCTGAGAGCGTCGCCCCATACCTCTGCTCCGTACAGTAGCACTGACCCTACATCACTCATCAAGTGACGTCTTCTTGATGGGCTGGGTCTCCCTACGTTAGCCATAAGTCGACTCAGGGCCGATATTCCCGAAGCAGCATTCTCAGCCGTTGCCCTGATTTGCTCAGCGCAATTCATCTTCGAGTCGATCAGTAGCCCCAGGTACTTCACCGCTGGCTTCGATTCGATTTGTATACCTCCAATACTGATCATCCTTACTCTAGGGATTCTCTTTTTTGTCAAGATGACCACTTTGGTTTTCTCCAGTGCTAAACTGAGCCCACGAGCAGTCATCCAGTCCCTCACTTGGCGCATTAGCATACCTAGCCTGCTGCGCTTGTTCAACGGTGCGTCCGGCGACCAGAGCCGCAACATCATCCGCATAGCTGACCAAGCGCGACTCATCTGGCATCTCAAGTCTCAGTAGCCCGTCGTAAGACACGTTCCACAGGTCCGGACCAAGGATAGATCCCTGGGCAACACTCAATGTAATTTCCATCCTTCGTTGGCCCTGTGTCGTGTCGTAGACCAGGCTTCGGTCCTTTAGGTAGTTCCTCAAAAGCTGCATTAGATATTCTGGAACTTGAAAAGAGTTTTCCAGCGTGTCCAGAATATCCACCCATCTAGCGGAGTTGAAGGCATTCCTGACGTCGAGTGTCACCAACAGGACGATCCGTCGCTTGGTGCGACTATATGCCTCTGCCTTTTGGACCGCATTCACCACCTCTGCAATCGCATCAATGGTAGAACGTCCTGCTCTAAAGCCGTATTGCCGAGGAGATAGGTCCCCAGCAGCACGAATCACGTCAGTGAGTCTTCCCTTGATGAGTTTCTCTAGCACTTTCCCAGCCGTGTCTAGCATGCATAACGGGCGGTATGCAGACGGCGATTCGGGATTTCCCTTCCCCTTGCTGACCAGCACGAGCCTCGCCACCTTCCATCGTACCGGGAAAACCCCGTCCCGTAGGCAAGCTTTGAATGTGCTGAGCAGCAAGTCAGGACAATGGTGACAGACGTGCTGCAAAACCTCAGCTGGAACACCATCTGGACCTGGAGCCTTCCTCACTTTCAGGGAGAGGACTGCCTCCTCAAGTTCCAGCTGTGTGAAGAGTGGTCACTCGACTGCTGTTTCACCATGGACAGCGTCAACTCGGAAGGGATGGGCGGGGAAGAGTCCCCGCACTATCGCGTCCATCTTTTCCGCGTCATGTATACAAGGGTTCCGTGGGGCACCAAGTTTCCCCATGACCAGCTTGTAGCCAAGGCCCCACGAATCCCTATTTACATCGTCAGCGAGGTCTTGCCAGCATTGGGCCTTGCTCTTGTTAATAAGCCTGCGAAGATATTTCCTGCCGTACCTGTAAGCTGCTAGCCTAGTGTCTGCCTCCTCCCGCGTTCGCGCCCGCTGGGCCTCTCGTCAAATTTTGTGACACTCGCTTCTTTGGTCGGCGATCTCGTTTGACCACCAGTATACTGGAGGCTTACCGTGTCGGCGTCTCCGACGGGGCATGGAAGACTCGCAAGCAGCTATGATGGTACTCATAGTTGAGTTCACCAAGTCCTTGGCTGTAGGCCCTCCACTCCCTGGCGGAGCTCCCAGCAACGGTGCGCCTACCGTAAGTGCGTCAGCGAACCTCTCAACGTCCATCCTCCCAGTCCTCCATCCGAGGATTGAAGTTTGGGCATATGCACGCAGAGTGGCACTGTCGTGAATCTCAACCGCTATATACTGGTGATCACTAGCCGAGTAGTCCTCTAGTACTCGCCAGTTGTGTACTCTAGGTACCAGGGACTCCGAAGCGAGTGTCGCATCAGGTATGGTTCCTACGCAACCTCAGCGGTGGAAAGTAGGGGTGTTACCAGTATTTAGGACAAAAAGCGCTGTTCTGGCCGCCATGTCCAAGATTTGCTTTCCCCTTGGGTCGGATTGTGGCATACCCCATTCAATGGCTCTAGCGTTGAAGTCTCCCCCGACCAGCATGTGGCCCTCTGTGTGCGAGACAGCGTCCTCCAGGGCATCGAGTTTGGTTCGAAAAGATCGCATTGCTTCGTTAGGCGTCAGATAAACACTGAAATATGTTATCCCTGAACACCGCACCCACACAAAACCATCCCCGCGTCCATGGCCCTGCACCTGATGGCGGGCGCTGTCTCAAACCCAGATGGCCGAGGTACTAGATTTGTCAGGGTACCACGCTTGCGAGTCCTTGTTATGATGTTGCTCACTCAGCAACAGGAGGTCAGCTTTCTTATCCCTCGCAAACTGCTCAAGTAGGTCCTGGGCGTTTGTGCTTCGGTGCAAATTGACCTGCAGGATGCGGATCATTTGAGTATTGATTTGGCTTTAGTTAGGGCCTCCTTGAAAACCCAGCATCTCCCTGTCCCCGGCTCATGTTTGAGGTCACCGGGTGCTAGCATAGCATCCTTGCAAAGAATGCATTTTGCCTCGTTCGTGCACTCCTTCCTTTTGTGCCCCATTTCACCACATTTGTAGCACAGAGATCTCCTGTCGGGTCCTCTTCAGCCATACGTGGTGTGTCCGTATTCGAAGCATCTGAAGCAGCGGATAGGGATCGCTCTTCTCCGTATCCTGCAGATCACCCAACCTATCTTAATTTTGCCCTTCGCCAGGATTTGTTGGGCGTCTTTATCAGCTCGTTCGACAATAGCCATGCGTTGCCCCCTTGTGTTTTGACGTGTCAATCTTGCCTTGACTTCACTTAAGCTGGGGAACTCCCTCCTAATGGCATCCTCTACTTCAGCTTTGTCCGTGGCGCAGTTGAGGTCCCTGATTTCCAGGGTGGCCATTGGTTCGAGCGAGGCAACCGTTGCCGCATCTCCAAGAACCTTTTGAACCGCGTCACGGAATGCATCTTTGTTTGTGGGTTCTGGCCCAAGTTCCACCAGCAGGCCACCGGTCCGGGTTGGTCGAACTGCTTTGGTGGCAGTTTTCGTGTCGTCTGGCTTGACCGCTCCTTTAATTACACGGAGGATATCTGCATAGGTTCAGCGCTTAGTGGGTTTAATAAGCAGTGCCTCTCGCAAGGGTTTGCGCCGCGATTTGCTTTTTGTTTTCTGCGGTATATCGGTGGATTCTTTGTTCTTTTCGTAGTTGAGCTCTTTGTCTGTTTTTTCTAGGAGTAGCTTTTTGGCCGCTTTTTTCGCTGCCTTGTTTCGCACCACATGAATTTCCTCGCCTGGATTGTCAACTTCGTTTATGGTCTCGTCCTTCCTCCTTTTCTCACGGTTGCCTTCAATTGGGCTACCGGCCATTCTTTTGCTACTGCTAGGACCCACTGATGCCTCAAGGGAGAGCGTGTCTTTTTGGTGCTTTTCGGTTGCAAGCCACCTCCGTCTGTAGTGCGTTATGCGGCCAAAAAGCTCCTCCAGTTCAAGAATGCCATTCTTGACACTCTTGCCTATGTTTTTCTGCACTTTGCAGGCAGCCCCCAGTTGTTTGACGATATTCCCCGCTTTCCGAGTAAGCCGCTCCTCGTCGGCGCGGTCAAAGGCGATTGTGTTATTTGGCGCCACCTCTTGGGAGAGGCCCCCGTTTCCTAGCCCTTTTGCTTCTATCGCTTGGGTCGCGTTTGAAGTGGCGTCGGCCAACGGCAAAACTTCTCCCTCCCCCAGTCTTACACTGGCCTCTGTTGGTGTCGCAGCTTGATCCGGATTGTGTACGTCTTGCACTGGACGCTCCGGGGTGCGCATAGTCCGTCTACTGCGCCCAAAGGCCGCAATGATGCCAGGTTGCACAACGCACTCTGCCTTCTTTCGTTGGTTAGTCCGTCTGTGGTCTGTCTCCGATGATTTAACCTGTGATGTTGACTTTGACAGTGTTTCTGGGGTTTGCTGCCTCCCCCCGCAATCGGTGACTCGTTTTATCGGTGTTCTTGCCAACAGTGGTTTTTGCCTGAAAGGGTTCTCTGTGCTAGCGTCCTGTTTGCTTGTAGTTATATCTGTTACAGAAGCCAAGTTCACCACTTCTATAACAT
Organism: Odontomyia ornata; assembly: GCA_963969285.1. Lineage (NCBI taxonomy): Eukaryota > Metazoa > Arthropoda > Insecta > Diptera > Stratiomyidae > Odontomyia > Odontomyia ornata. The sequence continues at coordinate 133,860,858 of OZ017741.1, read as the reverse complement.
TGCAGTCGCTGGACGACGACGGCCGGGAGCCTGCTCGCTCACTACCCTCTGCCGCCGGTACTGGGGATCCGACCCCCTGCACCGTAATTTGTTTCCCCTTGTGGACCTGCATGATTTGGTTTTCTGTCTGGGTTTCCGTTCCGATAGCATTTTACCTACTGCCAGGATATATGGATAATTGATGACGCCATGTATTTCGTCATGTCACAGTGAAGATCATTGACACTCAGCCATTTGTCCTGAGACTCTCCCTTCACTGCCGACCATTGTCCGCGGCTGCTTATTGGTTATTCGCAGCGAACCTTTCGAGAAAGGTCTTCCCCTATCCGCAACCCTGGGGACGCGTTTGGTTCCCTTACTTACGTAGTTTAAGGACCTTTTATAGGACTACTTAAATGTACAATTTCGTTCAGTTTAAGGGTACCTGTACGATTTTATTGAGGACAATGTGAAATTCGAATATCATACTATTATTAACAAAGTTAAGCGAATTTTGACTCCTAAGGTATTTGTTGTTGTTGTACTCATAAACATCTACCTGCATGACTTTTTTCAGATTTCACAGATCACAGGTGTCCAATCGCGACGGAGGGGACAAACATTTTTCGTGAACTTCCCCTCCCTGTGCGCTCCTCGAAGCAAACTTTGGCAAACTAAGACCTGTTTTGGAAAGTTCTTATCAAGACCTTTCATCTGATACCCATATTTTTTCAGGCGGTCACTCCTCTATATGGGGAGACCCCCCTTAAAAACCTTATAAAATTTTTTTTGTAGTTGGACTTTGAAGAGAGCGCAACTTTACACCTACATACAAAATTTGATGTTCCTAGCGGTTTTCGAGAAAAACTGCTGTGACACACGGACGGACGGACAGACGGACATGATTTTAGTAGGGTTTAGTAAAATTATTTTACAAAACCCTAAAAAATATAGTATACGTGATGAATTGATAACCTTCTTTCTTTTGGGGTCGGTTAAAAATACTGAAGTCTGTAATGTCTTTATGATGTTTGAAAAAAAGCTGAAACTCATACGAGTATTTGTGTTTTTAAAAATTTTTACTTTCACACATGGAAATTTTTTTTTTTGTTTCTAAGAGAAAAAGCGACTTATAAAAACAATAAAACTTAAAATAATGTAATCGATTGAGTGGCTTGTTAAAAATGGCACATCTTTGATTTTCTCATCTTTTACTAATTTGTACAATAGTGGCAAATCTTGCAAAATTTTTGAAAAACATCCAAAATTTTCACTTCCATAAATATACTGAGAAACAACACCAAAATCTCTATTATGGTTGCAAAAGTAGCAGTGATTCTACCTAAAATACCATCTGAAACATCGACATATATTTTTCAGTATTTTTTCAAACGCAATTTTCTCGACATTACGCAAAGATACGACGCGCCACTATAGCATTTTGTGAGCGATAAATATATATATATATATATATATATATATATATATATATATATATATATATATATATTTATGTATATATATATATATATACATATATATATATATATATATATATATATATATATATATATATATATATATATATATATATATATATATATATACATATATAGGGTGGCCCAACGAAAACGCACGATGTTACTTGTAAATAAAAGAAAAAGTTTTCAGAAAATTAAGTTAATATTTTTAACCATAATTGAAAAATCTATGACAGTTATGCGTAAAAGAAAATATCGCACAAATGCTTGCCGCGGCTACGGCGGCATACTTCTATCCGATGGTCCATGTTTTCAATGCCTCTGAGACATAATTGAGGTAATGTCGTTAATGTGCTGAATCATCTCATCATTTAGCTCTTAAATTATTTTTGGCTTATTGATGTACACTTTTTCTTTTAAATATCTCCAGAGAAAGAAGTCCAACGGTGCGAAATCACAAGATTGTAGCGGCCAATTAACATCGCCACCACGTGAGATAGCACGGAAATTGAACTTCTTACGCAAAAGAGCCATTGTTTCGTTGGCTGTGTAGCGAGTGTCACCATCCTGTTGGAACCACATATCGTCCAGGTCCATAACATCAATTTCTGGCCACAAAAAGTCAGTTTTATTCTCGCAATACACCATTCATGGTAACTGTTTGGCCGTCCTCATTTTTGAAGAAGTACGGCCCGATGATGCCGCCAGCCCATAAACCACACCAAACAGTCACACTTTGAGGATACATCGGCTTTTCAACAATCACTTGATGATTTTCATTTGACCAAACGCGGCAATTCTGGTTGTTAACGAATCCGTTGAGGTGAAAGTGTGCCTTGTCGCTGAAGCTAACTTTCTTTGCAAAGTCACCATTCCCTTGCCGACGCTTCAGCTCTTGGGTCAATTGAACCTTGTAAGCGTGCAAATTCAAATCTTTATTCAAAATTCGCATCAGTGATGTTCGTGAGATGTTCAATTGTTGGGCACGACGACGAGTCAAGGTTTACGGCTCTTCTGCCACACTATCGGGAACAACAGCAATGTTTTCCGCAGAACGAACTGAGTGAGCATGCACAGGCGATTTCACATTTCCTACAGACCCGTTTTGCTGAAATTTGCGCACAATTCTCCCGATTGTGAATACATTTTGTCGATTGTGCTGACCGCAAATCTCACGAAGTGCCCAAAATACATTTTGATTTAAACGCCCATTTTCGTAAAAGACTTCAACAACCTTCATGCACTGCCCAGTTGTGTATCTCTCCATGGGTGAATTTGTCAAGTACTGAAACAAAGAAATGTTAAAATCAAGTTGGGCGAAAAACTTGACGTTAAGGTGTGACCCACAATTAACATCGTGCATTATGGTTGGACCACCCTATAACATATATATATATATATATATATATATATATATATATATATATATATATATATATATATATATAAATATATATATATATATATATATATATATATATATATATATATAAATATATATATATATAGATATATATATATATATATATATATATATATATATATATATATATATATATATAATTATATATATAGATATATATGCATATATATATATATATATATATATATATATATATATATATATATATAATTATATATATATATATAAATATATATATATATATATATATATATATATATATATATAAATATATATATATATATAAATATATAGATATATAGATATATAGGTATATTTATATATATATATATATATATATATATATATATATATATATATATATATATATATATATATATATATAGATATAAGGTTTCCCATTCAGGATATAACAAATGGATGGTGACGCATGCTGTGTAGTCTTGTTGAAACCACCTATCGTTGATGTCAAGTTCATCCAATTCCGGACACAAATAATCTTCGAATATAACACGATAGTGCCCTGCATATATATATATAGGGTTTTCCAATAAGAGGTGTTATTTTTATATAAAAAGAAAAATGTAAATTTTTAATAAAAAGGATCAAGTGTTATTTCATTACTAAGAAAAAGGTATGCCGTTGATAGTAAAAAATAACATTAGGCAAGTTACCACCATGCTTACAGGACCATATACTTTTCATGAAATTTTCCATAATCAAATCGCAAAGTGGCTGCCCTATGTCCTCGATAGCTTCACGAATTCCATCTTTGAGGTCTTGAATTGACGTTGGGCTGTTGACGAAGACCTTCTCTTTTACGTGGCCATAAAGGAAGAAGTCGCAAGGTGTTAAATCACAAGATTTCGGTGGCCTTTTGTGATCACCTCTTCGAAAGATAACACGGTCCGGAAACTTTTCCCGTAAAAGATCAATGGTTTCGTTGCTTGTGTGGTACGTAGCGCCATTTTGTTGAAAATAAACATTGTCTAGATCTATGCTATCCAATTTACCGTAACTGTTGCTCCAGCCTCATTTTCGAAAAAGTAAGGTCCAACGACTCCGCCGGACCATGAACCGTACTAAACAGTCACACGTTGAAGATAGAGAGGCTTTTTAACAATAGCTCTTGGATTTTCCGAACCCCAGATGCAACAATTTTGCTTGTTGATGAAGCCACCGAGGTGAAAATGGACCTCATCACTTAAGATGATTTTGGAATGGAATTCCCGGTAATTTTCATGCATTTCAAGGACATAATCAGCATAGAATCGACGTTGTTGATGATCGACTGGCATGAGTTCCTGTGTTAACTGAACTTTATAAGCCTTGAGATCCAAATCTTTATGCAACATACGGTGTAATGACATTTATGGAATGCCAAATTCCAAAGAACGACGAGGAATGGACAAACCTGGGTTTTCTTCAACACTTTCGGCTACAGCTGCAATATTCTCGCCTGTTCTTGAGTGACGTGCACGGGTTTTATTTTTCATATCACAAAGTTGTCCCAACAGCTCGAATTTTTCCACCAATTTCTGTATTGCGGTCCGACAAGAAGCATCACAACGACCCAAAAATATTCGAGTTTTACGAACCGTCTCTGTCAAATTTTCACCATTTTTAAAGTGAATTTTAATAACTTCATTGCATTGATGAAGCGTGTATCGTTCCACTTGTATCAATGGCGTGGTTTTTAACTTGTCAAATGTCAAAAAATGACAGTTTTAAAAGTGACATTTACCGAAATATCGGGCTATTCAAAATAATACCTCTTGTTGGAAAGCCCTTTATCTAAATTTAACTGAAAACTAATTATCATAAATATGAAATCAGTACTCTTATAAAATATAACTAAATTAAATCAAAATTCCCAAAAATAAACCAACCAAATTATTAATACCTTCTGTTAAATAAATGAATAATAAATCCTAAACTTTGAACAATAAAATTTTAAAAAATATTTATAAAACACACCAAAAATATAATTTAATTTAAAATTCTTCATCTAAATAAATCCAAAATCTAATTAATTGTGTCGACATTAATAATCAATGAGCGACAAGGAAGAAGGCAAAATGAACTATTTAATAAAAAAGTGGCGATTAAAATTCATCAAAATGCCTGGTAAAGCTATGGAATCTGAAAGCGGACTCCACTCTATCGGTCACCACAAAGGACCGACTACGAGACCATTATAATACACTACGGACTTCATAGTGACTCGGACAAGAGCCGCATAAATCCATAAGCTAAAACCAGAAAGATGATGGAAAGGCCAAAAGCGTTGGCTAATTCTAAGTATTAAATTCAAGTCTGACTATCCAGTGCAGGGAGATATAGCCAACGACTTGAAATTCGGTTGATCCCAACCAACATCTACATTGCCATAGCTTGACCATTGTAATAGCCGGTGGAGACTGTTAAACATAAATTTTAGCACGGTGGGCGCCATTGCAACTGCGACAGACCCCGTGTTCAAAGACCTGTAAATAAATATCAAAATCGAAGCTAAAAATTCTCAAACTATTACTCAAATAATTATCAATATCCAATCTAACTACCCAACCAAATCATCAAAAATTCCTACTAAAAACAAAAAAATAATTTCCCTGGAATGCTCAGACCACTATTCAAGTCCAGCACTCCAGGTACTTAGCCCAAAAAGTCTAACAAATTAAAACTCTAAATTGAGGACAATAAAATATACGCAATGAAAATCAATGGGCGCCATCTGTTGCAACCACGGAAGTCACCGCAGTTGCAAACATTAATTTCTAGCAGAGGGGTGAGTTGCCCGGGTGGCATACTGAGGCCGGCTAGCGCTCAGTCGTTTCATGGGACTTTCGGGACTGTACTGAGCCACCCTACACATAATAAGAAACACAAAAGGAAAAGGGCGGGAAAGGGAGATTAAAAATTATAGAGAAATTCTTAAATGTTAATAAAATTAAATAAATTTACCGAAGATAAGGGTATATGTACCCAAAAGAAGGTGAAGATGTTACGCCAGCAATTTGAAGTTGCGAATGGGAATGTCGGTACGCTAGAATTCGCAATAGAATATATATATATATATATATATATATATATATATATGTATATACTTATATATACATATATATATATATATATATATATATATATATATATATATGTATGTATGTATATATGTACACATATATATTTTGTGTAAATACATATATATATATATATATATAAATGTTTATATGTATACATATATAACTATAATATATATATATATATATATATATATATATATATATATATATATATATATATATATATATATATAACCATTTATGCATACATACATCTTCTTCTTCTTCGTAGCATTGCAGCCCTGCAGCTCCTCTCGGGCAAAAACACACATATAAGGATATATATATATATATATATATATATATATATATATATATATATATATATATATATATATATACATATATATATATATATATATATATATATATATATATATATATATATATATATATATATATATATATATATATATCTATATATATTTATTTATTTATTTCACCAGAATACAATTACAAAATCAATTTAAGTAATTCAGCAGAGATATACATAGACATCTGTACGCTTTCCGGTAACTTACTAACTAAGAATTAAATTTTCAATCAAAAACATATGATATACTATCACTTAAAATTAATACTATAAAATAAAATACCATCACCAGTTTAAAATTATTCAAATTCATCCTAAGATGTTTTCTTTGATCCATTTTTTTATTTTAATTTTAATTGATTTTTTAGATACAGCCAGTACTTTGAGATCATTATCAAGACTATTAAATGTTTTTAAAGCATTGTAGTAACTTTTTTTGTTACTGATTGTTTTATTAACTTTTGGTTATGAAATACACTTATATCTTGTTTTATTGGTTGAACTGGCATATATTTCAAAGAGTCTTGGGTAGTGGAAAGTCAAAGATTCAAGTATAAATATTTGATTTAACGACAGTGGTTTATCTTTTATAAATTGGTTCTTATTGACTATTTTGATAAGTCTGTTTTGAAATCTCTGTAATAAATTAAGTTGTGTTTTGTAAGCACCACCCCATGCATATGCATGCATATATATATATATATATATATATATATATATATATATATATATATATATATATATATATACATATATATATATATATATATATATATATATATATATATATATATATATACATATATATTTATATATATATATATATATATATATATATATATATATATATATATATATATATGTTATTTATATACACGAGGCGGTTCAAATTTGATCGAGACAAATGCTCTAACACGGTTATTTAGTATCGAAAAAATTTACAGTTTTTCTAGGTACTCCACCTTACAAGTTATGCATTTTGCCCACCTTTCCGAAAGCTCTTTGATGGTGGTATGGAAGGATTCCTTGGGCAACTTGGGCAGCCATGTGCGCATGGGCTCCTCTACCTCGTCGTCAGTGTTGAAGTTTGACATCCGAGGGCTTCTTTCAGTGGTGCAAACACGTAGCAGTCGCAGGGTGATAAATCCGAACTGTAGGGAGTGTTCCAGTACCTCCCACCCCGATTCCGATATTGCATCGAGCGTGAGACACGCGGTATGAGGGCACGCGTTATTCTGGAGAAGAATCGCACTTCGTGCTGGAACGCTGCTCCATTTCGAGCGTTATCCTCCACTATTGAAGGTGTTCGTGGATGATAGAGTCTACACTGCCAATACTGATGCTAAGTTCAGCCAAAATGTCTCGAACATTCATCCTACAATCCTCCAAAATGAGTTTTCCTACGCGGCAAATGTTGTCTGGTGTGATGCTGATTCGCGGTCGACGATTCTGTGGCTCATTCTCGACCATCCTTGAATGTTTTGGCCCATTTAAATACAGCAGTCCTACTGAGGCACTCACTACCGAGCTGATTTCACAAACGCGGAGAAATTTCCATGTTCTCAACCCCTACCCACACTAAAAAACGAATGACAATACGTTGCACAACGGATGTCGGCACTGGACGCTCACTCATGCTCGTAGCATCCGCGGGAAACGAAAACTATGCCACAATGTTCCTGAGGGATCCAGGTATTATATATATCTATATCTATATATCTTCAAAACCTACATGCGCACCATCTACAGCGTTTGTCTCCATCGTATTTGAACCACCCAACTGTATATGGTATAAATAAAATATATATATATATATATATATATATATATATATATATATATATACATATATATATATATATATATATATATATATATATATATATATACATATACATATATATATATATATATATATATATATATATATATATATATATATATATATATATATATATATCTATATATTAAATTATTTATATATATATATATATATATATATATATATATATATATATATATATATATATATATATGTATATATATATATATTTATATATATATATTTATATATATATATATATATATATATGTATATATATATATATATATATATATATATATATAAAAGTATATATATATATATATATATATATATATATATATATATATATATATATATATAATATATATATATATATATATATATATATATATGTATATATATATATATATATATATATATATATGGGTGAATAGGTAGAGACCCTATATAAAGGCGAGCTGAATGAATGGGGGCAACATCATTCATTCGACCGCGATAAGAAAACTGCGATATAGTGGAACGCGAAGTAAAGACAATTGATTGTTTGAGTGCAAAGTGCGTTTTGTAATAGTGAAGTGATTGAGAAGACAATTGCGATAAGAAATTTATGGACAAGTGTTAGATTTAAAAATTAAGTGAAAATTAAAATTAGTGAAAGTGTAGATTGATCATTGTGCAATTAAATAAACTCTTTTAACTTAAATTAAAAGACATTGCGTTTTCACTTTCCCGGAACATTAAAATTATTGGCCGCGAACCAATAACACGCGACAGTGGTGTCGAGAAGTGAGATAGAAAATTTCGAAAAGTGAAAACATTTAAACATTTTTAAACTGCACAGTTGTGAAATCTAACGTAAAAACTGTTGAAAAAAAAAAACAAAAAGCCAATACAATAAAAATGCCACGAAACTTGCATCTAAGAATCAATGAATTGACCATGTCGGAGCTCAAGGAAGAGTTAAAACATCGAAATCTGGCTACGCAAGGTACAAAGGCCACACTGATTGCACGCTTGCGCGACGCGATCGAGTCGGAAGGCGTGAATCTGGATTCGGGTGAGTTCTCAGATGCGGAAAAAGGCGCAGAAGGTGGAGGAGTAGAAACACCAAAATCGAAGGAGCCAGAAAATGCGCTAATGCAAATGTTAATGCTGATGTCATCGAGTCTGACTGCGAAGCTAGATGAACAATCAGCGAAGTTAAATGAACAATCAACGAAGCTAAACGAACAATCAGCGAAGCTGGACCAACAAGCAATCGAAATCAAAGCAGACATCAAGGCAGACATCACACAGAAGCTGGAGAAACAGTCAACCGAAATAAAAAGGGAGCTCAGTAGTCTCAACAAGCAAATTAAAGGCGTCGAGGAAAAGGTTGACCAGGTCGAGGAAAAGGTTTACCAGGTCGAGGGAAAGGTCAGCCAGGTCGAGGAGAGAATCAACAATGAGACGGAAAACATGAAAAAGGAACTGGAAGCAGCAAAGGCAGTAGTAACCGCCCCACCAGCCCCAATTATAACCGCAGCGCAAAGCTCATCTAGAAATGTACAAGCACCAATATTCGATGGGCAAACGGTCTGGACTATTTACAAAACCCAGTTTGAAGCAGCCGCTCGCATAAATCACTGGAATGAGCAGGAACGAGCAACTGCATTGATTCTTGCTCTAAGAGGCCCAGCTGCTGAGCTGTTGCAGACGATCCCCGTTGAATTGCACTCAAACTCGAATGCTATAATGAATGCGCTCGACATGCATTATGGAGATGATCATCTAAAGCAGATTTATCGGTCACAGCTAAGGCATCGGGTGCAGAAGTCTGGTGAAACCCTACAGCAGCTAGCCCAAGACATTGAGTGACTAGCACTTTTGGCTTACCCAGCCTACGACCCAGAACATCGAGATGATGCAGCGACAGAGGCATTCATCAGCGCACTAAAGGACCCGGAATTGCAACAAGCCGTGCGTTTAGCTCAAAAGCAAACGGTTAAGGACGCATTGGCTTACAGTCTGAACTTTGAGGCAGCGAAAAATGTGACTCGTACCACTGCCCGGGTTCGTGAAGTAGTGACAGACGAGTGCAGGTGTGAACGCGTGGAAATCGAGCGAGACCCGCATGTAAATGGTGCGCCTAGATGCTGGAATTGCGGAGAGAAGGGGCACTTGCAAAGGGACTGCAAGAAGCGAAGAAAACCGAGCTATTGTCCAGGGTGTGCAGCTAGGAGGAGATCCAGACCGAGTCAGGAGCCCAGAATGGAAGCCCTTCAAACAGAGGGGTCGGGAAACATGTAAGAGCCAACTTCGTGGGGCAGAGGTTGGCTAGGAGGATCGACGTCCCCAGCACCACCATCACCGTGTCAAGACTACATCGTGGAGAAGCGGACTTATGCCTTCCGGGTCAAATTGACGGAGAACACTGCACCATAACAATCGACACTGGTGCTACCCGATCGATTATCCGACCAGACCTAGTTAGACAGCAACAACTTCACAAGGGCAGAATTTTCTCACTACGGACAGCTACGGGAGAAACTGCACCTGTTCATGGAGAGGTCAACCTCCAGATACAGTTGGGAGACCTTGTGTTCCGACATAAGTTTCTGGTCGCGAACATTATGGATGACTGCATTCTCGGAATGGATTTTCTCCGACCACATGGAATCACGTTAGACTTGGGCAAACGTGTATTGAAATGGCAGAATGTCGAAGTACTGATGGAGGATCCCAGCGTCCAAGTCCCCAAGATTAATGTAGTGGTATGTACTGACACTGATGTACCGAATTCCTCCGAAAGCATTGTATGGGCCAAGCTTGATGGTGATTCTGGAGACCACCGATCTTATCTGATAGAGCCAACGAAGACATCCGCATTGCGCAGCTTGATTGTAGGACGAAGCCTTGTAAGATCTTTAAGGAACGGATATGTGCCGGTTAGAGTCCTTAACACCGCAGACTCAACCACGAGCATCAAAGCGGGAGAAGTCATCGGCAGCTGCCAGCCTGTTTCCACCATCACCTCTTTGGAAGCTTCTCACAACCATCATTGGAAAAGGAGGCAAGACACAGACAAAGCCCGGGAATCCACGTCTGCAATATTGAAGCAAGTCAAATTGCCGGTGCAGCTATTCAAACGAGCCTCTGATCTGGTCACCAAGTACAGTGACATTTTCTCAACAAGCCCGGATGACCAAGGCCGAACGAGTCTGGTAACTCACGTCATAGATACACAGGGAGCCAAGCCGATTCGACAAGCACCCAGACGCCTCCCTATAGCCAAACAAGGAGAAGTGAGCGCGCTGATCTCGGACATGGAAAAACAAGGCGTTATTGAACCTTCTGTCAGTCCATGGGCCGCGCCTGTAGTTCAAGTAAAGAAAAAGGATGGTAGTACTCGTTTTTGTGTCGACTATAGGCAGCTCAACGACGTCACTAAGAAAGATAGTTACCCGCTCCCACGCATCGATGACATCATGGACACTTTAGCCGACGCAAAATGGTTTTCTACACTCGATCTCAAGAGTGGCTACTGGCAGGTAGAAATCAACAAGAAGGACCGAGAGAAGACCGCATTTTCAGTTGGGACCGGATTGTGGCAGTTTGTGGTGATGCCATTTGGGCTTTGCAATGCTCCAGCCACTTTCGAACGCTTCATGGAATACGTGCTACGTGGTCTAACCTGGAAAACCTGCTTGGTGTACCTAGATGACATCATCGTCATCGGGAGAACGTTCGAAGAGCATGTGCGGAACTTAGAAGAGGTTTTCTCCAGACTGCGACTGGCAAATTTGAAACTTAGTCCCGACAAGTGTACTCTTTTCGCAGCTGAAGTAAAATACCTGGGACATGTCGTATCAGCAGAAGGGGTCAAAACAGACCCTGAGAAGATTGAAGCCGTGAAAAGCTGGCCATCACCAAACAACAAGCGCCAACTACGAAGTTTCCTGGGTCTGGCAACCTACTATCGAAGATTCGTCAAAGACTTTGCCAAAATAGCTAAGTGTCTCCATCAGCTAACCGAGAAAATCGTCCGTATGTGTGGAACGAACAATGCCAGACAGCCTTTGAGACCCTGAAGGAAAAGCTGTGTGAATCACCCGTGCTGGCGTATCCGAAACCCGGAAAAATGTTTGTAGTTGACACTGATGCAAGCAACGGCGGTATTGGAGCTGTACTCTCCCAGCAGATCAATGGCGAAGAAAGAGTCCTCTCGTATTACAGTCGAGTTCTTTCAAAAAGTGAGAGGAACTACTGTGTGACCAGGAAGAAGCTATTGGCTATAATAGAGGCCACCAAGCAGTTCCACAAGTACCTATATGGCCAGAAATTTGTTCTTCGAACGGACCATGCATCGCTGAGATGGCTACTCAACTTCAAAAACCCCGAGGGACAAGTTGCGAGATGGATCGAAAGATTGCAGTCGTACGACTACGAAATTGTTCATCGAAAGGGCGGAGTTCATGGAAATGCTGACGCCCTATCTCGTCGCCCATGTCCAGCTAACTGCAAGCATTGCCGACGGATTGAGGAAAAGGAGCCGCCCGTTGATCTGCGACTGATAACGGCCGAATTCGATGAAGGTTGGTCATCGGAGGAGATTCGAAATGCCCAGCTAGCCGATGAAGACATCGGACCATTGCTCGTATGGAAGGAGACGACTGGGCGACCTGAGTGGAAGGACGTTTCAACGCATGGCGCAACCCTGAAAAGCTATTGGGCACAATGGAACTCCCTTCAGGTGGAGGGTGGTGTACTCAAGCGGAAATGGGAAACGGCGGATGGCAGCTCCTATAGGATGCAAACTATACTACCCAAAAGCCGAATCCACGATGTGGTTAAGGAAATGCATGAAGGATCCTCGGGAGGCCACCTTGGTGTTAACAAGACCTTAGCGAAATTGCGGGAACGGTTCTACTGGCTCCACGCTCGAGGAGACGTAGAGGACTGGTGTCGCAGATGCACAATTTGCGCTTCCGTCAAAGGCCCAAAGCGACGCCTGAGAGGACAAATGCAAACCTATAACGTAGGGGTACCGTTTGAAAGGATTGCTGTTGACATCGCTGGACCCTTTCCTGAATCTGAATGGGGAAATCGATACACGCTGGTTGTAGCCGATTATTTCAGCAAGTGGCCCGAGGTCTACCCCATTCCCAACCAGGAAGCAACTACTGTAGCTGAACAGCTAGTGTTAAATTGGGTCAGTAGGTACGGCGTACCTGGCAAACTACATTCGGATCAAGGCCGAAACTTTGAGTCACTAGTTTTTGGCGAAATGTGCGAGCTGCTCGGAATACGGAAAACGAGGACAACATCGCTGCATCCCCAATCCGATGGAATGGTTGAACGTTTCAACGGCACGCTCAATAAAAACCTTGCCAAAATGGTTGACGAGAACCAAAGGGACTGGGACCGACATATCCCACTATTTTTGATGGCATATAGAGCCGCTGAACATGCGTCGACGGGCCAAGCCCCAGCCAAAGTCATTTTTGGAAAGACTATTCGTCTGCCAGCCGATATAAAGTTCGGAACACCCCCTGAGAAACCCCAAACGGTCTCGGAGTACGCATGTGATCTATGACAACGGTTGAACCAGATACATCGGACCGTGCGAAAACACCTCGAATCGGCTACTGACCGCATGAAGACCAGGTATGATCTAAAGGCTAATTCTACTGGCTTCCAGCAAGATGCCTTGGTGTGGCTTTATAACCCGCAACGGCGAAAGGGTAGGTCTCCAAAGTTGCAACATAATTGGGAGGGACCATACCGAGTTACAAAGCGAATCAACGACGTCGTATACCGAATACAGGAACATCGTAAGCCGAGAGCTAAAATGAAAATCGTGCATCTGGACCGTCTTGCCCCATATTACACCCAGGGAGAATTGACTACAACTGGCGACACATCTTTTCGGGGCGAAAAGAACTGAGGTGGGGGCAGTGTTACATGTACAAATAATTCTGCGAGCTACTGTCGCAATTGTTTTCACAACAATGAAGAACACGAATTCACTCGAATCTACCAGCTAGAACATTCGCCAATAAACGAGAAATGGGTGAATAGGTAGAGACCCTATATAAAGGCGAGCTGAATGAATGGGGGCAACATCATTCATTCGACCGCGATAAGAAAACTGCGATATAGTGGAACGCGAAGTAAAGACAATTGATTGTTTGAGTGCAAAGTGTGTTTTGTAATAGTGAAGTGATTGAGAAGACAATTGCGATAAGAAATTTATGGACAAGTGTTAGATTTAAAAATTAAGTGAAAATTAAAATTAGTGAAAGTGTAGATTGATCATTGTGCAATTAAATAAACTCTTTTAACTTAAATTAAAAGACATTACGTTTTCACTTTCCCGGAACATTAAAATTATTGGCCGCGAACCAATAACACGCGACAATATATATATATATATATATATATATATATATATATATATATATATATATATATATATATATATATATATATATATATATATATAAATAAATATATATATATATATATATATATATATATATATATATACATATATATATATATATATATATATATATATATATACATATATATATATATATATATATATATATATATATATATATATATATATAAATGTATGTATATCTTCTTCTTCTTAGCACTACACTCCCTCTCAGGCCTTCGCTTTCTACAAATAGCGCCTCCAACTGTCTCAGTCCATCGAGCGCGTCTTCCAATTCCGAAATCCAAGCAGCGATGAACTGTCTTCGTCGACCGAGTCAGGCCAGCGTCTCCTGGGTTTCCCCACTGGCCTCCGGGCTTCAGTTTTCCCAACGAATACTTTCTTGGGCCAAAACATTCAAGGATGATCGCGAAACCGTCGAGGATGAGCCACAAAATCGTCGACCGGGAACCAGCATCACACCAGACAACATTTAATACTGTTGGCGTATGATCCGATTTTATTTTTTAAGATTTTGTAAAATATTTTGTACGCTGTAGCACTGTAGCTTGTCAACTTTTTTGTGGATAGGGAATATAATTGATTGGCTCCACTCTTTCGGCATATGTTCTTGTCTTCAAATATATTGGAATAGCTTGATGAACACTACTGCCACCATATTTGATGAGCTTCACTGGAATCTCATCGACGCCCGGCGCTTTATTATTCTTTTGGGCTTTGATGATGGAACAAACTTCATCCAGAGTTGGTTGGGCCAATGAAAGCTCTCCATAGACATCTATGGGCTTCGCTGTTCTGGGAGCTGTGCGCAGGAATAACGAGGCTCTTGAAATATGATGCCCATCTTTCCTTAATCTTCGTTTCATCAGCGATTATATTGCCACTGTCATCGCGACAGAGCAATATATGTATTTATATAGATATGTTTAAATATATATATGTATATATATATATATATATATATATATATATATATATATATATATATTTATATATATTATATATATATATATATATATATATATATATATATATATATATATATATATATATATATATATATATATGTATTTATATGTATATATATATATATATATATATATATATATATATTTATATATATTTATATATATATATATATATATATATATATATATATATGTATTTATTTGTATATATATATATATATATATATATATATATATATACATATATATGCATATATATATATATATATATATATATATATATATATATATATATATATATTTATATATATATATATATATATATATATATATATATATATATATATATATATATGTATATATATATATATATATATATTTATATATATATATATATATATGTATATATATATATGTATGTTTATGTATATATATATATACTAGTATATATATATGTATACATACATATATATTTTGAAAATGGCATACGGTGAAAGTGTTCTGAGTAAAAAAAAAATGTTTAGAAGTGGTACAAATTCTTCCAAGAAGGCCGAGAAAATATCAATGAAAAGCCTCGCTCTGCATGCCCAAGCACGTCAACAACAGATAACAAGTTGAGTAAGCAGGAGATTGTGCTTACCAGAAGGTCTCTGTAAACATCCTAGGGTTAGAAACAAGCTTTCTAATAGCGTGAGTCGATAACTTGAATTATTCATCGAATACTTGGATATGAAATCGTCCAAATTTATGTTAAAGATGTACAGTTTCTTTCATAAGCACCATGCAGCCGCCATTTTGATCTAGCCAAAGTGATTGTACTCAATGTTTGGCCAATTGAACATATTCAAGTTAAACACTATTCCTTAAATGTTCGTGAAAATTGAAACGAAATAAAAGTGCCTATGTCAATTTATTATTGTGTGTTATTGTTGTGGTAATTCCATACAATTGAAATCGCTATAATTCACTTGACTATGACGTTTAAAGGTACCGTATTGATTTTATGGGCGAAAATGTCAAATCCACAAATCATACTATTATTGACAAAGCTGAGTGAATTTAGATTTCTAAGGTATTTGTTGCTCTTGTAATCATAAAGGTCCACATTCCTGACAACTTTCAGATTTTTTGGCGAGGGGGGGACAAACATTTTGGGTACATTTTGCCGTCCTCTGGGCCCCCTAATTTATGAACTGATTCTAAAAGTTCTTAAAGTTCTAATCAAGACTTTTCATTTGATAACCCATTCGACTACCTTCGGTTAAAAAAAAAATTGTTAATGGTTAATTCGTTATTAAGGGGGACCCCCCTTATAAATTTTTGGTAAGACCTTAACTTTTGAAAGACCATCACTTCTGACCTTTTTAAAAAGTTTGAGCATTCTAGCTTTTATAGTTTCTGAGGAAACTTGCTGTGAGGCGCGGACAGACAGACAGACAGGTAGCGAAACTAGTAGGTCTTTGTAAAAAAATTTTTTACAAAGACCTAAAAACGTTCAAGCTCGAAGAAAATTGTTTTAGAAAACCGTTGAATCACTATCAGAGAAGTTGCTGAGGATGTTGACATATCCGTTGGCTCATGCCATCAACTTTTTCCGAAGGTTTACGGCACGAGAAATGTGTCAGCAAAGTTTCTTCCGAAACTGCTTGTTTTTGATCAAAAAGAGCGTCGCATGAGCATCGCTCATGAGCTCTTGACAGACGTCAATGATAATCCTGATTTGCTCAAAAGGGTCGTCACTGGTGACAAATCATGGGTATATGGTTATGATATCGAAACCAAAACCCAATCATCCCAATGAAAGAGCCCAGGTGTGCCAGCACCAAAAGAAGCACGCCAAGTTCGATCAAATGTCAAAGTTTTGCTCACTGTTTTCTTCAATTACCATGACGTAGTGCATCAGGAATATAGTCGTACGGTCAAAAAAGAGTATTATCTTGAATTTATGCGCCGCTTGCGAGAAGCAATACGAAGAAAATGTCAGGAATTAAGGCAAAACAATTCACGGCTTTTGCATCACGATAATGCCCCTGCTCACTTATCTTTGCTTGTGAGAGTTTTTTTGCCAAAATCAACACTACAATCATGCCTCAGCCACCATATTCACCGGGTTTGGCCCAATGTGACTTTTTCTTGTTTCAAAACTGAAGAGACCTATTTAAGGACGGAAATTTGCAACGAACGAAGAGATAAAGACTGCATCGCCGGAAGAGCTGAAGACTTTTCGGTACAGTCTTCAGCTCTTCCGGCGATGGGAAGTGATTCGAAGATCGGAAAAATCGTTGGCATAAGTGTATTGTATCTGAGGGGGATTACTTTGAAGGGGACAACATATATATTGACAAATAAACAAATATTTTTTCCTAAAAAAACATAGTCACCTTAGTTTTTGAACAGACACGTATATATATATATATATATATATATATATATACATATATATATATATATATATATATATATATATATATATATATATATATATATGTATACATATATATATATATATATATATATATATATATATATATATATATATATAAATATATATATATGTATATATTTATATTGTTACATGTACAAATAATTCTGCGAGCTACTGCCGCAATTGTTTTCACAATAATTAAGAACATCAACAAACGAATGTACTCGAAAACCCGCCAAGCATGATCAACATCTGAAAGTGATGTCACTGCCCATTCATTCAGCTGTTCGAATATTTCGGGTAATTCACCAATGTACGAGAAATGGATTGAATGACTAGAGACCCTTTGTAAAGGCGAGCTGAATGAAAGGGGCGATCATTACAACCGCGGTATAGTAAAACTGCGATAGTAAGGAGTGCGAATTAAAAAGCAACATTGATTGTGAAGTGATAGACACGAAGTAAAAATTTATAGACAAATAGAAAAGTAAAATTAGTGAAAAAGTTAAATTAATGATTTTGCAATTTTCAGTAAATAAACGCTTTTAACTTAATTTAAAAGACATTGCGTTTTCACTTTCCCGGAACATTAACATTATTAGCCGCAACCCATAACACGCGACAGTGGTGTCAAGAAGTGAGAAAGAGAATTTTGAAAGTGATAAACTTTTAAACACTTTTAAAGTGCACAATAGTGAAATTTAACGTGGAAACTGGTGGCAAAATAGCCGAAACAAGAAATATGCTAGGAAATTTGCATCTAAAAATTAACGAATTGACCATAGCGGAGCTCAAGGAGGAGTTGGAACAGCGAAATATGGCCACACAAGGTACAAAGGCCATACTGATTGCACGCTTGCGTGACGCGAATGAGTCGGAATGCGTGAATCTGGGTTCGGGTGAGCCCTCAGATGCGGAAAAAGGCACAGAAGGTGGAGAAGTAGAAACACCAGAATCAAAGGAGCCAGAAAATGCGCTGATGCAAATGTCAATGCTGACGCAGCAAGAACGGCAACAACTGTCATCCAATTTAACTGCGAAACTAGACCAGAAGCTCGACGAACAAGCATTCGAAATCAGGGCAGATTTGCAAAAACAGTCCACCGAAATAAAAGCGGAGCACGATAGTCTGAACAAACAAATTAAATGCGTCGGAGAAAAGGTTTACCAGGTCGAAGAGAGAATCAACCATGAGATGGAAAACATGTTAAAGGAATTAGAAGCAGCAAAGGCAGTCGTAACTACTTCACCAGCCCCGCTTATAACCACAGCGCAAAGTTCATCCAGAAATGTGAAACCACCAACATTCGACGGGCAAACGGTCTGGAGCATTTACAAAACCTAGTTTGAAGCCGCCGGTAGGGCACATCACTGGAATGAGCAGGAATGAGCAACTGCATTAATTCTTGCTCTAAAAAGCTCAGCTGCTGAGATTTTGCAGACTATCCCCATTGAGTTGCACTCAAACCCGGCTGCTATAATGAATATGCTCGACATGCATTATGGAAACGATCATCTGAAGCAGATTTATCGGTCACAGCTACGGCATCAGATGCAGAAGTCCGGCAAAACTTTACAGCAGCTAGCCCAAGACAATGAGCGACTGGCGCTTTTGACTTACCCAGCTTGCCCATTACTGTGTCAAGATTACATCGTGGTGAAGCAGATTTATGCCTTTCTGGTCAAGTTGATGAAGAACATTGCACCATAACAAGTGACACTGGTGCAACCCGATCGACGATCCGACTAGACCTAGTGGGGCCCCAAGTACTTCACAAGGGCAGAGTTCATGGAAATGCTAACGCCCTACCTCGTCATTCACGCCCAGCTAACTGCAGGCGTTGCCGGCAAATCAAGTAAAAGGAGCCGACCGTTAATCTGCAAGTGATAACGGCCGAATTCGATGAATGTTGGTCATCGGAGTTGATTCAAAATGCCCAGTTAACCGATGAAGATATCGGACCATTGCTCATATGGAAGGAGACAACTGGGTGACCTGAGTGGAAAGACGTGTCAATGCACGGCGCAACCCTGAAAAGCTATTGGGCACAATGGAACTCCCTTCAGGTAGAGGGTGGCCTACTCAAGCGGAAACGGGAAACGACGGATGGCAGCTCCTATAAGATGCAAACTATACTTCCCAAAAGCCGAATCCACGATGTGGTTAAGAAGATGCACGAAGGATCCTCGGGAGGCCACCTTGGTGTTAACAAGACCTTCGCGAAATTGCAGGAAAGGTTTTACTGACTCCACGGTCACGAAGACGTAGAAGACTGGTGCCGTAGATGCACGAGTTGCGCTTCCGTCAAAGGTCCAAAGCGACGACTGAGAGGACAAATTTAAACCTATAACGTGGGGGTACTATTTGAAAGGATTGCTGTTGACATCGCAGGACCCTTTCCTGAATCCTAGTGGGGAAATCAATACATGCTGGTTGTGGCCGATTATTTCAGCAAGTGGCCCGAGGTGTACCCAATTCCTAACCAGGAAGCAACTACTGTAGCCGAACAGCTAGTATTAAATTGGGTCAGTAGGTACGGCGTACCTTGCGAACTACATTCGGATCAAGGCCAACACTTTGAGTCACTGATTTTTGGCGAAATGTGCGAGCTGCTGGGAATACGGAAAGCGAGGACAACACCGCTGCATCCCCAATCCGATGGAATGGTCGAACGTTTCAACGGCACGCTGAATAAACATCTGGCCAAGATGGCTGACGAGAACCAAAGGGACTGGGACCGACATATCCCACTATTTTTGATGGCGTACAGAGCTGCCAAACATGCATTTACCGGTCAAGCACTAGCCAAAGTCATTTTTGGAACGACTATTCGTCTGCCAGCTGACATAAAGTTTGGCACACCCCCTGAGAAACCCAAACGATTTAGGAGTACGCAATTGAGCTAAGGCAACGGTTGAACCAGATACATCGGACAGTGCGAAAACACCTCGAATCGGCTACTGACCGCATGAAGACCAGGTATGATCTAAAGACAAATTCTACTGGCTCCCAGCAAGATGACTTGGTGCGTATATATAACCTGCAACGGCGAAAGGTTAGGTCTCCAAAGTTGCAACATAATTGGGAGTGACTATACCGAGTTACAAAGCAAATCAACGACGTCGTATACCGCATACAAGAACGCTGTAAGCCAAGAGCCAAAATGAAAACCGTGCACCTGGACCGTCTTGCCCTATATAACATCCAGGGAGAATTGACTACAACTGGCGACACATCTTTTCGCGGCGGAAAGAACTTAGGTGGGGGCAGTGTTACATGTACAAATTATTCTGCGAGCTATTGTCGCAATTGTTTTCACAACCATTAAGAACATCAACAAACGAATGCACGCGCAAACCCGCCAAGCATGATCAACATTTGAAAGTGACGTCAAATATTCCAGGTAATTCACCAATGTACGAAAAACGGATTGAATGACTAGAGACCCTATATAAAGGCGAGCTGAATGAATGGGGGGACTATTACAACTGCGATATAGTAAAACTGCGATAGACAAAGTGAAAAGTAAAATTAGTGAAAGTGTTAAATAAATGATTGTGCATTTTTTAGTAAATAAACCCTTTTAACGTAATTTAAAAGACATTGCGTTTTCACTTTCCCGGAACATTAAAATTATTGGCCGCGAACCATAACGCGCGACAATATATATATATATATATATATATATATATATATATATATATATATATATATATATATATATGTATATATATATACATATATATATATATATATATATATATATATATATATATATATATATATATATATATATATATATACATATATATATATATATATATATATATATATATATATATATATATATATATATATATATATATATATATATATTGTCGCGCGTTATGGTTCGCGGCCAATAATTTTAATGTTCCGGGAAAGTGAAAACGCAATGTCTTTTAAATTACGTTAAAAGGGTTTATTTACTAAAAAATGCACAATCATTTATTTAACACTTTCACTAATTTTACTTTTCACTTTGTCTATCGCAGTTTTACTATATCGCAGTTGTAATAGTCCCCCCATTCATTCAGCTCGCCTTTATATAGGGTCTCTAGTCATTCAATCTGTTTTTCGTACATTGGTGAATTACCTGGAATATTTGACGTCACTTTCAAATGTTGATCATGCTTGGCGGGTTTGCGCGTGCATTCGTTTGTTGATGTTCTTAATGGTTGTGAAAACAATTGCGACAATAGCTCGCAGAATAATTTGTACATGTAACACTGCCCCCACCTAAGTTCTTTCCGCCGCGAAAAGATGTGTCGCCAGTTGTAGTCAATTCTCCCTGGATGTTATATAGGGCAAGACGGTCCAGGTGCACGGTTTTCATTTTGGCTCTTGGCTTACAGCGTTCTTGTATGCGGTATACGACGTCGTTGATTTGCTTTGTAACTCGGTATGGTCCCTCCCAATTATGTTGCAACTTTGGAGACCTAACCTTTCGCCGTGGCAGGTTATATATACGCACCAAGTCATCTTGCTGGGAGCCAGTAGAATTTGTCTTTAGATCATACCTGGTCTTCATGCGGTCAGTAGCCGATTCGAGGTGTTTTCGCACTGTCCGATGTATCTGGTTCAACCGTTGCCTTAGCTCAATTGCGTACTCCTAAATCGTTTGGGTTTCTCAGGGGGTGTGCCAAACTTTATGTCAGCTGGCAGACGAATAGTCGTTCCAAAAATGACTTTGGCTAGTGCTTGACCGGTAAATGCATGTTTGGCAGCTCTGTACGCCATCAAAAATAGTGGGATATGTCGGTCCCAGTCCCTTTGGTTCTCGTCAGCCATCTTGGCCAGATGTTTATTCAGCGTGCCGTTGAAACGTTCGACCATTCCATCGGATTGGGGATGCAGCGGTGTTGTCCTCGCTTTCCGTATTCCCAGCAGCTCGCACATTTCGCCAAAAATCAGTGACTCAAAGTGTTGGCCTTGATCCGAATGTAGTTCGCAAGGTACGCCGTACCTACTGACCCAATTTAATACTAGCTGTTCGGCTACAGTAGTTGCTTCCTGGTTAGGAATTGGGTACACCTCGGGCCACTTGCTGAAATAATCGGCCACAACCAGCATGTATTGATTTCCCCACTAGGATTCAGGAAAGGGTCCTGCGATGTCAACAGCAATCCTTTCAAATAGTACCCCCACGTTATAGGTTTAAATTTGTCCTCTCAGTCGTCGCTTTGGACCTTTGACGGAAGCGCAACTCGTGCATCTACGGCACCAGTCTTCTACGTCTTCGTGACCGTGGAGTCAGTAAAACCTTTCCTGCAATTTCGCGAAGGTCTTGTTAACACCAAGGTGGCCTCCCGAGGATCCTTCGTGCATCTTCTTAACCACATCGTGGATTCGGCTTTTGGGAAGTATAGTTTGCATCTTATAGGAGCTGCCATCCGTCGTTTCCCGTTTCCGCTTGAGTAGGCCACCCTCTACTTGAAGGGAGTTCCATTGTGCCCAATAGCTTTTCAGGGTTGCGCCGTGCATTGACACGTCTTTCCACTCAGGTCACCCAGTTGTCTCCTTCCATATGAGCAATGGTCCGATATCTTCATCGGTTAACTGGGCATTTTGAATCAACTCCGATGACCAACATTCATCGAATTCGGCCGTTATCACTTGCAGATTAACGGTCGGCTCCTTTTACTTGATTTGCCGGCAACGCCTGCAGTTAGCTGGGCGTGAATGACGAGGTAGGGCGTTAGCATTTCCATGAACTCTGCCCTTGTGAAGTACTTGGGGCCCCACTAGGTCTAGTCGGATCGTCGATCGGGTTGCACCAGTGTCACTTGTTATGGTGCAATGTTCTTCATCAACTTGACCAGAAAGGCATAAATCTGCTTCACCACGATGTAATCTTGACACAGTAATGGGCAAGCTGGGTAAGTCAAAAGCGCCAGTCGCTCATTGTCTTGGGCTAGCTGCTGTAAAGTTTTGCCGGACTTCTGCATCTGATGCCGTAGCTGTGACCGATAAATCTGCTTCAGATGATCGTTTCCATAATGCATGTCGAGCATATTCATTATAGCAGCCGGGTTTGAGTGCAACTCAATGGGGATAGTCTGCAAAATCTCAGCAGCTGAGCTTTATAGAGCAAGAATTAATGCAGTTGCTCATTCCTGCTCATTCCAGTGATGTGCCCTACCGGCGGCTTCAAACTAGGTTTTGTAAATGCTCCAGACCGTTTGCCCGTCGAATGTTGGTGGTTTCACATTTCTGGATGAACTTTGCGCTGTGGTTATAAGCGGGGCTGGTGAAGTAGTTACGACTGCCTTTGCTGCTTCTAATTCCTTTAACATGTTTTCCATCTCATGGTTGATTCTCTCTTCGACCTGGTAAACCTTTTCTCCGACGCATTTAATTTGTTTGTTCAGACTATCGTGCTCCGCTTTTATTTCGGTGGACTGTTTTTGCAAATCTGCCCTGATTTCAAATGCTTGTTCGTCGAGCTTCTGGTCTAGTTTCGCAGTTAAATTGGATGACAGTTGTTGCCGTTCTTGCTGCGTCAGCATTGACATTTGCATCAGCGCATTTTCTGGCTCCTTTGATTCTGGTGTTTCTACTTCTCCACCTTCTGTGCCTTTTTCCGCATCTGAGGGCTCACCCGAACCCAGATTCACGCATTCCGACTCATTCGCGTCACGCAAGCGTGCAATCAGTATGGCCTTTGTACCTTGTGTGGCCATATTTCGCTTTTCCAACTCCTCCTTGAGCTCCGCTATGGTCAATTCGTTAATTTTTAGATGCAAGTTTCCTAGCATATTTCTTGTTTCGGCTATTTTGCCACCAGTTTCCACGTTAAATTTCACTATTGTGCACTTTAAAAGTGTTTAAAAGTTTATCACTTTCAAAATTCTCTTTCTCACTTCTTGACACCACTGTCGCGTGTTATGGGTTGCGGCTAATAATGTTAATGTTCCGGGAAAGTGAAAACGCAATGTCTTTTAAATTAAGTTAAAAGCGTTTATTTACTGAAAATTGCAAAATCATTAATTTAACTTTTTCACTAATTTTACTTTTCTATTTGTCTATAAATTTTTACTTCGTGTCTATCACTTCACAATCAATGTTGCTTTTTAATTCGCACTCCTTACTATCGCAGTTTTACTATACCGCGGTTGTAATGATCGCCCCTTTCATTCAGCTCGCCTTTACAAAGGGTCTCTAGTCATTCAATCCATTTCTCGTACATTGGTGAATTACCCGAAATATTCGAACAGCTGAATGAATGGGCAGTGACATCACTTTCAGATGTTGATCATGCTTGGCGGGTTTTCGAGTACATTCGTTTGTTGATGTTCTTAATTATTGTGAAAACAATTGCGGCAGTAGCTCGCAGAATTATTTGTACATGCAACAATATAAATATATACATATATATATATTTATATATATATATATATATATATATATATATATATATGTATGCATATATATATATATATATATATATATATATATATATATATATATATATATATATACGTGTGTGTTCAAAAACTAAGGTGACTATGTTTTTTTAGGAAAAAATATTTGTTTATTTGTCAATATATATGTTGTCCCCTTCAAAGTAATCCCCCTCAGATACAATACACTTATGCCAACGATTTTTCCGATCTTCGAATCACTTCCCATCGCCGGAAGAGCTGAAGACTGTACCGAAAAGTCTTCAGCTCTTCCGGCGATGCAGTCTTTATCTCTTCGATCGTTGCAAATTTCCGTCCTTAAATAGGTCTCTTCAGTTTTGAAACAAGAAAAAGTCACATTGGGCCAAACCCGGTGAATATGGTGGCTGAGGCATGATTGTAGTGTTGATTTTGGCAAAAAAACTCTCACAAGCAAAGATAAGTGAGCAGGGGCATTATCGTGATGCAAAAGCCGTGAATTGTTTTGCCTTAATTCCTGACATTTTCTTCGTATTGCT
The DNA here is from genome assembly GCA_963969285.1 of Odontomyia ornata. Lineage (NCBI taxonomy): Eukaryota > Metazoa > Arthropoda > Insecta > Diptera > Stratiomyidae > Odontomyia > Odontomyia ornata. Next base: position 133,834,916 of record OZ017741.1, on the reverse strand, counting down.
TCTCGCAAGCGGCGCATAAATTCAAGATAATACTCTTTTTTGACCGTACGACTATATTCCTGATGCACTACGTCATGGTAATTGAAGAAAACAGTGAGCAAAACTTTGACATTTGATCGAACTTGGCGTGCTTCTTTTGGTGCTGGCACACCTGGGCTCTTTCATTGGGATGATTGGGTTTTGGTTTCGATATCATAACCATATACCCATGATTTGTCACCAGTGACGACCCTTTTGAGCAAATCAGGATTATCATTGACGTCTGTCAAGAGCTCATGAGCGATGCTCATGCGACGCTCTTTTTGATCAAAAACAAGCAGTTTCGGAAGAAACTTTGCTGACACATTTCTCGTGCCGTAAACCTTCGGAAAAAGTTGATGGCATGAGCCAACGGATATGTCAACATCCTCAGCAACTTCTCTGATAGTGATTCAACGGTTTTCTAAAACAATTTTCTTCGAGCTTGAACGTTTTTAGGTCTTTGTAAAAAATTTTTTTACAAAGACCTACTAGTTTCGCTACCTGTCTGTCTGTCTGTCCGCGCCTCACAGCAAGTTTCCTCAGAAACTATAAAAGCTAGAATGCTCAAACTTTTTAAAAAGGTCAGAAGTGATGGTCTTTCAAAAGTTAAGGTCTTACCAAAAATTTATAAGGGGGGTCCCCCTTAATAACGAATTAACCATTAACAATTTTTTTTTTAACCGAAGGTAGTCGAATGGGTTATCAAATGAAAAGTCTTGATTAGAACTTTAAGAACTTTTAGAATCAGTTCATAAATTAGGGGGCCCAGAGGACGGCAAAATGTACCCAAAATGTTTGTCCCCCCCTCGCCAAAAAATCTGAAAGTTGTCAGGAATGTGGACCTTTATGATTACAAGAGCAACAAATACCTTAGAAATCTAAATTCACTCAGCTTTGTCAATAATAGTATGATTTGTGGATTTGACATTTTGCCCATAAAATCAATACGGTACCTTTAAACGTCATAGTCAAGTGAATTATAGCGATTTCAATTGTATGGAATTACCACAACAATAACACACAATAATAAATTGACATAGGCACTTTTATTTCGTTTCAATTTTCACGAACATTTAAGGAATAGTGTTTAACTTGAATATGTTCAATTGGCCAAACATTGAGTACAATCACTTTGGCTAGATCAAAATGGCGGCTGCATGGTGCTTATGAAAGAAACTGTACATCTTTAACATAAATTTGGACGATTTCATATCCAAGTATTCGATGAATAATTCAAGTTATCGACTCACGCTATTAGAAAGCTTGTTTCTAACCCTAGGATGTTTACAGAGACCTTCTGGTAAGCACAATCTCCTGCTTACTCAACTTGTTATCTGTTGTTGACGTGCTTGGGCATGCAGAGCGAGGCTTTTCATTGGTATTTTCTCGGCCTTCTTGGAAGAATTTGTACCACTTCTAAACATTTTTTTTTTACTCAGAACACTTTCACCGTATGCCATTTTCAAAATATATATGTATGTATACATATGTATATACTAGTATATATATATATACATAAACATACATATATATATATATACATATATATATATATATATATATATATATATATATATATATATATATATATATATATATATATAAATATATATATATATATACATATATATATATATATATATATATATATATAAATATATATATATATATATATATGCATATATATGTATATATATATATATATATATATATATATATATATACATATAAATACATATATATATATATATATAAATATATATAAATATATATATATATATATATATATATATATACATATAAATACATATATATATATATATATATATATATATATATATATATATATATATATATATATATAAATATATATAAATATATATATATATATATATATATATATATATATATATATATATATATATATATATATATATATATACATATATATATTTAAACATATCTATATAAATACATATATTGCTCTGTCGCGATGACAGTGGCAATATAATCGCTGATGAAACGAAGATTAAGGAAAGATGGGCATCATATTTCAAGAGCCTCGTTATTCCTGCGCACAGCTCCAGAACAGTGAAGCCCATAGATGTCTATGGAGAGCTTTCATTGGCCCAACCAACTCTGGATGAAGTTTGTTCCATCATCAAAGCCCAAAAGAATAATAAAGCGCCGGGCGTCGATGAGATTCCAGTGAAGCTCATCAAATATGGTGGCAGTAGTGTTCATCAAGCTATTCCAATATATTTGAAGACAAGAACATATGCCGAAAGAGTGGAGCCAATCAATTATATTCCCTATCCACAAAAAAGTTGACAAGCTACAGTGCTACAGCGAGGACAACACCGCTGCATCCCCAATCCGATGGAATGGTCGAACGTTTCAACGGCACGCTGAATAAACATCTGGCCAAGATGGCTGACGAGAACCAAAGGGACTGGGACCGACATATCCCACTATTTTTGATGGCGTACAGAGCTGCCAAACATGCATTTACCGGTCAAGCACTAGCCAAAGTCATTTTTGGAACGACTATTCGTCTGCCAGCTGACATAAAGTTTGGCACACCCCCTGAGAAACCCAAACGATTTAGGAGTACGCAATTGAGCTAAGGCAACGGTTGAACCAGATACATCGGACAGCGCGAAAACACCTCGAATCGGCTACTGACCGCATGAAGACCAGGTATGATCTAAAGACAAATTCTACTGGCTCCCAGCAAGATGACTTGGTGCGTATATATAACCTGCAACGGCGAAAGGTTAGGTCTCCAAAGTTGCAACATAATTGGGAGGGACCATACCGAGTTACAAAGCAAATCAACGACGTCGTATACCGCATACAAGAACGCTGTAAGCCAAGAGCCAAAATGAAAACCGTGCACCTGGACCGTCTTGCCCTATATAACATCCAGGGAGAATTGACTACAACTGGCGACACATCTTTTCGCGGCGGAAAGAACTTAGGTGGGGGCAGTGTTACATGTACAAATTATTCTGCGAGCTATTGTCGCAATTGTTTTCACAACCATTAAGAACATCAACAAACGAATTCACGCGCAAACCCGCCAAGCATGATCAACATTTGAAAGTGACGTCAAATATTCCAGGTAATTCACCAATGTACGAAAAACGGATTGAATGACTAGAGACCCTATATAAAGGCGAGCTGAATGAATGGGGGGACTATTACAACTTCGATATAGTTAAAACTGCGATAGACAAAGTGAAAAGTAAAATTAGTGAAAGTGTTAAATAAATGATTGTGCATTTTTTAGTAAATAAACCCTTTTAACGTAATTTAAAAGACATTGCGTTTTCACTTTCCCGGAACATTAAAATTATTGGCCGCGAACCATAACGCGCGACAATATATATATATATATATACATATATATATATATATATATATATATATATATATATATATATATATATATATATATGTATATATATACATATATATATATATATATATATATATATATATATATATATATATATATATATATATATATATATATATATATATATATATATATATATATATATATATATGTATACATATATATATATATATATACATATACATATATATATATATATATATACATATATATATATATATATATATATATATATATATATATATATATATATATACATATATATATATATATATATATATATATATTAAAAATATATATGTATATATCTTCTTCTTTACAGCACTACAGCCCCTCTCGGGCCTTCGCTTTGAGATAGTTAGAGTATTTCACTTTCATGACCGTATTGATTATTTGGTGTAGTACTTCTTGGTAAATACTGTGGTATACTTGTTTAAAATCTACAAAAATTTGCTGGACATCGATACTACACTCCAAGTACTTCCATCTTTGTTGTTGATATATCCTATCTATCAATTTATCCATTGGCAGCACTCCTAGGGCAACATTCTAACTAACATAACTTTGGTACTTCCTGCGTAACAAACATTCACTAGGATTATATGATTGACTTTCTCATCCATTTTAAGTAAAATGAATCTAATCTTAATACTACTATAATGGACTTTTCTTCCTATTTTGCAGAATGCTCGTGAGTCCGTGCAAGCTGGCGTTGCAGTCAAAGTTGATATTGGAACATTTAGTGTTGAAACACTTGAAATTGGCGTGCGAGCTGTTTTAGAAGACACTTCGTATGCGAAAAAAATCAAATTGCGTTCATCTAGGTTCAAGTCTCGTCCAATGAAACCTCTAGATATGGCAGTTTGGTGGATAGAGTATATTTTGCGTGATCCAAATCCAGTTCACATAAAATCCCCTGTATTGAGTTTAGGTCATTTGAAAGCTAATTGCTTGGATATAATTTTATACTTTGAACTTTTAATACTTATTTTGTATTTGGAAATTAAATTTTTAGGGCCTATAGTTCGGAAAAAGATTTTTCCCTCAAAAAATGATAAAAAGCTAAAAACAAATTAGCTATGACATTAAATAATATGTGTATTTATTCATCATTCTTTTAGCTAAGAATAAATTATAACTCTTGAGATGATAAAATTATTGCTTGTATCAATTACGCAGCCTATAATTTATGAAAAATCATTAATATCTTTTGATGGGCTTTAAACTTTTATATATCACAATTTTCTAAGTTCCCTTTAAAGTTTATCGTATTATTTAATTTTCACTTCTCCTTAAAGGTTTTAATTATATCAATTTACCATCAGGCGTATAGTCACCACTAAAATTGCGAGTGTACCATGGCGATTTATATACGGTAATCAATGCTCTTCGGACGGACATTATTAAGTGTTTCTAGTTACCAACCACACGCTTGTTGTTGTAACGACATAAGCAACAACAACGTGATTTATTTATTTTTGATTACCAAGTCTGTACTTGTTGTTATTTCTATGAGGTAAACCGATTACGTCATCAGTGTGATATTACCAGCCCCATATTTGCAATTAATTTAATGATGTAGACGCTAACGCCACATTTGTGTTTTAAAGCGAGTTTTCCGAGAGAAATTTATATATATATATATAGGGTTATACATTTCGTGTTTAGGATAGCATAAGCCTGCCATTTGACGTCTTTCAAAATTAAATGTCAGTCAACGCATTTTTTTTAGCTGAAAGTTTGCCATTTGAAAATATGGATCATTTGACAGTAGAAAAATATGCTAAAGCTATCAAGTTTTATTCTAAAAATGGTTTCTGCTGTTTCAACATTTAGGGCTTTACGAGCCGATTACGGTCGACATAATCAACCTACAAGGCAAACAATTTCGAACACAGTGGGAAAATTTAAAGAGACTGGATCGGTTCTTGATATTGCAAGGCCTGTGCATCATCGCAATATTCGTTCTGCTGAAAATGTCGCTGTCGTTGCTCAACGTGTGGAGGAAGACCCGAGTTTGTCGATTCCTCGACGTGCTCAACATTTGGGCTTGTCTTAAGGCTCATTGAGGCGAATTTTGCATTTGGATTTGAATCTCCACCCGCACAAAATCCAACTCACTCAAAAACTCAAGCCTCAAGACCATACACAACGCAGAATGTATGCGAATTGGGTGATTGAACAAAAAGCCATTGATAACGATTTTTCGAACAAAATTTTCTTTTTCGCTCAGTGGTTACGTAAATAAACAGGATTGCCGCATATGTGGCTCTCAAAATCCTCAAGTGATCGCAGAAAGGCCTTTGCATACGGAAAAAGTGACCGTTTGGTGTGCATTATAGTCTGGTGGTGATATTGGTCCGTATTTTTTTTGAAAACGATCAAGGAAGAGCCATTACAGTCAATTCTGACCGCTATGGACCGATGTTAAATTTTTCGGACAGAAATTGAAGGTTATGATCTGGAGAACATGTGGTTCCAACAGGATGGAGCCACAAGCCACTCAACACAGGCTAATCGAGCACTTTTGCAAGAGAAATTTCCAGAACGCGCAATTTCGAGATTGAGTGATGTCAATTGGCCCGCAAGATCCTGCGACCTAACACCTTTGGATTTCTTTTTATGAGGCTCTGCGTAAAATCATGTTTACGCGAACAATTCTCAAAATCTTAAGCGATTGAAAACCAATATTCGTGAAGTTATGCCTGAGTTATTGTCGGAAATGTGCCGGAAAGTAATTGAAAATTAACTCAATAGGATTGAGGCCCCGTGGAGGACATTTGAATGGAGTTGTGTTTCACGTATAATGGCAAGGTTCAGTCGTTATATTGAATAAAACATTTTGTTTCTACCTGAATATTTTATGTGTTTTCTTTAGCCTTACTTTCCCAAGCGTGAAATTGATAATATATATCAATTTACACACATATATATATATATATATATATATATATATATATATATATATATATATATGTATATATACTCGTATATATATATATATATATATATATATATATATATATATAAATATATATATATATATATATATATATATATATATATATATATATATATATATATATATATATATATATGCATATTTGTATTTATATATATATATACTGTGTATGCATATATATATATATATATATATATATATATATATATATATATATATATATATATATATATATATATATATATATATATTTAGTGTGCGTACGGTATTTGAGGACAACTTGAGATTAAAATTAATTAGCTAGTATTTTTAACAAAATTTAATGAATTTCAGGAATTTTTTATACAACGTTTAATTAATATCTGGCTATACAGTTATTTAATAATTTACCATTAGCAGCAATAACCTCTTTGATCCGGGCGCGGAAATGATTACTTGCCCGAATCAAATGCTCCTTGTCCATATTGACCATAACGGCATTAATAGCATTAATAACATGCTTCAGCGAAAAAGTGATATTATGAGGACGGTTATTGATCTCACGCTCAACTACGCCCCATACGTAATAATCCAAAGGATTAAGGTCTGCGGAGCTAGGTGGCCATAGGTTCGGTGTTACGTGGTCATGAAAATTTTCGGCCATCCAATCTTGTGTCGCCATCGCTTTATGCGAAGGAGCAGAGTCTTGTTGAAAAATATATGATCTGCCACCGCTGACATTGTCCATCCAGGGTTTCACTACCGTCTCCAAAACCTCAGTATGCAGCAGAGTTCACTCGAAGTACTTGAGTAATAACGTGTGGTGGCATAACATGTCCTTCGTTGCTGACAACACCTACAACCATAACAGTGGCTGAAAATTGTGTCTGCATAGTAACAGGAACCTTTGTAGGATTTGAACATAGCCATCTGTCATTTCTGCAATTGGTCTTTTGATCTTGGTCAAAATCTTTTTCGTCGGAAAAAAACCATAACATTTTGGGCGTCTCCGGGTGTTTGATTTTGCTTAAAAGACGTTTTGATTGGAGAATTCTCTGTTCCCGTGTTCGTTCCGACATGAACTGTCCTCTGCGCATCACGTTAGACTAATATCGAAGGTCTTTCCGGAAAACTGTACGAATAAGGCACTCAGAAACATGAAGCTCTCTCGCAAGGACCCTCATTGATTTTGAAGGGTCTATGATCGCTTGTATTTGCTCTAAAAATTCTGCGGATCGGACAGTCTCAGAACGTTGTTCGTGCCTTTTGCGTTTCGCAACCGATTCTGTATCGCTTCCTGATGCTTCCAATTCCAATTCGTGCATATGCACGAACGAACGGGCGCAATTAAGAAAATTAGAGATCTCTAAATCTGTATGGTTTGCACATATAGCGACGATGACAGTATGTCTCTTTAATTCTTGAGTGATGTTGTAGTCCGCCATTTCTTATCTGAAAAGGAAAAAAAATTAAAAAATATTCGCGAAGTTATAGTCACATTTTTGCATGTCATCAAATACTGTACGTATATATATATATATATATATATATATATATATATATATATATATATATATATATATATATATTAATATATATATATATATATATATATATATATATATATATATATTAATATATATATATATAGATATATATATTAATATATATATATATATATATATATATATATATATATATATATATATATATATATATATCAAGAATTATATGTATATATATATATATATAGATATATATATATATATATATACAGATATATATATATATATATATATATATATATATATATATATATATATATATATATATATATATATATATATATATAAATATATATATATATATATATATATATATATACATATATATATATACATATATATATATATATATATATATATATATATATATATATATATATATATATATATATATATATATATATGTATGTAAATATATATACGAGGTGTGTTCAAAAAATATCGCGAATTTTTTTTTTTTTCAAAATTATTTATTCATGAATATCTATTTAGTCCCCTTCAAAGTAATCCCCATGAGATATTATACACTTGTGCCAACGGTTTTTCCAATCTTCGAAGCACTTCAAAAAATCATTGTTTTAAATTTTGTTCAGCTCCTCCTTCGATGCCGTCTTTATCTCGTCAAGCGTAGCGTAACGTCGTCCTTTCATGGGCCTCTTCAGCTTAGGAAACAAGAAAAAGTCACAGGGGGCCAGATCTGGGGAATACGGTGGCTGCGGCATCATCAATGTGTTGTTTTTGGCCAAAAAGTCGCGCACAAGCAACGATGTGTGAGCAGGGGCGTTATCGTGGTGCAAAAGCCAATTTTTGTTCTCCCACAAATCCGGGCGTTTCTGGCGGATTGCTTCGCGCAAATTGCGCATAACTTGCAGGTAATATTCCTTATTGACCGTTCTTCCCTGTGGCAAGAACTCATGATGCACCACGCCCCTGCAATCGAAGAAAACTGTCAGCAAAACTTTCACATTCGACCGAACTTGGCGCGCTTTTTTCGGTCTTGGTTCATGCGGCAGCTTCCATTGAGATGATTGAGCTTTGATTTCCACGTCATAACCATAAACCCACGATTCGTCACCAGTTATGACCCTCTGGAGCAAATTTGGTTCGTCGCGGACAGAGTTTAACATCTCATTAGCAATGTTCATGCGTTGCTGTTTTTGGTCGCAATTGAGCAATTTTGGTACGAATTTCGCGGCGACCCGTCTCATGCCCAAATCGTTGATAAAAATCGAATGGCACGAGCCAATCGATATGTTTAGGTCCTCAGCAACTTCTCTAACGGTGATTCGACGATTGGCCAATACCATTTTCTCCACTTCATTAATTTTTTCGTCTGTTGTTGAAGTGCTCGGGCGTCCGGCACGCTCTTCGTCATTCACATCTTCTCGGCCTTCTAAAAACATTTTGTACCATCGATAAACGTTGCTTCGGTCCAAGGTAGCTTCTCCGTATGCCACAGTCAACATTCGGAATGCATCCGCGCACTTTTCGTTATTCACACAAAATTTGATACACGTTCTTTGATCCATTTTTTTGAATAAGTAAAAATCGAAGACGATTGAAAACACGTGCAAGTAAAGCAGCTATCAGCAATTAAGTGAACATTCAAAATGGCCGAGCTTGTCGGCATAAGTGACAGACATGAGTACCAACATAACGCCACAAAAAAATCGAAATTCGAATATACGTAACCCACGAGAATTCCAAATTCGCGATACTTTTTGAACACACCTCGTATGTACATATATATATATATATATATATATATATATATATATATATATATATATATATATATATATATATATATATATATATATATATATATATACATATATATATATATATATATATATATACATATATATATATATATATATATATATATATATATATATATATATATATATATATATATATGTATATATATATATATATATATATGTATATATATATATATGTATATATATATATACATAGGGTTTCCCATTAAGGATATAAAAAATGGATGGTGACGCATGCTGTGTAGTCTTGTTGAAACTACATATCGTTGATGTCAAGTTCATCCAATTCCGGACACAAATAATCTTCGAATATAACACGATAGCGCCCTCTATTAACACAAACATGACGGTCGTTTTCAGCAACGAAATAAATACTTGCCAATCACATCTCCGGCATGAAAATCGCACCAATTACTAATTTTTGTGGATGCAACGGTGTCTTCAGAGGAACATGTGGGTTTGTTGCTGACCAATAAGGCATATTTTGCTTATTAACAAAGTCATTGACACAGAAATGAGCTTCATCGCTGAAGATGATTTTTTGCTGAAACCAAATCAGAATTTTTGTAGGAATTTTTAAAATTTTCAAACATTGCTGATTCGTGATTTTTACATAATGAAAATGTTGACTTTAACATTTTTAAATTAACAGTTCATTTAAAAGTTTAAGAGTGGATTCATATAAAAATACGAAATTGCTATGCTCCTAATAGAAAACCACCTTTTATATGTATATATATATATATATATATATATATATATATATATATATATATATATATATATATATAAGTTTCAAAATCAGAAACTTAACTGGGAGATTGGTTGACGTTATTATGCAAACAATGTATGATGTAGTTGCTGAAAACTATATTTACAATCACTTACGGAATTGTACATTATAAACGTAACAATTTATCACTTACCTAAATCAATACAATTGTCGTTGGTTTTACAAAGTTATCCACAATCAAATATTCTTATGAGTCTTATTTTCACTATGCTTAGAGCTTAAATTTATCTCACGTACTACCTCCCCGCTGACAAGTAATTTATGTGTTGGTCGTATGATCGTTAGTGTCGTGCAACTAAGTTTTGGCGCTAGAGTTTAAACTTACATCCCCCCCCATTTTAAGTCAGAGGGTGGAGCCCTATGTATTAAGTACTAGTTTACTAGCATGGAACAAGTTTGATTCATGTTTTCTAAATCGATTATCTATTAAATAAATCGTATCAGATATTTTATCTTTTATTCTGTTAGGTCCTGACCTGATTGTATCTAATTTTTCTCTGTTCAGTTTATTTCCATGTTGAATATAAACTAAATCTCCAATTCTATAATCTATTTTTATTGCCTGTTTATCATAATAGGTTTTATTTTGCGTGTGTATTTTTTTTTTTTTGAATTATCTAACGCTACTTTTCTGTTATTTTCTAGATTGTATAAAAGTATTATCTTTTCCTGTTAACAAATAGTTTGGAGTGAATCCTGTTGAGCTGTGTATAGTGTTATTATATTCTTTTATGCATTCCTCTGCTATTTTTGGCCATGATTTTCCTTTATTATCATAAATTTTGCATCTTATTCTTTTTACCAGGGTTTGATTTGTTCTTTCATTAAGTCCATTTGAGAAAGCACAATCTAATGCTGTTAAAAATTAATGATAAATTTTTTTTGTCAGTGAATTGTTTGAATTGTGCAGAGTTTATTCCCGTGTATTGATCTGTTAAAATGGTTTGAATTTTTCCATCTTTCTCTACTCTGCTTACTAAATTAATAAAGTCTTTTGCGACGTGAGTTTTGGATGTGCTAATATACGCAAATCTAGTGAAGTGATCTATAAGTAAATGCAAATATCTTTTTGTGCTGTCCTCCAATTGTGTCCAGCGACATTATTTCAAATGGTGTTTCAGCTGGGCCTAACTGGGACAGTGGAGCTTTAAAGCATCCTATTCTAGATTTGTTCTTAATGCATGTCTCACAATTTCTACATATAGTTTTAATGTGTTTGTACATATTTTTAAAATAAAATTTATGGCATATGGTCATGATTAGTTATTTTGAGCCTATATGTCTTGTTCTGTATGTATTTTCTTAATAATTGAGACACCAAACTCTTCTGTTATCCATTTTTTTATTTATCAATTTCTAAATGATTTCATTTTTAATTTCGCCTGACTTATCCATTTTGATCAATTTTTGATTTTCTATGATCTCTTCAATTTGTAAAGTGTTTGCTGTCTTTATTACAGATTCGTTATCTGGGCTTTCATGTGACTCCAGTGCAGGGTTTCTCGATAAACAATCAGCTTATATATTTTCTTTGCCTGGATTGTAAACAATATCAAAGTCAAATTGAGATATGTAATTTAAAATTTCTATTAAATCTGGATCATTACTTTTTTATATTGAAGTTCTCTAGTGGCCTGTGATCTGTAAAAATAAAAAACCTTTTCCCTATTAAATAATATAGCCAATAGAGGATTGCTTCTTTAATTGCTAGGCATTCTATGTATATAGCTTTTTTTGTTTTTGTGTTTTGTTCAATATTTTTGAGAAGAAGAACACTGTCTTTAAAGATTTATCTTCTTAGGGTTGTTTTAGTATTGCACCAACTCCTTCTACACTGGCGTCTGTAAATAAATATATAGGTGCTTTTTCATCAAATATTGCCAGTGGTGAAGCTGAATATAAGTAGTCTTTTGTTTTTACGAAACTGTTACTACATTGTTTTGACCAATGAAATTCTACATTTTTTCTCAATAGGTTACGTATTGGATCCAATAGAATCGTGTGTTGAGGTATATATTCTAAGTAAAAATTTATTTTTCCTAAAAATTGTCTCACTTGTTTCTTTGTCTGAGGTACAGGGAAATTTTTTATTGCTATTAAGTTATCATTCATCGGTTTAATATAATTGTTACCAATTTTATGACCAAGATACGAAATTTCATTTAACGCAAATAGACATTTTCCTTCATTTAGCTTAAAACCTTGATCCTTCAATGCTTTTCAAGTTTGCTCTACATGTTTTATGTGTTCTTCATAAGTTTTTGAATATACTAGTATGTCGTCTATGTAGTTTACTGCAAACTTATCTAGTCCTTTGTTCCTTATGATACTAGACAGAATTCTTTGAAAAATTACTAGTGCAGACTTCAAACCATATGGGAGGCGGTTCCACTGCCAATGACCATGATGTGTCACAAATGCTAATTTGTGTCTGTCCTTTTTGCGCACTGGTATCGACCAGAAAGCCGAGTTCACATCAAGTTTTGTAAAAAAACTTGCAGTTTCTAGCACGTAAAGTCAGATCATCAACCTTAGGAAACGGTTGACTCTCTGGCACAACGATTTTATTTAATTCTTTGAAATCTATACAAAAGTGAGATTTCATCCCTTCTTCTTTCTTGAATAGCGTAGTAACTGGAGCTGCAAATGGGCTACATGATTCTTCAATCCATTATGCTGTCAGCAATTCACTTACATGCTTTTCAATTTCCTCTTTGTCTTGGAATGAGCATCTGCAAGGTTTCTTAGAAATATATTTATATTCTGTCAATTTAATTGAGGCATATCCTTTAATTTCACCGATATCAAACTTTGACTTTGCAAAAATATCATTGTTTTTTTTTATTGTGTTTTAAATACTGGTTGTATTATTATGTTCAATTTTGACTTCATTTTTAATAACCGTATCTTTCTGAGTTATATTTAAGTTTTCATCTCGGCAAAGCTTGAATTTTTGAATTAAATCCAAGCCCATTAATATATTTTTTTTAAATAATTATTTTTTACTATAAAAAATGGAAAAATTTCATTTATATTATGAATTGTAGTTTTGAAATGTACCAGACCCTCAGTTTTTGTTATTCCAGTTATCCCTTTTAAATCGTCTCCCCCACTCATAATTTTACTTACATTATTAATTTTGTTTAAAAATTCCTGACTTATTAATGATACATTAGCACCTGAGTCATATAGACCTATAGCTGGTTTATTATTAACAAGAATTTTTACTCTTATAAGTGGGGTGACTACTCGTTTTTTGCTTCATCTGTGCTAGCCACAATCCTTTCACTATCCACATTATTTATAATTTTAATTTTATCATTCTTTGGGCTCGATATTTGTTTATCTTTTAATCTACACCTCTGTTCTGGGTGAAATCTATCTCTATGATCTAACTTTTCACAAATTGCACATGGTTTGTTTTGTTTTGATATTTTGTCACTGCCTTTATCGTTTTTCTCAATGCTCAAATTTCCAAAATGTTTCAATTTTGACATTAAATCTTCGATGGTTAAGATAGACTTTCTTTCTTGTCTGTTTTGTAAAAATTTAGGTAATTTAATTACTATTAAATCAATTTGAGTATTAAGAGTCATGCTTTCATTAACTTCTAGTAATAAATTTCTCTTTTTTAATGCGTATTCCAATAACGAACCATTTAGATATTGATAATCGTATGCATATGCGACGTCAGTCCAGGACTGTACTGAGAAAGTTTCTATAAACGCGTTATTCCAAATCTCCCAATTATTATTTAACGGATTTTGTTTTAAAGAAACATTAAACCAGTCTAGTGCTCATTTTTCTAAAAACAATCTTAAAGTCTCAGCGTATTTGTTTTGATTTATACCTACTCGTTGACACTCCTGAACAAACATCGATAGCCACGTAGTCGCTTTAAAGTTTTCGCCGTTAAATTTCTTCAAAACTATATCCTTAGCTAAACTACGACTGCTTCTCTGCAAGAAGCTAGTTTTAGTGATATCGGTAGACGTTGTAGTAACTTCTTCCAAATATTCCTCATAAAGCACAACATTTACCTCTTCATCCAAGTAAATATTTTGAAGTTCTTCCGTGAATGTCACTAACACGTTTCCAAACTTATTTCTGGTTTTCTAACTCTTAACTACGTTTTTAACTACAGTTGTGTTAAAGAGTTGCGTATGGTAGGCACTGGTTTTCTTTTCTTGCGGGAACATAAAAACTTCCTCTTGTCCCGCCAGTTGAATTGTTGTCACTTTAATTACAGTACTCTTTGAATCGGCTCCAGCTTCTCCGATAAACTGGAACTTTGCTTTTATACTCATTGTTCGTTAGTGTCGTGCGACTAAGTTTTGGCGCTAGAGTTTAAACTTATATATATAAAGATATATATATATATATATATATATATATATATATATATATATATATATATATATATATATATATATATATATATATATATATATATATGTGTGTGTGTGTGTGTGTGTGTGTGTGTGTGTGTGTGTGTGTGTATATATATAAATATATATATATATATATATATATATATATATATATATATATATATATATATATATATATATATATATATATATATTTGTGTATATGCATATGGATATATATATATATATATATATATATATATATATATATATAAATATATATGTATACATATATGTATATATATATATATATATATATATATATATATATATATATATATATATACGAGTATATATATATATATGTATATATATATATATATATATGAGTATATATATATATATGTATATATATATATATATATATATATATATATATACATATATATATATATGCATATATATGTATATGTATATATATACATATATATCTACATAAAAACATATGTATATATATATATATATATATATATATATATATATATATATATATATATATATATATATATATACAAGGCTCTTCCAAAATAAACGAGACTTTTGTCTTTTGTGGCACCATCTGTGAATGAGACTTCCAGTGAAAGTTTTGTAATATTCGGTTCAGTGGAAGCGAAGTTATTGCATCTAAAGTGATAGTATGCCTGTGTCATCGGTATAAAAATGAGTTTCGAGCGTTTACCAAAACATTTGAATTGATGAAAAAAGTTCATGGCGATGATTGTTTATCTCGTGCCAGAGTTCATGATTGTTTTACACATTTCAGAGATGGTTACGAGGCCATAAATGACGATGAACATACGGGCCGCCCAAAATTAGTGATCACCGAAAGCTCTATCGAAATTGTGCGTGAATTTATCAACAACGAGCCGAAATCTTCATTGAAATTCTTGGAATCGGAGTTGAATATCTCCAAAACATCGCTTTATCGTATTTTAATCGATCATTTGGGCTTACGAAAGGTCTATGCACATAGGTCGCAGTAGTCTTTGTGTGTAGACGTCTTTTAAATCGCTCCTGTAAAAGTTTTCAAAAATTAATTTTTTAAAAACGTTAGCCCGAAGTTAATTTTTGTCGGAAAAAATCTTATATTGTGGAAGTAATCAACTCAGGAAATTTCTATCGAATATTTTTACTTCGATTGGTAACGAAAAACAAATTCACAAAGAAAATTTTGCCGCTGGTATGGAGGAGCCCGACGGCTTCCCACCGTTGGGGCAACCTGGGGAAACGACGAATACGAAACTGGCGACAATCACTAAAAGAAAACATAACGAAGAAAACTCCGTAGATGGAGGCTGCAAGCTGCAAATAATAGCGGACAATCAACAAATGGCCAAATTGCAGAAAGAAAATGATGAACTAAGGCAAGAGATACAGTCTCTCAAGGATCCTTTCAAGAAAGGGATGAAGCCTCAAAAGACGCAGCCACAAAATCAATGGCAACAGGTAACAAAGCCGAAGAAAAGTACAAAGCAAGTAAATCCAGAGGAAGTTCTAAGTGCTGGTGGCACCAACGAGAGCCAAAATTATTTTGCAGCGCTGGAGGGATTAACCGAAGATATGGAAATCGAAGAAAACATCGGAGGTAATTTTAATCAAGATAATGACGTTAATTTTATTCAATATTTAAAGAACAAAAATAAGGAGAAAAAACCAGCCCGCAGTTTTGCTGGTTCCTCTGAAAAAGCTTCCGGCAAGACAGAAAAAGTTCCGCCAATCAACGTGTTTGGACAAACCGGGAAAGATATGGTTTGGCTATTGGCAGCTGAAAATAAACTGGCCAATTTCGAAATCAAAAGAGTTAATGCCGAAAAATTAACTATAAGGACGAAATCACTGGTTAATTTCAAGTCAGCTAAAGATGCGTTGATTTCTGGGGAGGTTCCACACTTCACCTAGTGAAAAAAATCAGACCTTCTTGTTGAAGAGTTTGGACAGCGGAGAGGATACGGTCGATCTTCTTCAGGTACTCAAGGAGGCTGCACCAGATATTGATTTTGTTTCAGTCAAAGCCTTTGCGACAAGAAGGTCGACCATAGAAAGGAAGAATTTACCACTTTACCTGATACAAATTGCAAATAAGAGCAGTCCAAGTGCCCTTCAATAAATAAGGTACTTAAATTTCAGAGTGGTGAGGTGGGAACGCCTCCAGAAAAGAGAAGTCAACCAGTGTTACCGGTGTCAAAGGTTTGGACATTCGGCTGCCAATTGTGCCATGCACTATCGTTGCGTTAAATGCAAAGACGTTCATGCTCCCGGTGAGTGCAAATTGGCTCAGACGGAGCCTAAAGAAAAATTATACTGCGTTAACTGCGGTGTTTTTGGTCGCCCAGCATCATATCGAGGATGCTCCCGATATCAAGATGCAAAACTTAAATTTGCTCCAAAGAAAACACAAGTACACCGTAATGTCATACCTTCCAACTTCGTCAAGCCCGGAGTATCATTTGCACTCGCCGCTAGTGGACCAGAAGAAAATGCTGGAAATAATGTAAATAATGTAAGTGGCAATAATGAGCTGCTTCTCAAAATTTACCAGCAACTTAATTCTTTATCGGAGAGAATCGACAAACAAGATTCAAAAATTAACTTTGCTTTTCAGCGCTTAGGTCTTTCAAATGCCTAATAATAACTTGTCGTCCAGTCATATTCCCATGGATAGGCTTCGCCTCATATCGATCAACGTCAACTCTATCGTTGCTATACATCGACGTGATTATCTCCTTGAATTTGTTGTTAAGCAAAAGCCTGACATCATACTTCTCACTGAAACCCACCTCAATTTATGGCATTCCATGGAATTCAAAGATTTTGCATTCGTAAGAAACGATAGGGTAATACGTGATGGGGGAGGTTGCACCGGGATATTGGTTAGAAGACCCTATAGTTTCCAAAATATTGAAAAAGTCGAATTCAAAAACTTTGAATTCCTTGAAGTGTCCGTCATCAAAATTTCACTGCCAGGTGGGGATAACCTCTTCGTTATCTCTGCCTATGCAACTGGTCAAAATGCTCTCAAGTTCAAGGAGGAACTCAATTCCTTGTTTGAAATACTCGAATTGAACAGGCTGCATAGTTATTATATTTTTGCCGGTGACCTGAATGCCAAGCATACATCATGGCTAAACGCCACCAATAATCCAAGAGGTGTATTCCTGAAATCATGGATAACAGAGAACCAAATTGAATACAGGTGCAACCTATATGGGTCGGAGTTCCCAACATACCCTAGGACAAATTTATATTTGGACCTCTGCATTGCTGGCGCAAGACTTGAATTCAGCTTTAATAGTCCTCAACGGAAACTGCAGGTGCTTCCTTACGATAGCGACCATAATGCAATCGTAATGGAAATCAATCATCAAAGGAATGATTTCTTTCTCATTATAGTTCAACATGAAAACCATCGGTTGAATTTAAAAAAAAACAGACTGGGGAAAGTTTCAAAAGAAGTTTAATTGGGAGTACCAGAAGCAATGTCCCTCTTCTGATGATGGCAACGCTTGATCAATGGTTCCTAATAACAGAAATCTAACTGACGATTAAATAGATCTCTATTTGTCGAAGTTAGAGAAGCTGAACAAAATGGAAGGATATGAAACACCAACCATCGCAAGATTGAAAAGATTGAAAAGCCTTCTTCTCACTCGCATCAACAATATTTATCGACGATTTTTGGACTACAACCATCCCTCGTTGGCTTTGTTGAAATAACACCTGAAAAATGTCCGGAACTTAATCCGTTCATACTTCAGGAGTGAGGTCAGCAATCAATGGGTGGAAAAACTGAGGGGTATTAGCCCACAGAACCCAGATGGCGTTTTTGCGAAAGTGAATAGCTTATTCCGCAGGAAGTCTCGAGTGAAGGTATCGAATCTTGAAGTCGCTAGTGATGAGATAAATCTTCTCGATAGAGCTGGTATCGAAATTGATAGTACGACTCCGGGTAGAAATGGAAACAGGATTATATGTGATGGATTGCAGAAACTTGCCCTGATTGGAACACATTTTGAATTGGTTCATCTGCCAAACCCAGAGAGAAGGAATGAAATATTTTCGGAGGTCGTTGAAGCAAAAGTTTCCAACTTCAAATCAAGCCTGAATGGCCAATCAATTCTTCATTTCGATGAAACATTAACATCTGACCTCATACCGAGCTTGAATTTTATTGATTATTTTGTCAGCTATGAAGACTTGTGTTTCATATTTCGCAAGATAAACAGCAAGCAATCATGTGGTACCGAGGTATTTCAAATGTAGCCCTCCGACATTTGCCTGAGGTTGCTTTTAGGAATTATTGCATATTGTTCAACAACATGTTGAACAATTCATATTTCCCAAATGAGTGGAAAACAGCTAAGGTATTTCCGATCTTGAAGAAAGGAAAAGAATCTTCATGCCCTAAAAGCTATCGCCCAATCAGCTTGCTGCCCAACACCAACAAGGTGTTTGAAGTGATACTCAATAGAGCATTAAACGCCCACATTAAGAAATATGAGTTGATGCCAAATTGCCAATTTGGTTTTCGTGCCAGGCATTCGACCATACATGCAATAACGAAAGTAACCTCAGACATCTGTTAGAAACTAAATGATAGAGAGTGTGTAGGAGCATTTCTCATTGATATGGAGAAAGCCTTCGATACGGTGTGGTTAGATGGACTAGTTTTCAAACTTCTTCAGGACAGGTTCCCCAGATACCTTGTCGCCATGATGTGTAATATGTTATACGGGAAATCATTTGTTGTAACTGATGGAAATCTGACAACAATGCGCGAATTCAAGGTCTTGAATGGTCTACAGCAGGGAACAGTTACTGCGCCCCTGCTTTTCTCAAAATTTATTCGCAAGCTATTGAACACCTTTGATTTTAATGTCTCGCCAACGCGATCATTGGTAGCGTTTGCTGATGATCTGATCATCTATACGGCAGACCGAAAAGCTACAATAGTTCAGAGCAATCTTAAAAAAATGTTTAATGATGTGCAGCTCTACACCAACAATTGGCGAATGAAAATCAATGCGCAGAAGTGCGAAACAATTTTGTTTCGGACAACGCTGCAGGGGGCCAGTCAAGACCTAAAACATAATTGGAAGGATTTTCACATTATGGCTGGTGAGGGTAGTTCAGAACGGGTTCCACATAAATCCTGTGTTCAATACCTCGGTGTTCATCTAGATCAGTATCTCTACTACACTGAACATGTCAAAATCATGCTCAGTAAAGCATTAAAAGTAGTCATGGCCCTTCGGTGACTCTTTCATTCCAGATACATTGATTAAAAAGTCAAAGTTATTTGTTATAAGACCCTGGTTAGGCCAGTTTTGACATACGGATGCCAGATCTGGTACAACCAGAGTGCTAGTACAATGAAAAGATTAAGAGTTTTCGAAAGGAAATGTCTTCGTGCATGTACTGGTTTGTACAGAAAGCCTGAGATGGATTGGAAGCACTTTATATCGAATAGAAAAATTTATCAAACCGCTCAAGTGACAAGAGTCGATATCTTCATATTGAAACTTTTTCGGAATCATATCACGAGATCTGTAACTGTGAGTGAAAACCCTTGGATTTCATAGCCGTTCCACCCTACAGACGGGTATATTGTGACTTGCCTCACTACTGGCTTCGTTCCTCCAGAAGCATTCGTGTATTTGGACATGAATTGATACGTTTTTGATCCTGACGGCGTCCCAATCATATATCACATATACCGACGGGCCACAGATAAGAAGATAAAATATCCTCCGAGTTTGGGTTCACGAGACCAATAATTCCAATGGAGATACTCATTTGCTAGATTCGTTGAGGCCGATCGAGCTGAGACGGAACAATCTAGGTATTGGTGGCTGAATGACAATGTCTAAATTATTCGTGTTTATTTTCTGTTTTTGTGCTTTTTCTCGTTACTTAGTTTTTTAGATTCATCTCATTATTGCTACATCTAGTATAGTTGTTTATTTGTATTATAAATTAGGTATAGGTTCCAATATAAGGTAAGGTTTTTTTTTTTGATTGAACTTATTTAGAATTAGGGTGTAACATATTAGGTATAGGATATAAGTTCATTGTTGTGTTAGTAGTATAAGTAATTTTTGAATAATGCTGGTTGGTTTTTCTCCTTTTTCCATTGAATCAAAAAATATGAAATAATCTTAATTAATTTAAATTTGCAAGTGTATTTTTTTCATTAAATGTGTTTAACTGATAACGTATAAATTTAGAGAGCCATTCGGGCCATTAAGTTTTTTATAGCTTTATTGTTTGGAATTTGCTTTATGTTTTTTTAAAAATTTATAACGATTGGTATAAAATAAAGCGCTTTTGACTTTGACTTTGACTTTGAAGGTCTATGCACGTTTTGTTCCGCACAAGTTAACCGATGACCAAAAATTGCTTAGAATTCAACATTCGAAAGACATCATTGAAGGGGGCGAGAAAAGAGGAGAACTTCCTTCACAACATAGTAACTGGTGATGAAACGTGATATTTGCAATATGAACCCGAAACCAAGCGTCAAAGTGCCGAATAGAAGGTCCCAGACGAGCCACCACCCAAAAAACGCGTTTGAAATGTCAAAAATCAAGTCGATGCTCATTTGTTTTTACAATTCCAAGGGAATTTTCCACAAGGAGGTGTTGCCAATGGGCCAAACAGTCAATGCAATTTCCTATTTTGGCTTTTTGAAGCGTTTGTTGCATCACAATCGTTGAATTCCCCCTGAATACCGGGAAGGAGGAAGCTGGCGTTTACTGCATGATAATGCAACATCTCATCGATCCACTCTTGTGGCTGATTTTTTGACTAGAAATCGGATTTTAACCATCAATCACTCACTGTATGCACGTGATATGGCTCCCTGTGACTTTTATCTATTCGGAAAATTGCATTTGGCCATGAAAGGAAAACGCTTTTAATTGTCCTTAATCAGTGTTTAAATTTCAAAGTGGGGACCAATAAAATTATTATCTCTTTAAAAAATAAGGGTACCTACAAGAAATTTGTCTTTCCGGCTGTTGGTGCCAACGGGATTTTTTTAAGCTCTGCTGATTGTTGCTTTAGCGTCTGGTTTAGGCTTGGCTTTATTTCAATAGATTGTAAATGGATTATTGGTCCGAACATTTGTTCCATGCAGGCGTAATTTTTAACCACTCCTGTCACTTGTTTTCAAATATTAATAATTTTTACAAGTTTCAGTCAGATATTAACTTTTACTTACTGGAAGGAGCTTATCATATCGACGAAGCAATTTGTGTTAAATATCATTATTTTACTTCGGTACATAAAGAAAAGCAAAATATCACAAGCCAATTTCGGGACCGCTGGTATGGAGGAGCCCGAAAGCTTTCCAGTAATGGGGAAAGCCGAAGCAACGTTAAGCAGTAAACTGGTGACAATGATCACGAAAAGAAAGCACAATTTAGAAAATTCCGCAGATAGCAAATACAAATTACAACTAATCACCAATAATGAAGAAATGAATAAACTACAAAAAAAGAAAAACGATAAGCTGAAGCTACAAATCTAGTATTTTGAAAAGCTAGTCAAGAAATGTACTAAAATTCAAAAACCGCAGCAGCAAGAACCCATCTTACAGGAAATAACGGTGAAGAAAAATGCAAAAATAACGACTCCAGAATAAATTTTAAGTGTTGGTGGTACTAATTACCGTCAAAAATATTTTATAGTGCTGGAAAGGCTAACAGAAGATACGGAAATCAAATACAATGGCAAAGGTAATTCTGATAAAGATAGTAATGTAAACTTTATATAATATATCAAAAATAAAAACACTGAGAAAAATCAATTTGGGGATCTGCTGACTCCTCAGATAAAGCCAGCAACAAAGAAGCAAAAGTAGCCAAAAATATATTCACAAATTTTGAAATGAAAAGAGTAAACGCAGAGAAATTAATATTTAAAGCAAAATTACTTGTTGACTTAACGTATATCTCAAAAAGCGAAACCAAGCGCTTAATACTCAAGGACCAGAGGAGAATATTGTAAATAGTGTAAATAATGTAAGTAGCAACAATGAGCTGCTTCTTAAAACCTACCTACAATTTAATTCCTTATTGTAGAGAACCAAAAAAACATTATCTACAAACTAATTTAGTTTTTCGATGTTTAAATCTTTCAAATGTCTCAAAATGACTTGCCTTTCAGTCAGATTCTCATGGATGGGCTCCAACTTATCTCGATTGAAGCCATCTCCATTGTTACTCTGCATCGACGTGACTTTCTTCTGGAATTCCTGTAAAGTAAAAGCCTGACATCAAGTTTCTCATTGAAACCTACCTCAATTCATGGCACTTCATGACATTCGTAAAAAATAAGATTTAACATTAAAAAGGAGGTGGCACCGGAATATTGGTTAAAAGACCGTATTGTTTTCAAAATATTGATAGATTCGAATTTATAAACTTTGAATTCCTCAAAATGACCGTCATAAAAATTTCACTGCAAGGTGAAGCTAACCGCTTTGTTACCTCTGCTTATGCAACTGGACGAAACGTTCTCAAAATCAAAGAAGAGGACAATTCTTTGTTTGAAATGATCGAATTTAACAGGCTGTATAGCTATTATATTCGTGCTGGTGATCTAAACGCCCAGTACATAGCTTACTTAAATGCCAACAATAATGCAGGTGTAATCTTTATGTGCCGGAGTTTCCAACATACTCTTGAGCAAAGTCATAATTGGGCCTCAGTATTGATGACACAAGAATTGAACGCACATTTAATAATTCTCAACAGAAACTGCAGGTGCTTTCTTATGATAGCCACACTATCTAATCGTCATGGAAATAAATCATCAAAGGGATGATGTCTTCCTTATTCCAGTTCAACAGGAAAATCATCGGTTGAATTTCAAAACAAACAGATTGGGCAAAGTTTTAAAGGAAGTTTAATCGAGAAAACCAGAAACAATATTCACCTTCTGATGATGGCTGCTCTTGCTCAAAGGTTTCTTATAACAGGAATCTAACCAATGACGAAATAGGTCTTTTTCTGTTGAAGTTAGCGAAACTGGTATTAGACACCATCTGAGAAAGCAGTTCCAAAGATAGAAGGATATGAATTATCAACCATCTTAAGGTTCAAAAGATTCAAAAGCTTTTTTCTTACATGTATTAACAATATTTATCGATGATTCCTGAAATACAATCCACCCTCATCGACCTTATTGAACTTAACCTTTAAAATGCCTTACTCTACCTACCTATGAGTGGAAAAACTAAGGAGTACTAGCCTACAGTACCTAGATGGCATTTTCGTGAAGGTGAATAACATATATCGTGGGAAGTCTGGAGTGAAGGCTTCGAATTTTAAAGCTGCTAGTGATGATGTTAATCTTCTAGATAGGATTGGTAACGAAATTAATGATACCATCCAGATACAGTTGATAAAAGGATTGCTTGTGGTAGTTTACAGAAGCTTGCTCTAATTGAAATTTACGTCTACTGAAATCCGAGCGAGGGAGCTAAAAACTTTCGGAAGTCGTTCAAACAAAACATTTCAATTTCAAATCAAGCCTTAAAGGTGAATCCATTCTTCAGTATAATGCAGCACATACCACGGATCTTATACCGAGCAGACATTTTATGTATTATTTCGTCAGCCATGAAGGCTTGTGTTCCATATTTAGCAAGATAAATAACAAGAAATCATGTGGTGTTGACGGTATTTTGAATATACTCGTAATACTAAGCCATTTGAGGTCGTTTTTGTGCAACAACATATTGCGATGAGATCTTTTTAACCGACTTCCACAGGAAAGATTGTTATCAATTCATCACACATATTTTTTAGGGTTTTGTAAAAT
This sequence comes from Odontomyia ornata, assembly GCA_963969285.1. Taxonomy (NCBI): domain Eukaryota; kingdom Metazoa; phylum Arthropoda; class Insecta; order Diptera; family Stratiomyidae; genus Odontomyia; species Odontomyia ornata. Next base: position 133,810,136 of record OZ017741.1, on the reverse strand, counting down.
AATTTTACAAAACCCTACTAGTTTCGCGACCAGTCTGTCCGTCTGTCCGTCCGTCCGTCCGTCCGTGTGTCACAGCACTTTTTCTCAAAAATTACTTAAGTTAGAAACATTAAATTTTGTGTGTAGGTGTAAAGTGGTGATCTCTTTAAAGTTAAATTACAAAAATAATTTTATAAGGTATTTAAGAGGGGTCTCCCCATATAGGAGAGTGACCCCCCGAAAAAAAAATTTCATTGAAGGTAGCCGATATGGGTATCAAATGAAAGTTCTTGATGAGAGCTTTTCAAAACTGGTCTTAGTTTGGTGAAATTTGCTTCGGGGGGCGCACAGGGAGGGGAAATTTACGAAAAGTTTGTGTCCCCCCATCGCGATTGGACACCTGTGATCCGAAAAATCTGAAAAAAGTCTGGAATGTAGGCCTTGGTGAGTACAACAACAACAAATACGTTAGAAGTCGCGATTCACTCAACTTTGTTAGTAATAGTATGATTTATCGATTTTATGTTTTCTTGAATAAAATCTTAACGGTAACCTTAAATTCATGGTATTGAGTACGTAGATGTCTATTTATCTATGCTGAAAGTTTCATAAAGAGTGAATGATATTTACCGAAGTTATAGAGGTTTGAATTTTCCTGTATTACTATGGAACAATATGCGCTACATTGATTACTATGGCAACATATGGCTATGGAACCATATGCGCTTTTTACCGACTCAGACACTACAGTTTTGCTAGGATTTGCATGAAAATTTCAGGGATGATAGGTTTTATGTATATCTTTGAGAATCGGTTCAGCTAGTGGTATCAGTAATCGTAAAACAAAATAATGGCTGTTTTAAATGCGAAGATTGAATAATTTTGAGTTATTTTTCCCCAACTTCAACGTTTAAGGTGCATGCTTTGAACACTTGATTTAATTTAATTGATGACAGAAGATCAGTACCTACAATTAATGCTAATAAGTGAAACAAACAAGGAGGTGGGAGAGAGCTCCTAGCAAAAGGGTTTTGTAACCATTCTAGGATACGAAAAGATTGGCCATTAATCGATGACAACAGTACAGGAGAGTGGTCCCTGAAAAAAAAATTCATCAAACGTAGCCGATATGAGTATGAAATAAAAGTTTTCATGGGAGCTTTTCAAAACAGTTGTTAAACTGTCAGTTTTTGCTTCAGTGGGGGCACAGGGGGGAAATACATGAAAAATGTGTTTCCTCCGTCGCGGCTAGACATCTGAAATAATTATCATGGGAGATATTTATGAGTATAAGAATACCAAAAACCTCAGAAGTCGAAATTCGTTCAACTTTGTTAAAAATAATATGATCTTCGTATTTCATATTTTTTCCAATAAAATCGTCTTTGACATGTTTCTAAATAAAATTTTTCATGGGAGCTTTTCAAAACAGTTGTTAAACTGTCAGTTTTTGCTTCAGTGGGGGCACAGGGGGGAAATACATGAAAAATGTGTTTCTTCCGTCGCGGCTAGACATCTGAAATAATTATCAAGGGAGATATTTATGAGTATAAGAATACCAAAAACCTCAGAAGTTGAAATAATATGATCTTCGTATTTCATATTTTCTCCAATAAAATCGTCTTTGACATGTTTCTTAATTTGATTCGATCTGGTGACTGCATTTTGTAAATTGAATACAAAACCCTTCTGACATGAGCGTAGATCTGTTTACCCAACTTGTTTTTGTATGGTCTCGCATTAATTTTAAACGGATATAGATATAAGAGTCCTGTTTTTGGCAAATGATACTAAGTCCCATTTAAAGGATAAGGAATTCAAGTAATAGTAAAGGACTTTTACCGTAAAAATAAAAAATTTCCGACTTTCACCCCAAATTTTAAGCAAAACTAATCGACGCGTGTAAGGATTTTGATTGTAGGGACTTCTAACCCAGGAAAACATATCAATTTAAATGGATCGGTAGAGAATTGTAATCTTTTTTGGAATTCACAAGATGTTAACAGTTAAATATGATACATTGATGTCCAATAGTTAAATTTAAAAGATTTAAAGTACGAAAAGTGCCAATTATTTGGTGCTCTTCAAAGATTTGATGGAGATACCGAATTCTTTGGTGACGAACGATATAAAAGATCAGTATTCTTAATTTTCTGCATAAACGGAACATTTTAGTCAATCATTTCTATCGGATATGACCAATAAATAGATTCTGAATGATGCATAAATACAATTCAACAATATCTTGAGGGAAAACTTTAGGAATGCATCGCAGGCTCGTGAAAAAATTTGTGGTGTGCACGGGCAAGAGTCATAGTCATAGCCAAGAGATGGTTTGCTCGCTTTCCGACACATAAGCAGCCATCGCATTGCTAATGAACTGGATATCAGTCATTAAACAGTTTTGAACGAATAGCGTAAGGCTGGATACACAAATAAGCTCGAAGTTTGGGAGCCGCATAAATTAACACAAAAAAATTCCGAATTTTCA
>OZ017741.1:133795166-133802666 GCA_963969285.1 Odontomyia ornata | reverse complement strand
TCTTTCCTCAACGTGTGACCGTTTGGTGCAGTTCATTGTCCGGCAGGGTTATTGGACCTTACTTTTTTGAGAATGAGACTGTAGTAACAGTTACGGTGAATCGATTGCGCTATCGAGAGATGATTAATGATTTTTTAATGGCTGGAATGGGATGGTATTGACCTGGACAACGTTTATTTTCAACAAGACGGCGCTACGTGCCAAACAAGTAACAAAACCATTGATATTTAACGGGAAAAGTTTCCAAACCGTGTTATCTCTCGAAAAGGTGGTCACAATTGACCACCGAGATCTTGTGATTTAACACCTTACGTGGTGGTCATTTGTCTGATGTTGTTTTAAACTATTAACGGGATATTTTTTTCTTTTTAACGAAGTAAACATACGATCATTTATAGTAAAAAATTGCATTTTTCTTTATAAATAATACCCCTTATTGGAAAACCCTGTAGAACACGAATAACAGCAATAATCCGAACAACCTTTTGCTACGATTTGATATTTTGAATGCCATGTTTAGACGTTTTCTCCCTTTTGTTGATGGGACAATTGTCTATACCAGCCGTACCGGCTTTATTAAAATTAGCAAGCAGCACAAACAGCACAATTATTCAGCTAGCCTGCGTTGGTATCGCCCCAATCGGAGTTATTTAAAGTGCTATCACGATTCGATATAGTATAAATTAAAGTGCATGTAATTATTATCTTAAAATTTATCATTATGTGTCCGTGAAGTATAATTTAAATTTCAAATTAAAAAAAAGGGGAAAAAACGACTGATGTTAACATTTTGGCCACACCATCTACGAGCGCTCGTCGTAGATGAGTTTCTACCATATTTTATTTAAATATATATCATTATTTTTTATCTTCTATTAAAATTTTGAATTTTACTGAGTCACCATAGACAAAAAAACCAAAATATTTTATAAATGCAACGCAAACATAATGAAAAAGAGAAACTCGATGTTGTGTATTTTTTTTTTACCGATTCCTATTAAAACGTTTTTATGTCTGTATACATATAATAATACATATAAAAGTTGACATATTCGAAATCTCAATCTTAGACCGGGGAATAAAAATAGAGTACAAGTTTTCTTGCAGAGTTTTGAAAATGTGCATTTTTACAAGCCCGAACTCTATTTCGGAAGAGGCATTTTTGTAGCAGACATCACAACTTTCAACTCTCTTTAGCCGATAAATTAATAAATATTTTTGTAAGACTTTAATATAATTCCGATATAATGGTTTATACTATTTTGATAAAACAACGAATAAAAATGAAAAGATGAATTAATTATAAACTCGGTCTTTCCTTTCATGAAACTTGACCGGATATGGGACCCGCAATGATGTCCGGTCCCTCAACTACAATGAGCTAGCAATCGAGCGAGCTCCTCCCGTTTGATGCGTTATAGGGGATCTTGCCGGGGTAGATGGCCTTCCGCTCGCGTGCCCTTATATGGTATAGTGTTATGTGATTCCATCATATAATACTATAACATAAATTGGCCCCGTTTATATTTCTCATTTAATAGACAAATTCATACAAATTTTATTTGTATGAGTTTTTCACTGAAATGGGAAATATATGGCTACGTCTATATTTGGATCTTGGTCCAGTTGGGAGGGTGTGAGGGGGCACCGCTTCCACCTGGATGCCTCACTTTTATTTGTGGGCCATAAATCTCGTCAGTCATGACGAAGCCTGCTTAAGAGCAGGAGAAAACAGACGGGCTTAAGTTCCTTTTGTTTTCTCCCAGCCAGTTTGTTACTGGCTATAAGCAATTCAACCCTTAGTAGGTAACCTCGGCCTCAACACTAGTCGATTGACATTATACCTGATTCAATTGGTGAATATGAAAATTTTTTGTAGCGGGTCTTGTGCTGAGGAAAAGAACTCGCCCTAAGATACCGCAAAGCTAGCCAGCCAACGCATTCACGCATCCCCAAACAAGGCCAATCTCGGCTGATCTCACCATCTTCCTTTGCCGAGACAGCAGACCATAGCTGCAGTCCTTTACAGACCCGTTAATCTAGCTATTTGACTACAAGGTTTGAAATGAAAAAATTTGCCACTAAAAAGGGTGAGAAAGAAAACTTTTGGAAAAAAAGAAAACCAACTTCAAAATGCCCTAAAAAGGACGAAATAAATTTAATGAAAGCGGTGCCAATAGAATTTCCCTATTTCAACGTTAATACTTCCAATATCTGCACCATCATAAAAGAATCGAGGGTAAGTGATATGGCACCGCTCCCATAAAATTTATACCACCCTTTTTAGGGCATTTTGGATCGGGTTTCTCTTTTTCTAAAATTTTTTTATCAACCGACTTCCAAAGGAAAGAAGGTTATCAGTTCTGAACGTTTATATTTTTTGTTGCTTTTTTTTATTGTATGTTCACGTATAACTTTAAGATTAATAGATAGATGCCTGTTTCAGGCAAATGATACACCTTTCTTCTTCCTAGGTCCCGTTTAAAGGATAAGAAAATTCAAATAACTCAAAAGGGCTTTTACCGTTAAAACTCACAAATTTCCGACTTTCGGCCCGATTTTTCTGCGTAACTGATCGACCCATGTCAGGATTTTGATCGTAGACGTTTCAAATGAAGGACTATACATTGATCTGAAATATGTTAGTGGAAATATGCAATCGTTTCTAGGAATTAACAGCTAAATATGATGCGTAGATGTCAAGAAATTGAATTTAAATTATCTTTCGTACGAAAACTGCCAATTATTATTTGGCACTATTCAAGGATTTGATGGAAATACCATATCTTTTGAGGACAAAAGATAACAATGATCAGTATGATTAATTTTTTGAAGGTCAGGTCAGGTCAGAATATCAAAATGGCGGTTAGGCAAAGTGTCAAATTTGAAAATTTCTCAACACAACAATTTATATTAGATTTTTATGAAACCTTAAATCAATGTTGACGTTGCTGAGATCATGTATTAAATGTATCAGAACTAAATTCAAGTCTTATAAATGCTGCAGATTATAGCCATAGTGGTTTTTGTATTGCATTAAAAAATTATGACTCAATATACATGGTATAATGCATTAAATAAATTGAGTTCTGAAACGTTCGAAACGAAAATATTTGCCACTTTTTTAGTGAAATCAAATATTTTTAAGAAAAAAAAGAAAGCCGATTTCGAATTGCCCTACAAAGAATGAAATAAATTTAATGGAAGCGGTGCCGAAAATTCCCTATTTCAACATTAATACTTCCAACATCTGCACTATCACAAAAGAATCGGGGAGAAAATGATCCTTTCAGGGCATTTTGAAGTCGGTTTTCTTGTTTTTTCTAATAATAGACGTTGTTTTAACTGCAATATAAACAAACGCGCAGGTAGTCATACAGGTAGCTCCTTATGGGTGCAACAACGACAAATACCTCAGAAGCTGAAATTCTCTAAACTTTGTTAGCAATATTATACAGGGCTATCCATTTCGTGGTAGGAAAGTATAACCCTGCCATTTGACATCTGTCAAAATTAAATTTCATCCAAAGCGTGTTTTTTTTAGTTGAAGGTTTGCCATTTATAAATATTTAACAGTAGAAGAACGCGTTAAAATTATTAAATTTTATTACGAAAATAGTGATTCTGCTGTATCAACATTTAGGGCTTTACGAGCCGATTACGGTCAACATAATTGACCTAGACAGCAAACAATTTCGAACACAGTGAGAAAATTTTAAGAGACTGGATTGGTTATTGATATTGCAAAGCCTGTGCATCATTGCAACATTTGTTTTGCTGAAAATGTCGCTGTCGTTGCTCAAAGTGTGGAGGAAGACCCGAATTTGTCGATTCCTCGACGTGCTCAACATTTGGGCTTGTCTTACGGCTCATTGTGGTGGATTTTGCGTTTGGATTTGCATTTCCATCCGTACAAAATTCAACTCACTCAAGAACTTAAGCCTCAAGACCATACACAACGCAGAATGTATGCGATTTGGGTGATTGAACAACAAATCATTGATAACGATTTTTCGAACAAAATTTTCTTCAGTGATGAGGCTCATTTTTCGCTCAGTGGTTACGTAAATAAACAGGATTGTCACATATGGGGCTCTCAAAATCCTCACGTGATCACGGAAGGGCCTTTGCATCCAGAAACAGTGACCGTTTGGTGTGCATTATGGCCTGGTGGTGTTATTGGCCCGTATTTTTTTGAGAACGATCAAGGAAGAGCCATTACAGTCAATTCTGACCGCTATGGACGGATGTTAACCGATTATTTTGGAGAGGAATTGTAGATTATGATCTGAAGAACATGTGGTTTTAACAGGACGGAGCCACACAACACAGGCTAATCGAGCACTTTTGCAAGAGAAATTTCCAGGACGCGTAATTTCGAGATTGAGTGATGTCAATTGGCCCGCAAGATCCTGCGGCCTAACACCTTTGGATTTCTTTTTATGGGGCTATGCAAAAGATCGTGTTCACGTGAACAATCCTCAAAATCTCGAGCAATTGAAAACCAATATTCGTGAAGTTATGGCCGAGATATTTCCGAAAATGTGCCGGAAAGTCCTTGAAAATTATCTCAAAAGGATTGAGGCCTGTAAAACGTCCTGTGGAAAACATTTGAATGATATTGTATTTCATGTATAATGGCAAAGTTCAATCTTCATACAAAACAAAAAATTTCGTTTCTATCTGAATACTATATGTGTTTTTTAGCTTTACTTTCCCAAGCGTGAAATGGATAACACGATAATTTTTTAATTTTACATTTTCTTGGATGAAATCAAGAGGCTAATCGAGTAAAATTCTACACATATGGCTACTTATAAGGCTCATCAATTGCCAAATTTCAGAACGATTGAATAGTATTTATTGAAGCTATGGTGCTTTGAATTTGGCTGTGTTACAGCAACAACAACACGTGACTACGGAACAATTCGCGCTTCCAATCGGCTCAGATACTACGGGTTTGCTGGGATTTGCATCAAAGTTTCAGGATAGATATAAAGGGTTTTGGATTACGGACATAAGAATTGTATCTATGAATAATAACAGAAATATTTGATGTGCTATTAAGTTGATAATCGAAACGCTGTGGTGAAAGAACAATGTTATTCTTTCACATACGACACCAGCATTCCCTAAACAAAATTCATTTATTTGAGATATTGAGTTAAAATTTATTGTGGATGTAGTGCAAGCATTTTATTTTATGAATAAAATTCGTTTTCAGTCATATGACCAACACAAGCCTGTCTACAGTGGTCGATTCTTTGAACCCAATTTTCCACCACTCTGACCCACATTTCGACCGGAACGTTGGGAATTTTGCGTTGGATGTTGTCCTTGAGCTCTGCTGGCTTGTTGGCATGGACCAGTGATTTGATATAATTCCATAAAAAGAAATCCTATGGCGTTAGGTCACATGAACGAGGTGGCCATTCCACGAGATCATTTCTCGAGATAACACGTTCCTCAAATTCACCTTTTAATAAATCGATTGTGAGGCGTGCTGTGTGGCTAGTGGCGCCATATTTTTGAAACCACATATTATTGATGTCAACTTCATTCAATCCTGAACACAAATAATTTTTCAATAAAACTCGATAGCACTCTCCATTAACGGTGACCTAACAGTCGTATTCAAACACGAAAAAATATGGCCCAATCACACCTCCGGCATGAAAACTGCTCCAAACAGTAATTTTTTGCAGATGCAATGGTGTTTTAAGAAGCATACGTGGATTTGTTGCTGATCAATAATGCATATTTTGCTTATTAACAAAGCCATCGAGCCAAAAATGAGCTTCATCGCTGAAGATGATTTTTCGATGAAATTTTTCATTTTCTTCAAGTTTTTCCAGAGCCCAATTGTAGAAGTTTCAGCATTTCAAAAGATCAAGTGGCTTTATCTCTAGAGTCAATTTGATCTTGTTACCATGAAGGGCAAAATCTTTTCGTGAAATACGCCACAGTGTCGTTTGACCAATGCCCAATTTTTGAGAACGACGTGGAATCGACTGGTTTAGTTCTTTTTGAACCAATGCACTTACGGCTGCGATATTTCCTTCGCTTTGAGCGTTACGACGTCTTTTTGGGACCAGAACTTCCAATAGTAAAAATTTTGAATTGACCTTATCCACTCTAGCATGCACAGTCTGTTTGGTGAGACGATTACTACGGCCAAAAGTTTGAGTAAGCGCTCTTCAAGTTGCAAACACCGACTCAGTAATTTAGCAGTCATTTTGAATAATTGCCAAACTTTACTGGTTCGTGACCCTTACATGGTAAAAATGTTGACTCTAACTAATGTTTTGGCATTGACAGTTAATTGAAAAAAGTGTTAGGGTGCATTATTATATACAGATTATTATATAAAGTTACAAAATTGTTTTGTTCCTAATGGAAAACCTTATATATCATGAGCATCTTTGAGACTTAATTCAATGAGTGAGATCAGTAATCGTAAAGCAAAATGGTTGCGGCTCAAAATGAGAATATTGAGCGAATTTCAGATACGTATGTCTATATATACATATATATATATATATATATATATATATATATATATATATATATATATATTTATATATATATATATATATATATATATATATATATATATATATATATATATATATATATATATATATATATATAGATATATATATATATCATCCATTCGATACCCATCGCTTTAGCTTTCCGTAAATTATGGCACATCATTATCATGAAGGCTTCATGAAAATGATGTCCTATGGCAAAATAAAAACTCGACTATGTATTTTCAGGTTCAGCTTTTGAGTTACGGTCAGTTATAGAAGAAAAATTATCATAATTTGATGTTGCAATTCACACTATCTTGAGCGTAAAATGTATAATAGAAGAAACAAACCAATTTTTAAATGACGATTAACTCTATAATTTGCTCATTATTTCTTTGAGGAATTTTGTAAATCTTACATGCATAGAGGTACATACAGGAGACGGCGAAAGATCAAATTTTTGAATCTCCGAGCTTTTGCCTTTACTTTTGTGATAACTCGCATAGACTCGAAGTTAATCTCGAAATCGGGGTCAAAGTTTAATTCATCATATGATCATGTTTATCATATTCTTGGCGATAAACTTTATGAGAATGCAGTGTTTGCAAATTAATTGTTTACTACAGAAAGATAGTCAGAAAATTTTCATATGTACTGATTTTATTATTCTGGTGGAATTTTCTTGCAAACGTTTGGGAGGGCGCAACTCTTGACCTACGTAGAAAATTTCATCACTCCAGCTTGTGTGGTTTGCGAGAAAACTTACTGTGATGCACGGACGGACGGACGGACATAAAGACAAAAAGACAGATCGCGATTTAAATACGGTATTGTTAAAAATATTTTAGAATCCCCTAAAGTTCTCTGTTCTATAAATTCTTGCAAGTTAAGCCATTAAAAACGTTTCCATGAAAAATATTCATTACTTCAGTTGTTACTAAAATAGTAAATTGCGCTTACCTTC
>OZ017741.1:133730166-133790166 GCA_963969285.1 Odontomyia ornata | reverse complement strand
TTAAACAGGTTATATGGGCAAGAAGAGTGAGAGGCATTGCGGGGACCTGATGGTAAAAACAAGCCAACATTTTTTAGGATGAACGAGCGTAACGCACATACACAAACGCATTTTTTTGATCATTTGGTGGGGAGAATTTTTTACAAATGCTGGTAATCATTCCGAATTGAACATTCGGTGAAGAAGGTAGTCGTCACGAAACGATTGCCTTTCTTTAATTTGCGTGCAAAAATGGATGCATGAATGCGAGAAGCTACGCGTTATTAAATAAATTTATAAAAGCTGAGGCCATGCTCAATTTCAGGAAACAACACGACAAATATTACGATTTCAATAAAGTTAAATTGCCTATTGTAAATCCATAGAAAACTAACAGTACGCATAATCTTCATAGAATCACATTATAATAAGCCAGTTGACAACACAAGAAGAAAAATATGCGACTAAAAAGGATATTCAAATTTGGAATATATTTTTCAGAAAGCGGTATAACACGGAGGTTCTAATAAATCCAATAGAAGTTTGAATCCACATACTTTAATAATCATAAAATACATTTTTCATTCAAGTTTTTGTCACCCCGTGCACAATTCAAGGCGAAAACATCAATTCTCAATCGCTTATCTCTCCGTCTTCGCTTTCATGTTGTCCGCACGACGTTTAACGATCAAATGATCCTTTTGGCATATACACTCGCAATACGTGTATCGTATACAAAAATAGGTTGGCTGAACTATGCAGCGTGTAAACATAAGGGCGTAAGCGCGAAACCTGTTTGGATATGGGTTTTTACCATTCCCGTGTGAAAGAGCCCAGTGAGACCTTTCCAATGACATCCTACTATTTTTTTTGGAGAGTCACCTCCCTATTTGGAGGGATACCCTTAAACTCCCTTGAAAAATTTTTCCACCGCAAAACCTCCAAAAAGTCACCACTTCTGACCTTTCCACAAAGTTTTATAGCTCTAGCTTCTATAGTTTTGGAGAAAATGTGCTGTGAGATATTGACGGACAGACGGACACAGGTCGTGATGGCAATAGCGTTTTGCATTTTAGTACAAAACCCTAAAAACGGACTGCAAAGTAAAAAGGATGAATTAAATATTATGAAAGCGGTGCAACATTAGTGATATTACATAATGATATAGTACCATTTCCAGAAAATTCATTTCCTTCTTTGTAGGGCACTTCGAAGTCGGCTTTCTTCGTTTTCTGGTAAATAAACAAATACTTTCAAATTAAACCGCGATGTGTCAAAAATAAGTTTAAAAGGCCCCCAGATCACGTTGCAGTGTGTTGCGATAAAAACACTTCATACTGCAGTATTTTTCAGTTTTCTAAATTAAATTTTATCGTGTCCACTTATTTGCTTCTTTCTACGACTTCAGAATAATCCCATATTCAATACTCATGAACGTTCGTTAACGTTTTCATTGGGCTCGGCCCGTAAAATTCAAAAATTTCCGCGATGACTCTCGGCGCAATCGCTTCAAATCAAAATATTTACCAAAATAAATACACTCTGGACAAAACACAAACAAAAAACCGTAAAACGAAGTAATTTAAAGTTAATTAACGAATTAAGTCCTTAATCGAAATTTCACCAATTTATTCGACATACGTCAATGTTCAAGGAACGGACATGAAACGTATTTCACTCGTGTAAATCATGAAACCTAACGGCAAAACCACTTTATTACACGTGACAAGTCCAAAATACAGCCAAGTTTCACTTTTCTTTGATAAAATATCGCCTGGTTGTGGACTAACGTTAAATATCCACTTAAATTGATGGGGCTTCGCATCATTTTATGTTTGCTTACACTTTACTCACCTGAGCAAAGAAAAATACTGCACGTTAGTGCTTTTTTTGGCTAATAATGAAAAACTACACACTTCACTATGTAATTCACTCGCGTTTACTTTCGTATGATAAGTCTTTTAATTTAAAATTTTTCATATTTCCAATGCAAAATTCGTATTTTACGTGAATATGGCAACTGACAGCTCCACGCAAGCTGATACTTCCGCTTCGAGATCGTGCTAATAAATGACTTGAATTTGCATTTCGTAATTAATTTCGATAATTGAAAAAATTTACGCATCCCTTAAAGTAGCATGAGCTGAAAATTGCAAAAGCTTTCGAAAATGAATGTATACGTACACGGAAGGTTTGATTGTATTAAGTGACTTCAACGCTTTCCATAGGAATTGAAAACTCGCCGTCTCCTGTATATACCTCTATGCCTACATGTATCGAATACGGCTAAGGATGTAAGAAGAAGCTTTGAATAAGTTCATCAGGAGGTGAAGAATGAATGCGTTTGAGAAGCAATCGCGAAATTTTTCCCAAATGAAATCATGTTGCACTGTGTTAATGCTGCATTTAGAATTCAGTTTTTGGTTATTTTCGGTAGAAATGATTGAGTGAAATGTGCAGTCTATGGAGAAAATCAAGGATACTGGTCATTTTTCTCATCTTTGATTGAAAGATTCGGTAACTCCAGCAAGTCCTTGAAGAGTGCAAAATAATTGGTATTTTTCGTACAAAAGGTCACTAAAATTTAATTTCTTGACATCAATGTAGTATATTGAACAATAAATACCTACGGAGTCCTTGAAAAGATTACATTTTTTTGCTGATGTGCTTAAGTCCAATATGTTGTCTTTTATTTGAAACCTCTACACTCAAGATTTTTATATGCGTCGATCAGTTATGCTGAAAAATCTGGGTGAAAGTTGGAATTTTTCTATTTTTAACAGTAAAGACTTTACCATTACTTCATTTCCTTGTCCTTTGAATCAGACCTGGAAGGAAGTAAGTCACTTCACTTTGCTGAAATATAACACTTCTATCTATACCCTTTCGGAAGTTATGCGTGAACATACATACATTAAAAAAAGCAACAGCAACAAAAAATGTAAGGGACAAACTGGTAAACTTCTTTTCTTTAGAAGCCAGTTAAAAACGGGGGAAAATCTAACTCTATTAAAAGTTACATATAACTGAAGAACACAACAAAATATTATACTTTGAGCTTACAATTAACATACACTTGCCAGAAAAAATAGCCGTACAACATCAATAGAAAGCAACATATTAGTAAATTCATGCTAAAGAAAGCTGCTACATTTACATATTTAAGCAACAAAATTTATTCGTTAATGAAACTATCTTTTCTTTAAATTTTTCCTGAGGTATTCCCTTAAAAACTAAATTTTACAAAATAAAAACAAAAATGCCTCACTGAAACGAACCAGAAAAAGTATCCGTACATGACAATATTAATTTGAAATATTCAAATATTTTATTACGTTTCAGGACTGAATAACTTGTTGGATAATCTTTTCTGTTAAGGACCTCCTGAAGTTGATTTGGCATGGAGTGAACCTATTTGGCTGTGTACTGCCTGGAAATTTTGTCCCATTCATCGACGATGACGTTTTTCAGCATTTCCTTCGAAGTATTGCTGTGCTGACGAATACTGCGCTCCAACAAGTCCCACAAATGCTCACTGGGATTAAGGTCTGGGGATTAGGGTATACAGTTGATGTTTTGTATTGTAGGGCAACCAAAACTTCACATTGTGTGCTGTGTGCTTGGGATCATTATCTTGTTGGAACCAGGAATCGTCACCAAGCTTCAACTGCTCAACGCTTTGCTTCAAATTCACCTTCAAAATATTAAGGTAACCGTATTGACCCATAGTTGATTCTATAAACACAATTTGGCCAACTCCTTCTATAGCCATACACCCCCAGCCATCACACCACCTAAACCATGTTTCACAGTTAGTACCAGATTTTCTTTTCGAAGGCAGTACCGATCTTCTGCCACACTAACTTTCTTCCTTTAATGCCAAATGTGCAAAATTTGATTTCGTTAGAGAAAAGGACCTATTAGCAAAACTGTGGTGGCTTTTTTATATATTTTTTATGCGAAATCCACACGTTTCTTCCTATTCTCTTCCGTAAGGTATGGCTTCTTACTTGCTATGCATGAGCGATATCTATCTCTCCTTAGTATTTTTCATATGGTACCATCGTGGAGAACCTTGCCAAAAGAGTCTTTTATATTTGTAACAATTTGGAAACCAGTTACCCGAGAATTCTTTTTAACTACCTGCCAAACGTTTCTATTTTCGCGTTTAGTCATTATGGAGGGTCGACCAAAACGAGGCTTTAACATAATCGAACCAGTTGTATTAAATGTTTTCACCACAAACTGGACAGAGAAGTGAGTTCTGCCTACTATTTGACCAATTTTGCGGTAAGTTTTCCCTTTACTCTTAAGTTTCAGCATAATTTTCCTTTCCTCAGCACTGATTACGCTCATTTTGGGCGTCTTCGTGTATTCTAGGGCTCAAAAAATCAAAAAAAACTGCATTCACTTTTAAACCTATCACAACTTAAAGTAAAACTATTATTGGACCTAAAAACATTAATATGCATCAGCATATGTCATCGCATAACACGGAGAATCCCCCGGTTTGTTCTGTACGGATACTTTTTCTAGTCTATTGTGTTGCAATAAATTGTTTTTATTTGAGTTTCAAGCCTTTAAAAATAGTAAGCATTATGAAACATACTGCAAAACATGCAAAAGTATTGATTTCATGATATTATCAAAGAAAGTATTCAAATGAAGTGGATATATCCTTTTTAATATAACGATAACTTTGTTATCTTGCATGTAAGGAAAATTTTCTGGCAAGTCTATGTCAATTTAATCCTAATAAATATTATCCAAAATCGATCCGTAATCGTGCTAGTACTATTCTACAATATTAATAAAAATTACGACGATAACTAAAGTGATAATAATGACGCGCTGCTGTATACCATTCCAGACCTTATAATCATACATCGCCGTCAGATTTCCATCAGATACAAGAAACAATTTTCCATACAACAAATTACACATCATGGCGAATAGGGACTTGGAGAACTTGTCCTGAAGGAGCTTGAAAACCATATCGAACGCTTTCACCATTCAACGAAATATGCTCAAATACATTCTATAGAATTTAATAATGTCTAAGATTATTTTCTTTGTGACTTGTATGGACAAATGTGTGGCACAGAAACCAAGGTGACAACTCCTCAACTGATATTTCTCATAGTGGGAGTTTAGTGCTTGGTCGGTATCACTTCAAGTGCTTTCTTTTTTAGGGTTTTGTAAAAAATTTGTGCCTCCCTCGCGATTGAATACCTGTGATCCGAAAAATCTGAAAAAAATTATGGTGGTAGGTGTTTATGAGTACAACAACAACAAATACCTTAGAAATCAAAATTTGCTCAACTTTGTTAATAGTAGTATGATGTTAGAATTTCACATTGTCCCCAATAAAATCGCATCGGTGCCCTTGAACTGAATCAAATTCGATATTTAAGTAGTCCTACAAAGGATCCTTAAACTATGTAAGTTTGCTGAAAATCTAGTGATATACACCGAAGTTGTAGCCATTTGAAATTTCTCCAATTCAACGACAATAACACATGATTTTGGTATTTTATTGACTTTCTATCGAATCAGTCACTGCAGTTTCGACTTGATCTTCTTGAAATTTTCAAATAAGGTCAATAACATTAATATTTTTGGGAATCCATGATTTGAGTGATTTTTGTTGGTTTGCAACAAAATGGCGACCGTAGAAAACAGAAAAACAATGGATTTTCTTTTAAATGTGCGCATCTCTTTGACATATTTCTTGACGTGGTAGGGAGGTGAAAGCCATTTATGCACAGAGGGTGGGACTCCCATCATCGCGAAAAGGTGACTGGACTACCCACTAAACCCCTGTCAACCGGAGAACGCAGCCTGGAACCGTTTGACACATTACTTCAGGGCAGGTCTCGTTTTGTTACGCCGTGAAGCACCTTCAAGCTGGGGGTCCCTCTTCTAGCGAGAAGGGGTAGGGAAAGAGGAAGTGCCAGAAAAGCGATACCCCAGCCCCAGCGCCCCCGGCGGCTGTGAGTCCCTATTGTGTTTCAGGACTACCCGAGCATAATGTGCCACCTGGTTCCATTTGTCAACCGATTCGAGCATCACCGTGACAATATTATCCTGAGTGAGCTCTCCCGTCTCCCTGTAGAGTTCCCTTCTCAGCCTGACCCATTTGGTACACGCAAAAAATGTGTGACACGCATTGTCCTCCTCTCCTGGGCAAAACCGACAATCGGGGGACCGTGACTTACCAATCTTTTGCAGGTAAGACTGAAAACACCCATGTCTGCTCAAAATCTGGTTCAGATAGAAGTCAGTCTTGCCATGCCTTCAATTTAGCTACGGTCTCACATCTGGGATGAGGCGCGCAGTCCACGTTCCCTTCGTGCAATTCACTCAAGGCTGCTGCCAATCCTTGACCGAGGGCTGTCTATTCTCGTGGACAACCATCCCCCTTGCATCCCCGTTTCAGTGCAGGTAAAAAGCCCGGCGCTCTCTAGCAAGGAGGGCGACAGCTATCACGCCTGCAATAACTCTCACCGCCAACTCAGAGACTGTCAGACACGAAGATGCAATTCTCAGTGCTCCTCTTCTCTGTCCCTGTGCCAAACATTTTCAGTATACCTCCTTTCTGAGAACGTCGCGCCATACCTCTGCTCCGTATAGTAGTACTGACCCTACAGCACTCATCAAGAGGCGTCTTCTTGATGGGCTGGACCGTGACTTACCGATCTTGTGCAGGTAAGACTGAAAATACCCGTGCCCGCTCAAAAGCTGGGTCAGATAGAAGTCAATCTCACCATGCCTTCGATTTAGCCACGGTCTCACATCCGGGATGGGGCGCGCAGTCCACCTTCCCTTCGTGCAATTCCCCCAAGACTGCTGCCAATCGTTGAGCGAGCGTTGTCTCTCCTCGCAGACAACCATCTCCCTCGCATCCTCGTTTCAGCGCAGGTAAATAGCGCGGCGCTCTCTAGCAAGGAGGGCGACAGGTATCACGCCTGCAATCACTCTCACCACCGAGTCGGAGACTGTTGGATACGAAGATGCAATTCTCAGTGC
This sequence comes from Odontomyia ornata, assembly GCA_963969285.1. NCBI lineage: Eukaryota > Metazoa > Arthropoda > Insecta > Diptera > Stratiomyidae > Odontomyia > Odontomyia ornata. The sequence continues at coordinate 133,783,158 of OZ017741.1, read as the reverse complement.
TCTTCTTCTCTGTACCTGTGCCAATCGTTTTCGTTATACCTCCTTGCTGAGAGCGCGGCCCCATACCTCTGCTCCGTACAGTAGCACTGACCCTACAGCACTCATCAAGAGGCGTCTTCTTGATGGGCTGGGTCCCCCTACGTTGGCCATAAATTGACTCAGATTCGATATATCCGAAGCAGCCTTCTCAGCCGTTGCCCTGATTTGCTCAGAGAAACTCATCTTCGAGTCGATCAGTAGCTCCAAGAACTTCACTGCTGGCTTCGATTCGATTCGTATGTCTCCAATACTGATCATGCTTACTCTAGGGATCCTCTTTTTTGTCAAGATGACCCCTTCGGTTTTCTTCAGTGCTAAACTGAGCCCGCGAGCATTCATCCAGTTCCTCACTCGGCGCATTAGCATACCTAGCCTAAGTTGCGCTTGTTCAACGGTGCGTCCAGTGACCAGAGCCGCAACATCATCCGCATAGCTGACCAAGCGCGACTCAACTGGCACCTTAAGACTCAGTAGCCCGTCGTAAGACACGTTCCACAGGTCCGAACCAAGGATAGATCCCTGGGCAACACCCGATGCAATTTCCATCTTTCGTTGGCCCTGTGTCGTGTCGTAGAGCAGGCTTTGGTCTTTTAGGTCGTTCGTCAAAAGCCGCACTAGATATTCTAAAACTTGAAGAGAGTTTTTCAGCGTACCCAGAATATCAGCCCATCTAGCGGGGTTGCGGGCGTTTCTGACGTCGACTGTCACCAACAGAACGATCCGTCACTTGGCACGACTATATGCCTCTGCTTTTTAGACCACGTTCACCACCTCTGCAGTAGCATCAATGGTAGAACGTCCTGCTCTAAAGCCGTATTGCCGAGTAGATAGTTCCCCAGTAGCACGAATCGCGTCAGTGAGTCTTCCCTTGATGAGTTTCTCTAGCACTTTCCCAGCCGTGTCTAGCATGCATAACGGGTGGTATCCAGATGGCGATTCGGGATTTCCCTTCCCCTTGCTGATCAGCATGCGCCTTGCCACCTTCCATCGTACCGGGAAACCCCGTCCCGTAGGCAAGCTTTGAATGTGCTGAGCAGCAAGTCAGGACAATGGTGATAGACGAGCCGCAACACCTCAGCTGGAACACCATCTGGAACTGGAGCCTTCCTGGCTCGACTGCTGTTTCACCATAGACAGCGTCAACATGGACGGGATGGGTGGGGAACAGTCCCGGCACTATCGCGTCCATCTTTTCCGCGTCATGTATACAACGCTTCCGTAGGGCACCAAGCTTCCGCATAACTAGCTTGTAGACAAGGCCCCACGAATCCTTGTTTACATTGTCCACTAGGTCTTGCCAGCAGTGAGCCTTGCTATTGTTGTCAATTTACGAAGGTATTTTCTGGCTGATTTATATGCTGCCACCGAGTTACACACCTAGTCTAGGTTCCACGCCCGTTGAGCCTCACGTCGAAGCTCGTGACACTACCTTCGCTTTTTCGCGATTTCAGTTGATCATTGGGGGTTTGCCCTGCCGGGTTTTTTTTCGGGACATAGAAGCGCAGCAAGCAGGCGTAACGGTGTTCGTAGTTGATTTCACCACGTTTTGAGCTGAATGTAACGTCCGGTATGGTTCCCTCACAGCCAATTTGGCGAAAAGTTGGCATATTTCCAGAGTTTAGTACGACGAGGGCCATCCTGGCTGCCATTTCCTGGATTCGTTTTCCACGCGGATCCATCTAAGGCATGCCCTATTCGAGTGTAAGAACGCTTTGCCCTCTGCGTTCAAGAGAGCGCCCTGCAGAGCCTGAAGTTTGGCTTGAAAAGTTGATATCGATTCGTTTGGCGTTAGGTACACACTAAAGAAGGTGTTCCCTGAGCACCGAACCCACACGAAACCATCCCCCTGCCCACAAATCTCCACTTGGAAAGCACTGTTCCAAATCCAGACGGCCGCAGTACCAGCTTCGTCAGAATACCATAGTGCAGGACTTTTATCGTGGTGTTGCTCACTCAGCAGTAAGAAGTCAGCTTTCATGTCCCTCGCAAACTGCTCAAGCAGATTTTGGGCGGTTGAACTGTGGTGTAGGCTTGGCTGAAGGATGCGGGTCATCGAACTTCTGATTTTGCCTTGGCTAAGGCTTCCTGGAACACCCGGTTTTTTCTTGATCCTAAGATATGTCCAAAATCAGCTCTTGGATCAGCATCCTTGCAGAGAATACAATGTGCCTCCTTTGTACACTCTTTTCTTTTGTGTGCCATTTCACCGCATTTGTAACATAGGGAACTCCTATTGAGTCGTTTGCATAATTGTGTGGTGTAACCATAGCCAAGGCATTTGAAACATTGAAGCGGCGTTGCTCTTCACCGTATCCTACAGACAAACCACTTGCTTTGTCCTTGTTCAGGAATTGTTCAGCGTCCTTTTTGGTCAAGTCAACTATGGCCCTGCATTATCCCCTGTTGTTTTCTCATGTCAGTCTCGCCTTGATCCTTCCCACGCTAGGGAACCCCCTTTTGATGGCCTCTTCTATTTCGGCTTGATCCATGACGCAGTCAATTTGTCTTATTTCGATCATTGCCATCGGTTTGAGCGAGGCCATTGTTGCGCTTTTGCCAAGGACTTTCTTTACTGCGTCGCTGAATGCTTCCTTATTGCTGGCCTCTGCTCCGAATTCGACCAGTATGTGGCCTGACAGCGTTGGTCGTACTACTTTAATGGTAGTGTTGTTGTCTTCGGGCCATACGTTTCTCCTAATGTCCCGCAGTACCTCCGCGCAGGATCGGCCATCTTGGGGTCTTACGAACAGTGCCTCCTACCGGGGTCTTCGTTGGGGCTTCTGTCTCTCCTGTTTTGCGTCATGTCCTTTGAACAGCCCAGAATCTGCTTGAGTGGTCTGCATGGGACATGAAAGCTGACGCGTTGTTGAGTGAGCAATGTCACGATTAAAATTCAGCCTCATGGTATTCTGATATAAAGGGTTAGTTGCCACCCCGGGGAGGGCTGTGGACAGAAGGACGGATCGTTTCCTTTGGGTTTGGTGCTCAGGAACCACCCTTCTTAGTGTTTACCTAACGCCACGAGAGTCGATATCATCTTTCCAAGCCAAGTTTAATGCTTTGGAAGGTATAGTCTCAAACATCTACTTTTGCGGCTACGCCCCCCAACGGCTCACTGGGGAAGACTCCAATTCAAATGGAATCAAATAGGACATGTCTCTAACAGGTATGGAGGCGAAACAAGTCCTTAAAAATGGTAGCTAGGATGGCGTTTAGAATAATAAACACCTTAAAACGCCAATGTCCTGCCATATTGGCTGTGAAAGAACCATACTGGACGTGATATTTGCCTCGAAGTTCTTAGTATGGAGGATACACAAATAGAGAGGACTGGAGGACTACTCAGCCAGTAATTATGAGTAGATTTTGCTTGAGGCTTGTGATGTTGCCCCCATTGTCCATTCTCTCAACCTTCTGCAACTGGGTAGAACATCAGAAAGAAGGACGTCAAGAGGTTCGTTCAGTTTCTCGCGGCAAGTGCTGCGATTCAGTGTGATTTGCAAGGGATAGAAGAACTGGCACCTCAAGACGTAGTGAACCATACTATGACCATCATCGCGACAAATTGCAGCGCTCCTTTGCCCCGTCCAATACCTCGGCACGACAAACCCCCAAGTGTACTGGCAGTCAACTGAAATCACTTAAAAGCGCAGAGAGTGTCACAAGCTTTGGCGTGATGCTCAACGAATGTGGAGCCGCGACAAGGCGTGCAACGACGTAGCAGTATTTAAGTCAGCAATGGAATGCTTTCTCAAATTGATTTGGAACAGCAAGGCTCACTGCTGGCCAGATCTGGTGGAGAATGCAAACAAGGATCCATGGGGCCTTGGCTACAAGCTAGTTATACTGAAGCTTGGTGCCCCATGGACGCCTTGCGTTCATGATGCGGAAAAGATAAAAAAATAGTGCGAAACTTTTCTCCGCCCATTTCGTCAATGTTGACACAAGGTATGGTAAAAGATAGACTTTTCAGTCTCCACACAGCCGAAACTGAAAAATGTAGTCAATAATTCGGAAAAAGGAAGGCTATATGTCTGATCGGTATTCTAGCCGAGGTCCTGCAACTGATTTTTAGGGTTTTGTACTAAAATACAAAACCCTATTGCAATCACGACCTGTGTCCGTCTGTCCGTCCGTCCGTCCGTCCGCCGTCCGTCCGTCCGTCCGTCCGTCCGTCTGTATGTCACAGCACTTTTTCTCCGAAACTATAGAGGCTACAGCCATGAAACTTTGTGGAAAGGTCAGAAGTGGTGACCTCTTGAAAGTTCAAGGTTGGAAAATTATTTTAAAGGCGTTTAAGGGGGGTCTCCCCGTATAGGGAGGTGACCCCTCAAAAAAAAAATTTCACCATTGGTAGTCGAGTAGGGTGTCATTGGAAAGGTCTCAATGAGATCGTTTCAAAACAAGTCTTAGAATCGCCTTATGAGTACCGAGGGGGGCAGGGGGAGGGGAAATGTACGAACTTTTCGCATACCCCCCCTCGCGATTGGACACCTTCCATCCGAAAAATCTGAAAAAAATCAAGAATGTAGGCCTTACTGAGTACAACAACAACAAATACATGAGAAGTCGAAATTCACTCAACTTTGTTAGTAATAGTATGATTTATCGATTTTATATTTTCTTGAATAAAATCCAAACGGTACCCTTAAGTTCAATAAAATTTAGCAAACAGATGACTTTTTATAAGATTGATCTTTTCTGAAAGTTTCATAAAAATCGAATGGTATTTAATGAAGTTATAGCGATTTGAATTTTCCTGTATTACTATGGAACAATATGCCCTATATTACTATGGAAACATATGGCTATGGAGCCATATGCGCTTTTTATCGATTTAGACACTACAGCCTTTCTAGGATTTGCATGAAAATTTCAGGAATGATAGGTATCATGAAAATGAGTACATACAATTGAAACAAGTCGAAGAGGCAGGAGAGAGCTCTTAGCAAAAGGGCTTCGTAACCATTCTAGGATTCGAAAAAATAGGCCATGAATCGATGATTACAGTACAGAGGAGTGGGCCCTGAAAAAAATTTCATGAAACGTAGCCGATATGAATATCAACTGAAAGTTCTCTATGAGAGCTTTTCAAAACAGTTCTTAAACTGACAGTTTTTGCTTCAGTGGGGGCCAAGGGGGGGTAAATACATGAAAAATGTGTTTCTAAAAAATCTGGAAAAATTATCAAGGGAGATATCTATGGGTATAAGTAAAACAAATACCTCAGAAGTCACAATTTGTTCAACTTTGTTAATAATAGTATGATCCTCGAATTTCACATTTTCTCCAATAAAATCGTCTTTGACATGTTTCTTGATTTTATTCGTTGCTGGTTACTGCATTTTGTAAGTTGAGTACAAAACCCTTCTGACATGAGCATAGGTCTGTCTACCCAACTTGTTTACCATTGTTCTAATTTGCTGCTCAACACACTCCACGTTTGCTTACGAGACAGGATTTTTCCGATGAAATCGAACGTGGTGACGCTCGTTCTGATCAGCAACCAAACCTGACAGCCTAGCATTGAATCGTTTGACACATTACTGCAGGGTGGACCTCATTTTGCTTCGCTATTAAGCGGGTTTAGTCTGGGATCCCTCCTCTTGTTGGAAGGAGAGAGGTAGAGGGATTGCTAGAAAGTGATCCCCGATAAGAGTGTGAAGTGCTGAAGCACAAAAATACGAAACGGCACTTACTTGACTGATAGTCAACAAAGAACCCAATTCATCAAAGAAATTATTCCTGATGAGGACTATGCAGTCTGTACTACTCTACGGATCAGAACTACGGGCCGGCGTCTTTAGCAAAGAACTATACCAAAAGTAACAGGCACAGAGAGAAGCGGTGGAGAAGATTGCATGCGCATACCGAATAGCTTCTGGGCCGGTATTGTTGGTAATCACGGGGGGTGATACCCACTACCATCCATGTGAAAGAGTGCAGACATATGTATGTACCTACAAAACGGTAACGATGACTATTGATGCTAATGGCTGAGAAATGGACAATCGTTTTTTACCCATCACAACCTAGGCAACAGTAATAGCAAAGACACCAGAGAAAAGAAAAATTTGACGGTAGGTTGGTTTTTGGGTTTGGTGTTTTATGTTTTGTCACGCTAATGATAACTTCACGTCAAGTGCAAAGTGAAGCCAGCACATTTTATATGTTAAATACAAAATGATTGGGTAAAGGAACTCAGAAACGTTTCATCTCTATAATTTTGAGGAATAATTTAGCTAAGCACTAAGCTGTTCGATTGGATTTCAATACGCTAGTCTCTTGTTTTTCAGCTTTGTACTCACAAAGATCTGCTGGCATGGTTTTTTTTCAGGTTTTTAGGATGAAAAGTATTCCATTGCAAGGGAGAAAGCTAAAATTTACCGTACAATGTTTGTGATATAGTTTTAATAGCTAATATTGAAAGTTCTTATCAAGACCTACATATAATTTGATACACATATTGACTACGTTTTGCAAAAACTAATGTTTATAGATTCAACCGTTTATGGCGAGACCACTCTTAAGCCTTTTTAGAAATTTTTTTACACCGCATATTGGAAAAGGTTATAACCTTGAACATTTCACGAAATTTTACGTGTGTGGGTACTGTACTTTCTGAGTAAACCCGCTGTGACACTTAAAAAGGCAAATGCATAGTTGTTAATCTATCCATCAGATCACAACTCAAGTAGGGTTTTGTAAAAGAAACTTTTCTTCTTCTTCATACCACTACATCCCCTCTCGGGTCTTTGCATCCTGCTAAATTAATTAATTAATTATTAATTAGTTATCTCCGTTCATTGACTGTGTCTTCTAGCTTCATACTTCGAGCAATGATAAATTGCCCTCGTTCTCGTTTCTTCTGTTTCCCCACTATTATCTGCTCTTCAGTCATCTCAACAAATACCTTGTTGGGTATACATTGTCCGTTCATATGATTCACGTCGCCAACCCATTGCAGCTTCCGCAGTCTTACAACTGTTGAGACCTCCGACTCATCAGAAATCTCATACACTGCACGGTTCACTGGGCTCTATCTATCTTCGTTCTGATTATTCCCCTCAGTGCCCATCTCTCTAACGCGTTTAATATGTTTGCAAATGGTTCGGTTAAAGTTCATGCTTCAAAGTATAGTCACAGATTCGTATACATGGAGCTGTCTTCAATAAAATATTTTTTTGTGAACTTTACTTTTTGGCATAACTTGTCTTTTTCATTACCGGTTCTTTTCGTTTCGACGCTTAAATAAACAAATTTGTCCAAATTTTTATACAATATTGGCCAAGTATCGTATTTTGGGTACTAGAGGTATTTTTCTTCAACTGCGTCATGACTTGTTTTATTCTCATTGGTTTATAGCCCTATTAATTTTACCAAATTGAATTACAATGGGGCCAGGCTTTTGCCCTGCATTAGTACAATATTTGTGCCAAACGTTTCGGTGAGTTGGTTATTGATACGGCCTTGGGAGGTTGCTGATGTCATTGTTATTTTAATTAGACGGCCTAATTTGGGTGGTACATTAAAGCAAAGCATTATTTGGTACAATACGTTAAGATCATTACTGTCCTATGCTTGCTTAAAGTTAAGGAAAATTTGGTGTACGTTTACATTGAACTTCCAGCATTTCTGAAGTATACGCTTGACTGTAAGCAATGGGCCTATCATTGACCTACCTGCTCTAAAGCCACCTTGATACTCCCTACTAATAAATACTTTTGGCTTATGATCTGATTTCATTTTCTATGATCTTTGAAAATATTTTGTACGCCGTACAAAGTATTGATATGCCTCTATAGTTTTAGTGCTGTTGCTTGTCACATTTTTTGTAGATAGGCAATATAATTGACTGGCTCCCCTCAGCTGCCGTATGTTTTTGCTCCCAAAATAATAATAATAAAAATTATGCAAAGCCCTAAACAAGTTACGTAGATAGAACCGCGCTCATATCAGAAGGGTTCTTTACTCAACCTACGATATGCAGACACAAATAATGAATAAAATCAAGAAAAATTTTAATAGCATCTACAAAAAATATATACTCGCTTTAAAAAAATCCATTGTTACCCCACTTACTTGTTGCAATATTATTAATTGAATAAAAAATATTTTATCTGAAAATTTGGAGAAGATCTAATCAAAAGTGTAGTGTCTGTTTCCATAGGAAACCGGAATGGAAGCAAACCCCTACGTTATTTCTGTTGCAATAGGATGAAATTTCGTAAATATTATTCGATTTTATTGAAACTAACAGATTATGAGGCTCTTTTATCGGTTTATTGGAAAACCAACTGTCAGTGAATTTAAAAGTACCCATATGAATTAACTGGGAAAATGATACATCTATAAATGCTACTATTATTATTAATAAAGTTTAGTAAATTTAACTTTCCAAGGTATTCGTTATTATTATACTCATAAAATCGACTACTATCAAGAGCCAATAGCCTATATTTCCTCTAGGTGTTAAAAATGGGGAAAAATTGAACACAAATTTACTGAGTATTCTCATTTAAAGCCGCCGCGAATTTATTTTGCGATTACTGATGTCACTCACTGAACGAATTCTTACATATATATATGATTTATATTCTTTCCGAAGTTATCATTCCAATCCTAATTAGCCCGTAGTGTCTGAGTCGATTGAAAAATGTAAAATTGATAAATCAGAAACTCATACAACTGACCCAGATACTTTCTACATAATATGTCAGGCAGCATGGTCTCATATAAAAACTAGGCGATAACTTAACAAACTATTGATAATACGTAAAGCAGCATGATGAATTTGGTTGAGATGTGAAGCTTATCTTCAATGTGTACCTATTCTATGGCCTGGGCCAACAATCAGTTGGAATAAAAGAATGACTAGAAGTTTTAATCAACATTTGGGCAGTTAAATGAAATGCTATAAGAGAAAAGGTAAGCTACATCAACAAACAATTATAAATAAAAAGTATCAATATTTGACGGACAAACTGTTTGGAGCTTTTATTAGTTGTATTTACGTAAAACCAATCGCTAGAATCAACGAGAATGGATAAAAACATTTTCTATTGCTCTAAAGGCCCAACTGACTAGAGTTTCCAAACTATTTCTATTGAGAGGCATTTAAACTTCAGCTCATAATGAATGCAATTGATATATGATAAGGATGGAATCATCTAAAGCAGATATACAGATCACAGCTACTAAATCGCATACAGAAGTGGAAGAAACGCTGGAGCAGTCAGAAAGCAAAAGTCTGGCACCATTAGCTTACAACCCAGAACACTGAGACGATGCAGTAAGGATTTTTTTTTTGTGGTAGGGAGGTGAAGGCATTTATGCCCGCCGAGTCTGGCAGTGTGGGACTCCCATGGAGGATACCTTTCGACTACCAACTAAACACCTCCCTTGTAAATCTGAGAACCTAGCCTGGAACCGTTTGACACATTACTTCGGGCCAGGTCTCGTTTTGTTACGCCGTGGGGCGCCTTCAAGCTGGGGAGTCCCTTTCCTAGCGGGAGGGGAGAGGGGAAGAGGAATTGCCAGAAGAGCGATCCCCCAGCCCCAGCACCTCCGGCTGCTGTGAGTCCCTTTTATATTGTTACATGTACAAATAATTACATGTACAAATAATTCTGCGAGCTACTGTCGCAATTATTTTCATCATCATTAAGAACGTCAACAAATGAATTTACTCGAACCCGCGAGTAAATTCAACAAGCATAATCAACATCTGCAAGCGACGTCACTCCATTCATGAATTTGCTCGAACCTACCAGGTACCTCTCGGTAGAACGTTCGCCAATATGCGAGAAATGGGTGAAAACTTAGAGACCCTATATAAAGGCGAGCTGAATGAATGGGTGAATCATTCATTCGACCGCTATAAGAACTGCGAAAGTGTGTAAGAAGTGTGTTTCGTAATAGTGAAGTGATTTAGAAGACAATTGCGATAAGAAATTTATGGACAAGTGTTAGATTTTATTTTAATAGTGAAAATTAAAATTAGTGAAAGTGTTAAACTGATTATTGTGCACTTTCTTGAATTAAATAAACTCTTAACTTAAATTAAAAGACATTGCGTTTTCACTTTCCCGGAACGTTAAAATTATAGGCCGCGAACCAATAACACGCGACAGTGGTGTCGAGAAGTGCGATTGAAATTTTGAAGGGAAAACGTTTAAACAATTTTAAAGTGCACAATTGTGAAAAGTAACTTAAAAAATAGCCGAAACAATAAAAAATGCCAGGAAATTTACATCTTAAAATTAATCAATTGAGCATATCGGAGCTCAAAGAGGAGTTGGAACAACGAAATCTGGCTACACAAGGTACAAAGGCCATACTGATTGCACGCTTGCGTGATGCGATCGAGTCGGAAGGCGTGAATCTGGATTTGGGTGAGCTCTCAGATGCAGAAAAAGGCGCAGAAGGTGGTGAAGCCGGAACACCAAAACCAAAGGAACCAGAAAATGCGCTGATGCAGATGTTGATGCTGATGCAGCAAGATCAGCGACAACAGTCATCCAATTTAACAGCGAAGTTAAATGAACAATCAGCGAAGCTAAGCGAACAATCAGCGCAGCTAAATGAACAGACATCCAGTTTAGCTGCGAAGCTAAATGAACAATCAGCGCAGCTAAATGAACAATCAGCGAAGCTAGACCAACAAGCGTTCGAAATCAAGGTGGACATCGCACAGAAGCTGGAAAAACAGTCAACCGAAATAAAAGCGGAGCTCAGTAGTCTCAACAGCCAAATTAAATGCGTCGAGGAGAAGGTATACCAGGTCGAGGAGAGAATCAACCTTGAGATCAGCCAGGTCAACCATGAGATGGAAAAAGTGAAAAAGGATTTAGAAGCAGCGAAGGCAATAGTAACCGCCTCACCAGCCCCAATTATAACAGCAGCGCAAAGCTCATCTAGAAATGTGCAAGCACCAATATTCGATGGGCAAACGGTCTGGACTATTTACAAAACCCAGTTCGAAGCAGCCGCTCGCATAAATCACTGGAATGAACAGGAACGAGCAACTGCATTGATTCTCGCTCTAAGAGGCCCAGCTGCCGAGCTGTTGCAGACGATCCTCGTTGAATTGCACTCAAACCCGAATGCTATAATGAATGCGCTCGACATGCGTTATGGAGACGATCATCTAAAGCAGATTTATCGGTCACAGCTAAGGCATCGAATGCAGAAGTCTGGTGAAACCCTACAGCAGCTAGCCCAAGATATTGAGCGACTGGCACTTTTGGCTTATCCAGCCTACGACCCAGAACATCGAGATGATGCAGCGACAGAAGCATTCATCAGCGCACTAAAGGACCCGGAATTGCAACAAGCCGTGCGTTTAGCTCAAAAGCAAACGGTTAAGGACGCATTGGCTTATAGTCTGAACTTTGAGGCAGCGAAAAATGTGACTCGTACCACTGCCCGGGTTCGTGAGGTAGTGACAGACGAGTGCAGGTGTGAGCGCGTGGAAATTGAGCGAGACCGGCATGTAAATGGTGCGCCTAGATGCTGGAATTGCGGAGAGAAGGGGCACCTGCAAAGAGACTGCAAGAAGCGAAGAGAACCGAGCTATTGTCCAGGGTGTGCAGCTAGAAGGAGATCCAGACCGAGTCAGGAGCCCAGAATGGAAGCCCTTCAAACAGAGGGGTCGGGAAACATGTAAGAGCCAACTTCGTGGGGCAGAGGTTGGCTAGGAGGATCGACGTCCCCAGCACCACCATCACCGTGTCAAGACTACATCGTGGAGAAGCGGACTTATGCCTTCCGGGTCAAGTTGACGGAGAACACTGCACCATAACAATCGACACTGGTGCAACCCGATCGATTATCCGACCAGACCTAGTTAGACAGCAACAACTTCACAAGGGCAGAATTTTCTCACTACGGACAGCTACGGGAGAAACTGCACCTGTTCATGGAGAGGTCAACCTCCAGATACAGTTGGGAGACCTTGTGTTCCGACATAATTTTCTGGTCGCGAACATTATGGATGACTGCATTCTCGGAATGGATTTTCTGCGACCACATGGAATCACGTTGGACTTGGGAAAACGTGTATTGAAATGGCAGAATGTCGAAGTACTGATGGAGGATCCCAGCGTCCAAATCCCCAAGATGAATGTAGTGGTATGTACTGACACTGATGTACCGAATTCTTCCGAAAGCATTGTATGGGCCAAGCTTGATGGTGATTCTGGAGACTACCGATCTTATCTGATAGAGCCAACGAAGACATCCGCATTGCGCAGCTTGATTGTAGGACGAAGCCTTGTAAAATCTTTAAGGAACGGATATGTGCCGGTTAGAGTCCTTGACACCGCAGACTCAACCACGAGCATCAAAGCGGGAGAAGTCATCGGCAGCTGCCAGCCTGTTTCCATCATCACCTCTTTGGAAGCTACTCACAACCATCATTGGAAAAGGAGGCAAGACACAGGCAAAGCCATCCACGTCTGCAATATTGAAGCAAGTCAAATTGCCGGTGCAGCTATTCAAACGAGCCTCTGATCTGGTCACCAAGTACAGTGACATCTTCTCAACAAGCCCGGATGACCAAGGCCGAACGAGTTTGGTAACTCACGTCATAGACACACAGGGAGCCAAGCCGATTCGACAAGCACCAAGACGTCTCCCTATAGCCAAACAAGGAGAAGTGAGCGCGCTGATCTCGGACATGGAAAAGCAAGGCATTATCGAACCTTCTGTAAGTCCATGGGCCGCGCCTGTAGTTCTAGTAAAGGAAAAGGATGGTAGCACTCGCTTTTGTGTCGACTATAGGCAGCTTAACGACGTCACTAAGAAAGATAGTTACCCGCTCCCACGCATCGATGACATCATGGACACTTTAGCCGACGCAAAATGGTTTTCTACACTCGATCTCAAGAGTGGCTACTGGCAGGTAGAAATCGACAAGAAGGACCAAGAGAAGACCGCATTTTCAGTTGGGACCAGATTGTGGCAATTTGTGGTGATGCCGTTTGGGCTTTGCAATGCTCCAGCCACTTTCGAACGCTTGATGGAATACGTGCTACGTGGTCTAACCTGGAAAACCTGCTTGGTGTACCTAGATGACATCATCGTCATCGGGAGAACGTTCGAAGAGCATGTGCGGAACTTAGAAGAGGTCTTCTCCCGACTGCGACTGGCAAATTTGAAACTTAGTCCCGACAAGTGTACCCTTTTCGCAGCTGAAGTAAAATACCTGGGACATGTCGTATCAGCTGAAGGGGTCAAAACAGACCCTGAGAAAATTGAAGCCGTGAAAAGCTGGCCAACACCAAACAACAAGCGCCAACTACGAAGTTTCCTGGGCCTGGCAACCTACTATCGAAGATTCGTCAAAGACTTTGCCAAAATAGCTAAGTGTCTTCATCAGCTAACCGAGAAAAATCGTCCGTATGTCTGGAATGAACAATGCCAGACAGCCTTTGAGACCCTGAAGGAAAAGCTATGTGAATCACCCGTACTGGCGTATCCGAAACCCGGAAAAATGTTTGTGGTTGACACCGATGCAAGCAACGGCGGTATTGGAGCTGTACTCTCCCAGCAGATCAATGGCGAAGAAAGAGTCCTCTCGTATTACAGTCGAGTTCTTTCAAAAAGTGAGAGGAACTACTGTGTGACCAGGAAGGAGCTATTGGCTATAATAGAGGCCACCAAGCAGTTCCACAAGTACCTATATGGCCAGAAATTTGTTCTTCGAACGGACCATGCATCATTGAGATGGCTACTTAACTTCAAAAACCCCGAGGGACAAGTTGCGAGATGGATCGAAAGATTGCAGTCATACGACTACGAAATTGTTCATCGTAAGGGCGGAGTTCATGGAAATGCTGACGCCCTATCTCGTCGCCCATGTCCAGCTAACTGCAAGCATTGCCGACGGATTGAGGAAAAGGAACCGCCCGTTGATCTGCGACTGATAACGGCCAAATTCGATGAAGGTTGGTCATCGGAGGAGATTCGAAATGCCCAGCTAGCCGATGAAGACATCGGACCATTGCTCGTATGGAAGGAGACGACTGGGCGACCTGAGTGGAAGGACGTTTCAACGCATGGCGCAACCCTGAAAAGCTATTGGGCACAATGGAACTCCCTTCAGGTGGAGGGTGGTGTACTCAAGCGGAAATGGGAAACGGCAGATGGCAGCTCCTATAGGATGCAAACTATACTACCCAAAAGCCGAATCCACGATGTGGTAAGGGAAATGCATGAAGGATCCTCGGGAGGCCATCTTGGTGTTAACAAAACCTTAGCGAAATTGCGGGAAAGATTCTACTGGCTCCACGCTCGAGAAGACGTAGAGGACTGGTGTCGCAGATGCACCATTTGCGCTTCCGTCAAAAGCCCAAAACGACGACTGAGAGGACAAATGCAAACCTATAACGTGGGGGTACCGTTTGAAAGGATTGCTGTTGACATCGCTGGACCCTTTCCTGAATCTGAATGGGGAAATCGATACACGCTGGTTGTAGCTGATTATTTCAGCAAGTGGCCCGAGGTCTACCCCATTCCCAACCAGGAAGCAACTACGGTAGCCGAACAGCTAGTGTTAAATTGGGTCAGCAGGTACGGCGTGCCTTGTGAACTACATTCGGATCAAGGCCGAAACTTTGAGTCACTAGTTTTTAGCGAAATGTGCGAGCAGCTGGGAATACGGAAAACGAGGACAACACCGCTGCATCCCCAATCCGATGGAATGGTCGAACGTTTCAACGGCACGCTCAATAAACACCTTGCCAAGATGGTTGACGAGAACCAAAGGGACTGGGACCGACATATCCCACTATTTTTAATGGCATATAGAGCCGCTGAACATGCGTCGACGGGCCAAGCCCCAGCCAAAGTCATTTTTGGAAAGACTATTCGTTTGCCAGCCGATATAAAGTTCGGAACACCCCCTGAGAAACCCCAAACGGTTTCGGAGTACGCAAGTGATCTAAGACAACGGTTGAACCAGATACATCGGACAGTGCGAAAACACCTCGAATCGGCTACTGACCGCATGAAGACCAGGTATGATCTAAAGGCTAATTCTACTGGCTTCCAGCAAGATGACTTGGTGTGGCTTTATAACCCGCAACGGCGAAAGGGTAGGTCTCCAAAGTTGCAACATAATTTGGAGGGACCATACCGAGTTACAAAGCGAATCAACGACGTCGTATACCGAATACAGGAACATCGTAAGCCGAGAGCTAAAATGAAAATCGTGCATCTGGACCGTCTTGCCCCATATTACACCCAGGGAGAATTGACTACAAATAGCGACACATCTTTTCGGGGCGAAAAGAACTGAGATGGGGGCAGTGTTACATGTACAAATAATTACATGTACAAATAATTCTGCGAGCTACTGTCGCAATTATTTTCATCATCATTAAGAACGTCAACAAATGAATTTACTCGAACCCGCGAGTAATTTCAACAAGCATAATCAACATCTGCAAGCGACGTCACTCCATTCATGAATTTGCTCGAACCTACCAGGTACCTCTCGGTGGAACGTTCGCCAATATGCGAGAAATGGGTGAATACTTAGAGACCCTATATAAAGGCGAGCTGAATGAATGGGAGAATCATTCATTCGACCGCGATAAGAACTGCGAAAGTGTGTAGGAAGTGTGTTTCGTAATAGTGAAGTGATTTAGAAGACAATTGCGATAAGAAATTTATGGACAAGTGTTAGATTTTATTTTAATAGTGAAAATTAAAATTAGTGAAAGTGTTAAACTGATTATTGTGCACTTTCTTGAATTAAATAAACTCTTAACTTAAATTAAAAGACATTGCGTTTTCACTTTCCCGGAACGTTAAAATTATAGGCCGCGAACCAATAACACGCGACAATATTTTAGGACTGCCCAGCATAATGCGCCACCTGGTTCCATTTGTCAACCGATTCGAGCATCACCGCAACTATATTATCCGGGGTGAGCTCTCCCGTCTCCCTGTAGAGTTCCCTTCGCAGCCTGGCCCATTTGGTACACGCAAAAAATGTGTGACAGGCATTGTCCTCCTCTCCTGGGCAAAACCGACAATCGGGAGACCGTGACTTGCCGATCTTGTGCAGGTAAGACTGAAAACACCCGTGCCCGCTCAAAAGCTGGGTCAGATAGAAGTCAGTCTCACCATGCCCTCGATTTAGCCACGGTCTCACATCCGGGATGAGGCGCGCAGTCCACCTTCCCTTCGTGCGATTCCTCCAAGACTGCTGCCAATCGTTGAGCGAGCGTTGACTCTCCTCGCGGACAACGATCTCCCTCGCATCCTCGTTTCGGCGCAGGTAAATAGCGCGGCGCTCTCTAGCAAGGAGGGCGACAGGTATCACGCCTGCAATCACTCTCACCGCCGAGTCGGAGACTGTTGGATACAAAGATGCAATTCTCAGTGCTCCTCTTCTCTGTACCTGTGCCAATCGTTTTCGGTATACCTCCTTGCTGAGAGCGTCGCCCCATACCTCTGCTACGTACAGTAGCACTGACCCTACAACACTCATCAAGAGGCGTCTTCTTGATGGGCTGGGTCCCCCTACGTTGGCCATAAGTCGACTCAGGGCCGATATTCCCGAAGCAGCCTTCTCAGCCGTTGCCCTGATTTGCTCAGAGAAAATCATCTTCGAGTCGATCAGTAGCCCCAGGCACTTCACCGCTGGCTTCGATTCGATCTGTATATCTCCAATACTGATCATCCTTACTCTAGGGATTCTCCTTTTTGTCAAGATGACCACTTCGGTTTTCTCCAGTGCTAAACTGAGCCCGCGAGCAGTCATCCAGTCCGTCACTCGGCGCATTAGCATACCTAGCCTAAGTTGCGCTTAATCAACGGTGCGTCCGGCGACCAGAGCCGCAACATCATCCGCATAGTCGACCAAGCGCGACTCATCTGGCATCTCAAGTCTCAGTAGCCCGTCGTAAGACACGTTCCACAGGTCCGGACCAAGGATAGATCCCTGGGCAACACCGATGTAATTTCCATCCTTCGTTGGCCCTGTGTCGTGTCGTAGAGCAGGCTTCGTTCCTTTAGGTAGTTCCTCAAAAGCCGCATTAGATACTCTGGAACTTGAAAAGAGTTTTCCAGCGTGTCCAGAATATCCACCCATCTAGCGGAGTTGAAGGCATTCCTGACGTCGAGTGTCACCAACAGGACGATCCGTCACTTGGTGCGACTATATGCCTCTGCCTTTTGGACCGCGTTCACCACTTCTGCAATCGCATCAATGGTAGAACGTCCTGCTCTAAAGCCGTACTGCCGAGGAGATAGGTCCCCAGCAGCACGAATCGCGTCAGTGAGTCTTCCCTTGATGAGTTTCTCTAGCAACTTCCCAGCCATGTCTAGCATGCATAACGGGCGGTATGCAGACGGCGATTCGGGATTTCCCTTCCCCTTGCTGACCAGCACGAGCCTCGCCACCTTCCATCGTACCGGGAAAACCCCGTCCCGTAGGCAAGCTTTGAATGTGCTGAGCAGCAAGTCAGGACAATGGTAACAGACGTGCTGCAAAACCTCAGCTGGAACACCATCTGAACCTGGAGCCTTCCTCGCTTTCAGGGAGAGGACTGCCTCCTCCAGTTCCAGCTGTGTGAAGAGTGGGCACTCGACTGCTGTTTCACCATGGACAGCGTCAGCACGGACGGGATGGGCGGCGAAGAGTCCCCGCACTATCGCGTCCATCTTTTCCGCGTCATGCATTGTTACCCCCACTTTTTACCCGGGGAAACTGGGGTGCTCCGGCGAGGCTTGTGGACCCGGTTAGCTCGTCCGAAGACGGGCGTGGAGCGCCACTCGCTTTTCCCTCAAAGCCTCAACTAGCCGCCAAGCGAGAATGCGACTATCCGATTGCACTCGATGTTATTCGGCCGATACCCTCGCTACTAAATACCCTACGCTCTGTACTTCAATCCTACCCCTACACTACTTCACTAACACATTATATTCCTCACTTCTCAATTAGGATGTCCCTCGCGAGGACCACAATACCACCCCCGAACACTAAGACCTCCGCTATCACGGCCTTATTCAACCTCCCGACACTTCCACTTGACTTGACCGTCCAAGCCGCACTCGTTACAACAGCGAACTGAAACTTACTTACTTCTTTTTAGTGTCTTGAGCGGCACTAAAATTTCTTCCTTTGATCGTTACTTCAAACATCAATAAATTTCAATTATCTACAAGTTTTCTACTTTTATATTCACTCAAAAGAAACTATAATCTCAATAAAGAATACACTCTATCAAAAAGAAGAAACTTACGTTACTTATAACCCTACAAAGGGGCCCCTTCGACGATCGTGTTCGCTAGTATAATCCGTCGCCTTTCTTTTCCCAATTGAAATTTGCTCGTCGCTTTACCAATAATGTTGTTCTTAATGTGGATTCCGCTCTGCTGTTTCTGTTGTCTTCCGCTTAACGATTCCGCTGCACTTCGACTTTCTTTTTCGCTGACTTTCCTCGTTCCGTTGCCGTCGTCGCCCACGATACAAGAGATCAAAAAGAGGAGGCGCGTCATTCCTCGCGTGCTTATATAGCCTCCTCCTAACGGCTATGGTTCCGCTCGTCGGTCACCCACCTCTTCAGCGGGGTAATACCTTCTTGCCGCCACTTGGTAGCCGCTCCCCTCTGGTGGCGAGTACTCCAACTTCGGCTGAATCAGCTGAACGTAGTTCACTGACAGTTTGGCCTGTCAGTGATGTGTGTTTATGTTTCAGTTTTCGGCAGTATATTTTTTTAGTTATTTCAAAAAAAGAAAATCCTCACGTCTTTGGGACTTTGCTGCATATCATCAAAAAGCCCGAAGTTCAACCTAATGCGTGTCCGGGTCACGGCTACATGTGTTACGATTTATGTGGGTTGGTTACATTTTATAAATTATATTATACATCTGATCTATTCCCGTAAAAATGTAAAATTTTTTCTCTTATTTCCTGCTTTCATACGGTTTACTATCGCTTCTGCGTTTGTAGCTTTGAGTTTTATTTATTTTTACTTTTTGTTTCTCGCTTCTTTGCAAGTGTCTTGTATCTACTAAATATTGTGTTTGTGTGTGTGTACACGATAAATTGCTGTTTGCATTTTATTTCCTTTTTTTGGTTATACGTTAAATTGTTTGTTTCTTCCATTTCTAGTTATATTTCACCTTAAAACATAAATTACAATACTAAAACTGAAGCTAACTCAAAGATACACTTTACGTTGTTGGTCATCAATGTTTTCTGTATTTCTCATTCTCATAATTCGTTTGCATTGACGTTACCCCTGCGAACATGATAATTTCCATTTTGTTTGCTTATTTCATTCTACGATATTCAATCAGTACGCTCTTTAGTTTCTACATTTCTCATCGGTTTTAGCATTATTTCATTAATTTACTGCATCTTTAATAACTTTATTATCCTAATTTTTGTTTCGTTATTAATTTTACTTCTTTGGAACTTTTATCATCATCTTCCTCTAGAACGAATGTACAACACAACAATTTTTGTTTTGTATGTTTTCTCTGGTTTTTTTTTTTAAGTTATTGGATTTTACGTTAATTCTACCTGCTATAGCTCTATCGGTTTTGTCTTCCGGCCCTCGAGCGGTGCCGCGGCGTTCCGAGCGGTGTAGTTGTAATTCGTGTCTGATCACTATCTGCATATCATCATCATTATTATCGTATTATTATAATATATCATATTTCATTTATTAATTTTATAGTTAAATGAACAAAATAAATCTACTATCACGTTTAAATGCAACGGAAAGCTCCGTCATCATATTTTATCATCGTATTGTATATGCTGTCGACTGTGGCCGCGACAGACATTATTCCCACTCATTTTAAAGGCGGGTCAATTGGCATCAGCATCTACTAAATGTTTTCTTTTTTTCCCTTGCTCTACTGTGTCTAGCACACTCAATAGACATAAATGAAATCGATTTAAGCCACCTGCCACCACTTTGTATTGAAGTTTCCCAATAATCTTCACATCATAAGTTATTTGCACGGAAGCTTGAGGGTTATTTCATTATCTGAACCACCGTGATTATGCTCAATGGCTTCAAATTTCATACAGCATGAAGCGACGTCATCATCGGACTTACCCCAATTTCCTTCCGACAGCGGATTTATGTAAGCGACGTAGTGTCCGTTTTGATTGTCTCCTGAATGGACTACGAAATAGAAATCACTCCTTTCTCAGCTTCTTGAAGACTGTACTCTTCACCAGCATCGTATTTGGTGTCACCATCTAGCATTTCTGTAGCAATGTAACTCTGGAACGATTCGTAAACCGGACAATTATTCTAAATTTAGAGATGCGTTTCCATCGACAATATCATGGGAACCGATGTTTTCTAAATGTACTCGTTGCTCCCGGAGAAACTGTAGCGTTTTATCGGCATTTTCAAGACAGTGAATTCTCATCATCTGAATCCTCCTTGGCAACATCTGGCTCGATCTTGTTAGGTTTTGGTTTTATCGAAATATCTGGGGAACATTCCAACTTCGAACAGGCGGTGATTCTGATCGTCGTTCGATGACAATTATGTTTGCTTAAGACTACCAATAATCGTATTTAAACTACTAATATGATTACAATTTGGACTGGCAAGCAAAACCCTAGTCGAGTGCGGCTTAGCTTTCTGACTATACATAGTCACGCGAGTGTTACGATAGTGTTCGGGGTGAGGTAATCCTGGTGCCCTTCGGTTTTATCCGTAACATTTCCCCCCTACTTTTAGTGGATTTCCCTGAAATACACTCCTATGATACTAACCACTCAACGTCCCTGAGGTTACGAGTCGCCTGATCCACCAATTGAGCTAGCACGGCCCACCCGTCTCACCTAATAATAGTACTAAAAGAAAAAGAACAAAGAAAGAAGAGGAAAAAAAAACTATTACCACTACGTCTACTAACCTAATCGACTACGAATACTACGTAAGGAAGCAGAAAACTAATATTATGACCTCCACCAACCTAAAAAAAAAACTATGAGTGCTGAGCAAAAAGAAAGATACTAAGACTTCCGCCAACCTACCAGACTACGAGTATTGACTAAAGAAAAGAAAACTAACACTAACACGTCTGCCCACCTACCAGACTACGAGCATTGACTAAAGAAAAGAAAACTAACACTAACACGTCTGCCCACCTACCAGACTACGAGTACTAAGTAGGAAAAAGTTAGCTAAAGAGAACTAATACTAAGACTTCTGGGCCCCTCAACCCAATCTGTTATTAGTACCAACCAATATGAACCAAACCTGAAAACCTCAACTTCCCTTAAAACTACCGATAGTTCAACAACTCCCACTTCAATTAGTTAGGTTAGCTATCTACTTATTTTAAACCTCGACTCACGATCGCCCTAATTCTATCCAGTTATCCCTTGGTTTCTGATTCGCAGTTTTCCTACATATTGAAGCTCAGGTAAGCGAGTTCTCCTTCCATGCGTTACCCCTGGGAAACTAATTTCTATTACGAACCACCTTGTGTTAGAATGCGTATCTCACTCGTGTCTTCGTTACCGTGACCTTCCCTGGGTTGATCCGCTTCTACCTTTACGAGACGTACACTTTGAGGTCCTTCGCATGCCAAGTGCCTGCGTTTTTGCCGTCCATATCCAGCAACCTGAACCGAGACGAGGACTCGCGTTTCTCCACCTTAAAAGGTCCCAGGTATTCCGGAGCCAACTTAGCAGAATAGTATTGAGCCGCGTCTGACAGGGCGAAATTCCGCCTCCACACAAGGTCGTTGGGTTGAAATGGAGGATGTCTCCTCCGCAGGTTATACCGCTGATTACCTTTCTCCGCTGCCTCCTTCAAGCGCCTCATTACCTCCTCTCTCACTTCTCGGAGCTTCTCCGCCCGTTCTCGCGGATTGCTCAGGATATCCCCATCCTCAGGCGGTCTCGGTCCCTTTCGTGTAACCGCCATCTCCCGACCGAAATTGATGAAATAGGGCGTGTCGCCCATTGCCTCATGTGTGTAGGTGCGCAAGGCGCAACCAATTTGTGAGAGCCGATCGTCCCATTTTCGGTGGTTATTTCCTACGTACGCTCTCAGCATTCGTTTGATCGTTTGATTGATCCGTTCCGCTGGGTTTGCTTGCGGATGGTAAAATGGCGTGAACTGGATACTGCCCCCATACCCGGTCACCAAGCTATGCAGTTCCTTTGACTTAAATTGGACGCCATTGTCACACACCACCACTGCCGGCACCCCAAAAAGCATAAACACTCTTTCCTCTAGAAGCCTAGCTACCTCGACCGCAGTCGCCTTCCTCAGGGGGAAGATAAGAGGCATCTTGGTGAAGTAATCGACCACCGTCAAAATATAGGTGTTGCCTCGAGTAGAACGCGGCAGCGGTCCAACCAAATCCACACAAATAATTTCCCACGGTTCTTTGGCTTGACCAGCCCGAGAGGTCATAGGCCCATACGGGGGTTTCCTCTCTACCTTCGTAGCCTGACAAGTTTTGCACTTTGTCACGTACCGCCGAACATCTGCTTCCATTTTGGGCCAATAGAATCGTTGGGCTATGCGATCGTGGGTTCTGCTAATACCCATATGCCCTGCCATTGCGTCGTCATGGCATTCTAAGAGGATCGATTGCCGTGCGCCCTTGGGGACCACTTGTTTCCAGGAACTGCCACTCAACTCTGGATGCCGTCCGGGTATGTTCCGCCATAAGGTCTCCCCTTCAATCCGCCAGTCCGGAAACTTCGCTGGGTTTTTAAGAATCCTGGAACGCATGCCATCAAACCACCTGTCTCCACTGTCAGCTTCTACCACCGCAGTCACCTCTGGAAATGCCCGAGATAGCGCATCTGGAACTAGATGCTCCTTGCCTTTACGGTGCACGACTTCATAGTCGAACTGTTGCAGCCTTACTGCCCAACGAGCCAGTCGCCCATTCGGCTCCCGCAAATTATTAAGCCATACCAGAGAGTGGTGGTCGGTAATCACCGTAAAGTGTGACCCTTCTAGGTAGGGTCTCAGTTTTTCCACTGCCCACAACACCGCTAAGCACTCCCTCTCAGTGGTGGAATAATTCCTCTCCGTCTTTGAAAGACCCCGACTAAGGTAGCATACTACCTTCTCCCCCTCGGGGTGGCTCTGGCTTAGCACTGCTCCCAACCCATGATCGGATGCATCCGTCTGGACGTTAAAAGGTAAGGCGAAATCTGGGCACGTGAGAATCGGCGCTGATGAAAGCATCGCCTTGCAACGCCTGAAGGCCAACTCACACTGATCCGTCCATACAAACTTTTTATTTTTGCGCAGTAAGTTGTTGAGGGGTGCTGTGAGCGTAGCGTGATCTGGAATGAAACGTCGATACCACGACACCATTCCCAAGAATTGCCGCACTTTCTTCACACTGGTTGGTTGGGGAATACGCAGTATACACTCTACCTTTTCTGGGTCGACGTGCAGTCCACTTTCGTCTACCACGTATCCCAGGTACTTCAGCTGTGGCCGGCAAAACTCACACTTCTCGCGTGATACTCGTAGACCCGCCTCTCGGAGACGTGTTAGTACTACCCGGAGGATTTCCAAATGCTTCTCAAAATCCCCGGTGACTACTATAACATCGTCTAGGTATACGAAGACGTATGGCTCGAGTTCCGGCCCCAAAACCCTATCCACAAAGCGTTGCCACGTTGCAGGAGCGTTATGTAAGCCAAAAGGCATCCGATTAAAATGGAATAATCCACGTCCAGGTACCGTGAAGGCGGTGTAAGGCTTGGATTCCTTCGCCATAGGAATTTGCCAATAGGCGGACTTAATGTCTAGGGAGGAGAGATATCGGGCTGTGCGCAGTTTGTCTAGAGTGGAGGAGATAAATGGGAGTGGATAGGCGTCCCGCTGGGATACGCTGTTTAGCTTCCGGAAGTCCACACAAAACCGAAACTTCCCATCCTTCTTCTTTACCAAGAGGATGGGTGATGACCATGGACTCCCGGAAGGTTCTACCACTCCCAGGCGCAACATTTCATCCAGCTCTTTGTTGATGTGTGCCTGCACGGCCGGAGACACGGGGTAGTACCGCTATTTAATGGGTTCAGCCGATGTCGTAATCACATGCTCCACCCCTCTAGCACACCCTAGGCCATCTCCCATCAACACGAACTCCTCCGCTATCAGTGATTCCAAACGAGCCTCATCCTGTGGAGTCAACCTTGTTCTCCGTTGAAGTGCCTCACAGGCGGCTACCGCCGCGAACTCCCAAGCTTCCCTGCTGAGATCTAGAATGACCCGAAATGAACGCAGGAAGTCCACCCCCAGGATAAGTCCGTGTGGAACCGCAGGCACTACCAAAATTCCCATCCACCGCGTTACACCCTTCACCGTCACTGGTACCCTGGCTACACCCTCCGTTGGGACACATCCACTATCCGCTAACTTAATTGCTGGTTGTCTCGCCTCCTGAAGCTCCAACCCCTGCGTGCGCAGCAATTCCCAACCGGGTTTTCCGAGGATGGTATGCGTTGCTCCGGAGTCCAGTAATCCCACTATAGCTTGCCCAAACACTTCCACCTCCATATGTGGACGATTATCCGCTACCGTTTCCTCCAGCGCAAAATTCACCCTTGTCTCCTGTGCGACTAACTTATTTGGATCGCTCGTACCCCCTACGTCGCCTAGTGAGTACGGTTCCCGTTTCCCGAGGGTCCCGAATTCGGTGCTTGGCTTGATTGGCTACGTCTCACATGATCCTTTGGAACATTGGACAGCCTCCGTGTACACGTTGGACAGGTCGTTTTCCGTGTTCCAATTCTCCCACAACCGAAACATCTTTGAGGCTCACTGCAAGTCCTGGAGGTGTGTCCTTCACCTTTACAGTTCCAGCAGCGGATACCCCTATGCCCATCCTGCAATGCGGCAACCATACCTCCCTCTGTCGCCACACAATAAGCCAGATCCGGTTCCAATAACCGATGCGTCCGGGGATTCGGTGGAGGAACAAAGGACTCCACCGTTGCTCTTGTGGTCTCCAATGTTCTACCTAGTTGTACCAGGTCCACTATTGAGGAGATCGGCACCAGACTGAGCTGAGTCTGGTAGAAGGGTGCAATATTCCGCCTTATCCAGCGCAGCTTCTCCTGTTCCGTGCACGGTACCGTAAGTCGACGAAAAAGGCCTTCCATCGCCGCCACGTACACCCCAATGGACTCATCCTTTCCCTGTGTCCGGTGCCGAATTTCCTCAAAAAGCCTGTCGTCATAGTCCGGTGGTAAGAACTCTGCCCGCAACTCCTTCTTTACATCGTCCCAATCTTTGCATCTATGTTTTATCGCTCGGAACCATGTTAATGCCTTCCCTTCGAACAGATGGGATTTGGGTACCCCCTTCGCCTCTCGCCACTCTTCCACCCTTACCAGGAAAGAGCTCACTGAATTCGAATCCCCCGTAAAACGAATACCCCACTTACTCACATCTTGATGTTTCCCCAAGAGCTCCTCGACTCGGGGGGTAGAGCATATCGGTCCCATAGCACTTCCCAAAGCTTCTCCTGATATCACACAATCTCTCGCAGTTGGTGCGATCACCTCTGCCTCATCCTCATCTCCTTCAGCCTTAAGCATTAATTCACCCATGGACATTCTCAGGGCGGACCTCAACTTGCTCACCTCCTTCACTAAATCCACTTCATCTGTAGGTACCTTACCCAAACGTCGGAGACCATAATCCACCTTCGACGTGATCTTTAAGAAGTCCCCACTGTCCGTTCCACCTTCAAAATCTCTTAACAGATTCCTAATTTCCTCCACTTTCTCTTTCACGGCATCCACATCCTCTTTGGCCGTAAAAGGGTACGCATCTGTCTCAACCATCGAGCAGTCCAACGCTCGCTCCGCCCTGAGTGCTATCCGCAACGCCTTCCTCATTTCATCCACCGTGCCTAATGCCTGCTCCCGAATCCTCAGCTCATAAGTTAACTCATCCTTACTCAGCCTATCGACGAGGATCTTCCCTTTCAACGCCATTTCCCTTTGCTGAAATCGAACGAGTCTAATAAATGCTTAAAACTAGTTACACAACCACTTAATTCTAAATGAAAAAAACTCTGGATTTCTTATAAATTCAATCTAGATTTATATGATCACAAATTACAATTTACAAATATTACCCGCGCGGATTTCCACCGTTATATATAAACCTCCACCAACCACGATAAAACACACTCCCGCAAAATCAGTCACCACACTTCACTTTCGCAAGTTACGCGCCGCACCAAACAAACCGTCTCCACTCGCACTTCACGTGTATTCACTTATTTCACTTCACTACTCCACTTACTTTACAAAACATCCACGTTGGGCGCCAAATGTTACCCCCACTTTTTACCCGGGGAAACTGGGGTGCTCCGGCGAGGCTTGTGGACCCGGTTAGCTCGTCCGAAGACGGGCGTGGAGCGCCACTCGCTTTTCCCTCAAAGCCTCAACTAGCCGCCAAGCGAGAATGCGACTATCCGATTGCACTCGATGTTATTCGGCCGATACCCTCGCTACTAAATACCCTACGCTCTGTACTTCAATCCTACCCCTACACTACTTCACTAACACATTATATTCCTCACTTCTCAATTAGGATGTCCCTCGCGAGGACCACAATACCACCCCCGAACACTAAGACCTCCGCTATCACGGCCTTATTCAACCTCCCGACACTTCCACTTGACTTGACCGTCCAAGCCGCACTCGTTACAACAGCGAACTGAAACTTACTTACTTCTTTTTAGTGTCTTGAGCGGCACTAAAATTTCTTCCTTTGATCGTTACTTCAAACATCAATAAATTTCAATTATCTACAAGTTTTCTACTTTTATATTCACTCAAAAGAAACTATAATCTCAATAAAGAATACACTCTATCAAAAAGAAGAAACTTACGTTACTTATAACCCTACAAAGGGGCCCCTTCGACGATCGTGTTCGCTAGTATAATCCGTCGCCTTTCTTTTCCCAATTGAAATTTGCTCGTCGCTTTACCAATAATGTTGTTCTTAATGTGGACTCCGCTCTGCTGTTTCTGTTGTCTTCCGCTTAACGATTCCGCTGCACTTCGACTTTCTTTTTCGCTGACTTTCCTCGTTCCGTTGCCGTCGTCGCCCACGATACAAGAGATCAAAAAGAGGAGGCGCGTCATTCCTCGCGTGCTTATATAGCCTCCTCCTAACGGCTATGGTTCCGCTCGTCGGTCACCCACCTCTTCAGCGGGGTAATACCTTCTTGCCGCCACTTGGTAGCCGCTCCCCTCTGGTGGCGAGTACTCCAACTTCGGCTGAATCAGCTGAACGTAGTTCACTGACAGTTTGGCCTGTCAGTGATGTGTGTTTATGTTTCAGTTTTCGGCAGTATATTTTTTTAGTTATTTCAAAAAAAGAAAATCCTCACGTCTTTGGGACTTTGCTGCATATCATCAAAAAGCCCGAAGTTCAACCTAATGCGTGTCCGGGTCACGGCTACATGTGTTACGATTTATGTGGGTTGGTTACATTTTATAAATTATATTATACATCTGATCTATTCCCGTAAAAATGTAAAATTTTTTCTCTTATTTCCTGCTTTCATACGGTTTACTATCGCTTCTGCGTTTGTAGCTTTGAGTTTTATCTATTTTTACTTTTTGTTTCTCGCTTCTTTGCAAGTGTCTTGTATCTACTAAATATTGTGTTTGTGTGTGTGTACACGATAAATTGCTGTTTGCATTTTATTTCCTTTTTTTGGTTATACGTTAAATTGTTTGTTTCTTCCATTTCTAGTTATATTTCACCTTAAAACATAAATTACAATACTAAAACTGAAGCTAACTCAAAGATACACTTTACGTTGTTGGTCATCAATGTTTTCTGTATTTCTCATTCTCATAATTCGTTTGCATTGACGTTACCCCTGCGAACATAATAATTTCCATTTTGTTTGCTTATTTCATTCTACGATATTCAATCAGTACGCTCTTTAGTTTCTACATTTCTCATCGGTTTTAGCATTATTTCATTAATTTACTGCATCTTTAATAACTTTATTATCCTAATTTTTGTTTCGTTATTAATTTTACTTCTTTGGAACTTTTATCATCATCTTCCTCTAGAACGAATGTACAACACAACAATTTTTGTTTTGTATGTTTTCTCTGGTTTTTTTTTTTTAAGTTATTGGATTTTACGTTAATTCTACCTGCTATAGCTCTATCGGTTTTGTCTTCCGGCCCTCGAGCGGTGCCGCGGCGTTCCGAGCGGTGTAGTTGTAATTCGTGTCTGATCACTATCTGCATATCATCATCATTATTATCGTATTATTATAATATATCATATTTCATTTATTAATTTTATAGTTAAATGAACAAAATAAATCTACTATCACGTTTAAATGCAACGGAAAGCTCCGTCATCATATTTTATCATCGTATTGTATATGCTGTCGACTGTGGCCGCGACAGACATTATTCCCACTCATTTTAAAGGCGGGTCAATTGGCATCAGCATCTACTAAATGTTTTCTTTTTTTCCCTTGCTCTACTGTGTCTAGCACACTCAATAGACATAAATGAAATCGATTTAAGCCACCTGCCACCACTTCGTATTGAAGTTTCCCAATAATCTTCACATCATAAGTTATTTGCACGGAAGCTTGAGGGTTATTTCATTATCTGAACCACCGTGATTATGCTCAATGGCTTCAAATTTCATACAGCATGAAGCGACGTCATCATCGGACTTACCCCAATTTCCTTCCGACAGCGGATTTATGTAAGCGACGTAGTGTCCGTTTTGATTGTCTCCTGAATGGACTACGAAATAGAAATCACTCCTTTCTCAGCTTCTTGAAGACTGTACTCTTCACCAGCATCGTATTTGGTGTCACCATCTAGCATTTCTGTAGCAATGTAACTCTGGAACGATTCGTAAACCGGACAATTATTCTAAATTTAGAGATGCGTTTCCATCGACAATATCATGGGAACCGATGTTTTCTAAATGTACTCGTTGCTCCCGGAGAAACTGTAGCGTTTTATCGGCATTTTCAAGACAGTGAATTCTCATCATCTGAATCCTCCTTGGCAACATCTGGCTCGATCTTGTTAGGTTTTGGTTTTATCGAAATATCTGGGGAACATTCCAACTTCGAACAGGCGGTGATTCTGATCGTCGTTCGATGACAATTATGTTTGCTTAAGACTACCAATAATCGTATTTAAACTACTAATATGATTACAATTTGGACTGGCAAGCAAAACCCTAGTCGAGTGCGGCTTAGCTTTCTGACTATACATAGTCACGCGAGTGTTACGATAGTGTTCGGGGTGAGGTAATCCTGGTGCCCTTCGGTTTTATCCGTAACAGCATACAAGGCTTCCATAGGGCACCAAGTTTCCCCATGACCAGCTTGTAGCCAAGGCCCCACGGATCCCTATTAACATCGTCCACGAGGTCTTGCCAGCATCGGGCCTTGCTCTTGTTAATAAGCCTGCGAAGATATTTCCTGCCGGACCTGTATGCTGCTAGCCTAGTGTCTGCCTCCTCCCGTGTTCGCGCCCGCTGGGCCTCTCGCCGAAGTTTGTGACACTCGCTTCTTTGGTCGGCGATCTCGTTTGACCACCAGTATACTGGAGGCTTACCATGTCGGGGTCTCTGACGGGGCATGGAAGATTCGCAAGCAGCTATGATGGTACTCATAGTTGAGTTCACCAAGTCCTTGGCTGTAGGCCGTAAGCGCGTCAGCAAACCTCTCAACGTCCATCCTCCCAGTCCTCCATCCGAGGATTGAAGTTTGGGCATATGCACGCAGAGTGGCACCGTCGTGAATCTCAACAGCTATATACTGGTGATCACTAGCCGAGTAGTCCTCTAGTACTCGCCAGTTGTGTACTCTAGGTACCAGGGACTCCGAAGCGAGTGTCACATTGGGTATGGTTCCTACGCAACCCCAGCGGCGGAAAGTAGGGGTGTAACCAGTATTTAGGACAAAAAGCGCTGTTCTGGCCGCCATGTCCAAGATTTGCTTTCCCCTTGGGTCGGATTGTGGCATACCCCATTCAATGGCTCTAGCGTTGAAGTCTCCCAAGACCAGCATGTGGCCCTCTGTGTTCGAGACAGCGTCCTCCAGGGCATCGAGTTTGGTTCGAAATGATCGCATTGCCTCGTTAGGCGTCAGATAAACAATGAAATATGTTATCCCTGAACACCGCACCCACACAAAACCATCCCCGCGTCCATGGCCCTGCACCTGAAGGCGGGCGCTGTCTCGAACCCAGATGGCCGAGGTACCAGATTTGTCAGGGTACCACGCTTGCGAGTCCTTGTTATGATGTTGCTCGCTCAGCAACAGGAGGTCAGCTTTCTTATCCCTCGCAAACTGCTCAAGTAGGTCCTGGGCGTTTGTGCTTCGGTGCAAATTGACCTGCAGGATACGGATCATTTGAGTATCGATTTGCTTGAGTTAGGGCCTCCTTGAAAACCCTGCATCTCCCTGTCCCCGGCTCATGTTTGAGGTCGCCGGGTGCTAGCTTAGCATCCTTGCAAAGAATGCATTTTGCCTCGTTCGTGCACTCCTTCCTTTTGTGCCCCGTTTCACCACATTTGTAGCACAGAGATCTCCTGTCGGGTCCCCTACAGCCATACGCGGTGTGTCCGTATTCGAAGCATCTGAAGCAGCGGATAGGGATCGCTCTTCTCCGTATCCTGCAGATCACCCAACCTATCTTAATTTTGCCCTTCGCCAGGATTTGCTGGGCGTCTTTATCAGCTAGTTCGACAATAGCCATGCGTTACCCCCTTGTGTTTTCACGTGGCAATCTTGCCTTGACTTCACTTAAGCTGGGGAACTCCCTCCTAATGGCATCCTCTACTTCAGCTTTGTCCGTGACGCAGTCGAGGTCCCTGATTTCCAGGGTGGCCATTGGTTCGAGTGAGGCAACCGTTGCCGCCTCTCCAAGAACCTTTTGAACCGCGTCACGGAATGCATCTTTGTTTGTGGCCTCTGGCCCGAATTCCACCAGCAAGCCACGGGTCCGGGTTGGTCGAACTGCTTTGATGGCAGTTTTGGTGTCGTCTGGCTTGACCGCTCCTTTAATTTCACGGAGGACATCTGCGTAGGTTCGGCCCTTAGTGGGTTTAATAAGCAGTGCCTCTCGCAAGGGTTTGCACCGTGGTTTGCTTTTTGTTTTCTGCGGTATATCGGGGGGTTCTTTGTTCTTTTCGTGGTTGAGCTCTTTGTCTGTTTTTTCTAGGAGTAGCTTTTTGGCCGCTTTTTTCGCTGCCTTGTTTCGCACCACATGAAACTCCTCGCCGGGAGTGTCAACTTCGTTTATGGTCTCGTCCTTCCTCCTTTTCTCACGGTCGCCTTCAATTGGGCTACCGGCCATTCTTTTGCTGCTGCTAGGACCCACTGATGCCTCGAGGGAGAGTGTGTCTTTTTGGTGCTTTTCGGTTGCAAGCCACCTCCGCCTGTAGTGCGTTATGCGGCCAAAAAGCTCCTCCAGTTCAAGAATGCCATTCTTGACACTCTTGCCTATGTTTTTCTGCACTTCGCAGGCAGCCCTCAGTTGTTTGACGATATTCCCCGCTTTCCGAGTAAGCCGCTCCTCTTCGGCGCGGTCAAAGGCGATTGTGTTATTTGGCGCCACCTCTTGGGAGAGGCCCCCGTTTCCTAGCCCTTTTGCTTCTATCGCTTGGGTCGCGTTTGAAGTGGCGTCGGCCAACGGCAAAACTTCTCCCTCCCCCAGTCTTACACTGGCCTCTGTTGGTGTCGCAGCTTGACCCGGATTGTGTACGTTCAGTACTGGGCGCTCCAGGGTGCGCATAGTCCTTCTACTGCGCCCAAAGGCCGCAATGATGCCAGGTTGCACAACGCACTCTGCCTTCTTTCGTTCGTTAGTCCGTCTGTGGTCTGTCTCCGATGATTTAACCTGTGATGTTAACTTTGACAGTGTTTCTAGGGTTTGCTGCCTCCCCCTGCAATCGGTGACTTGTTTTATCGGTGTTCTTGCCAACAGCGGTTTTTGCCTGAAAGGGTTCTCCGTGCTAGCGTCCTGTTTGCTTGTGGTTTCATTTTTTGGATGTTTTTGATCTGTTGATTTTATTGGGTCCCCCCTCGGAGCCGCTATCTCCGTTCGTGTGTGTAGTCGCCTTTTTGGTCCCATGGTTATCTTTGCAGAGCAGGGAGGCCATGCGAGGGTTGGCACAAGCCCTTATGGGGACCAATGCTCAGAGCCAGACCAGCGCTAATCGGGAGTCCATCTCAACCGAACCTACACCACCAACCCAATGGTGCGAACTTCGAACGTACTCCGAGGCCTGCCAAGGTTTTACCGGGATGGAGACGGTATGATAGTTGAATTGGAGCCGTTCACACACGAGTTTCACCTCGGCGCTACTGTGCAAAGCAACTAGGTCCAAACCATCACATCCGCCAGCCCAAAGCGTCAATTCCAGTTCGTTGTCCAAAGCATAGTCCAGATACAATAAGAGTCGTTACCTGTCATCCCAGGAGGGAGCCTCACGGCACCCCCCATATCCTCGGGTCCGTGGGGGTGGCACTCCCCAAAGAATGCTAGCCTCCAAGAATGTTCTTGTCGACCGGCATTCCCCCTGCGGAGATTGGTACATAATTTAAAACTGCACCAAGCTGTTAGATTTGTCAAAAGACTGTCTGGAAAGAACGCGTTGGCATACTTCATAAGCTTTGTAGTATCGCGAAGAGATGAACATTGTACTTTTAGTTTCGATACTGGTGTACAAGATCAATATTATGGCCAAATTTGGTTTACACAATTAAGGCAGTTTTACAATAAGTAGATACCGGATAAGTTGACCCATCCATTAGGAACCAACCACCAAGTGCAATCTTTTACGAGTATAACGCTAGCTATGGATGGATTGGATTTCTTGCCACTATATGGCCCACATTGGATCAGGGCAGACAAGTCTAGGAAAAGCAAAATGTTGAGTATTTGATGAAAGATACTGTGTTCAAATTATCGAGAAGTACGAGGTAGTAAGTACATACACTGACGTACCGGACCTTTTCAAGAGCATTGTGTGGAGCAGATTGGTTCAATGGTTTTGGATACCACCAACTCCATTTGATTGTAAAATGAACCATTGTTATTATCATATAGGTAGCAAGAAAGCAACCGTTGATTATGAAACAAGTGTTAAGTAAAACTCAAGAGTTGGTTTTATCGGTATTGAAACTAGTACCATTGCCACTGAATGTATTCAAGCAAGCCTCTGACTATGTCACTATGTAACGTAGTGTTTTGCCTACACAGATAAACGGAAAACCAAGGCGATTTGATTAACACCAAGTCCAAAATCTCCGCAGGAGGAATGCTGGTCGACAGGAATACTCTTGGAGGCTACCATTCTTTGGAGAGTTCCACCCCCATGCACCCGAGGAAATTCCCGCAGGGGGAATGCCGGTCGACAAGAGCACTTTTGGAGGCTAGCATTCTTTGGGGAGCGCCGCCCCGGACCCGAGGATATGAGGGGCGCCGTGAAGTTCCCTGCTGGGATGACAGGTAACGACTCTGACTGGATCTGGACTACGCTTTGGACATGGAACTGGAATTGATGCTTTGGACTGCCGGATGTGATGGTTCGGACCTAGTTGCTTTGCACAGTAGCACTGAGGTGACACTCGTGTGTGAATGGCTCCAATTCAAGTATCATACCGTCTCCGTCCCGATAAAACCTTGGCAGGACTCGGAGTACGTTGGAAGTTCGCACCATTGGGTTGGTGATGTAGGTTCGGTTGAGATGGACTCCCGATTAGCGTTGATCTGACTCTGAGCACTTGTCCCCATAAAGGCTTGTGCATACCCTCGCATGGGGTCCCTGCTCTGCAAAGATAACCATGAGACCAAAAAGGTGACTAGACACACGAACGGAAAAAGCAGATCCAAGGGGGGACCCAATAAAACTGGAGCAACCAAAAGCATATAAAAAAGATTTAAAAAAATCCAAAAAACAAAAAAATGAATAAAAATAATAACAATGACGACGCAACCAGCGGTTGCAGCCATGATGTTAACTGTTCATCAAGAGCTGTACTAACCACGACAAAAACGATGAACGACAATGACAGTGAAGACGGACGAAAAACGGAGAGTAGCAGACAGTCTGGTTCAGACTGAAATTCCTGGGGCATTCGGGCACAGCAAAAAATTAGCGCGAACGCCAGAGCGTCCTTTTAAGGAAAAGCGGGAAACTCTAAGAGACGCTTCAGGCATTCGAGCGATGGAAGATAATATAAAGAGCATCGAAAATTCGATGGTCACTGCTGCGATCGTTACCGAAGCGACCAATGCAAGCGTCGTAAATCGCGACATAGCAAAGAAACATCCTGAAGCCAAAGAGGAGATTACGGTACAAAACGAATAGGTGACCAGGCAAATAAAGCGACGTTGTGTGATTGCACCACCAACGTCGAAAAGGTGGCGGAAGCACTACATTTGGAAACTGAGAGCAATAACCTCTCCCAGTGATGGTCAAAAAGTACAATTGCCACCCAGCGATATGAAGAAGAAAGACTAGTTCAAAAAGCGAGAGATGTTCTGAAAAGAATACAATCTGCATGCGACTCCCCAAAAATCAGCAAAGCAGTAAAGAATGGGCTCCTTGAACTAGAGGAGCTCCTAGATTGCATAGGGTACTATCGGAGGAGCTGGTTAAGGGCGAAGACGAGCAGAAGGCTAAAGTGGCACTGGGGGCGAATCTAAAGGCCACATGCAGATAGCTCCACCATTAAAAATCAATAAAAGAATGGCATTAACCCCAATCGAAGGAGATCGGGATACAAGAAGGAAGAAAGATGCACTTGATGGGCGTGAAGCACCAGATCAAGGGTTCCAGATAGTGCTAACAAAAGGAGCGAAGAGGTCCGCAAAGAAACTCCTTCAAAAAGTGCCAGAAAGTAAAGTTTGTACGGACGCTCAATCAGAAAAAAGGACCTGATGCAAAACGCTACCATTAAAGTAGTACGACCAACACAGGCAGGCCAGATACTCGCTGAATTTGGAGCAGAGGCCGGCAATAAGGAAGCATTCTGCGACGCAATAAAGAAAGTCCTCGGCAAAAGCAATGATCGAAATAAGAGACATTGACTGCGTGACGGATTGAGCCGAGATAGAAGAGGCAATCAATATGGAGTTCCCTGGCATGGGAAGGATCAAAGCGAGACTGACACCAAAAACCAACAGGGGACAACGCATGGTCATCATTGACTTGACCGAAAAGGGCGCCGGACAATTTCTGAACAAGGGCAAAGTAAGGTCAGTATGGTTTGTCTGTAGGATTTGGCAAAGAGCAATGCCTCTTCAATGTTTCAAATGCCTTGGCTATGGTCACACCACACAAGTATGCAAAGAACCCGATAGGAGTTCTCTATGTTACAAATGCGGTGAAATGGTACACAAAGGAAAAGAGTGTACGAAGGAGGCACACTGTATTCTCTGCAAGGATGCTGATCCAAGAGCTGATTTTAGACATGTCTTAGGATCAAGAAAAAACCGGGTATTCCAGGAAGCCCTAGCCAAGGCAAAATCAGAAGTTCAATGACCCGCATCCTGCAGCTAAGCCCACACCGCAGTTCAACCGCCCAAAATCTGCTTGAGTAGTTTGCGAGGGACATGAAAGCCGACATCTTGCTGCTGAGTGAGCAACACCATGATAAAAGTCCTGCATTATGGTATTCTGACGAAGCTGGTACTGCCACCATCTGGATTCGGAACAATGACTTTCAGGCGGAGAATTTTGGACAAGGGGATGGTTTCGTGTGGGTTCGGTGCTCAGGGACCACCTTCTTTAGTGTGTCCCTAACGCCGAACGAATCGATATCATCTTTTCAAGCCAAGCTTAATGCTCTGGAGAGCGGTCCCTTGAACGCAGAGGGCAAAGTGCTCTTTGGGTTGCGACACTTCAATGCGTAGGCAATTGAATGGGGCATATCTCACACGGATCCGCGGGGAAAACGAATTCAGGAAATGGCAGCCAGGACGGC
This sequence comes from Odontomyia ornata, assembly GCA_963969285.1. Lineage (NCBI taxonomy): Eukaryota > Metazoa > Arthropoda > Insecta > Diptera > Stratiomyidae > Odontomyia > Odontomyia ornata. The sequence goes on along the minus strand of OZ017741.1, from coordinate 133,747,125 downwards.
ACCTGTCGTACTAAACTCCGGGAATACGCCAACTTTTAACCGTATTGGCTGTGAAGGAACCATACCGGACGTGACATTTGCCTTGGAGTCCTTAGTACGGAGGATACACAATTGGAGAGTATTAGAGGACTACTCAGCCAGTGATCATCAGTGCATTCTGCTTGAGATAAGTGATGTTGTCTCCTGACGTCCATGCTCTTGGCTTTGTACAACTGGATGGAACATCGGATGGATGGACGCCGAGAAGTTTGTCGGGGTGCTCACAGCAGGTGAGCCACTGCAGAGAGCTTCGGACGAGACGGAAGAACTGGCAGCTCTAGACGTGGTGAACTCTACTATGAGCATAATTACGACTGCTTGCTGCGCTTCTATTCCCCGTCGAAGACCCCGGCATGGCAAGCCCCCAGTGTACTGGTGGTCAACTGAAATCGCTGAAAAGCGAAGGGACTGTCACAAGCTTCGACGTGAGGCTCAATGGGCGTGGAACCGTGACGAGGTATGCAACTGGTTGGCAGCATAAAAGTCGGCCATTCGCAAACTGATCAACAGTAGCAAGGCTCGCTGCTGGCAAGACCTAGTGGACAATGTGAACAAGGATCCGTTGGACCTTGGCTACAAGCTAGTCATGCGGAAGTCTGGTGCCCTACGGAAGCCTTGTATACATGACGCGGAAAATATGGACGCCATACTGCCGGGTTTCTCCTCTGCCCATACCGTCCATGTTGACGCTGTTCATGGTGAAACAGCAGTCGAGTTTCCACTCTTCACGCAGCTGGAACTGGAGGAGGCAGTCCTCTCATTGAAAGCGAGGAAGGCTCCAGGTCCAGATGGCGTTCCGGCTGAGGTGTTGTGGCTCGTCTATCACCACTGTCCTGACTTGCTGCTCAGCACATTCAACGCTTGCCTTCGGGACGGGGTTTCCCAGAACGATCGAAGGTGGGGAGGCACATGCTGATCAGCAAGGGGAAGGGAAATCCCGAATCGCCGTCTGCATACCGCCCGTAATGCATGCTAGACACGGCTGGGAAAGTGCTAGAGAAACTCATCAAGGGAAGACTCACTGGCGCGATTCGTGCTGCTGGGGACCTATCTCCTCGGCAGTACGGCTTTAGAGCACGACGTTCTACCTTTGATGCGACTGCATAGGTGGTGATAATCGTGCCAAGCGACGGATCGTCCTGTTGGTGACACTCGACATCAGAAACGCCTTCAACTCCGGTAAATGGGTGGATATTCTGCATACGCTAGAAAACTCTTTTCAAGTTCCAGAATATCTAATCCGGCTTTTGAGGAACTACCTAAAGGACCGAAGCCTGCTCTATGACACGACACAGGAGAAACGAAGGATAGAAATTACATCGGGTGTTGCCCAGGGATCTATCCTTGGTCCAGACCTGTGGAACGTGTCTTAAGACGGGCTACTGAGTCTTGAGATGCCAGTTGAGTCGCGCTTGGTCGGCTATGCGGATGATGTTGCGATTCTGGTCGTTGGACGCACCGTTGAACAAGCACAACTTAGGCTAGGTATGCTAATGTGCCGAGTGAGGGACTGGATGACTGCTCGTGGGCTAAGTTTAGCACTGGAGAAAGCCGAACTGATCATCTTGACAAAAAAGAGAATCCCTAGAGTAAGGATGATAAGTGTTGGTGTTCATGGCAGTGAACTTAATTAAAAATGACACCGGTCAAAAAACCGCGGCATAAATTCTTTACTTAAAATCTTTTGTAATATCCAAAAGCATAAATGCTTACATTTTAAATTCCTTTTGATTCATATCTTAAGTACCTTGCACTTTGTTAAAGGTAAATGAACATTTCCATCATATATTAAGTACCTTGCACTTTGCTAAAGGTAACACTTTCATATGTAGAAAATGCTTACAATATAATTTCATTGTATGTTCTTAAGTCACATTTTCAAAAGCATAAATGCTTACGAGCTAAATTCCTGGATGCACATTTGTTACAGTTAAATGAACCATTTTTGCTTCTTCATGAAAAAAATAACTAAATGTATGAAAAGACCTATTTGCAATATTTGATCACGATACGATTGATTAACCGTGATATTGTTGCTTAGTCAGTAAGAAAATCAATTATAAATTAGCATGAAATAAAATGTAAATTATCATTGTCACAATACCAGTCGTTTTATTCAGTTGTGAAAGTACTGATTTTATATTGAATTGTTCACTCGAACAATTGGGGATATACGAATTGAATCGGAGCCATCGGTGAAGTATCTGGGGCAACTGATCTACTCAAAGCTGAGTTTCACTGAGCAAATCAGGGCCACGACCGAGAAGGCTGCTTTAGGAATATCAGCTCTGAGTCGATTTATGGCCAACGTAGCGGGACCCAGCCCATCAAGAAGACGCCCTTGATGAGTGTTGTAGGGTCAGTGCTACTGTACGGAGCAGAAGTCTGGGGCGAACCTCTCAGCAAGGAGGTATACTGAAAACGTTGGCACAGGTACAGAGAAGAGGAGCACTGAGAATTGCCTCTTCGTATCCGATAGACTCTGATCCGGCAGTGAGAGTTATTGCAGGCGTGATACCTGTCGCCCACCTTGCTAGAGAGCGCCACGCTTTTTAGCTGCGCCGAAACGAGGATGCGAAGGGGATGGTTGTTTGCGAGGAGAGACAGCGCTCGCTCAACAATTGGCAGCACTCTTGGGTGAATTTAACGAAGGGTAGGTGGACTGCACGCCTCATCCCGGATGTGAGACCATGGCTAAATCAAAGGCATGGCAAGACTGACTTCTATCTGACCCAGCTTTTGATTAGGCACGGGTGCTTTCAGTCTTACCTGAAAAAGATTGGTTAGTCACAGCCTCCCGATTGTCGGTTTCGCCCAGGAGAGGAGGACGATGTCTGCCACAAAACTTTTGCGTGTGCAAAATGGGTCAGACTGAGAAGAGCACTCTACAGGGAGACGGGAAAGCTCACCCCGGATAATATAGTTGCAGTGATGCTCAAATCGGTTGACAAATGGAACCAGGTGGCACATTATGCTCGGGCAGTCCTAAAATATATAAGAGACTCACAGCTGCCGGAGCGCTGGGACTTGGGATCACTTTTCTGGCACTTCCTTCCTAGCAGAAGAGGATCCCCCAGCTTGAAGGCGCCTCATGGCGTAACAAAACGAGACCTGGCCCAAAGTAATAGGTCAAACGGTTCCAGGCTGGGTTCTCAAGGTGACAGGGGAGGTGTTTGGTGGGTAGTTCAGTCGCCTTCTTGCAGGCATGGGAGTTCCACACTCTGTGCATAAATAACATGCACCTCCTTACTACAAAAAAAAATCTAACATAACAACGTGAAGTCAGTGCAATAATGTCAGCTATGTGAAAACAAGAATCTGTTGAATCATTGGGAACACTTACAAAACAAAACGGAATTATTAGCCTGAAAATTGCAAAAAAGGATACTCTATCTTTTTTATAAACCAATCAAATGGCCTCAAAGTTGCCAAATAATATTGGGAAAATAATAGAGTCTGACTTCTAAGCATCTTAAACGCGGTAGGTACAATGCATTTTATAGTATATAATCAGTGCCAAACCAGTTTTCTTTCATTTATCAAGTTGTTCAATGTACTGCAAACTGTTATTTTCTAAAGGGAAAGCTGATTTGTCACCGATTCGTTAAAATTTGTTTTTCCCTTTTTAGAGCATTTCAAAGTCGGTTTTTATTTTTTTACGATTTTTTTTAATTGCGTTTTTTTTGGGTTTTGTTCTACTAACAAAATTCTATTGAAACCGATTTTGGCTGTGCATCCATCCGCCGTTTCTATGTCACAGCAATTTTTCTCCCAAACTGCAGTAGCTACAGACACCAAACTTTGTAGGAGTATCAGAAGTGATGATCGCTTGAAATTATTAATAAATTGTTCAACGGTTTAAAAGCGAGGATCCCCCACATTAGAAGGGGAGCCTCATACAATTTTTTTTGCCAAAGTTCGCTATGTGGAATGTAAAATAAAAGTTCTGGATGAGATCTTTCCACAACAGGTCTTCTTAAAACGGTGTTGCTAGCTTCGTAGAGTGCAAGAGGAGTATAAATATACGAAAGATTTGTACTCCCCTTCCCTTTGAACACCTGTTAGCTGTTCAATTCTGGAGGTAGGATTTCATAAGCACCACTGCATTGAAATAATACAATATTTAATTAGTCTTACAAAAGTTTGAAATAATCTGTAACAGAAGTTATAGCTTCTTGAAATTTCTCTAATTACAACTACAACGATACACGACTTTGGTATTTTATTGACTTTCTCTCGAATCAGATGCCACAGTTTTGATTTGATCTTCTTAAAAATTTTAAATGAATAACATAACCGTAAAATTATTGGGAATTTATGATTTAAATGCTTTAAACTACATTGCGACAAAATGACGACCGTTGAAAATGGAGCAACATAGAAATTTGTTGAAATTATGCTTGTGCCAAATATTATATATCTTCTGTAGATACATTTACTCGTAGGAGATATAATGTATACCTCACTGATCAAGTTTCATGTATATATCTGATGCAAATATCGAATAGATGTTTTAGATATAATAAAACTGCTGTATAATTCTACTGATATGAAGATTTCGACTCTTACGCACCATTAGTACAACATATTCGTAGCTATTAGAGTTATATTATTGCTCATAGAGATACAATTGTCTCTCTTCCAGATATTTTATACTTAAAAATCGTTAAAGTTTATGGCTGCCTTCAAAAATTTGTATTTCCGGGATATATTATGCCTCTTATAGCTAAGTATACCTACTGTATCTATAATATAATTGATATTATAGATGCAGTAGGTATATTTAGCTGTTAGAGGCATCATATAGCCCGGAAATACAAATTGAAGAATATTTCTGATGCTTCTATCCTAAAGTTCTCTCTCTTCGGAGTATTACAGCTCTCCTTGGGCCTTTTCTTCCTACAAATAGTGCCTCCAACTGTTTTGGTCTGGTGACCGCGTCCTCCAATTTCGAAACCCAAGCAGCGGTGAACTGTCTTCGCCAACCAAGTCAGACCAACGTTTCCCCATTGGTCTTTGGCCTTCAGTTCTCCCAACGAATGCGTTTTTGGGTATCCATTGTTCATCCATACGATTCATGTATCCAGTTTATTGCAGCTTCCGTAATCTTACAACCATTGAGACCTTCGGCTCGTCAAAAATTTCATGCAGCTCATGGTTGTATCGAATTTGCCATTGGTCCCCTTCTAGCCTAGCTCCTATTATTTGCCTCAGGAACTGCCACTCAAAGACATATATTTGTGGATGCTTGGGTTAGGGTCCATGTTTCACACCCATAGCATAACACAGGTCTTATCACAGATTTGTATACTTGGAGCTTTGTTTTCCTATGTATGCAGCTGGTCTTCAAGATTGTCAAAACTGTATTTTTGAGGTATTTTTTCTCGACTGCGTCATGAGCTTTGTTTCATTTTCATGGATTTGCTGCCTCATTAGTTTTGCGTCACTATCGAGTTTCAGGAAGAGTTCTTTGGCAGTTGTTAATGACCGTGATAAAATGTTGATATTGTCCTCATAGGCTACTAATTGGCTCAATTTGTATAGTAATGTACCTTGTGTACTGACAGGTAGCTTCCTTATGACGTCTTCCAGAGCCAAATTGGATAGGGGTCAGCCCGTCTCCCTGCTTTAATTCGATATTTGTGTCAAAGGCATCGGTGAGTTGGTTGTTAATGTATACTTTGGAGATCGTGTACGTCATTGTCATTGTGAGGTCGGGCTAATTTGGTTGGTATACAAAAGTATTATTTACTATTTAGTACAGTACGTTAAGATCAATACTATTGTATGCTTGGTTAAAGTCAACGAAAATTTGATAAGCGTCTATGTTGAACTCGCAGCATTTTTTGAATACCTGCTTGGCAGTGAAAAATTGTTTTATTGTCAATTTACCTGCTCTAAAACCATCTTAATACTGGCGTATGATCTCTATAATGTTCGCACTGTAGCTTGTCACTTTTTTTTGTAGATAGGGAATATAATTGATTGGCTCCACTCTTTCGGCATTGTTGCGAAATGTGCTAGATGGCTTTGTGAATACTACTGCCACCACATTTGATGAACTCTACTGGAAACTCATCGATACCCAGTTCTTTATTATTATTTTGGGCTTTGATGGTGCAACAAACTTCATCCAGAGTTGGTGGTGCTAATGGAGACAGTCCGCAGACATCCATAGGCTCTGATGTTCTGGAGCTGTGCGGTAGATTAAGGAGTTGCTTGAAATATGATGCCCATATTTTCTTAATTTTGGTTTCATCAGCGAGGATATTGACGTTCTCATCACGTCATAGCGTAGTTTTGGGCTGATAAACATGTTTTAGACATTTCACTACTTTGAATGCTTGTCTTGTGTTACTGTTTGCTAGACTTAAATCGATGCATAGAGCTCCACTAGATATGATATAGGAGGGTGATCCGACAAGTACTCAGCCTCACCATCCGATGGCGCTACCATCGCAAGAGGGATTTGATATCGTGTAGTGATTCTTGTAGACGGATACTGTCAACATTTAAGCTGAATCGGACTCGTAGTTTTGTTTTGATCACGTGCGGAAGTGGGAGTGTCCACGGATTTTAAGAAAATAGAGAAAAAGCAATATCGGTCGGTGATTTGATTCTTGTTTTCAGAAAGAAAGTTGGGCAGCGAAAACATTGAGTGCTTTTGTGCTGTGTACATTGACTCTGCTGCTGATTAAATCGGTTTAACGAGTTTTGACGTGGCCGGCTTTTGATGAGCCATGCCTAGATGCCACGAAAAGGATAACGTGAGTTTATATTCTTAGATCGTCAATTGAAGCTGTGCGAGATAGCTGGGACAGTTGGTACTTCAAAAGACCATATGGGTTATAACCTGTATAAAGTCTTGGGTGTGAGAAAACTGTTGACTCGTGGGTGCCGTGCTTTCTTACGCCGGACAGCAAACAAAACGGTGAGCTTATTTTAGAGCAGTGTTTGACACTCATAAAGCCCAATCCAGAGGAGTTTCTACATCATTTCGTAATTTCTGTATCGTTTCGTAACCGCCAACAAAACATGTCTCTACTGGTATACACCACAGACCAATGAACAGTAAAAACAGTGGGTTTTACCCGGTGAACATTCCCCAAAGATGGCAAAAAATATCCAATTGGTCAGAAAGGCGATGGGCACTTTTCTCTGAAATTCACAAGGGGTGATGTGCATCGACTACCTGAAGATGGGTAGAATGGTCACAGGACTCTACTTCGTCGAATTAGTCAAATTGGGCTACAAATTTCTACCCCATTCATTGTTTTATCCACATTTGGAACCATGCGTCTTCTTTTTAGAAACTGGTAACGCCACTCGCTGGAGAGAAATTTGAGTCCTCACCACCATGCGGGCCTACTTTACGGACCTTGAGAGATTGTTTTTTCAGACGGGTTTAAGAAGTGAGAGCATCACTGGATCAAGTTTATCGAGCTAGGAAGAGATTGTGTTGCGAAATAAACTGCCATTTTCCCAAAACTTTCGTTTTACTTTTGTAGGCTAAGTACTTATTGGACTTTCCTCATATGTATATTATATATATAAGTAAATATGTATATATATATATATGTTTATATATATATATATATATATAAACACAAATATATACATATACACACACACACACACATATATATATATATATATATATATATATATATATATATATATATATATATATATATATATATATATATATATATATATATATTTATATATATATATATATATGTACATATTTACACACACACACACACATATATATATATATATATATATATATATATACATGTATATATAAGTGTATATATATATATATATATATATATATATATATATATATATATATATATATATATATAATGGATTTTAAATTGAATTAAAAAGAATTTATTTAGTTTCTTAAAAATGCACAATCACCTATTCAACTATTTCACAATTTTTATTTTTATTATTTTACAAGTCGTCTATCAATTTCTACTTCAACTGTCCACTTAAAATCACTTCGCACTCAAACAATCAATTGCCTTTACTTCGCGTTCCACTTTATCGCAATTTTCTATCGCGGCTGTAATGAATGATCCCCCCATCCACTCAACTTGCCTTTATATAGGGTCTCTACCAATTCAACTCATTTCTCGTGCATTGGCGAATGTTCTGCCGAGAGGAACCTGATACATTCGAGCAGCTTAATGAATGGAGTGACGTCACTTTCAGATGTTGATCATGTTTGGTGGGTTCTCGTGGTTTCGAGTAAATTCATTTTGTTGATGTTCTTAATGGTTGTGAAAACACTATATATACATATATATATATATATATATATATATATATATATATATATATATATATATATATATATATATATATATATATTATATATATATATATATATATATATATATATATATATATATATATATATATGCCATGACTTCCACAATAAGTAAATTACTCTCAAGAAATTTACCTAAAAATATCCCTCTTAAGTGTATCACTCGTTCACATTTATTCGACCCTCGTCACCTTCGTTTTCAAGCAAACTATGCGCATAATTTTCATGAAAGTTTCATGAAAAAGATATTCTATGATTAAATCTTTAAAATTATAATCAGTTATAAAAGGAAAAGTATTATCTTTTTAGGTCGCAATTCCGGTCGGCCTTTAGTATGGAAATAACTTATTTTCGATTTTTGGGCACATAATGCATAAATTCTATTACCCAGAAAGTAACGAATTAATTTTCAAATGGCAATTGTCTCTAATTTTATTATTTCTTCAAAAAATTTCGTAAATCTACGTGTAATATTTACATCTAAGGATATAAGACAGACGTTTTAATAAGTACATCAGTAGGCAAGAAAAGCATCATGAAATTTTCTCCAATGATATGTCTCTTCATGTTGAATGGTATTTATGCTCAATTCAGAATTAATTTAATGGTTACTGTCGGTAATAATGATACTGACTTTTTTTATTATCCATGACCAAAAGATTCGGTATCTCCACCAAAATTCTTAGCATATTCCATGCAAAGGATCATTAAAACTCAATTTCTTTACATCGACCTACTTTGTTGAGCTGTTTATATCTAAAGAGTCCAATTCCATGCCGATACATTTTAGTTATGTTTCTCCTTATTTGAAACCTCTAAAATCGAAATCCTTAAAGTAAAAGTAAAAGTTGGATGTTTTTAGTTTTATTGATAAAATCTTATACCGTTATTTGATTTTCTTGCCTTTTACGCGGAATTTAATAGAAAGTATGTATCATTTGCCAAAAACAGGACTCTTTTATCTATTCTCGTTCGTAAGTTATACGTGAAGATATATAAAAACAGGCAACAAAAAACGAAAATATACGCGACAAGCTGATGACCTCCTCTCCTTTGTAAGTCGGTTAAAAATCAATTGTTGCTCCATCTACAGCCGTCGCCAGTTTGTTCCAATCCAACAAAAAATACTCACAATATGATTTCCAAATAATATTTATATTATTAATCTTATCGGAAAATTTTAAGAAGATCAAATCAAAACTGCAGTATTTGGTTTGATACAAAGTCCATAGAGTACCAAGATCGTGTAATGTTGTTGTTGGAATTAGAGAAATTTCAAATGGCGATAACTTCCGAGAATATGATTTGATTTCATTCAAACTTACAGAGTATTAATATCCTTTATAAGACTACTCAAATATCAAATTTTATTGAGTTTAGTGGCATCCATATGATTTTATTCGGGAAAATATGAATATCGGTAATCATACTATTTTTAATAAAGCTGAGTGAATTTCGACTTTTATGGTATCTGCCGTTGTTGTGCTCATTAAGGCCTATCTTTATGATTTTTCGGCTCCAATCGCGATGAAGGGGGCAACAGTCTTTCGCATATTTCGCCTTCCCTTGTACTTAACGAAGCGGTAACACTGTTTCAAGAACTGTTTTGAAAACCTCTCATCAAGATCTTTCATTTGACAAGAAAATGTTTAAGGCACCCCTTTCGATATAGAGTGATTAACCTTAACAACCGATAAAACATTTATTGGTATCGAAACTTTCAAGAGATCATTACTTTTGATCTACGTACGTGGTTACAGATGGACGGACGGACAGACAAAACCGATTTCAATAGGGTTCTGTGAGTAGCACAAAGCCCCAAAAAGCCTAATAATATATCATTAGGGTGTTGTGAAATCATTTTACAATACCCTACTAAAATCGCGTCCTGTCTGTTCGTCTGTCCGGCCGTTCGTGTAGCACATCACTTTTTCTCGCAAACTACATAAGCCAGAAACATAACATTTTGTTAGTAGTTGTGAAATGACGCCCTCTTCAAAGTTTCACCACGAAAAGAAATTTATAAGGCCTTCCCATATAGGGGAGTTGCCCCGAAAAAAAAGTTTTCATCGCATGTAGGCAATATGGGTATTAAAGGTCTTAATGAGAACTTTTCAAATCAGGTCTTAAACCAGAAAGTTTTGCTTTGAGGGGTGAAGGGGAAGGAGAAATGTACGAAAATTTTTTTTTATATTTTTATTTATATTAGTCAAGTTTTGATATGCAGAATACATTGTTTGATTTACTAATTGTTTTACAATACCCTTCTGGCAGGAGCACTTTCCCGCTACTTCAACTTGTTTTTAAATACAATTCAAATCTTATCTTGAAATTTTGCTCCTAGATGAGAGTCTTTTGAATTTTCACTGTTAGTTTGACTTTAGTGCAAAGACTTTAGACACAGTGTGCGGATCAGACCATAAGTGAAATGTTTCGTTTACTGCTCGTGTTCATGAGTCTACTCATGTTGAACTCAGCTTTCGTCAAAAGCGCGAACATTTTATTTCTATCAAATGTCCCATCACCCAGTCATGGATTATGGTAAATATTAGACTCCATACGCGTATGTACCTATTTACTGCCTTATATAATGTGCGTTTATTCAATTGTTAAGTATGCAAGTACAAGATAACGACAAAGCATTGATATCTCGGATCGTAAATTTTAGAATTAAAGATAAGATGGCAGTGTGTGTACACAGAGAAGCAACAATGCTACTTTTATTGACCAATGCATTATCTCATTGGTTTAAACTATTAGACTGTTGATGTTTAAAGTATTAAAAATTATTCACAAGAGAATCAAGATAACTTTAAGTTGACGAAGTTCATAGACCTGAGGATCCAGTGCAACTGATCTTAAGTGCTGAATTCGCAAATGATATTCAATGGAATTTTTAAAAGGAAAGAATTAAATAAGGTTAAAATTCACGATAAGTTTTAAGTAGAGCTAATTAATATTATATACAAATATTTCCGATAGTTGTAAGCTTTTATAAGCTTCGAGTTGCTACACATTTAATCCACTCTCCATCGCGTCTCTATATCGACTGATTTTTTAGGATTTTGTAAAATAACTTTACAAGGCCTTATTACTTTCGCGACCTATCAGAGCGTCTGTTCATCCATGCGTCACTACAATTTTCCTCGGAATCTACAACAGCAACAATTATGAAACGTTGTATATAGAACAAAAGTGATAAGCTTGCTCAAATTCTGGTATAAAATTTTTTTAAACATTTTCGAAAAATTTTCACGAAAGATTATTGATAAAGATATCAAATGGAAGGTCTTGAGGAGAACTTTTAGAATAAAGTATTTAAAGAACAATAACTGCATTTTGGAAAGTAAAATGAGTCAATATATGTGAAAAATTTTGATCCCCTCTTTTTTCGGACATCCTTAAACCAAAAATTTGCGAAAAATCATGGGTATTGGTCTTCATGAGCTCAATGGTAACAAATAACTCCGAAGTCCAATTTCAGAAAATTTTGTTGGCAAATATAAGATTTCTGAATTTTTGTCGGTAAGACCCAAAGGGGACCCACAAATTCGTCCAAGCCCCATATCTTCTTCGTAGCACTCTAGCTCTTCTTGGGCCTCCACTTCCTCCAAAAAGCACCCCCAACTATCTCAGAGCTTTGACAACGCCCTGTAATTTCAAAACCCGAGCAGCTATAAACTGTCTTCGTTGTTCGAGTCAGACCAGCGTTTTCTCGGTTTTTCCACTGGTCTCCGCCTATCAGTCGTCCCATCAAACCCTTTCTTGTGTATTCGTTGTTCATCCATACGATTCACGTTATCATTTTGGCACTTAAATATACAGATTTGCCCAAACTTTCGATATTGTAGTCGCCTAGTGTGATATTTTGGATATTTAAGGTACTCTCCCTCGACTGCGTCATGAATTTTGCTTTATTTTTATTGATTTATATCCCTAATAGTTTTGTTTTGCGATTGTATTTCAGGCAATATTCTTTGACAGTTATTAACGACGGTGAACAAATTTTGATGTCACCCGCATATGCTACCACTTGACTTGACTTATATAATAACGTACCTATTGTATCCAAATATTGAATAGCAATGGGGTCACCTCATCATGCATCGCTGAGTTGGTTATTGATGCGAAGTCGGAAGGATGTTGATGTTATTGTCATTTTGATAACACAGAATAATTTGGCTGGGATACCAAACAAAAGAATTATTTGATACAGCACGTTACGATCATTACTCTCGTATGCTTGCTTCAAATCACCGAAAATTTGGTGTGCATCTATCTTGAACTTTCAATATTTCTCAAGTTTTTGCTTGATTGTAAAGAATGTGCCTATCGTTGGTTTGTCTGCTCTAAAGGTACTTTTTTCATTATTTCAAACCCAGATGGCGGTAGTACCAGTTTCATGAGGGTACCATGTTGCTCATTTAGCAGCAAAAAGTTGATTTTCATATCCCTCACACACTGCTCAAGCAGATTTTGGGTGATAGAACTGCAGTGTATGTTTAGCTGCAGAATGTAGGTCATCGGAGTTCTAACTTTGCCCTGGCTAGGGCTTCCTGGAAAACCCGACGTTTTCCTGATCCCAAGATGTGCCCAAAATCCAGTCTTGGATTAGCATCCTTGTAAAGAATACAGTGTGCCTTCTTTGTACACACTTTTCTTTTGTGTTTCATTTCACCGCACTCCTATCGTATACTTGTGCAGTGTGATCATAGCCAAGGCATTTGAAACATTGAATTGGTGCTGCTCTTCGCCGTAACCTGCAGACAATTCACCCTATTCTTACTTTACCATTATTCAGAAATTGTTCAGCGTCCTTTTCGGTCAAGTCAATTATGGCCCTGCGTTCTTCCCTATAATTTTCTGGTGTCAACCTCGCTTTGATCCTGCCCACGCTAGGGAACTCCCTTTTGACGGCCTCTTTTTTTCGGCCAGATCCGTGCGGCAGTCAACATGTCTTATTTCAATCTTTGCCATCGGCTTAAGCGAAGCCAGAGTTGCGCTTTTGCCGAGCACTTTCTTTACTGCGTCGCAGAGTGCTGCCCTATTTTCATCTTTTGCTTCAAAATTGACCAGTATGAGGGCCAACTGCGTTGGTTGTACTACTTTAATGGCAATTTTGATGTCTTTGGGCCTTACATTTCCCCATATACCACATAGTACTTCTACGTAGGATCGGCCATCTTGGGGTTTTATGAGCATTGCCAGCTGCTGGGGTCTTCATTGGGGCTTCTTACCCTCCTATTTCGCATCAGGTCTTTTTCTTTTTGGGCGACCGTGCAAACTTCTTTTTTTGGTACTTTTTGAAAGAGTTTCTTTGCAGCTTTCTTAATTCCTTTTCTCAAAATTGTCTGGAACCCCTAATCTGGCATTTCACTCCTATCAAGTGCCTCTTCCTTCTTTCTTTCACCCCGATCCCCTTTGACTGAGCTAGATGCCATTCTTTATTGAATTTTGATGGTGGAGCTATCAGCGCCTGCTTTAGTCTTCTACTCTTTTTCGGCCTTCTGGTTCTCTTTAGCCTTTAACTAGCTCCTCCGATAATGCCCTATGCTGGTCTCGGAGCTCCTCTAGTTCAAGTAGCCGAATCTTTACTCCTCTCTTGCTTTTTGAATATCTCCCACTTTTCGGATTTGCCTTTTAAGGGTTTTGTACTAAAATACACAACCGTATTGCAATCACGACCTGTGTCCGTCTGTATGTCACAGCACTTTTTCTCCGAAACTATATGAGCTACAGCCATAAAACTTTGTGGAAAGGTCAGAAGTGGCGACTTCTTGAAAGTTTTGGGGTGGGAAAATTTTTCAAAGGGGTTTAAGGGGGGTGACCCTTCAAAAAAAACTTCAACGTTGGTAGTCGTGTAGGATGTCGTCGGAAAGGCGTTAATGAAATCTTTTCAAAAAAAGCCTTAAAATTGCCGTATCAATACCGTGGGAGGCAGGGGGAGGGGAAATGCACGAATTTTTCGTGTACCTCTCCTCGCGATTGGACACCTTTTATCCGAAAAATCTAAAAAAATCATGAATGTAGGCCTTTATGAGTATAAAAACAACAAATACGTGAGAATACGAAATTCACTCAAATTTATTAGTAATGGTATGATTTATCGATTTTACATTTTGTTGAACAAAATCTTACTGGTACCATTAAAATCAACCAAATTTGGTATACAAAAGTCTGCATAAAAGATTTCATAAAGATCAAATGATATTTAACAAAGTATGGAGCAATATGCGCTGTATTACTATGGAAACATATGGCTATAGAACAATATACGCTTTTTACCGACTCAGACACTACAGGTTTGCTAGAATTTGCACAAAAGTTTCAGGGATGATGGATATCATGAATATCTTTGAGAATTGGTTCAGCTGTTGGTATCAGTAATTGTAAAACAAAATAGTGGCTACTTTAAATGCGAAGATTGAATAATTTTGAGATATTTCCCCCCCCGAATTCGTCTAAAGTTCATGCTCTTAACACTTGATTCAATTTAATAAATGACTGTAGATGAGCACCTATAGTTAATACTCATAGGTGAAACAAGTCGAGGAGGCAGGAGAGAGCTCTTAACGGAAGGGCTTTGTAACCACTCTAGGGTTCGAAAAATAAATTCTGATACCATGAATCGATGATTACAGCACAGGGGAGTGGGCCCTGAAAAAAAATTTAATCAAAGGTAGCCGATAGAAGTATCGAATGAAAAGACTTTATGAGAGCTTTTCAAAGCAGTTCTTAAACTGACAGTTTTTGCTTAATTGGGGGCACGAAAAATGTGTTTCCCCCCTCGCGATTGGACACCTGTGATTAAAAGATCTGAAAAAAATTATTAACAGAGATATTTACGACAACAATAATAGCAAATGCCTCAGAAGTAAAAATTCGTTCAACTTTGTTAATAATAGTATCATCTTCGAATTTCACATTTTCTCCAATCAAGTCGTATGGATGCCTTTAAACCCAATCTTACACATGTCCTAATGCTCTCTAAGTTTGATGAAATTCATATCATAATCACGGAGGTTATATCCATTTGAAATTTCTCAAATCACAACAACAATAACACACTATTTTGGTATTTTATGGACTTTCCATTGAACCAGACACAGCAGTTTTGATTTGATTTTCTTAAAATTTTTAGATAAAATCGATGACATAAATGCTTTTGGTATTTCATGATTTGAGTTATTTTTGTTAGTTGAAAATGGAGAAGCAATGGATTTTCTTTTAAGCGAGCAAGTCTCTTTGACATATTTCTTGATATTTTTCGTTGCTGGTGATTGCATTTTGTAAGTTGAGTACAAAACCCTTCTGATATGAGCGTAGGTCCGTCTACCCAACTTGTTTCTTCATGTTGCTAGCAGCAATTGTACTTTGCGGTCACCTTTCTTGGGAGAGGTTATTGGCTTCCATTTCAAAGACTTCCTTACGCACCCTATTCGCCAGATCTGGCTTCCAGGGACTATTTTCTATTTCCGAATTCGAAAAAATGGCTCGGTGGCAAATGAATTGCCAACAATGAAGAGTTAGAGTCTGCGGTTAGTAGCTATTTTGACGAGCTTGACGGTTCCTACTATAATGCGGGTATCGAAGCTATTGAACATCGTTGGGAAAAATGTATCGAGCTGAAAGTAGAATATGTTGCAAAATAAATACACATTTTCGCAATTTTTTTACTGTTTTCTTTGTCGGGTCGAGTACTTTTGGGACCGCCCCTATATGCATATAAAGGATAATCCAAATAAAATGCACGATGTTAATTTTAAATAAAACAAAAATTATTCACAGAATTATGTTAATGTTTTTTATTATAATAAAAAAATCTAAGACAATTATGCATGAAACAAAATATCGTTCAAACGCTCGCCATGGCTACGGTGATATACTTCTATCCGATAGTCCATATTTTCAATGACTCTGAGACATAATTCTGTCATCCTTGAGCTCTTGAATTGTTCTTGGCTTATTGGCGTACACTTTTTTTTTTAAATATATCCAGAGAAAGAAGTCCAACGGTGTCAAATCATATGATCGTGGCAGCCAATTAACATTGCCACAACGAGGGATAACACGACCATTGAATTTCTTGCTCAAAAGAGCCATTGTTTCGTTGGCGGTGTGGCAAGTCACACTATCCTGTTGAACTACATGTCGCCCAGAACCATGACCTCAATTTCTGGCCACAAGAAGTCCGGTACCATCTCGTAGTAGCAAACACCATTCACGATAACTGCTTGGCCGTTCTAAGAAGTACAGCCCGATGATGCCGCCAGCCCATAAACCGCACCAAACAGCCACTCTTTGTGGATGCATTGATTTTCAACAATCACTTGTGGATTCTCATTTGCAAAAATCCAACAATTCTGCTTGTTAACGAATCCATTGAGGTGAAAGTGTGCTTCGTTGCTGAAGATGATTTTCTTTGTAAAGTCGCTATTCTCTTCTGTCTGTTTAACCAACCATTCGGTGTATTGCCGACGCTTGAAATGATCTAGGCTTCAGCTATTTAGTCAATTGAACCTTGTAAGTGTGCGAATTCCAATCTTTATTCAAAACTCGCAACAATGACGTTCGTG
>OZ017741.1:133700166-133722666 GCA_963969285.1 Odontomyia ornata | reverse complement strand
GTCCAATAAAATCGTATAGGCACCCTTAAACTGAATTGAACTGAAAACTGATATTTAAGTAGGCCTACAAAAGGTCCTCATGCTGTGTAAGTTTGATCACAATCGAATGATATACACGGAAGTGATAGCTATTTGAAATTTCTCCAATTACAACAGCAATAACACATGATTTCGGTATTTTACGGACTCTCCATCGAATCAGTCACTGCAGTTTTGATTTGATCTTCTTGAAATTTTCAAATAAGAGCAATAACATTAATATTTTTAGGAGTTTGAGTGATTTTTGTTGGTTTGCAACAAAACGGTGCCCGTTGAAAATAGAAAAGCAATGAATTTTTTTTAACGTGCACATCTCTTTGACATATTTCTCGACTTTATTCGTTGCTGGTGACTGCATTTCTGAGAAGTTGAATACAAAACCCTTCTGACATGAGTGTAGGTCTGTTTTCCCAACTTGTTTTATTGTTCCATATAACTTTACGCCCCCTAGCATATTGCAAAGTTTCATTGACATTGGTTCAAAGGTGTAATGCAAAGGCAATAACTTTTGTAATAACGTTTATTTGCACTACATAATAACACACATTAAATATAGACACAAGAAAATCTTTGCTTTGCAGTTGTGACGCTTTGATGCTTCGCGTGTGTCTCTGTTCTCTCAACTGCTATCTTAACTCGAATGCCTGGCGGTGAACACGATAACTATCTGTCCTACACTGCTCCCTCTTGAGTGACATTCCCACCGTCACGATGGCGCTTTGAAGGCGGATCTGTTCTGACAACCGTATGAGCTCGTGCTATGATCGGTTCCCATGTAATTGTTTTTCTTTTTTCGGGTGCAGAAACAATTTGCTTCGTGTCGGAGTTTGACGGAGCTTCGGTTTGCTGAGTAGTGGCGATGGTATTGAAGGCTGGCTTCAGTCATTCGGTGGAGACGTGGATTTGTCTACCTTTGATGTCAATTGTAAACAGTATATCTGAAATTCGTTTGATCACTTTGTGTGGTCTTGGATACGGTTGACATAGCGATTTCCTTACGGCGTCAACTCTTAAGAAGACGTGTGTACATGAATTTAATTGATGATATACGAAGGTCGTTCAATCATTACGATGGTTAATTCGAACAGGTCGCAATTCACGCATCTGCTGTTTTAACATAGATCCAAGAGCGTAGAGATCGAACAGATTGTTATCGCTCACAAAGAATTCTCCAGGAAGTGTTAAAGTTGTTCCGTAAACGCGCTCCACGCAACTTGCGCCTAGATCTTCCTTGTATGGGTTTCGGTGTCCTAGGAGAACGGTCGGCAGGATGTGAGGCCAGTTCGGATTCCGCTCATGGCACATGATGGTGACTTTCAATGTGCAATGCCATCGCTCTACCAATCCATTGGATGCTGGGTGATACGGCGATGTTTGCGTACGTATACATCCCAAAAGTTTGGAAAGAGAAGAGAAAAGCGCGGACTCAAATTGAGTTCCTTGGTCAGTTGTGATTATGTGCGGTGCTCCGAATTTCGATATTCAGTTATTGTAAAATGCACATGCGACAGTTTCAGCCGTTTGGCCGCAAACAGGAACTGCTTCTGGCCAGCGTGTAAAACGGTCAACCATCGTTATGCAGTAGCGATAACAGTTGGCTGTGGTCCGATGATATCAAGGTGCACTTGCTGGAATCGTTTGTCGGGTATCGAAAACTGCTGGATATTGTTTCTTGTATGCCTTCCAATCTTTGATCTTTTACATGGTATACAAGTGCGTGTGTAGGCTCAAATATCTTTCTTCATGTCAGGCCAAACAAACTTTCTTTAATCGTGCGGCCTCCGTGGTGTGAGCATCTGTGGAAGGTGTTCATAACTCGATTACTTAGAGTTGATGGTAAATATGGCCGGTTATTGTTCGTCGACGTATCATAATATAAACTTCCATATTCCTCTATACGTAGTGGTTGCAGCTTAATTGATGAATTATTTCCAGAGAGAAATGATAGAAGTATTGCGTCGTTACGTTGTTCATCAATCAGCTCGTGGGTTGTTAAAAAAGATGGCAAGTTGATCGCTTTGATTTTTGATAGCGTATCTGCTACAATATTTTCCTCTTCATTAACGAAGACGATTTGGGCACGAAATTCCGATATAAGCTTAAGTGCCGAATTTGTCTCGGCAAAGATTTTTCTGTGGTCCGTTTTGATAACAAACTGGGGGCTTCGAGCCAGCGTCGAAAGTGTTCTAAACTGCTGTAAATAGCCAACAGCCCTCGGTCGTAAACGCTGTACATTGATTCAGCGTGATTCATTTTTCGTTGAAAGTAAGCTAATGATAGCCAACTGCTAATTACTTTTTGCTCTAATACTGATCCGATTGCAACATCAGATGCGTTGATGGCAAGTTGCAATGGCATCGATGGAAAAAATGTACTAGGCTTTCATTACTACGTTAAAGGCTTTTATGCTTTCGGGTGACCGTTGAATAACGCACTTGTCGCCTTTTTTTAGGTTCCGGGGATATTGGTGGAGCGTTGCTTGTAGGTTGGCAGCATTAGGGATGAATCTCCTGTAAAAATTTAATATGCCCAGGAAACGGCGTAGCTGTTTGGCTGTTGTTGGTAATTGAAAATCACGTATGGCTTGGACTCGCGAACCAGGTATGAAATGCCATGTTTATTTATTTCCTGTCCCAGGTACTCAATTTCTTTGACGCCAAAGACACATTTTGCACCGTTGATTATCACTCCGTAAGTTTTTAATCGTTCAAATACGATACGAAGATGGTCCATATGTTTTTCGATTGAGTCAGATGATACAAGAATGTCATCTAGATAACAGACACAAGCGTCAAATCCGCGCAACACTTCTTCAACGAACCGTTGAAAGGTTTGGGTGGCATTCTGGAGGCCAAAGGTCATTACCATAAATTCAAATAGGCCAAACAGTGTTGCGACTGCCGTCTTTGGGACAGCCTCATCCGCAACTGGGATCTGATATTATGCTCGAAGCAAGTCTATTTTAGAAAATATACATTTACCTGTGAGATCTGATGTAATGTCCTGAATGTGTTGCATGGGATAGCGATCGGGTACGGTAATCGATTTTAGTTTCCTTCTTGGGCATAAGATGCAAAGGGCTAGCCCATGTGCTCTTTGATGGGCAGCAGTTGTTCTTATCCATCATGTACTGGAACTCTTTTTTGGCTATTTTCGGCTTGGCTGGTGGCAGTCGCCTCAGGCGTTCTGCTATCGGGGGGCCAGTAGTGATGATGTCGTGTCTTACAGAGTGCTGTGTAGTGTTCGCTAGAGCAGGATTCGTTTCTTCTGGGATTGATTTCAGTAATGCGTGGAACAGCGGTTCTTCGATCAATGTAGAGATAGATCCTGTGGATAGAGTTGATAAGTTTCGTTTTCGAGTCTACAAGACGTCTGTTTGTAATATTTACAGAAATGGTCGTGTTCTTTAGAAAAAAATCAGCACCTATAATTGGTTGTGCAACGTCTGCTATTTTTTATAAGTGGCGACGTGAATTGTCGACGTAAATTGAGATTTAATGTAAGCAACTTTTCGCCATATGTTTCGATTGGAAATTTATTGGCCGCGTAAAGCTTAAATTCTGTTTTTGTGTTGTTTTTAAGCGATGGAAGTCGAGGTATGACTGACAAGTCTGCACCTGTGTAGATTAGAAACTTAAGTTGTGTTAGTTTGTCCGTGACAAAAAGACGGTTTGTTGCGGAGCGACTGCGAGCCATCTCATCACGCAGGGCTCCTAGGCGTCTTCCAACAGCAATGGGGCCTGAAAGTTAAATGGTTTGGTACAATGACGAGTGGTTATTCCGAATTTTCGATGAAAGAAGCAGATTTTTCTTTTGTTTTCCCGATTTTGAGAACAGCTTCGACTTCTGAAGTGTCGTGGTGATGTGAAGCGTCAAGCGGTTGTATTTGTAATGGTTGTATTGATGTTTTTAATTCTGCGATCTCTGTGACTAAATCTGCAGTATTGGTCGAAATTTCGTTTGATATTTGGCAACCTGAGACTTCACAAATTTCGTTAGGTCTTTTAAAATCTAGAATTTCGTCAGCCATTTCTGCGAGGCGGGTGAGATCCGTTGTTTTCTTGCTTGCTGTCACCTAAGTCCATGCCGGTAAGAAGAGTTCGAACTTGAGCCTCTTCGGACGGCGCGTAAACGTTGATCAATCTTGTTTCAGCGCTTCTCATTTGCCCGTTTTCGGTGGTTTCTCCACGATGTCCGCTATACCGTCCAAGCTGGTACAATCAAGTTCGTTGATGATCTTGTCAAACATGGCGGCGTCTGAGCTTATTCTGCACCCTCATAATTGCGCCTCAACGCGGGGGAACCACAGCGTTGGTCGAGTTGTCCAAAATGGTGGTACAAACATTTGTGATGTCGTTGTTGCTAACTGGTGGCTCCTGTATGATTCTGGTGTCAGTTGCGGCTCCTGTGGTAGGCTCGGTTCCAGTAACAGTTTCGGCTTTAGTTACTTTTGTATTATCTGCCTCTGGCTTTTTAGTTGTATCATGTGCAGGTTTTCCTTTAGCAGACATCACGTCGGGTGGTCACCAATGTAATGCAAAGGCAATAGTTTTTGTAATAAC
Source organism: Odontomyia ornata (assembly GCA_963969285.1). NCBI lineage: Eukaryota > Metazoa > Arthropoda > Insecta > Diptera > Stratiomyidae > Odontomyia > Odontomyia ornata. The sequence continues at coordinate 133,718,065 of OZ017741.1, read as the reverse complement.
GTTTATTTGCACTACATAAAAACACACAATAAATATATATACAAGAAAATCTTTGCTTCGCAGTTGTGACGCTTTGATGCTTCGCGTGTATCTCTGTTCTCTCAACTGCTATCTTAATTCGAATCTGTCCTATGGGAAACGCTACAAAGGTTTGTTCAAAATTAAAGCAAAAAAAAATTTTCATATTTTTCGTCTTTTAAATGGCCGCGATTTTGTTTCAGATGGTACGATTTAGGAATTTTTTTATTGTTAGCTTTATCACATACTGGAACAAACCCTTGTACTAATTTTGGTGCAAATCGGAGTCATACTACTGGTGCAAATCGGAGTCAATACAGAAATCATGGATTCTCAAGCACCATTTTGGTTTCACTTAGCCAATTTGAATAATTAACAATATTAGAATTGCTAATTTTAGAAAGGGGACATCTCCATTTTTTGACAAATTGACATTTTTCTTTTTTCTTCATATAGAAGTCTAAATACATAATTTACTGTAAAAATGAGACAAGCTGCATAGCAAGTAATGATTCTGTTGATCGATCTAGTTCTCATTTACTGCAGGAACGAAACAATTATGGGAGATGTCACCTATCTGTGGTAAAGTGCATCTAGTTTATATGATTGTGGTCCGTTACAGTTTGTATGCTTTGTGTTCAGTATAATTTGAACTGCTTTAAAGTAAATGTGTTAAAATGAATTCTAGTATAAGTAATGTGGGAATACCCAAAAAGCAGAAATAAATAGTTGTAAGCAGTAATGGTTATAGGGGAAATGTGATTATGAAGGTGAAACTTAGAGGAAAGGAACATTTAAATTATGCTGGGAAAGTTATTCCCGCAAGAGAAGTTACTGGCGATAAATGGTAGAATATCAATTTTTGTTTGTAGTAATGAGTACGTAATTTGTATTTTGATTTCAATTGCAACAAGAAATGTTTAACAGGTTTCAGCCAAGATGAGAAACGAAGCATGCTTGGTTTATTCTGCAATTTTGAAAGCAAAGACGAGCAAAATTTACATTTGCAAAACCTGCTTCAATTAAGTCTCGTTTCACAAAAACGGGGCAATAGGGATGCTGAGACCAGTAAATGAAAGATGAAAACTGTTAAGTATTTTCTACTTAACGAGACCAATAGAATAAATACATGCAAGAAAGTTTTTTTTGTCTGTTTACGGTATATCTAAGAAGCATTGCGAACGCATTGTTTCCCTCTTGAAAAATCAAAAAAGTCCACGAGATATCCGTGGCAAAAATATTAATGGGGATGCGATATTATTGCAAATATTCGTAATCACATTGAATCCTATCCTGTGAAAGTAAAGCATTATACGGATCAAAAAATCCATGACCTGGATTGCAATTTGTCAGTAAAAGGCATGTACGAAATGTTTAAACAGAAATATCCAGATAATATAATTTCTTACTAATTTTTTTGTTCTTACTTGAAAGGTAAAATATACATGTCGTACTTGCAAAGAGCTCAATGCTAAAATTAAGAGTGTAATCTTAAAGGAAACTGCGAAAAAAGTAGCAATCGCTACGCTTATACGTCACTTAATTTGGTAAAAAAACTTTGTGAGGATAGTGATGATAATTTAGGGATTTGCATTGACTATATGGCCAATGTTTCATTACTGCGAATTCCTGTACAGGATCTATATTATTTTCGACTGCTCACCGTTTGTACTTTTCTAATACATGACTTGGAATCCAAAAACATGACTTGTTACGTCTATCACGAGGAAGAATCGGGTAGAGGAGCAAATGAAATGTGTTCTTCAACATTATCTAGACCGAAAACGCCTTCAGAAGCATAAAAAATCCCCGTTGGCAGCACCAGCCGGAAAGGTAAATTTCTCGTATGTAGCATAAAGCTTCGAAAAAAAATTTGTCTTGCATACTACTCAACTTCTTTCTGCAATTTTCGTAGTACCTCATGGGTATTCATTAACATAAAAAAAATCTGGCCACGTTCGTTCTTAGAGACCTTTTATCGGGGCGCAAATATTTTGCTAATTAAATTGAGTTGCATACGTATGGATTACATATTGAAAATCGGCGGATCATAAATTGTTGTAAACATATAAATACCGGTTTCGCCCTTCTCGCATTTGCTGTTTACACAGTTCACAGTGGTAACCACACAAAGGCTTAAATAGCTCGAATAGTTAATTTCAAAAGATTTCCATGAAAGTTTAATCAGCACTTGCGTTGCCATTAATATATACATTTTCAATTTTTTTCTGAACTATGAGGGCCGTCATTTCAATTTTTATTGAAATCGGCTGCTAAAAATATTAAGCTGTAAATTTTCGACTTTTTCATTTGTCATTCGATTCGCATAATTAAATTAAGTTAACTTGCGTTAATAACTTATAATTTCAAGTTTCAACGGAATCTGTTGAGAATCTTGGCTGCTACAGAAATAAAAAAAATTGTATGCCACCCACCTGTATGGGGAGACCCCCCTTAAAATACCTTAAAATATTTTCTTGCACTGCAAATTTCAAGAGGCACCACTTTTGACCTACGTAGAAAATTTCCTCATTCTAGCTCATGTGGTTTGCGAGAAAACTTGTTTTGACGCACGAACAAACGGAGGGACAGACAGACAAGTCGCGATTTTATAATTTTTTTAGGGGATTGTTAAAAAAATTTTACAATATCTTAAAAATGGTCTGGTTTATAAATTCTATCAAGTAAAGTCATTTAAAACGTTATCATGAAAAATATTCATTATTTCAGTTGGCACTAAAATAGCGAATTGCGCTTGCCTTCTGACCTTTGGGGGCCGCCATTTTGAATGCATGCATTTTATTTTGGATTATTTTAAATCTTTGTATGCTAGGAACTCATCAATCAATGTACTATCTCGTTCAAATAGAAGTTTCACTCTAGACAGGGCAAAATAATTCAATTTTTAAAGAAAATGGCAGCTAAAAATATTAGGCTTTAAATTTTCGACTTTTTTATTTTTCATTCAATTTTAATAATTTCCTGCATAATACAAGAACATAGTACAGAGATCCATAATCTCAAGTTTCATCAAAATCCGCTGGAAAATGTGACCGCTAGAGGGCCACAAAAACCCGAAAAAAACGCATATTTAAACGGCCGCCATTTTGAAAGTTGCTCATGCATGATCACCAAAATATCAAAAATTGTAGGCCTAAATAATGTCTATTTTGAAACCGAATTTCGTATATGTCGGATTAAAATTGCGACTTTAAAAAGCCTTTGAAATTTTGCCCTTTAACTGGCCGCCATTTTGTTTTTTGCAACCTGACCTCCAATTTTTTCACGTAATTCCTTAGATACTTATAATTTCTATCAAGTTATCAAATTTCATGAAAATCTGTTGAAAGCTTTGACCACTATTACAACAACGAAATTTTGCACGTTTTTTGACCTTTGAGCGGCCGCCATTTTGTTTCTGCCGTACCGACTTTGGATTTTTTATTGTGAGATTCATCACATACAGCAATGAACCTTTGTACCAAATTTCATCCAAATCGGAGCTATAGTTTGGTCAGAACAGAAATCACGATTTTTCGTCTAAAATGGCCGCCATTTTGTTTTTGCCCGGCCGATATAGCTGGTTCACGAACTTAACCGAGATAATTAGCAATACACCTTTCCTGAAAATTTGGTGAAAATCGAAGCAAAATTGCAACCTCTATCGTGGTCACAAATTTCGTTATATCCCATATATATATATATATATATATATATATATATATATATATATATGATGCTCTCCGCAATAGGTAAATTTCTCTCGAGAAATTTACCTAAAAATCCCCGTTGGCAGCACCAGCCGGAAAGGTAAATTTCTCGTATGTAGCATAAAGCTTCGAAAAAAAATTTGTCTTGCATACTACTCAACTTCTTTCTGCAATTTTCGTAGTACCTCATGGGTATTCATTAACATAAAAAAAATCTGGCCACGTTCGTTCTTAGAGACCTTTTATCGGGGCGCAAATATTTTGCTAATTAAATTGAGTTGCATACGTATGGATTACATATTGAAAATCGGCGGATCATAAATTGTTGTGAACATATAAATACCGGTTTCGCCCTTCTCGCATTTGCTGTTTACACAGTTCACAGTGGTAACCACACAAAGGCTTAAATAGCTCGAATAGTTAATTTCAAAAGATTTCCATGAAAGTTTAATCAGCACTTGCGTTGCCATTAATATATACATTTTCAATTTTTTTCTGAACTATGAGGGCCGTCATTTCAATTTTTATTGAAATCGGCTGCTAAAAATATTAAGCTGTAAATTTTCGACTTTTTCATTTGTCATTCGATTCGCATAATTAAATTAAGTTAACTTGCGTTAATAACTTATAATTTCAAGTTTCAACGGAATCTGTTGAGAATCTTGGCTGCTACAGAAATAAAAAAAATTGTATGCCACCCACCTGTATGGGGAGACCCCCCTTAAAATACCTTAAAATATTTTCTTGCACTGCAAATTTCAAGAGGCACCACTTTTGACCTACGTAGAAAATTTCCTCATTCTAGCTCATGTGGTTTGCGAGAAAACTTGTTTTGACGCACGAACAAACGGAGGGACAGACAGACAAGTCGCGATTTTATAATTTTTTTAGGGGATTGTTAAAAAAATTTTACAATATCTTAAAAATGGTCTGGTTTATAAATTCTATCAAGTAAAGTCATTTAAAACGTTATCATGAAAAATATTCATTATTTCAGTTGGCACTAAAATAGCGAATTGCGCTTGCCTTCTGACCTTTGGGGGCCGCCATTTTGAATGCATGCATTTTATTTTGGATTATTTTAAATCTTTGTATGCTAGGAACTCATCAATCAATGTACTATCTCGTTCAAATAGAAGTTTCACTCTAGACAGGGCAAAATAATTCAATTTTTAAAGAAAATGGCAGCTAAAAATATTAGGCTTTAAATTTTCGACTTTTTTATTTTTCATTCAATTTTAATAATTTCCTGCATAATACAAGAACATAGTACAGAGATCCATAATCTCAAGTTTCATCAAAATCCGCTGGAAAATGTGACCGCTAGAGGGCCACAAAAACCCGAAAAAAACGCATATTTAAACGGCCGCCATTTTGAAAGTTGCTCATGCATGATCACCAAAATATCAAAGATTGTAGGCCTAAATAATGTCTATCTTGAAACCGAATTTCGTATATGTCGGATTAAAATTGCGACTTTAAAAAGCCTTTGAAATTTTGCCCTTTAACTGGCCGCCATTTTGTTTTTTGCAACCTGACCTCCAATTTTTTCACGTAATTCCTTAGATACTTATAATTTCTATCAAGTTATCAAATTTCATGAAAATCTGTTGAAAGCTTTGACCACTATTACAACAACGAAATTTTGCACGTTTTTTGACCTTTGAGCGGCCGCCATTTTGTTTCTGCCGTACCGACTTTGGATTTTTTATTGTGAGATTCATCACATACAGCAATGAACCTTTGTACCAAATTTCATCCAAATCGGAGCTATAGTTTGGTCAGAACAGAAATCACGATTTTTCGTCTAAAATGGCCGCCATTTTGTTTTTGCCCGGCCGATATAGCTGGTTCACGAACTTAACCGAGATAATTACCCAATACACCTTTCCTGAAAATTTGGTGAAAATCGAAGCAAAATTGCAACCTCTATCGTGGTCACAAATTTCGTTATATCCCATATATATATATATATATATATATATATATATATATATATATATGATGCTCTCCGCAATAGGTAAATTTCTCTCGAGAAATTTACCTAAAAAGTCCATATTTTCTGCAACAACTGCTATGGGCAGAACAAAAACAATACAATGATCCGCTTCTTAATGAGTTTGGTTGAGCTCAAAAGATTTGAAGAAATAAAAATATACTTCTCCATGAGAGGATATTCATTTATGCCCTGTGACCACAACTTTGGTCTAACCAAACGACAACTCAACAAAACGGAAAGATTTTACATCATCCAGGAGTATATCAAAATAATATCCAAAGCATCCAAAAAGAAGCAAAAATTCTCAATTGTTCGGGTTTCTCGGGATTTGATTGTTGATTATAACAAGTTGAATAAACAAACCTACGCTCATGTCAGAAGGGTTTCGTACTCAACTTCTCAGAAATGCAGTCACCAGCAACGAATAAAGTCAAGAAATATGTCAAAGAGACGTGCACGTTTAAAAAAAAAATCATTGCTTTTCTATTTTCAACGGGCGCCATGTTGTTGAAAACCAACAAAATTCACTCAAATCATGAACTCCTAAAAATATTAATGTCATCGCCCTTATTTGAAAGTTTCAAGGAGATCAAATCAAAACTGCAGTGACCGATTCAATGGAGAGTCCGTAAAATACCAAAATCATGTGTTATTGTTGTTGTATTTGGAGAAATTTCAAATAGCTATAACTTCCGTGTGTATCATTCGATTTTCTTCGAACTTACACAGTTTGTAGGACTACTTAAATATCGAATTTGATTCAGTTTAAGGGTACCTATACGATTTTATTGGGAAAAATGTGAAATTCGAAGATCATACTATTATTATCAAGTTGAGCGAATTTTGACTTGAAAGGTATTTGTTGTTCTTTTCCTCATAAAACCCTCCACCCATAATTTTTTTCAGATTTTTCGGATAATAAGTGTCCAACCGCGAAGGGGGACACACAAATTTTTCGTGTATTTCCCCTCCCTGTGCCCCCCTCGAAACAAACTTTGCCAAACTAAGAAGTGTTATAAAAAGCTCTTGTCAAGACCTTTCATTTGGAATCCATATCGGCTATCTTTGATGATTTTTTTTTCGGGGGGTCACTCTGCTATATGGGGAGACCCCCTTAAATACCTTATAAAATTTTCCTGTAGTTGAACTTTGAAGAGAGCACCACTTTATACCCACTTACAAAATTTGATGTTTCTAGTTTAAATAGTTTCCGAGAAAAACTGCTGTGACACACGGACGGACGGATAAACAGACGGGCAGACAGGACGCGATTTTAGTAGGGTTTTGTAAAATTGTTTTACAAAACCCTTAAAAACTAGTGGCCAAAGTTTTACAAAAAACCTGCCTAAGCAACGAAAGTTATGATAAAAATGCGCCCCGTTTTGCTATTAACTCCTCCCACCACTTCAGTGTTTCTTGCGCTAATGTAGTAGTATGCAATGAATTCATAAACTGTTCTATAACTGACACTTATTGACTGAGGAATACGGTGAAAGAAGTTTCTTATTGCACTACAAATCATTATATCGGAAAACTTCCTATTAGTAAGAGTAAAATGACCGACATATTCAATACTATAAAATTTATTCCCGAGGGAAATCTTGAATTTTGGCGACAAATTACAACATGGCTAATTGCTGATAAGGAATGCGACGTAGAATATGTTCCTTTAAGGTAAATTTCTCGAGAGAAATTTAACTACATATTGCGGAGAGTATCTTATATATATATGTATATATATATAGATATATATATATATATATATATATATATATATATATATATATATATATATATATATATATATATCTATATATATATATATACATACATATATATACATATATATATATGTATATATATATATATATATATATATATATATATATATATATATATATATATATATATATATATATATATGGTATATAACGAAATTTTTGACCACGCTAGAGATTGCAATTTTGCTCCGATTTTCACCAAATTCTCAGGAAAGGTGTGTTGAGTAAATGTCTCGATTAAGCTTGTGAACCAGCTATACCGGCCAGGCGAAAACAAAATGGCGGCTATTTAAGATGAAAAATCGTGATTTCTGTTCTGAACAAAATATGGCTCCGATTTGGATGAAATTTGCTACAAAGGTTCACTGATGTATGTAATGAATCTCACAATAAAAAATCCAAAGTTGGTACGGCTGAAACAAAATGGCGGCCGCTCAAAGGTTGAAAAACGTATAAAATTTTGTTGTTGTGGTTTTGACCAAAACTTTCCACTAACGCTAATGAAATTCAGTAGTTTGATAGAAACTATAAGTATTCAAGGAGTTAATTACGCGTTTTTTTTCAGGTTTTTGGGGCCCTCTAGCGGTCATATTTTCCAACGGATTATGATGAAACTTGAGTTTAATTATCTCTGTACTAAGTTCTTAATTTTTGCACAAACTAAGAAAAATCGAAAAAAATCGATAAAAAAGTCAAAAACTTAAAACGTAATATTTTTTGCTGCCATTTTCACTGAAAATTGAATTATTTTGCCCTGTCTAGAGTGAAACTCCGATTCGAACGAGATTTAGCATATTGATTGATGAGGTCCTAGCACAAAAAGAATTAAAACATGCATTCAAAATGGCGGCCCCCAAAGGTCAGAAGGCAAGCGCAATTCGCTATTTTAGTAGCAACAGAAATAATGAATTTTTTTTATGGAAACGTTTTAAATGACTTAACTTGAAAGTATTTATCAATCGTACTTTTTTTAAAATAATGTAAAATATTTTTAACAATACCCTAAAAAATTATAAAATCGCGACTTGTCTGTCTGTCCATACGTCCGTCCGTTTGTTCGTGCATCACAACAAGTTTTCTCGCAAACCACATGAGCTAGAATGAGGAAATTTTCTACTTAGGTCAAAAGTGGTGGCTCTTGAAATTTGCAGTGTAAGAAAATATTTTAAAGTGTTTAAGGGGGTCTCCCCATACAGGGGGGTGACATAAGCATTTTTTTTATTTCTGTAGCCCTCTAGCAGCCAAGTTTCTCAACAGATTCCGATAAAACTTGAAATTATAAGTTATTAAGGCAAGCTAATTTAATCTAATTATACAGATCGGATGCCAAATAAAAAATTCGAAAATTTACAGCTTAATATTTTTAGCAGCCGTTTTCAATAAAAATTCAAAATGACGGCCCCTGATGGTTCAGAAAAGAATCGAAAATGTATATATTAATGGTAATGCAAGTTCTGATTAAACTTTTATGGAAATCTTTTGTAATTAGCTATTTAGGCCAAAAAGTTATCACCTTCGTGTGGTAACCACTGTGAAATGTGTAAACAGCAAATGTCAGAAGGGCGAAACCAGTATTTATATGTTTATAACAATTTATGACCCGCCGATTTTCAATATGTGATCCATACGTGTGCAACCCAATTTAATTAGCAAAATATTTGCGCCTCTACGAAGGGTCTCCAAATACGGACGGCGACAGATTCTTTTTATTTAAATAAATACTATGTGGTGCTAGAAAAATGGTAGTTAGAAGTCCAGTAGTAGGCAAACCAAATTCTTTTTCGAACCATAACGCTACGTACGAGAAATTTACCTTTCCACCTGGTGCTGCCAACGGGGATTTTTTTATATCCGCAAATTTTTTTGCGAAAAATAACTATTTAAATAAAAGAACGCCAAAACTATAACTTTCTGTTTTCACCTGCAAGCAGGTGGTATTTATGTATATATATATATATATATATATATATATATATATATAGATATATATATATATATATATATATATATATATATATATATATATATATATATATATATATATATATATATATATATATTGTTACATGTAAAAATATTTCTACGAGCTACCGTCCCAATTGTTGTCGAAACTATTAATGACATCATGATTAACAAATGAATGTTCTCGAAAGCACAAGATTCGACCAAGCATGATCAACATCTGAAACTGACGTCACTGCGGCCATTCAGAATTACTCGAATATTCCAGGTAGTTCGCTAATGTACGAGAAATGGTTTGAATGACTAGAGATCCTTTATAAAGCCGGGCTAAATGAATGGCGGGGATTAGTAAAACTACGATAGTAAAACTGCGATAAGTGTGGAGCGCGAATCAAAGGCGTATATATATATATATATATATATATATATATATATATATATATATATATATATATATATATATATATATGTATTGTTACACGTAAAAATATTTCTGCGAGCTACCGTCGGAATTGTTTTCGAAACTATCAATGACATCATGATTAACAAATGAATGTACTCGAAAGCAAAGTGCACAATAGTGAAATTTAACGTGGAAACTGGTGGAAAAATGTCAAGACAATAAAAATGCCAGGAAACTTACATCTAAGAATTAATGAATTGACCATATCGGAGCTTAAAGAGGAGTTTGAACAGCGAAATCTGGCTACACGAGGTACGAAAGCCATACTGATTGCACGCTTTCGTGACGTGATCGAGTCAGACGGTGCGTATCTGGATTCGGGTGAGCCCTCAGTTGCGGGAAAAGGTACAGAAGGTGGAGCAGCAGAAACACCAAAAGCAAAGGAACTCAAAAATGCACTGATGCAAATGTTGACGCAGCAAGAGCAGTGACAACAATCATCAAGTTTAACATCGAAGCTAAATCAGCGAAGCTAAATGAACAATCGCCAAATCTAGACCAGAAGCGGACCAACAAGCATTCGAAAATTAAATGCGTCGAGGAAAAGGTATACCAGGTCAACAAGAAAATCAACCATGAGATCAGCCAGGTCGAGGAGAGAATCAACCATGAGATGGAAAAAGTGAAAAAGGAATTGGAAGCAGTGAAGGCAGTCGTAACCAACTCACTAGCCCCGCTTATAACCACAACGCAAATCACATCCAGAAATGTGAAAGCACCAATATTCGATGGGCGAACGGTCTGGAGTATTTACAAAATCCAGTTTGAATCCGCCGCTCGGATATATCACTGGAATGAGCAGGAACGAGCAACCGCATTGATTCTGGCTCTAAGAGGCCCAGCTGCCGAGCTTTTGCAGACGAACCTCGTTAAGTTACACTCAAACTCGGCTGCTATATTGAATGCGCTTGACATGCGTTATGGAGACGATCATTTGAAGCAGATCTATCGGTCACAGCTATGGCATCGGATGCAGAAGTCTGGTGAAACCCTACAGCAGCTATCCCAAGTCATTGAGTGACTGGAATTTTTAGCCTACCCAGCCTACGACCCATAACATCGAGATGACGCACCAACAGAAGCATTCATCAGCGCTTTGAAGGACCAGAAATTGCAACAAGCCATTCGTTTAGCTCAAAAGCAAACGGTTAAGGACGCATTAGCTTATAGTCTGAACTTTAAGGCAGCGAAAAATGTGAGTCATACCACTGCCCGGGTTGGCGAGGTAGTGGTAGATGAGCGCAAGTGTGACTGCGTGGAAATTCAGCAAGGCCCGTAAGTAAATGGCATGCCTAGATGCTGAAATTGCGGAGAAAAGGGGCGCCTGCAAAGAGACTGAAAGAAGCGGAGAAAACCGAGCTCTTGTCCCGGATGTGCAGCTAGGAGGAGATCCAAAACAAGTCATCAGACCAGAACGGAAGCCCTTCAAACTGAGGGGTCGGGAAACATGTAAAAGCCTACTTCGTGGGGCAGAGGTTGGCTAGGAGTATCGACATCCCCAGCACTACCATCACCGCGTCAAGACTACATCGTGGAGAAGCAGACTTATGCCTTCCAAGTCAAAATAAGGGAGAACAATGCACCATAAAAATCGACACTGGTGCAACCCGTTCGATTATCCGACCAGACCTAGTGAGACAACAACTACTTCAAAAGGGCAGGATTTTCTCACTACGGACAGCTACGGGAGAAACTGTACCTGTCCATGGAAGGGTCAACCTCCAGATACTGTTGGAAGACCTTGGGTTCCGACATAATTTTCTGGTCGTGAACATTATGGATGACTGCATTCTCGGAATAGATTTTCTGCGACCACATGGAATCATGTTGGGTTTGGGCGAACAGGTATTGAAATGGCGGAATGTTGAAGTATTGATGGAGAATCCGCGCGTCCAAATTCTCAAGATGAATGTGGTAGTATGTACCGCCACTGATGTTCCAAAATCTTCCGAGAGCATTGTATGGGCCGAGCTTGATGGTGATTTGGAGACCAGCAATCTTATCTGATAGAGCCAACGAAGACGTCCGCATTGCGCAGTTTGATTGTAGGACGCAGCCTTGTAAGATCTATAAGGAACGGGTACGTGCCAGTAAGAGTCCCAAACGCCGCAGACTCAGCCACGAGCATCAAAGCGGTAGAAGCCAGCGGCAGCTTCCAGCCTGTTTTCACCATCACCTCTTTGCAAGCTACTCACGACCATCATTGGAAAAAGAGGCAAGACCCAGGCAAAGCCCGGGAACTCACGTCTGTAGTATTGAAGCATATCCAATTGCCAGTGCAGCTATTCAAGCAAGCTCCTGACCTTGTCACCACATATAGTGACATGTTCTCAACAAGCCCGGATGACCAAGGCTGAACGAGTATGGTAACTCACGTCATAGACACACAGGAGCCAAGCCGATTCGACAAGCATCGAGACGCCTTCCTATAGCCAAACAAGAAGAAGTGAGCGTGTCGATCTCCGACATGGAAAAACCAGGTGGTATCAAGCCTTTTATCAGTCCATGGGCTGCGCCAGTAGTTCTAGTAAAGAAAAAGGATGGTAGCACTCGTTTCTCTGTCAACTATAGGCAGCTTAACGACGTCACTAAGAAAGAAAACTACCCACTTCCACGCATCCACAACATCACGGACAGTTTGGCCGACGCAAAATGGTTTTCTACAGTCGATCTCAAGATTGGCTACTGGCAGGTAGAAATCGACAAGAAGGACCGAAAGAAGACCGCATTTTCAGTTAGGACTGGATTGTGGTGATTTGTGGTGATGCCATTTGGGCCTTGCAATCTTCCAGTCACCTCCGACCGCCTAATGGAATACGTGCTACGAAGTCTAATCTGGAAGACCTGCTTGGCGTACCTAGATGACATCATTGTCATCGGGAGAACGTTCAAAGGGCATGTGCGAAACTTAGAAGAGGTTTTCTCCCGATTGCAACTGGTGAATTTGAAACTTAGTTCTGACAAGTGTATCCTTTTTGCAGCAGCAAATACCTGCGACACGTTATATCAGCAGAAGGGGTCAAAACAGACCCTTGGAAAATTAAAACCATGAAAAGCTGGCCCACACCCAACAATAAGCGCCAACTATGAAGTTTTCTGGGTCTGGCGACCTACTATCAAAGATTCGTCAAAGACTTTGCCAAAATAGCTAAGTGTCTCCATCAGTTAACTGAGGAAAATCGTCCGTGTGTCTAGAATGAACAATGCTAGGCAGCCTTTGAGACCTTGAAGGAGGAGCTGTGTGAATCACCTGTGCTGGCATATCCAAAACCCGGAAAAATGTTTGTAGTTGACATCGATGCGAGCAACGGCGGGATTGTGGCTGTACTCTCCCAGCAGATCGATGGCGAAGAAAGAGTCCTCTCATTTTACAGTCGAGTACTCTCAAAAAGAGAAAGGAACTACTGCGCGACTAGGAAGGAGCTGTTGGCCTTAAAAGAAGCCACCAAGCAGTTCCACAAGTACCTATATGGCCAGAAATTCGTTCTTCGAACAGACCATGCATCGCTGAGATGGCTGTTTAACTTCAAAAACCCCGAGGGACAAGTTGCGAGATCTATCGAAATATTGCAGTCATACGATTACAAAATTGTTCATCGGAAGGGCGAAGTTCATGGAAATGCTGAGGTCCTATCTCGTCGTCCATGTCCACCAAGCTGCAAGCATTGCTGACGGATTGAGGAAAAGGAGCCAACCGTTAGTCTGTGACTGATAACGGCTGAATTCGATGAAGGTTGGTCATTGGAGGAGATTCAAAACGCCCAGTTAGCCGATGAAGACATTGGACCATTGCTCGTATGGAAGGAGACAACTGGGCGACCTGAGTGGAAGGACGTTTCGGTGCATGGTGCAACCCTGAAAAGCTATTGGACACAATGGAACTCCCTTCAGGTGGAGCGTGGCGTGCCTAAGCGGAAATGGGAAACGGTGGATGGCAGCTCTCATAGGATACAAATTATTCTTCCCAAAAGCCGAATCCACGATGTGGTTAAGGAAATGCATGAAGGATTCTTGGAAGGCCACCTTGGTGCTAACAAGGCCTTAGCAAAATTGCTGGAGAGGTTCTACTGGTCCCACGCTCGAGGAGACGTAGAGGACTGGTGCCGTAGATGCACGATTTGCGCTTCCGTCAAAGGTCCAAGGTGACGACTGAGAGGACAAATGCAAACCTATGACGTGGGTGTACCGTTTGAAAGGATTGCTATTGACATCACAGGACCCTTTCCTGAGTTCGAATGGGGAAATCAATACACGCTGGTTGTGGTCGATCATTTCAAAAAGTGAACCGAGGTCTACTCCATTCCCAACCAGGAAGCAGCTACTGTAGCCAAACAACTAGTGTTAAATTGGATCAGTAGGTACAGCGTTCCTTGTGAACTACATTCAGATCAAGTCTGAAACTTTAAGTCACTAGTTTTTGGCGAAATGTGTGAGCTGCTGGGAATACGGAAAACGAGGACAATACCATTGCAATCCCCAATCCGATGGAATGGTCGAACGTTTCAACGGCATGCTCAATAAACAACTGGCGAAGATGGTTTACAAGAACCAAATGGACTGGGATGGGCACATCCCATTATTCTTGATGGCGTATAGAGCTGCCGAACATAAATCGACGGGTGAAGCCCCAGCAAAAGTTATTTTTTGAAAGACTTTTCGTCTGCCAGCTGATATGAAGTTCGGAACACCCCCTGAGAAACCCCAAATGATCTCCGAGTGCGTAACTGAATTAAGGCAACGATTGAACCAGATACATCGGACAGTGCGAAAACACCTCAAATTGGCTGCTGACCACATGAAGACCAGGTATGATCTAAAGGCAAATTCTACTAGCTTGCAGCAAGATAACTTGGTGTGGCTATATAATATCTGCAGCATAATTGCGAGGGACCGTATCGAGTTACAAAGTGAAAAAATGACGTCATGTACCACAAACAGGAACACTGTAAGCCGAGAGTCAAAATGAAAATCATGCACCTGGACCATCTTGCCCCATATTACACCCGGGAAGACTTAACTATAACTGGTGTCACATCTTTTCGGGGTGAAAAGAACTGAGGTGGGAGCAGTGTTACATGTCCAACAACAATTGTTGTCGAAACTATCAATGACATCATGATCAACAAACAAATGTACTCGAAAGCATCAGAATCGGCCAAGCATGATCAACATCTGAAACTGACGTCACTGCGGCCATTCAGAACTGCTCGAATATTCCATGTAGTTTGCCAATATACGAGAAATTGTTTGAATGACTAGAGACCCTTTATAAAACCGGGCTGAATAAAAGGGGGGGAATAGTAAAACCGCGATAGTAAAACTGCGATAAGTGTGGAGTGCGAATTTAAGGTGATATTGACTGATTGTGAAGTGATCTTAGTTAAAGTATAGTTGAAATAAAAGTTGATGGACAGTGAAAGTTAGATTGAAATGCGATTTGTGAAATAGTTAAATTAATGATTGTACATTCTTAGTAAAGAAACTCTAACTTAACTATATATATATATATATATATATATATATATATATATATATATATATATATATATATATATATACATATATATATATATATATATATATATATATATATATATATATATATATATATATATATATATAATTTAGTCTACATAACACTATTAGTCGGTGTATGAACCGTTCTACTACTGTAATCCTAATTGAATTGTACAGGAATAAGTAATAGGAAGAAGAAGAGACAGAGAAAAAGCTGACAGATGAGCATTCAAAATATAACCGCTGATCCCACTGGACGGGTTTTTTAATTGTCCGCGAGTTTGCAAAGTTTTAAAAAAGGGCCATTAAAATTCAGGTGTGGGGCTACCACGGAAAATGATACACAAAAAAATTAGTTTCGGTAGCGTGATGTTCCGGTTAACAAAGAATCAACTGTTAGAGCACTCACCGTGGCTTGTGTGGACACGCTGCCAACAACTGATGTCTCATCTGCAGCCCTGATCACAACAGATGTTGCCACAACAGCCGCTTCTGATTCATCTTTTGCCACCCTGAATACTACTCCGGCAACTACCGTTACTGATTGCACTGTAATAACCGATATCCACACCGATGTCCCGATTTTTTCTAAAACGCCCATTTCCCCCCCGCTGCAGCCACTATTATTGCCGATGAAACCGTTGTACATACGAAAATAATTGCTGTCCACAATGTTATAACCGTTGCCCGTGTCCCTAAAGCCACTGTTTTGTCTCAATGACAACCAAAGAAGAGGTGAACGAGAAACTGCGATTTTGAAGGAAAAGATGGAACCAATTGAACAACAACATGCGATTAGTCTACTCAAAGTAGACCCAGACTGCAAACCCTCGACATATTCACTTTAGTGACGATGAACATGCGGTCCAAAAATTCAACAGCGATGACCACTATGATTTCCGGAGCTTCGGGGCCAATCTAGATGACTTTTTCGGCAACCGCCAATACAGATGACCACTTTAAGCTGTTATGCTTACAACGTCTCCTCACGAGAACTGTCAAAGCCTTTATAAGAACCACTCGTGCCACAGACTATGCAAGTCTCCAAACTAAACTGATGGTGGAATTGAGTCGCGCATTCACTCTACAAGACGTCTAACCTCAACTGGAAGCCCGTTGTTGGGATCCAAAGAGCGAGATGTGTCAGAGACATGTTGTCAAAGTTTAAGCAATCTTAAAACTCACCCGACTCACCAAAATGGAATAAGTTGACTTCATTGTGGACAGTATAAAGGTCCGCAATACTGAAGCATACTTAATCGTCCGACAGCTGTAGGAGTTACTTGAGCTTCATGAAAGGAGCATTACATTTGCTCTAAAGTGTGTTGTTAACACATGTGCAGTCACCGAAACTTCCCGCCAGTGTGCCACCACTTCCCGTGAACCTGCTGCACCGGTACCCAGATCAACTGCTGCAAAATCTGTCGTTCCAGCTGTCCTGTAAGAAACACCACACTATTTTACCTGCACCAGATGAGGCCACTATCAATTTGTTTTTCTCTTACGAGAAGCGCGCACCAGGTTCGTGCTTCAAATGTTGGGAGATTGGACATCAGCACCGAGGTTGCCTGAATCCAACGAGTCATAAGAGCTATTCGCAACACCAACACCGCTGCCTACATTAACGAACCGAAGAATGATAGTGATATAAATGACGATGAAACTAACAGTACCATCAGCGCAATTAATCTGGTAAATGTTGCTTTTACTTATAGTCGGTAAAAATACACAAAAATAGTGAAAATTTTGTCTCGTTTGACGCATGAAACGATTGGTCACCTAGGAATAGAAAAAACTTATAAGCAACTGAAAAAAACACTATTGGTTTCCGAGCCTGAAACAAAAAGTCGAAAAGTTCATAAAAAGCTGCATAAAATGACTTATGTACTCGCCAAAACATCGTTTCAATGAACATAATATCTATCATATACCGAAAGAACCAATACCATTTGATATTGTATAATTGGACCACTTCGGGCCTTTACCTACTATCAACTCAAAACAGAAACACATATTGTAAGTTGTATGCTAAACTATATCCAGTTAACTCGACAAGTACACGACAAGTTATCAATAGCCTTGATAAATACTTTAGTTACTACAGTCATCTCAGACGCATAATAACTGACCGAGGAACATCAATCATGTGAAAGTTGCCGTCGCCTCTCCACAAGCAAACGGGCAAGTGGAAAGGGTAAATAAAGTTATAAAACCTATGCTATCCAAACTCAGTGAGCCCATTAATGCCGATTGGTCTAACCTTTTGTACCAGATTGAGCATGGCATTAACAATATCGTCTATGTTACCACTAAACAGTCTTCTAGCAAACTTCTATTCAGGATAGAGCAGAGAGGAAATATTGTGAATGAATCAACTGAATACTCAATTGAGAAGACAGATGAAGGCCCAGATCGCAACCTAGATTATCTCAAGGCACGCGCCACGCTC
>OZ017741.1:133675166-133692666 GCA_963969285.1 Odontomyia ornata | reverse complement strand
GAAAAATTTGTGTCCGCCTCCTCGCGATTGGACACCTGTGATCCGAAAAATCTGAAAAAATTATGATGGTAGATGTTTATGAGTACAACAACAAATGCCTTAGAAGTCGAAATTCACTCAACTTTGTTAATAATAGTATGATATTCGAATTTCACATTTTCCCCAATAAAATCTCATCGGTACCCTTCAACTAAACGAAATTCGATATTTACGTAGTCCAACTAATATACACGGAAGTTATAGCCGCTTGAAATTTCTACAATTACAACAACAATAACACATGATTTTGGTATTTCATGGACTTTCCATCCAATCAGTCACTACAGTTTTGACTTGATCTTCTTGAAATTTTCCAATAAGGTCAATAACATTTATATTTTTGAACATTCATGATTTGAGTGATTTTTGTCGGTTTGCAACAACATAGTGACCGTTGAAACTAGAAAACCAATAGATTTTCTTCTAAATGTGCACATCTCTTTGGCATATTTCTTGGCGTTATTTATTGCTGATGACTGCATTTCTGAGAAGTTAGGTACAAAACCATTTTGACATGAGCGTTGGTCCGTTTACCCAACTTGTTTAAGGTTACAATGTGAAAAGCAAGTTTAAAGAGACAATTTGGTCTCAAGAGCATTTGTGTTGCTTTGTACTTCTATGGTTTGTAGTCCAGATCCCTGCAAAAGCCACCTGCGTATTTACGAGGATTCTACAAATCAGTCATAGGACAACTGAGGCAATTGATAATTGTCGATGTCTTTAATAACTTATCGGTCATTTGGAAATATTTTGTGTAGAAGGTAACGGTACCTAAGGATTAATTTCTTATTCGTGCCAACGGTGGTGTCCTCATTACGAATGACGACATATTCTCCTACGTTATAAGTTTGGGGTGGATTCCTGTGTTTCTGGAAGTACTGGAGATTGGAGTCCTGTGGCTTCTGAATAGCGAGCGTGGCGCGTGCCTTGAGATAATCTAGGTTGCGATCTGGGCCTTCATCTGTCTTCTCAACTGAGTATTCAGTTGATTCATTCACAATATTACCTCTCTGCTCTATCCTGAATAGAAGTTTGCTAGAAGACTGTTTAGTGGTAACATAGACGATATTGTTAATGCCATGCTCAATCTGGTACAAAAGGTTAGACCAATCGGCATTAATGGGCTCACTGAGTTTGGATAGCATAGGTTTTATAACTTTATTTACCCTTTCCACTTGCCCGTTTGCTTGTGGAGAGGCGACGGCAACTTTCACATGATTGATGTTCCTCGGTCAGTTATTATGCGTCTGAGATGACTGTAGTAACTAAAGTATTTATCAAGGCTATTGATAACTTGTCGTGTACTTGTCGAGTTAACTGGATATAGTTTAGCATACAACTTACAATATGTGTTTCTGTTTTGAGTTGATAGTAGGTAAAGGCCCGAAGTGGTCCAATTATACAATATCAAATGGTATTGGTTCTTTCGGTATATGATAGATATTATGTTCATTGAAACGATGTTTTGGCGAGTACATAAGTCATTTTATGCAGCTTTTTATGAACTTTTCGACTTTTTGTTTCAGGCTCGGAAACCAATAGTTTGATTGGATGTTGTTTCCAGCGGTGCTCCAATTCACTCAGAGGGAAAATGAATATTTGGAAGGGAAAGGTAATAAATGGATACTTGGAAGGGAAAGGTAATAAATGGAGATCATTATTACGGCTTAAATATATACTATATATATATATATATATATATATATATATATATATATATATATATATATATATATATATATATATATATATATATATATATATAAAGTGAAAGTAAAAGTGAAAACGCAATATCTTTTAATTTAACTCTAAAAGAGTTTATTTGATCGAAAATATGCACAATAATCAGTTTAACACTTGCACTAATTTTAATTTTCACTATTAAAAAAAATCTAACACTTGTCCATAAATTTCTTATCGCAATTGTCTTCTAAATCACTTCACTATTACGAAACACACTATCGCAGTTCTTATCGCGGTCGAATGAATGATGATCCCCCCATTCATTCAGCTCGCCTTTATATAGGGTCTGTAGTCATTCAACCCAGTTCTCGTACATTGGCGAGTTTGCGGGAACATTCGAGCGACTGCAAATGAATGGAGCAGTGACTCACTATCAGATGTTGTTCATGCTTGTTGGGTTCTCATGGTTTCGAGTAAATTCGTGTTCTTCATTGTTGTGAAAACAATTGCGACAGTAGCTCGCAGAATTATTTGTACATGTAACACTGCCCCCACCTCAGTTCTTTTCGCCCCGAAAAGATGTGTCGCCACTTGTAGTCAATTCTCCCTGGATGTAATATGGGGCAAGACGGTCTAAATGCACGATTTTCATTTTGGCTCTCGGTTTACGGTGTTCCTGTATGCGATATACGACGTCGTTGATTCGCTTTGTGACTCGGTATGGTCCCTCCCAGTTATGTTGCAACTTTGGAGACCTACCCTTCCGCCGTGGCGAGTTATATAGCCACACCAAG
Organism: Odontomyia ornata; assembly: GCA_963969285.1. Lineage (NCBI taxonomy): Eukaryota > Metazoa > Arthropoda > Insecta > Diptera > Stratiomyidae > Odontomyia > Odontomyia ornata. The sequence continues at coordinate 133,690,150 of OZ017741.1, read as the reverse complement.
TCATCTTGCTGGAAGCCAGTAGAATTAGCCTTTAGATCATACCTGGTCTTCATGCGGTCAGTAGCCGATTCGAGGTGTTTTCGCACTGTCCGATGTATCTGGTTCAACCGTTGTCTTAGATCACTTGCGTACTCCGAGACCGTTTGGGGTTTCTCAGGGGGTGTTCCAAACTTTATATCGGCTGGCAAACGAATAGTCTTTCCAAAAATGACTTTGGCTGGGGCTTGGCCCGTCGATGCATGTTCGGCAGCTCTGTACGCCATCAAAAATAGTGGGATATGTCGGTCCCAGTCCCTTTGGTTCTCATCAACCATCTTGGCAAGGTGTTTATTGAGCGTGCCGTTGAAACGTTCGACCATTCCATCGGATTGGGGATGCAGCGGTGTTGTCCTCGTTTTCCGTATTCTCAGCAGCTCGCACATTTCGCCAAAAATCAGTGACTCAAAGTTTCGGCCTTGATCCGAATGTAGTTCGCAAGGCACGCCGTACCTACTGACCCAATTTAACACTAGCTGTTCGGCTACAGTAGTTGCTTCCTGGTTGGGAATGGAGTAGACCTCGGGCCACTTGCTGAAATAATCGGCTACAACCAGCGTGTATCGATTTCCCCATTCAGATTCAGGAAAGGGTCCAGCGATGTCAACAGCAATCCTTTCAAACGGTACCCCCACGTTATAGGTTTGCATTTGTCCTCTCAGTCGTCGTTTTGGACCTTTGACGGAAGCGCAAATTGTGCATCTGCGACACCAGTCCTCTACGTCTTCTCGAGCGTGGAGCCAGTAAAATCTTTCCCGCAATTTCGCTAAGGTTTTGTTAACACCAAGATGGCCTCCCGATGATCCTTCATGCATTTCCTTTACCACATCGTGGATTCGGCTTTTGGGTAGTATAGTTTGCATCCTATAGAAGCTGCCATCCGCCGTTTCCCATTTCCGCTTGAGTACACCACCCTCCACCTGAAGGGAGTTCCATTGTGCCCAATAGCTTTTCAGGGTTGCGCCATGCGTTGAAACGTCCTTCCACTCAGGTCGCCCAGTCGTCTCCTTCCATACGAGCAATGGTCCGATGTCTTCATCGGCTAGCTGGGCATTTTGAATCTCCTCCGATGACCAACCTACATTGAATTCGGCCGTTATCAGTCGCAGATCAACGGGCGGTTCCTTCTCCTCAATCCGTCAGCAATGCTTGCAGTTGGCTGGACATGGGCGACGAGATAGGGCGTCAGCATTTCCATGAACTCCGCCCTTTCGATGAACAATTTCGTAGTCGTATGACTGCAATCTTTCGATCCATCTCGCAACTTGTCCCTTGGGGTTTTTGAAGTTAAGTAGCCATCTCAGCGATGCATGGTCCGTTCGAAGAACAAATTTCTGGCCATATAGGTATTTGTGGAACTGCTTGGTGGCCTCTATTATAGCCAATAGCTCCTTCCTGGTCACACAGTAGTTCCTCTCACTTTTTGAAAGAACTCGACTGTAATACGAGAGGACTCTTTCTTCGCCATTGATCTGCTGGGAGAGTACAGCTCCAATACCGCCGTTGCTTGCATCAGTGTCAACTACAAACATTTGTCCGGGTTTCGGATACGCCAGCACGGGTGATTCACACAGCTTTTCCTTCAGGGTCTCAAAAGCTGTCTGGCATTGTTCGTTCCAGACATACGGACGATTTTTCTTGGTTAGCTGATGGAGACACTTAGCTCTTTTGGCAAAGTCTTTGACGAATCTTCGACAGTAGGTTGCCAGACCCAGGAAACTTCGTAGTTGGCGCTTGTTGTTTGGTGTTGGCCAGCTTTTCATGGCTTCAATCTTCTCAGGGTCTGTTTTGACCCCTTCTGCCGATACGACGTGTCCCAGGTATTTTACTTCAGCTGCGAAAAGGGTACACTTGTTGGGACTAAGTTTCAAATTTGCCAGTCGCAGTCTGGAGAAAACCTCTTCTAAGTTCCGCACATGCTCTTCGAACGTTCTCCCGATGACGATGATGTCATCTAGGTACACCAAGCAGCTTTTCCAGGTTAGACCACGTAGCACGTATTCCATCAAGCGTTCGAAAGTGGCTGGAGCATTGCAAAGCCCAAATGGCATCACCACAAACTGCCACAATCCGGTCCCAACTGAAAATGCGGTCTTCTCTCGGTCCTTCTTGTCGATTTCTACCTGCCAGTAGCCACTCTTGAGATCGAGTGTAGAAAACCATTTTGCGTGAGCTAAAGTGTCCATGATGTCATCGATGCGTGGGAGCGGGTAACTTTCTTTCTTAGTGACGTCGTTGAGCTGCCTATAGTCGACACAAAAACGAGTGCTACCATCCTTTTTCTTTACTAGAACTACAGGCGCGGCCCATGGACTGACAGAAGGTTCAATAACGCCTTGTTTTTCCTTGTCCGAGATCAGCGCGCTCACTTCTCCTTGTTTGGCTATAGGGAGGCGTCTGGGTGCTTGTCGAATCGGCTTGGCTCCCTGTGTATCTATGACGTGAGTTACCAGACTCGTTCGGCCTTGGTCATCCGGGCTTGTTGAGAAGATGTCACTGTACTTGGTGACCAGATCAGAGGCTTGTTTGGATAGCTGCACTGGCAATTTGACCTGCTTCAATATTGCAGACGTTGATTCCCGGGCTTTGTCTGTGTCTTGCCTCCTTTTGCAATGATGGTCGTGAGTAGCTTCCAAAGAGGTGATGGTGGAAACAGGCTGGCAGCTGCCGATGACTTCTCCCGCTTTGATGCTCGTGGTTGAATCTGCGGTGTCAAGGACTCTAACCGGCACATATCCGTTCCCTAAAGATCTTACAAGGCTTCGTCCTACAATCAAACTGCGCAATGTGGACGTCTTCGTTGGCTCTATCAGATAAGATTGGTGGTCTCCAGAATCACCATCAAGCTTGGCCCATACAATGCTTTCGGAAGAATTCGGTAAATCAGTGTCAGTACATACCACTACATTCATCTTGGGAATTTGGACGCTGGGATCCTCCATCAGTACTTCGACATTCTGCCATTTCAATACACGTTTGCCCAAATCCAACGTGATTCCATGTGGTCGCAGAAAATCCATTCCGACAATGCAGTCATCCATAATATTCGCAACCAGAAAATTGTGTCGGAACACAAGGTCTCCGAACTGTATCTGGAGGTTGACCTCTCCATGAACAGGTGCAGTTTCTCCCGTAGCTGTCCGTAGTGAGAAAATTCTGCCCTTGTGAAGTTGTTGCAGTCTAACTAGGTCTTGTCGGATAATCGATCGGGTTGCACCAGTGTCGATTGTTATGGTGCAGTTTTCTCCGTTAACTTGACCCGGAAGGCATAAGTCCGCTTCTCCACGATGTAGTCTTGACACGGTGATGGTGGTGCTGGGGACGTTGATCCTCCTAGCCAACCTCTGCCCCACGAAGTTGGCTCTTACATGTTTCCCGACCCCTCTGTTTGAAGGGCTTCCATTCTGGGCTCCTGACTCGGTCTGGATCTCCTTCTAGCTGCACACCCTGGACAATAGCTCGGTTTGCTCCACTTGCTGCAGCCTTTTTGTAGGTGTCCCTTCTCTCCGCAATTCCAGCATCTAGGCGCACCATTTACATGCGGGTCTCGCTAAATTTCGACGCGCTCACACCTGCACTCGTCTGTCAATACCTCACGAACCCGGGCAGTGGTCGCTGCATCATCTCGATGTTCTGGGTCATAGGCTGGGTAAGCCAAAAGTGCTAGTCGCTCAATGTCTTGGACTAGCTGCTGTAGGGTTTCACCAGACTTCTGCATCCGATGCCTTAGCTGTGACCGATAAATCTGCTTTAGATGATCGTCTCCATAACGCATGTCGAGCGCATTCATTATAGCATTCGGGTTTGAGTGCAATTCATCGGGGATCGTCTGCAAAAGCTCGGCAGCTGGGCCTCTTAGAGCAAGAATTAATGCAGTTGCTTGTTCCTGCTCATTCCAGTGATTTGCCGTTGCGGCAGCTTTAAACTGGGTCTTGTAAATACTCCAGACCGTTTGCCCATCGAATATTGGTGCTTGCACATTTCTGGATGTGCTTTGCGCTGCGGTTATAAGCGGGGCTGGTGAAGTAGTTACTACTGCCTTCGCTGCTTCCAATTCTTTTTTCACTTTTTCCATCTCATGGTTCATTCTCTCTTCGACCTGGCTGACCTTTTCCTTGACCTGGTAAACCTTTTCCTCGACGCATTTAATTTGTTTGTTCGGGCTGCCGAGCTCCGCTTTTATTTCGGTGGACTGGTTTTGAAAATCTGCCTTGATTTCGATCGCTTGTTGATCCAGCTTCGCTGATTGTTCATTTAGCTTCGCAGTTAAATTGGACGACTGTTGTCGCTACTCTTGCTGCATCGGCATCAACATTATCATCAGTGCATTTTCTGGGCCTTTCGGTTTTAGTGTTTCTGCTTCTCCACCTTCTGCACCATTTTCGGCATCTGAGAGCTCGCCCGAATCCAGATTAACGCCTTCCGATTCAATCGCGTCGCGCAAGCGTGCAATCAGTGTGGCCTTTGTACCTTGCGTAGGCAGATTTTGCTGTTCTAATTCTTCCTTGAGCTCCAACATGGTCAATTCATTGACTCTTACATGCAAGTTTCGTGGGATTTTTTATTGTATTGGCTTTTCGCTTTTTTTCAACAGTTTTTACGTTAGATTTCACAACTGTGCAGTTTAAAAATGTTTAAATGTTTTCACTTTTCGAAATTTTCTTTCTCACTTCTCGACACCACTGTCGCGTGTTATTGGTTCGCGGCCAATAATTTTAATGTTCCGGGAAAGTGAAAACGCAATATCTTTTAATTTAAGTCTAAAAAAGTTTATTTGATCGGAAATATGCACAATAATCAGTTTAACACTTGCACTAATTTTAATTTTCACTATTAAAAAAAATTTAACACTTGTCCATAAATTTCTTATCGCAATTGTCTTCTAAATCACTTCACTATTACGAAACACACTATCGCAGTTCTTATCGCGGTCGAATGAATAATGATCCCCCCATTCATTCAGCTCGCCTTTATATATGGTCTGTAGTCATTCAACCCAGTTCTTGTACATTGGCGAGTTCGCGTTCGAGTAAATTCGTGTTCTTCATTGTTGTGAAAACAATTGCGACAGTAGCTCGCAGAATTATTTGTACATGTAACAATATATATATATATATATATATATATATATATATATATATATATATATATATATATATATAATATATATATATGTGTATATATATATGTATATATATATATATATATATATATATATATATATATATATATATATATATATATATATATAAACGGTGGTCCAACCAAAACGCACGATGTTAATTGTATATAAAACAAAAAGTTTTCAGAGAATTGTGTTAAATTTTTTTAATATAATAGAAGGATTAATGGCAACTATGCGTAAAACAAAATATCACCCAAACGCTCACCATAGCTGCTGGGGAATATTTCTATCCGATGGTCCATATTTCCAATGACTCTGAGACATAATTGAGGTTCAATGTCATTAATGTGCTGAATTTTCTCATCCTGTAGGTCATGAATTGTTCTTGGCCTGTTCACGTACACTTTTTCTTTTAAATATCCTCAGAGAAAGATGTCAAACGGTGTCAAATCACATGATTGTGGCAGCTCATTAGCATCGCCACAACGTGAGATAACACGGCCGTTGAATTTCTGGCGTAAAGGAGCCATTGTTTCATTGGCTGTATGGCAAATGCCACCATACTGTTGGAACCACATATCGTCTAGGTCCATAGCCTCCATTTCTGGTCACAAGAAGTCCATTTTCACCTCGCAATAGCAAACATCATTCACGTTAATTGCTTGGCTGTCCTCAGAAGTACAGCCCAATGATGCTTCTAGCCAAAAACCGTACCAAACAGTCACTCTTTGTGCATCCATCCGCTTTTCAACGATCACTCGTCGATTCTCATTTGCTCAAATGTGGCAATTCTGCTTGTTAACGAATCCATTGAGGTGAAAGTGTGCTTCGTCGCTGAAGATGATTTTCTTTGGAAAGTCACCATTCTCTTCTGTCTGTTTAACCAACCATTCGGCGTATTGTCGACGCTTGAAATGGTCAGTAGGCTTCAGTTTCTGAGTCAATAAACCTTGTAAGCGTGTAAATTCAAATTTTTATTCAAAATTCGCATCAGTGATGTTCGTGAGATGTTCAGTTGTTGGGCACGACAACGAGTCGATGTTGACGGGGCTTCTGCCATACGATCGCGAACAACAGTAATATTTTCAGCAGAACGAACTGGGCAAGCATGCACAGATGAATTCACATTTCTAACAGACTTGGTTTGCTGAAATTCGCGCACAATTCTGCCTGTTGTCGACACATTTGGTCGATGATGCTGACCAAAAAAATCATGAAGAGTACGAAATGCATTTTGATTTGAACGCCCAATTTCGTAAGAGGCTTCAAAAACCTTGACGCGCTGCTCAATTGTGTGATTCTCCATGATTGAATTTGTCAAACACTGAATCAAAGATTTTTTGCTATCGAAAAAATGGATCAAAGGTCATTAGCAACGAGTGAGGAGATAAAGACTGCCTAACTGGAAAAGCTGAAGACTATATCAAAAAGCGCTCCGAGAATTGGAGAAATCGTTGGCACAAGTGTATTGAAAATTTTGAAGGGGACTATTTAAATACTGACGAACAAATAAATATTTTTTCCTAAAAATACAAAGTCACCTTACTTTTTGAACACACATCGTAAATATATATAGGGCGCTGTAGACAGAAGTGGGCCACGTTTTTATTTTTCGTTGTAAAAGGGTGAAAAATGAAAATACATTCTTAATTTTTTTTTTAATGGCAGGGAATTCCAAAACGCAACTTACAATTATAGCAGATGCTTGCAATGAAGTTTTGAAGTGTTTCTCTTTTTAAATGGACAAAAAGTGTATTTTTCGTGTTTTCTGAAAGCGTAGGGAGAAGTGGGCCACCCAATTTTTATCTGAAAAAATGCTGCTCAATGCTACAAATTCTCGTTTTGGGGGTTTTTAAAGGCACTGATTACGAATCTGTTGCAAAATTCAAAATAGTTTACACGAAATGAAGGTTAACAATTGATAAAACAGTGACTTCAGTAATAACGTTCATTTAATGTCTGGAAAGAAGGAGTAATAAAGTTGGAATGACAAAGATGTTGCAAAAAAAACATTTTGCAGTGTTCAAGCACAGATTTTAGGTACAATTGGCGCACGTGAAGTCGGTACAGTTTGTCATATCAACGCACTTAAGTGGAAGGGTCTGTCACGGTTATCGCACTCGATGGAGTTTTTTCTTGTTAGATTTTCTGGCATCAATTTATTGCAAATCAGGCAAAAATCGATGTTTTTATCTGAAGAAATGGAAGACTTTCTTTTTTGCCTTTTTTCACAGCTGATTGTGAAGAATTGGCCTTTTTGGAAACTTTTGTTGGTATCTGCAATTTTAGACACCGTGCAGCGTCTTCCGCGACCTCTCTATTTTCAGGGGATGTAATTCTGCTGCTTCTCCGCGGATTGCGGCCACAATTAGACTTCTGCTGTGAAGCGACATAATTGATCGGTCCAATACAGTCCAATATTGAACGTGCCGCTGATGTAGACGCGGTTGAAGTAGATGTTGTTGACTCTTCTCGTACCCCAGGCTCTTCTTTAACTCTACTATCAAGTTATTGGAGCTCGTCTCTCTTCTGGGCAACTTGATTTTCAACAATTTGGTGCTCTCTACTAAGGATTGCAGCCACAAAATCGTCCTCGTCAAAAATTTCTGGACTAAATGTGAAAATTGCGGTTTTCTCAAAACCTACAGCGAGGTTTTGAGTGTTGAGACTGTTACGCAGGGCAATGACAACAATTTCAGGCACATGGTGGATTTCCAGTGGCAATCCAATATGATTCTTTGACCATGCATCGCATTGAATGTAGTAGAACCTTTTGACCGGTCCAAACACACCAACGTCTAAAGGCAGAAGCAGATGGCTGCAACGAGGCAGTAATGTCAGAATGGTGAAAACATGTTCAACGCTGAGAGCGATAACTTCAATAGTGACGTGCGATTGGTGATTGTCCATTAACAATAATAAAGGATTCTCTTTCGACGCATGTGCAAATTTGACGAAGTGTCGCATGAACTGGACAAAGTCAACGACAGTCATCCGCCCTAAGCCATTCGCGAAGCCGGCTGCGCTTGGTGTGGCATTGAACATGAATGATGTTTTCATATTCTTGCGCGGGAACATGTAAAAAAGAGGAATGCAATCTCCATCGCACTAACAGCCGTCACCATCATCACATTTGTACCACGTTCTGCAGATGAGTGGAAACCAACCCTCTAACCTTTTGCAGCAACGATTTTAACGGTTTTCGTCGGAACAGTAGTGAATCCGGTTTCATCTGCATTCCAAATGCGGGCTGGAAGGCCCGGATGTTCATCCAACGCAGCATGAAGTAGACGGAAAAAGTCGTCGACAGTTTCTTTCTTAAATGCTTTTGCTCTATTCTCGCTGGTTGATATTGGCGTGCGCAAAGAGAGGCGTGGGTGGCATTTCATAAAGACGCAATACCAACTAATGCTGGCCATGTCCGTTTCATTCCATCCGTCCGGGTAATCGATTCTCATTTTCTTGGAATACTGAAAGGCTACCTTGTGTACTTTGTTTATGGTGAGACCATAGTGTAGTTCAGACCACTCGATGATGTATTCATTCAGTTCTTTTTCCTGAGCTGCAGTGAAAATCTGTCAATAAACGAAATAAAAACATTCGTTAAAACACATAAAATCCATCAGATATGGTAGTATATAGAAAGCATGAGCCACAAAAAAAATTGAACAATTTATAAATTGAGCTATTATTGAAAAATAATTTGTCATCTAGTGATGGGTAAATATGCACTTAACAAGAGATTGAGATACGTAAAAAAATATCTACCATTTTTCCGCCACGTGCAGGTCGTTTTGTAGGATATCTAACAATTGTGCGTCGGTGACAGCGGCGCTTTATTATTCTTTTGGGCTTTGATGATGAAATAAATTTCATCCAGAGTTGGTGGGGCCAAGGGAAGCTCTCCGTAGACATCTATAGGCTCCAATGCTCTGGAGTTGTGCGGAGGATTAAGGAGGTTCTTGAAATACGGTGCCCCTCTTTCCTTAATCTTGATTTCATCAGCGATTATGTTGCCGCTGTCATCACGACAGAGCGTGGTTTTGGGCTGATAACCACATTTCAGGCTTTTTTTGCTTGCTTTTGTATGCTTGTCTTGTGTTATTGCTCGCTAAACTTACATCTATACTTCTTACGCAGGGGGAATGCCGGTCGACAAGAGCACCCTTGGAGGCTAGCATTCTTTGGGGAGTTCCACCCCCACGTACCCGAGGAGTCTGCAGGGAGAATGCCGGTCGACAAGAGCATTCTTGGAGGCTAGCATTCTTTGGGGAGTTCCGCCCCCACGTACCCGAGGAAATTCCCGCAGGGGGAATGCCGGTCAACAGGAGCACTCTTGGAGGCCAGCGTTCTTTGGGGAGCGCCACCCCTACGGACCCGAGGATATGGGGGGCGCCATGAGGTTCCCTCCTGGGATGACAGGTAACGACTCTGATTGGATCTGGACTACGCTTTGGGCAACAAACTGGAAATGACGCTTTGGGCTGGCGGATGTGATGGTTTGGACCTAGTTGCTTTGCACAGTAGCGCCGAGGTGAAACTCGTGTGTGAACGGCTCCAATTCAACCATCATACCGTCTCCGTCCCGGTAAAACCCTGGCAGGCCTCGGAGTACGTTGGAAGTTCGCACCATTGGGTTGGTGATGTAGGTTCGGTTGAGACGGACTCCCGATTAGCGCTGGTCTGGCTCTGAGCATTGGTCCCCATAAGGGCTTGTGCCAACCTTCGCATGGCCTCCCTGCTCTGCAAAGATGACCATGGGACCAAAAAGACGAATAACGGAGAATACAGACTGAGATTCCTGCGGCGTTCGGGCGCAGCAAAAAAATGATACTTACGCCCGAGCTTCCTATTAAGGAGAAACGAGAAACTCTGTAGGACACTTCAGGTGTTTGAGCGGTGGGAGATAACATAAAGAGCACCAAAAATTCGATTGTCACTGCTGCCATCGTTACCGAAGCGACCGATGCAAGAGTCGCAAAGCCCGACATTGCAACAAAAAATCCAGAAGCAAACGAGGTTATCACGGCACTAAAAGCAAAGAGTGACCAGACACCGCGTGAATGCACCGCCAAAGCTGAAAATGTGGCGGAAGTACTGCACTCGGAAACGGAACGCGATAGCCTCTCCCAAAATGATTGCATGGTACAATTGCGGCCCAGCGATATGAAGAAGAAAGACTACTCCGAAAAGCGGGAGATGTTCTGAAAAGAATACAAGCTGCATGCGACTCCCCAAAAATTAGCAAAGCAGAAAAGGCAGGGCTCCTTGAACTAGAGGAGCTCCTAGATTGCATAGGGCACTATCGGAGAAGCTGGTTAAGGGCCGATGACGAAGAGAAGGCTAAAGAGGCGCTTGGAGCGAAATCTAAAGGCGACAGGCAGATAGCTCCACCATTTAACGTCAATAAAAGAATGGCGTCTAGCCCAATCGAAGGAGATCGGGATAAAAGAAGGAAGGAAGAGGCACTTGAAGAGCGTTGAGCACTAGACTAGGGGTTTCCGACAGTGCTTACAAAAGGAGCGAAGAAAGCCGCAAAAAAACTCCCTCAATAAAAGCCAGAAAGTAAAGTTCGTACGGACAAATTACAAAAAGGACCTGATGCGAAGCAGGAGAGGCAGGAGCCCCGACGAAGACCCCGGCAGCAGGCACTGCTTGTAAAGCCCCAAGATGGCCGATCTTACGCGGAGGTACTGCGGGGCATCAGGGGAAACGTCAGGCCCGAAGACACCAATACTACCATTAAAGTAGTGCGACCAACGCGGTCGGGCCACATACTGGTCGAATTTGGAGCAGAGGCCGGCAATAAAGATGCATTTTGTGACGCAGTAAAGAAAGTCCTCGGTAAAAGCGCAACTATAGCCCCGCTCGAGCCGATGGCAACGATCGAAATGCGAGACTCCTGTTGACACCAGGAAACAACAGGAGACAACGCATGGCCATAGTTGACTTGACCGAAAAGGCTGCCGAACAATTCCTGAACAAGGACAAAGTACAAATTGGGTGGATTGTCTGTAGGATACGGCGAAGAGCAACGCCTCTTCAAAGTTTCAAATGCCTTGGTTATGGTCACACCACACAAGTATGCAAAGGACCCGATAGGAGTTCCCTGTGTTACAAATGCGGTGAAATCGGACATAAAAGAAAAGAGTGTATGAAGGAGGCACACTGTATCCATTGCAAGGATGCTGATCCAAAACTTGATTTTGGACACGTCTTCGGATCAGGAAAATGCCGGATGTTCCAGGAAGCCCTAGCCAAGGCCAAATCAGAGCTTCGATGACTCACATCCTGCAGCTAAACCTACATCGCTGTTCAACCGCCCAAAATCTGTTTGAGCAGTTTGCGAGGGAGATGAAAGCCGACTTCTTGCTGCTGAGTGAGCAACACCATAATAAAAGTCCTGCATTATGGTACTCTGGTGAAACTGGTACTGCCGCTATCTGGGTTCGGAACAGTGACTTTCAAGCGGAGAGTTGTGGACGGGGGGATGGTTTCGTGTGGGTTCGGTGCTCAGGGATCACCTTCTTTAGTGTGTACCTAACGCCTAACGAGTCGATATCATCTTTCCAAGCCATGTTTAATGCTTTGGAGGGCAATGTCTCGAACGCAGAGGGTAAAGTGCTCGTTGGGGGCGACTTCAATGCTAAAGCAATCGAATGGGGCATGCCTCAGGCGGAGTCGCGGGAAAACGAATCCTAGAAATGGCGGCCAGGACGGCACCTGTCGACTTTCCACCGTATTGGCTGTGAGGGAACCATACCGGACGTGACATTCGCCTTGGAGTCCTTCGTACGGAGGATACACAACTGGAAAGTATTAGAGGACTACTCAGCCAGTGATCGTCAGTACATTCTGCTTGAGATAAGTGATGCTGTCTCCCGACGTCCGTGCTCTCGGCCTTCTACAACTGGATGAAACATCGGAAGAATGGACGTCGAGAGGTTTGTCAAGGTTCTCACAGCAGGTGAGCCGCTGCAGGGAGCTTCGGAGGGGACGGAAGAACTGGCAGCTCAAGACGTAGTGAACTCTTCTATGAGCATAATCACGACTGCTTGCTGCGCTTCTATGCCCCGTCGAAGACCCCAGCACGGCAAGCTCCCAGTGTACTGATGATCTACTGTAATCGCTGAAAAGCGGAGGGAGTGTCACAAGCTTCGGCGTGAGGCTCAACTGGCACGGAACCGTGACGAGGCGTGCAACCAGGTGGCAGCACATAAGTTGGCCAGGAAATGCCTTCACAAACTGATCAACAGTAGCAAGGCTCGCTGCTGGCAAGATCTAGTGGACAATGTGAACAAAGATCCGTGGGACCTTGGCTACAAGCTTGCCATGGGGAAACTTGGTGCCCTACGGTAGCCTTGTATACATGACGCGGAAAAGATGGACGCGATAGTGCGGGGACTCTTCCCCGCCCATCCCGTCCATGTTGACGCTGTCCATGGTGAAACAGCAGTAGAGTGCCCATTCTTCACACAGCTGGAACTGGAGGAGGCAGTCCTCTCCTTGTAAGCAAGGAAAGCTCCAGGTCCAAATGGTGTTCCAGCTGAGGTGTTGATGCTCGTCTAGCACCATTGTCCTGACTTGCTGCTCAACACATTCAACGCTTGCCTACGGGACGGGGTTTTCCCGGTACCATGGAAGGTGGCGATGCTCGTGCCGATCAGCAAGGAGAAGGGAAATCCCGAATCGCCATCTGCATACCGCCCGTTATGCATGCTAGAGATGGCTGGGAAAGTGCTAGAGAAACTCATCAAGGGAAGACTCACTGACGCGTGCTGCTGGGGACCTATCTCCTCAGCAGTACGGCTTTAGAGCAGGACGTTCTACCATTGATGCGATTGCAGAGGTGGTGAACGCGGTCCAAAGTGCAGAGGCATATAGTCGCACCAAGCGACGAATCGTCCTGTTGGTGACAGTCGACGTCAGGAATGCCTTCAACTCCGCTAGTTGCGTGGATATTCTGGATACGCTGGAAAACTCTTTTCAAGTTCCAGAATATCTAATGCGGCTTTTGAAGAACTACCTAAAGGACCGAAGCCTGCTCTACGACACGACACAGGGCCAACGAAGGATGGAAGTTACATCGGGTGTTGCCGAGGGATCTATCCTTGGTACGGACCTGTGGAACGTGTCTTACGACGGGCTACTGAGACTTGAACTGCCAGATGAGTCACGCTTGGTCGGCTATGTGGATGATGTTGCGGCTTTGGTCGCTGGACGCACCGTTGAACAAGCGCAACTTGGAATAGGTATGCTAATGCGCCAAGTGAGGGACTGGATGACTGCTCGCGGGCTGAGTATAGCATTGGAGAAAACCGAAGTGGTCATCTTGACAAAAAAGAGAATCCCTAGAGTAAGGATGATCAGTATTGGAGATATACAGGTCGAATCGAAGCCAGCGGTGAAGTACCTGGGGCTACTGATCGATTCGCAGATGAGTTTCTCTGAGCAAATCAGGGCAACGGCTGAGAAGGCTGCTTCGGGAATATCGGCCCTGAGTCGACTTATGGCTAACATAGGCGGACCCAGCCCATCAAGAAGACGCCTCTTGATGAGTGCTGTAGGGTCAGTGCTACTGTACGTAGCAGAGGTATGGGGCGATGCTCTCAGCAAGGATGTATACCGAAAACGTTTGGCACAGGTACAGAGAAAAGGAGCACTGAGAATTGCATCTTTGTATCCAACAGTCTCCGACTCGGCGGTGGGAGTTATTGCAGGCGTGATACCTGTCGCCCTCCTTGCTAGACAGTGCCACGCTACTTACCTGCGCCGAAACGAGGATGCGAGGGAGATAATTGTCCGCGAGGAGAGACAGCGCTCGCTCAACGATTGGCAGCAGTCTTGGGTGAATTTCACGAAGGGAAGGTGGACTGCGCGCCTCATCCCGGGTGTGAGACCGTGGCCAAATCGAAGGCGTGTTGAGACTGACTTCTATCTGACCCAGATTTTGAGCGGGCACGGGTGTTTTCAGTCTTACCTGCACAAGATCGGTAAGTCAAGGTCTCCCGATTGCCGAATTTGCCCAGGAGAGGAGGACAATGCCTGTTACACATTTTTTGCGTGTACAAAATGGGTCAGGCTGCAAAGGGAACTCTACAGGGAGACGGGAGAGCTCACCCCGGATAATATAGTTGCGGTGATGCTCGAATCGGTTGACAAATGGAACCAGGTGGCACATTATGCTCGGGCCGTCCTAAAATATCAAAGGAACTCACTGCTGCCGGGGGAGCTGAGGCTGGGGGATTGCTCTCTAGTCATTTTCTCTTCCCCTCTCCCCTCCCGCTAGGAAAGGGACTCCCCAGCTTGAAGGCGCCCCACGGCGTAATTAAACAAGACCTGGCCCGAAGTAATGTGTCAAACGGTTCCAGGCTGGGTTCTCAGGTTGACAGGGGAGGTGTTTAGTGGGTAGTCCAAGGGTATCCTCCATGGGAGCCCCACACTGCCAGACTCGGCGGGCGTAAATACCTTCACCTCCCTACCACAAAAAAAAGTCAGGGGTTTGGAGGTGTTAAGTGGATAATCCAGTCGGGCATGGAAGACCCACACTCTGTGCATAAATAGCATTCACAAAAAAAAACTTCTCAATTGGTCGTCATAGTATTTTATGTTCTTAACCCTAATTTTCTTATTCGCTACTCTTCTCAGATTTTCAAAGTGTTCTCTCTTCGTTCCGGTTTTCCTGCCAACGTATTCTTTGTACGCCTGATTCTTTTTATCTAATGCATTTTAGCACTCGTCATCGAACCAATCATTGCGCCGGGTTTGATGTCCGATCGTCTGTTCTGCCACGGTCCTGATAGCCGTTTTCACTTCCATCCAG
>OZ017741.1:133670166-133672666 GCA_963969285.1 Odontomyia ornata | reverse complement strand
ATTATGCGCACTGTTTCATCGCTTATTGTTTTATTGTATTTCTTTCTTATATCCTGCGCAATTTGGAACGTGGTTAATCGGGGATTTCATTTCACAGCATTAATAATACTCCTACGTTCACGTGCTGTAAGTTTGGGAGGACGTCCTGACCGATGCCGTGAAATAATCAAACCGCTTTCTTTGTAATTAGCAACAACCCCTTGGATCGAGGAATGGGTTCTCCCAACTAATATTGCGATTTCACGAAAACTTTTCCCGTTTTCGCGCAATTTTACTCTGACTTTACGCTCACTAACACTGATTTCCATATTTTTTACTTCCATATTAAAGAATAGTCTTTTATTCACGCAAAACACACAGACAATTTTTCAATGAAGTACTGTCACGCAGAACAATGAAAAAATGATGGCTTCAACATTGCACATTTCGCAAAAAATGTGTGACAGGCATCGTCCTCCTCTCCTGGGCAAAACCGACAATCGGGAGACCGTGACTTACCAATCTTGTGCAGGTAAGACAGAAAACACCCGTGCCCGCTCAAAAGCTGGGCCAGATAGAAGTCAGTCTCACCATGCCTTCGATTTAGCCACGGTCTCACATCCGGGATGAGGCGCGCAGTCCACCTTCCCTTCGTGCAATTCCTCCAAGACTGCTGCCACTCGTTGAGCGAGCGTTGTCTCTCCTCGCGGACAACCATCTCTCTCGCATCCTCGTTTCGGCGCAGGTAAATAGCGCGGCGCTCTCTAGCAAGGAGGGCGACAGGTATCACGCCTGCAATAACTCCCACCGCCGAGTCGGAGACTGTTGGATACGAAGATGCAATTCTCAGTGCTCCTCTTCTCTGTACCTGTGCCAATCGTTTTCGGTATACCTCCTTGCTGAGAGCGTCGCCCCATACCTCTGCTCCGTACAGTAGCACTGACCCTACAGCACTCATCAAGAGGCATCTTCTTGATGGGCTGGGTCCCCCTACGTTGGCCATAAGTCGACTCAGGGCCGATATTCCCGAAGCAGCCTTCTCAGCCGTTGCCCTGATTTGCTCAGAGAAACTCATCTTCGAGTCGATCAGTAGCCCCAGGTACTTCACCGCTGGCTTCGATTCGACCTGTATATCTCCAATACTGATCATCCTTACTCTAGGGATTCTCTTTTTTGTCAAGATGACCACTTCGGTTTTCTCCAGTGCTAAACTGGGCCCACGAGCAGTCATCCAGTCCCTCACTCACATTAGCATACCTAGCCTAAGTTGCGCTTGTTCAACGGTGCGTCCGGCGACCAGAGCCGCAACATCATCCACATAACCGACCAAGCGCAACTCATCTGGCATCTCAAGTCTCAGTAGCCCGTCGTAAGCCACGTTCCACAGGTCCGGACCAAGGATAGATCCCTGGGCAACACCCGATGTAATTTCCATCCTTCGTTGGCCCTGTGTCGTGTTGTAGAGCAGGCTTCGGTCTTTCAGGTAGTTCCTCAAAAGCCGCATTAGATATTCTGGAACTTGAAAAGAGTTTTCCAGCGTGTCCAGAATATCCACCCATCTAGCGGAGTTGAAGGCATTCCTGACGTCGAGTGTTACCAAGAGGACGATCCGTCGCTTGGTGCGACTATATGCCTCTGCCTTTCGGACCGCGTTCACCACCTCTGCAATCGCATCAATGGTAGAACGTCCTGCTCTAAAGCCGTACTGCCGAGGAGATAGGTCCCCAGCAGCACGAATCGCGTCAGTGAGTCTTCCCTTGATGAGTTTCTCTAGCACTTTCCCAGCCGTGTCTAGCATGCATAACGGGCGGTATGCAGATGGCGATTCGGGATTTCCCTTCTCCTTGCTGATCGGCACGAGCCTCGCCACCTTCCATCGTACCGGGAAAACCCCGTCCCGTAGGCAAGCGTTGAATGTGCTGAGCAGCAGGTCAGGACAATGGTGATAGACGAGCTGCAAAACCTCAGCTGGAACACCATCTGGACCTGGAGCCTTCCTCGCTTTCAGGGAGAGGACTGCCTCCTCCAGTTCCAGCTGTGTGAAGAGTGGGCACTCGACCGCTGTTTCACCACGGACAGCGTCAACACGGACGGGGTGGGCGGGGAAGAGTTCCCGCACTATCGCGTCCATCTTTTCCGCGTCATGTATACAAGGCTTCCGTAGGGCACCAAGTTTCCCCATGACCAGCTTGTAGCCAAGGCCCCACGGATCCCTATTTACATCATCCACGAGGTCTTGCCAGCATTGGGCCTTGCTCTTGTTAATAAGCCTGCGAAGATATTTCCTGCCGGACCTGAACGCTGCTAGCCTAGTGTCTGCCTCCTCCCGTGTTCGCGCCCGCTGGGCCTCTCGCCGAAGTTTGTGACACTCGCTTCTTCGTTCGGCGATCTCGTTTGACCACCAGTATACTGGAGGCTTACCGTGTCGGGGTCTCCGACGGGGCATGGAAGACTCGCAAGCAGCTATGATGGTACTCATAGTTGAGTTCACCAAGTCCTTGGCTGTAGGCCCTCCACTCCC